>CM022487.1:19391212-19459241 GCA_011952105.1 Coreoperca whiteheadi
GGGGGGGGGGGGGTGGGGGGGGGGCTGTTTACAAACACATGTGGGCAACAGCAGAACTGTCTGGGTTAGAAGAAAGGAATGATGGTGAGCGAAGGATGGTAGGATGAAGAGCAGACTGAAGGCAACAAGTGAAGATGGGTGAGGACATGAACCCAAGAGAAGAAGGCAGATTGAAGACAGATGTCAAGATAGAGGGTGAGGTAGAGGAAGCAGGAAGAGACCGACAGACCAGGAGACAGCCAGAGAGTGCAGCTGCACTGGTCTGCGGTAATGAAGTCACTGGTTTCCAAATAGAGGAAGCCAGAGAGATGCAGCTGTCTGCCGTCTGTGCCGCAGCCACCGTGTCAGCCAGGCCAGGGAGACAGACAGAGAAAGGCTGTTCTCTCTGTCTGACACTTCTGACTCGGAGCCAGCACAACGCAACAAACACACAGCTATGTTCACTATGTTCTGCCATGAGGTTATGCTCGCTAGGGCGGGGAAATATGTCTAAAACATCAGGCCACAATGTTTTTTCTTATTTTGAAACAGCATATTTTATTTCTACCTTAGACATAAAAAACAAGAAAAGTTCATTACTCTGGTAAATCAAACCAATTAAATCACAATAACTAATAAAAGTTGTATAAAATGTTAACATTTTAGACTAAATTATCTTTGTGTATAACTTTGTATGTTAAACAAATTATGATCATCAATGGGAGTTTGTGTTACTTCCTTGTCATAAAAAAAAAAAAACCCAATAAAAATGACGACAGATGATCTTGTCTCAGTGGAAAGTACAAATGTTTGCCACAACCCCTGATAGCCAAATGTACTCACTGTCTGTCAGATACTAAAGTAACTCCTGATATAAGGCTTCAGCTTGTTGCTGTCTGTTGGTGGTGTATGTCTAGCAAACTATTTACACAGCAGGGACCAGAAGACAGGGCAGCAGTGCCTTCAGGCACAAAGCGCTGTTTATAGAGAGCAAGTCCTGGAGTTTGTAACTGCACCGTCTCAAACCATACACTCCTAACAGGATATGGGACTAGTGGCCATTGGAGAATGTGGGGGGAAAAACTTCCAGAAGGCTCCCTTGTTTGTGTCTCTTCTCTTTTAGAGGCCCCAGAGCTCTCTCGCAAAACTATGAACCGCTTTGTAAAAGTGCACATTGACACTGTGTGTAAATAAGGGCCATTGGAAAAAGGGTCTGCAGTCGGGGTTAGACCAACACAACGTGGCGAGCCATCTTTCTAAAAAGCATGTGTGACTATAAGCTGCCTGGCTGGCCTTCCATTTACATCCACTGGGATGTGGAAAGTATGAGTCACACAGCCAGTGCAGCGGAGGCGGCTGGACACTGCGAGTCTGGAGGATGTTCAGGGTGAGAGATATGTCCGTCTGCCTCACTTCCTGTTCAGTCAAACACACACTTTCATTACACACACACACACACACATATATACAGACAGTGGTTTGACTTGGAAGGGAACCCTGTGTCCTGGCTGAGTGAAGCTGGACACTGGCAGGTCACCTTGTTCTCTGCCCACTGACCTTTCGCACACCCGTACATCCGCTTAGGTTGGTGTGGTGGAGTGTCATCCTCTATTAACGCCAAAATCACCTGCTTCCTGTGGACTCACAAGCAACTGTCTTTCCAGGAATTTGGCTATTCGTGACTTTGTGTGCCTCTGGCTACACAAACTTAGCTGGTCCTTAAAATTTCAACACCATTTCCGATCATGCCCAACCCTCACAAATAAACAGAACAAGGTCAGTCTAGTCTAGATTTTTATTTTAAAGAAACAACAAGGGGGGAAGCATAGATTGAGAAATCACCCTACAGAGAAAAGACAGCACCTGAAACTGTGGTGAGACCAAGGCTCCAGAGAACCTGGCAAAGTGCGAGACAGAGAGAGATGAAGATGTGTCATACTAGACTCCAGTTACCACCTCATTACACACTCACATAGAGGTTGGCAATGTCTGACACATAAACACACACCTAAGATTGTAGCAGTCATCACCCACATTGAGCATATGTTTATGTACATGTGCGTCGCGTCTATGTGTGCGTTGCTGTTTGCATGCGTTTCCTTTGTGGTATTGAAGTGTCTGTGCCTTTGAGAAAGAATGTCTACGTCTTCCAAGATGCATACCTTAAACCAAGGCGGAGGAAGAGGAGGAGAACAATTGGGAAGAGGCGAGACAGGAATGCAGTCGGGACGCTAGACGAGACAGCAGACGGTATTTCCGGTACATTCACACAGCGAGTTAACCAGACAGAGAAAAAGAAAGGCATCTCCCTATCTCAGATACACGAACAATACTCACACCTGCACACAGTATTAATACACACTGCAATCTTTTTACTTCACAGTCTCTCACTTAACCTGCTGCACTACTATCACAAATACATCTTGCCAGCAAAGGTTGTGGTAGAGCCCATTTCTGTTCAAAATGTGTGTTTTCTGGTTAAAGATGGAATATTTGTCAGTGTTTCTTTTTTTTCTTATTTTTAACTTCACCAAAAATCCAATCTGAACTGGTGGATTTGAGTGAGAACAAACCACACCAAACAAACAAAAGCACAACCCCACCTTTAGCCACAAAACAATATAAAAAGGGCAGTCCACTGTGGTCAGAGGGAGGTCATGAGACATAAACCAGTCAATGGCAGGGAAACAATCTAGAGCTTTTCCCCCCACCGAATGCTGACTTTTCAATAGGCTTGCTGCCCTTGTGGCCTGGATACTGCATCGACATGATTTTTTTGGAAGACTCTGCAGCATTCTGGCTTTCAGTGATAACTACTGGTAATAAAATGAAGCTATTTCACTTTCAGGTTTGCCTGGAGGTGTGTAACTAATGATCGCAAAGTTTCAATCATGGAACTGTGGCTTATACTACATCTAGTCATTTTCTTATTTCAAGGAGCACCATTTTCTCAAATTGTGTAGGAATACACAACAAGACAAATTCCAGTTAGGGCAAACTTTAAAATTATTTTTATTTTATAGTCAGATAAAAGATCTAACAATTTACTGCTGAGATGTAGTTTTAATACAGGAGTTAAAGAGGATCTTCCTGAGTCTCCTATACTGGCCCTTTTGTTCAGTGACATTCCCAGTGACCTCCGGGTGACCTGAGGGGACAAATGATGCACTTCCCATTCAGCTGTGGCCAACTGGCCTGAACTCATCTGATCAGACCTGGCCAGGCAGATGTCACCACCTGTCCCAGGCCACTCACACATATACTAGGTTAACTCTAGTTTAAGAAAACACCAGGAGGATGGTAGTCTGGTCAAACCTGCTGAACACTCAGAATATGGGACTGGACCATTATTGATAGGAAGGGCAAGGACTTTAAAAGCACATAACCCAACATAATAAGAACAGTTTCAATTGATAATTACGTTTTATTGCATGCAAACTAGCAAAGACACAGGTATCATTTAGAAGTGCACTTACTTTGTCTAGCGACCTCTTGAGCTTGTAGTGGAACTTCTCTTTGACCTCGTCCAGGAGCTGCTTGAGCTTTGGCTCCTCAGGCGTGCCTTGGTACTTCCTGGAAAGCTGCAGGTAGCAGGGCCACTTGGCTGAGTCAAAGCCCCAGTGGCAGGTCCTCTTATCAGGTGACTTGTGTGAATGCATGACAAACTTCTGTGGTGAAAAGAGCAACTGGCACTCGACGCACTGGATGCAGGGCGCCTCTGGTTGGGTGTAGAACTGGGGCACAAAGAGACCCTGGCACTTCCCCAGACACTGGTGCTCCACCTGGAAGTTCGCCTCACTCTCTTTCAGCAGGCCCTGGGTCGACAGCTTACTGCTGGGGTCGGCAGACAAGGCCGCCCCAGGACGCAGCAGTGCGTTGCACAACCGCTGTGCATCCGTCAACGTAATGAGGCCACAGGAAGGTGCGTTGAACGGCAGAATGCCCAGCACCTTAAGGATGTGCAGCTGCTCAGCATCGCAACGTGAGCAGTAGACGTAGAGCTCATCGCACACAGTGTTTATCTGCTGCAGCGAGAAGTCACGGAGAACAGAGTTGAGCACCTGGGGCAGGCAAAGCCGCTTCTCTCCCCCAACAATGAAGCAGGAGATAGACTCTCCTTCCAGCAGCGAGTGGGTGAGTTCGGTGGAGCTGTCACAGGGAACCAGCAGAGGGCCCCCTCCCAGAACAGGAGGGGAGGGCAGGGGGGGCATGCCAGCTGGGGAATGCTCATGGCCGGTGCGGGCTGAGAAGGCAGCTGGGCCCCCGAGGGAGATCTGGCTGCTGAGGGTGAACTGGGCCAGTGTGTGTTTGAGCCCAGGGCTCAGGTCGAGGGCTTTAGCAGAGCCCACGACATGCAGTTCAGCCCGGCCCTCCACATCCATGTCAGAGTCGTGGCACTGATCCTCAATCTGCTCCCTCTTCACCTTGGGGGTTTTGGGGAAGGAATCCATGCTGCGACGCTTCAGGTTGATCTCAGCCATCACTCGCTTCTTGATGGGCGCGTCTTCCAGACGCTCTCTGTACAGCCTTTTCATGCTGCCCTTGAATGAGGTCAAGTCTTTGAAAGGGGTTTTCAAACTGGTCTGGGTGCTGGCCATGTCTAAGCACTGGGTTACTGTCGTTTCTGTCTACTGACTGAGTTCTTGTATTCCTCTGAGTCTTTTTTCCTCCTCAAGTCTTTTCAAATGACACAAACCTTCTGGTTGTTAGACACATGCATGATGGTGACGGACGTTTTCTATGTTCTGATCCGCTTCCTGAGCATGAAAAAAAACAGGAATTTAGAAAACAGAGAAGAGGTGGAAAAAATAATTAATTCACTTTCTAAACTACAGTTAATCAATTCCTTTCCTGTAGAAAAATAAACAAACATAAAATGATGTCATAAAAAATGTTGTGGGGCACGAAATATCCATAAGGACTTTAAATACTTTATGACTGCCTTCCCGGCTGGAGGCTGAAAAGGTCAATGGCTGTTTGCATGGACCCACTAAACCAAATGGCCATTACCATACTTCACACAAACACCAGGCTTCTTCAGCCCTTGTAATTGAACCCAATGGGAAATCTGCATTGAGGTTTTCACAAAGGTTTTGAAACAAACTTTCCAGCACAAAGTGAGAATTTTAACAAGCGAAACCAGTTGACCAGACCGCACAACCCAAGCAAAGTTCTCCAGCACCCTGCCCCGCTTCCATGACATTGTTAATGTAAGGCTGATACAATGATGAAAATCATTTCACTTAGCAAATGAAAGTGCCCTTCCCAAACATACTGTGCCTTCCCCTAGGTCTGCTTACCCCACGCTGACCCCATCTACTCCATGAAAAACAATTGATAAAAGCGCTAACAGCAGTCGTCCCCTTCTCCCAGTCCTTTCACAGCTTGACATACAGCCTTGTGGAAAGCAGCGCTTCCCCCCTTTTTTACTGCCCTCAGGCTTTACTGCGGAATTATTAAGTCGACTGTAATAAGGTAAACAACACTTGACTGGTATCCCCAATTTAAAACCCGATGTAGAGGATAATGGCTACTGCTGCAGTATGACACCAGGCTGAACGCACTTCAGCTTGAAAATTCAACATTTGCTGTGTGATTTGCGCTCTGGTGTGGTCGTGTAATACATCGGATTTATATAGCTACACTAAATGGGGATTTCGGCTTGCTCCAACCAATAAAACGCAGACTGGGTTAATTGACCATAGCGAATGGATTTGCATGCTTTTGCAAATTTCAGCACCCCATCGGGTTTTTTTTTCCACCGACATAAATGCTGCGGCGGTGCTAACCTCGAGCTAGATTCCTAAGAGGGTTGATGTTTGTGGGCGTTTTAATGGCAAATATCCCCGTGGGCCGATGATTCAAGACATGGAAAAAAAAAACACTGCAAAATCAAATCTGCGACCAATAAATGAGGCTCGGAGGCAGCTTGTTTCGCCGTCTGCTCGGGACTCCAGTTTGGCCGCTAGGACCTCCAACCAGATCGGTATATTTCGGTCAGATTTTACAACGTCCGCATTGCTTCGTTAATAAATAACAACCTCACAGCCATTAATAGCTATAAGGACATATATCTTAATGTCACCCCCCACTTCTGGTATCCTTTTTTGCTGCTGCAAGGACACCGCGTATATCGCCGCTCCTGCTCCATCCCCAGCTACCCACCCTCCTCCTCTACAGTCTGCAAACTGTACCTCGCCTCGGCACGGGAATGCAGACAGTGCTGATAATGACTTCCACTGTCTACACTACAGTCTAGTCTGGGGCGCACACAGCGCCTTGCTGCGGGCCCGATGGGGCTGACAACCCGTAAGTCACACACAGGTAGAGCGCCTGTCCGAGATATGTTAGCCTACCCAACGACCAAAACGCTTGAAACAAGACATTAAATATGACTTATTTGTGTGTGACATTATTTTAAATTGTAAATACGACGACTTCTTAACAAATATTCACGCAAAGGTCAAGTGAAGGCGTAAAAGAATATGCGCATTCCTCTGGAAACCAATTAAGAAACCGCTATCTTGGATCGGGTAACGTTAACGTCCGTTGCTAACTGCGCTAGCTAGCTATCTTAGCCTAACGTTACCCCCCAACTTACCCCGCCACAGCCGACTGTGAAGCAGCTCCCAACGAGCACAGGCAGGCTAACTTAACCGCAACCAGAAATGAGAGCGATGATAAAACAGACCAACTCGCGTCGGTTCTCCCACCAAACAAAGTGATTAAACAGCAGTGTCCGTTGCGGCGGAGAAAATGCCCCACTAGAACATTTAAAACAGGCAAGTCCAGCGTTAAAGCGATAACGCCGGCTCACCGAGAGCGCTAACATTGCAGCGGGCTAACCCCCGGACAGAAAGCGACACAGCAGGCTAATCCAGGTTAGCTTCGCCCCCCCGTCCCCTCCGTCGGCTGCGACTTCAAACTCAACCGTTAACCTCCGCACGCCGGGATCCGCTATCAACGAAATATAAGCAGCCCATTTAACAAAACAAAAGTCCATTTAAAAGCTCCATCTTTTTTCTCGTTTGAAGACTTGCCTGAACGCTGTGTGTCGGTCGTCCTCTCTCGCCCGTGGTCTTCTCACTCAGTGCTGGAAAAGCCTGGCGGTGGCGGACCGTCAACAAGATGCAGCTAGAGGTTCCACTACAGCCCCGTAACGTCACGCTGCACTCGGGTTGGCTGAGGGGCGGAGACGTCACCCGGCTGACGGAAACTATGCGGGGGTGTCTCGAGTCTGTCTGTCTGTGTGTCTGTCTCGCACAGCCCGGGGGAAATTTGTTTCCTCCAGCATTGAAGCTGCGATCAGAGAGTCGCAGATAGACAGCAGCAGGCAGTCAGCGGATGCCAAAGCCCCTTTAGAGGGCCTTAAAAGGGTCCAGCGTTGGGTCCTAGTAGCTCTTTACTGCACATTTGTTTTTATTCCAGCTTAGTTTAATGAGGACATTTCCGCATGATTTTCCTATAATATATTTATTTTAATTTCAGGTAACGTTAGTAGCCTATACCCTTTCTTTTAGGGATTCATCTTCATGTTCCTGGCTGTTTTGGGCCTGCATCATGTTGTAGGTCAGTTTTATTGACTTGGCCTTGGTTTCAGTGGTGGAACGTAAATAATAAGTACATTTATTCAAGTACTGTAATTAAGTACAGTTTTGAGGTACTTGTACTTTACTTAAGTATTTCATTTTATCTCAACTTTAAACCTCTCCTCCACTACATTTCAGAAGGAAATATTGTACTTTCTCCTCCACTACATTTGTTTGACAGCTTTGGTTACTTGTTACTGTACATATTTAGAATACAACATATAACTCAAATAATAGATTATGATACATTATCATAGGTTGAGATACCCAGCGGTATGCAGAGTAATTAAAAACAGCCCCACCTTCACAAGCTGCAACATTAAAGTGATGTATAATGCATCAATAATCATAATCCAATAACAGAATACATTTGTACTTTTACTCAAGTAAGATTTTGAATGCAGTTTTTTTACTTGTAACAGAGTACGTTAACACCGTAGTATTGCTACTTTTACTTAAAAATATGAATACTTCTTCCATCACTGCGCAGTTGACATTTTGACATTTGCCGGTATGAACTGAGATGACAGTAGCTTTATCTCTCTCTTTGGCTTTGAAACAAATGAGAGGATAAGAGAGGACAAAATCACCCCCCCCCCCTTTTTTTTATGGACCTATCCACTGTGATAAGGTCAAGAGGTCATTCAGGCTGGTCTATTGTGCCTTTAGTGATGATGGGAGTTAATAAAAACTGAGTATGAGGAGGTCGGGAATGAGATTTTATGAATTATAGATCATATGTTTTCATTTGAAAGAGGTTAAATTCCCTTGGAAACTTTTTACTCTTGAGTCTGAATATACAGTATTATCTATAACACCTGTTCTTGGCTGAAATCTTCATCTGTAAAGGTTATCATGCTCCGTCTACATATGCTGGGGAATTTTCTCCGTGGCGTACACCCTGGCTGGCTGACTGACCTACAGTCTGATGTCACACGTCTGAGAGAGCAGAGAGGCTTGATAAAGCCTCGATAAATAACACCGTCCGCCGTTTCGCCGCAGCCTCTCTCTCTAGCTTTCTCTCTGACAGCAAGGTCAGCAGTTGTATTATGAGAGCAGATGTGCCTACACCCTGTCCAGCCCCAGAGAACAACAAGAGGGACATTGATTTTCCTGTAATAACATCTCTCTGTGTACTGTGGGGAGTCAATTAATCTCATCTGCAATATTGTGACCAGCACTGATTGTTCATTAGGGGTGAAGCAAAAACGCTGAAGGATGAGGTAGCGTGTGGACAGTGATGGGGGAGCTGGGATTCACAGACAGAGTGTAACAGACTAGCACACTGATAACCCTCTCCATTGGTCGATGCTCTGTCTAAATGTTATTGGACTTAGTACTAAGTGGACCCTGGGGTCAGACACCTCACTCGTTTTCATACATCCTGTCTGGGATCAATGGCGGGTATTGAAATATGTCTTGAGTTGTTCAGTGTCTGCATCTGTAATTTGGGGTAATGATGCTTGCTGGAGTGATGGTCTGAGGTCACACACCTTTACCGCAGAGTCTGAGGTGTCAAGGCAGTTTTGGGCGGACATTCATGCGCGCTCTCTGATTAAAAGGGTAGTCATCATTTGGCCCTTGTAATTCAACTGTGTGTAAACAGGAGGTAGACAAAAAATAGTGATGTAAACTCTGATGTAATCACATCAGTGGTGGAGGAAGTATTCAGATCATTTACTTAGAAAAAGTACGAAAACCACTCTGTAAAAAGTTCCCATTACAATTCAAGTCCTGCATTGTAGATGTTGCTTAAGTAGAGGGATTATCATGAAAATGGCTTTAAGTAAAAGGACTAAATGCAGGAATATGTGCTATCATGTGCTCTACCCGCATTTATATACTGTAAATGTGTTGAACATAATGACGGAAACATCTCTCTGTATGAACAGCAGCCTCCAAAATGATCATTCAGTTGAATCAAAACCTCTCTAAAACAGTTTCAACCTAAACTGAACATTATAATCTTCATGAAGGGAGCATTTATTGCATGGACTGTTGTATTAGACAGGGACTGAATAAAGACTTTTGTTTTTCTTTCAAAGTACATATGGCACGTGAGAAGTGTATGCATTAAGATAGAGTTGAAACAAATGTGAACCTATCCTTTAATACTGTATGTCAATACTGGTAGTCTTGCAAAAACACAGCATATGCCGAAAGGACAAACTGTGCCAGAAAGAAAAACAGCAGCAGTTGAAACCGAACTAAAAAAACAGAAATGTGTCAGACATCATACGGGGGATTTCCTAAAAGCTGACATTCAACATAACGCAACCATCTTTATAATGATTGCATTGCTAATTCAAGGTCCTCATTCTTGAAGTTTTCATGTTGTGTAATTAACGGTACGTGTAGTGTTTTATTATCATTTTCAGCTCCTAAAGCAGGATCTTTCACCTGGTTTCTGTCACATGCTCAAGCAATTATTTGTTTCTCTCCTGTTCTAATCAATGTTTTTCATTACAGTAGTTTTTCCTCCATACTTATACTCGTAACCCCCAGTAATTTATATACAGTATGTAGGCGTTTCTGAAGTCATGGTCGTGAAGAATCATCTCAAGTGTCTGCTAATGAAACAAATATTTTTATACGTCAAGATGCCTCCCCTATATCATTACAAGCACTCAAGTAGCACACACCAATTTGAAGCTACCTGACAAGGAGAGTGGTACAAGTATATATTAAATATAGATGACAGAAATGAACTCATTACCTCTAGTACTGTAGTGAAGAGCACCTGTAAATGTAGTGTGATAGCGTGCAGACTGTGCCAACACTATGCATCTTAAATTGCAGTGCATGTTTTACTAAGGGATCGCATTTAGCACCAAGTATGATTCTTCTGCGGCTTAATTAATCCCTTCAGGGATGGAAAAAACAAGATAAGAGCAATTAAAATGGGATGTTTTTTACATCATTAATTATACAAGGTTAGTATTCCCTGTGTCTTCCACAAGGTGATGTGGTGCCACAGTGCCTGGGGAGGCGTACCCCCATTCTCCACCGGAGAGGGCACAGGAACAATGTCAAACATACTATCAAGGGAATACAGATTTACGCAAAGACATTTATCCTCGTGCGGCAGTGCTCTATTTGTCTCGTGCAGTCGTACAAGGGGAGTAATTTTTCAAGAATTCTGGCTCATTTAAGACAATATACAATGGTTTAGTGGTGCAGGGTGTGAAATAAGCCTCACAGAATGGGTTTCTATCCACCATTGTGCGAGTTATTGCAGCACACAAATCTATCCGTTTTATTATTTTTGACACATCATTATTACCGTGACCCCTTTTTTTTTTCACCTCAACACTCAGAACTGTGGGAGGGCAGAGGGCAGAGCAATGGTGTCAACGACCTTTTAACCCCTGGGGACGTCAAGCGCCTTCCAAAAGCCAGGCGGGAGTCACGTGACCAGCGGAGACTTAATAAGCAGCTGGAGTGGAAAAGCTCGAGCTTAATGACTCAAGCCTAATTCCCTTCCCTCCCCAGACGCCCACGTGGGTCTGAGAGCTCGGGTCTGGTCTTGGCCGTAAAGCGATGGTACGGGTTTGTTCAGACAGGCACGAAATGGTGCGTGTTCTCAACAGGGCACCATTTCTTTTGGCCAAACACATCCACTTCTTAGTAGGACAGATAAAGTAGCTCAAGACCTACACGATGGATTGCCATGAAAATCTGTGCCGATATTCATGGGGCCCAGAGGATTAAGCCTACTGATTCAGGTGATCTTCTGACTTTTTCTTTAGCGTCACCATGAGTTTCACATTATTGTTTTTTTTAGTGAAGTGTCTCGACAACTACTGGACACATTGCCATGGCATTTTAGACAGCCTTTCATGGTGCCCAGGCAGGGAATCCTAATGACTATGGTGATCCTCTGACATCTCATCAAGAGACATCATCACGACAACATTTTAAGTTGTCCGATATTTTGATTTATGACTCTCATTCCCATCAGCCTCAGCTGCACTAAGACGATGAACATGGTAAACATTACCTGCTTAACATTAGCATGTTAGCATTGTCACTGTTAGCATGCTGGTGTTAGGTCAGATTTTTAGGACATAAATTCACATGACAAAAGATAGCACCATTTTCTCTGGCAAACAGGAAATACACTATACAGGAGCTCTACCAGGAAGTTTCCAATGTGTTCAAAGGTATCAGGTTTGGTTTCATTCATGTATTTTCCATAAACAGTTTTCGTGCTGTGTCTGTGAATGAATGGAAAACAACCATTTTCTCACTATATAAACAGTAAGGTTTTAATATTAAGAGGAAAATCTGAAACTGAATTTGCTCAGTGAGTAAATTATACCCCTGCAGGATATGAAAACCTATATTTTAACATTAAACGGGCACTCTAGTTAGTATTGCACCTAGATATTGGTGTGGCATTTGCGAGACAAATTAAAATACGAATGGTCAAAATTGGAGCAGTAGGGGCTCAGCTATCCTCTGTTAGTCTGTAATTTGGGTCAAGCTCCAAAAACACTGGATCCAACATTTCCCATAATGCAACTCAATAGCATCTTTCATTAGAAATTTTCTGCCTCTTCAATACCCTCATCTTTCAAAACTCATGACCCCAGTTTATACCGCAGGTTCTTATAATATTCTCCTCATAATGAGTAAAGTGACTTACATGTAAAGTCAGCGGAGTGCCCTTTTAAATGAATGACAGACTCACACTGACACAAGCACATATTACCACAAGGAAAGAAATAAAATGTTTATTTTACCATCTGTGTTTTTTTTCTTTGCACACTAATAATAAATGTCAGCAGAATCCTCTGGGAGGTAAACACCCCCAAAACACAACAAGTACAACAAATAGTGTTTCCATTGGGTCCACCCAGTAACAGTAGTGATAAAAAAAATTTCAAAATTAAATCTGATTAACAAAAAGTAACAAAGCAAAAGTAATTTGCGTAACAGATGAAGGTCGTCCTCCGGGCACGACGTGAGCCCAAAAACTTTTTCCAAGCAGAGAGAAGCTTCGACTTGACGAGAGTCTGGAGGCTCATGCACCATCACTTAGTGTCCTTATATTCGGGGAAGAGAGAGGCTCTGCAGAGCCTTCATATGCTTTAAAGCCATTTTACAAATTACCTAATTCAGAAAATATACTGTGGGTTTGATATGGTAAAAAATGGAGCACAGCTGGGACACTTTACAGTTTTCAAGCCACATTTTAGGACCCGAAACTGCACTGTGTCACGGCTTTGGACTTCTAACAGCTCTCGTTTCAACAATCGCTTAGCATTTTGATTTACAATGAAAGACTTACATGGAATGGAGAAAGTACAAAAAAAAAAAAAAAAAAAAAACAGACCATACATTTCAGAAAGGCATAGTATTAAAAATTAGCACAAAAAAATTCTGAATATATAAATTCTATGACTTAGGACAGCACATCTTCCTTATGCATCCTGCACCTTCTAATACGTACCAGGCAAGACATTGCTCAGAAAAATGTTTTTTGGTCCTGTGTGAATGTATATTTCATGGATGGTCTGCACAGCAAAATTTTTACCTGCTCCAGCGTTCAGGTATTATGTGCTACTCTTCCAGCCCCTTTCCCTGTATAGCGAGCTCTTTCATTCACAGTTTGAGATTAACTCATTAGTAGTGTTGGTTGGATGCTGCTGTACACGTTTCTTCATTCTGGGGGTAGCGACTCGAAGCAGACACCTTCTGTTTTCCAGATGTTGTGTATTCAATCCAAACAAAACCTGAACCGTTTTTGTTCTGTTACTCAGGCTGGACATTTAACACTCAGAAAAACATATATAATGAGTGCTATGTTTATTAAAAAAAATGAGAAAAATATATGGATTTTTACGGTTATTTTTTACATTATTTTCTTTTCTTTTTTTTTTCTTTTTTTTTTTTTTAAAAAGGCTAGTGTTATGATATTTATTTTCCTCTACAGATGGGGTGTTGCCAAATTCAAAATGACTTTATGATAATTAAGTTGTCTGTTGTGTCTGACTGTGGCTTGAAGCTAAAAAGGCCTTGTCTAACATTTTTACTCTCAATAGTAGATTCATATATATACAAATAAAATATCCATTGAAAACAACCCACCAGCTGGAAGGAGAGGATGTTCAGTTCATCCGTCAGGGGCCGTGCCTTGGTCCCCCGTGTACAGCAACCGTTGAACTTTGTAGCCTCGTTGGCTACCGATAAAGAGGCCCCGATGAGAAAACTGATATCAGTGCAGATTTACATGATATAAAAATAATTAAGAAAGAAGGTAGGCTTAAGGGCAAGTGGTTATAAATGGCTGAGTGTGAGACTGGTTTTGGCAAATAAGCGTTCTACTGTGCATGTGCGGCCCTCGAACAGAAGGTTTATGTCGTCAGGTTGTCTCGTAACCATGCAGCTTGAAGACACCGAGTGTGTGTGTGTGTGTGTGTGTGTGTGTGTGTGTGTGTGTGTGTGTGTGTGTGTGTGTGGTGTGTGCGAGCACAGACGTTGCGTCCCTCACACACACTCTTCTGCCGACATCAGGAGTGGGTTGATGTACTCGAACCCTTCAAACTCAGACTGGTCGATCTTCTTAACCACATCACTGCAGTGAACAAAGATCAATTTATTAAAAGGGTTATATATAAGTAAGTGTTATATTATTTATAATAATGATGAAACGAGAGGTAATAAAATGGGGACTCACTCATCATCAGGCGTGAGCTGGATAGGCTCGTTGGTGAACTGGGCGTCAAAGTTGTCCAGTCCGAACTCCCCTGAGATGTTGGGCTTGAAAGGAGGGACCACCTGCTTCTGCTCCAGCTGAAATAACAACGCAGGAATCAGGTGGGAACACAGCAACCTTATTTATCTTTACTGTTATCCTTACACATCAACCATTTTTTCGAATAATCGATTTGCTGACCGAAAGAAAATTAATCTGCAAGTATTTTTGATAATGGATTCATAATTTTAGTTGTTGTTTGAGCAAAAATGCAAAATATTTTCTGGTTACAGCTTCTCAAAAGTGGAGATTTGCTGCTTTTTCCTTGTTATATACTATAAACAAACTGTTATCAGGTCTAAAAGCTGGGCCTATCATTTATGTAAAATGCACTGAAAAGGACACATGCACAAAGACACTAAAATCTCTCTTCGGCCATCCCACCATAGATTTCTATCCTGTTTCCATAAATGAATACTACACTAAAACAGTGACTAAAACTTTGATGACGCACTTGTACTTCTACTCAGTGCCTCTGAATACATTTATCACAGTGTAAAGGCCGCTCACAGAGCCTCCTGTCTCGCTCTCTGTCTTGTTAACACCACTTGTCTGCAAGCCAACAACTGCTCCCTCTGCAGGCCAACAGGTGCACTGCAGGGCAAACTTTCAGGTTTGTGTGTGCTTGTGCTTGTTTTGGGAGGGGGGGGGGTGTAAGCCGATCCCTCCAGACACTCTGACCAACTGGTGAGTCCCTGCTCCAGACCAAACAGGGAAAAAAGAGGTCATGGTGATCCCTGGCGAGCTGCCCTGTCTGTCTGTCAGGTCATCCAAACAGTGCATGTCTGTCTGTCCATTTATTAAGGTCACGTCTGTCTGCCCGAGCATGATCAATTACACGTGTACAGGCTTACAGAAGTACACTCGCTTTTATTAAAGACTTTTGGCAAAATCTTGATATAAAGCAGTTTTAATCTGGAACTGAACCATTAAGTTTAAATAAATAAATAAATAAATAAATGAAAAGATGGAGGGTACAACACCATGTAACTTTTGAAATGCAAATGAATTCAATTCCATTTCCCTCTGTTTGATTTATAGTATAATAATAATGATTATGAATTTGTTACAAAATGGTAATCCCTGAAAACACTCTTTTAATCCTTAAAAAATACCACGCCAGACAGCAAAACATTAGATAAAATAATAATAAAACCCATCAACAACAAACTGGATATCTAGCTAATGAGAAAAATATGCAAGATTAAATTCAACTGGTGTTCGTCTTGAGTCAAAGATCAAATGGAATTTTTCATTTTTAGTAGTTTTGGTAAAATACATTTTCACCCTTTCCCTGTGTGCAGCTAGAAAAAGATTTGTTCAAAATTCAGGTTGAAGATTAGTCAATTAATTGATTAGTCAAGCAACACAAAATAAACGGCAGACTATTTTGATAAGCGATTCAGTGGAAGTACAAATGTCAAACATTTGCTAGATCCAGCTTCTCAACGGTGTGGATATCCTGCTTTTCCGTGTTTTATATAATTGTAACTTGACTATTTTTTGTGTTTTGGACTGTCGGATTGACAGAAAATATTGTCTGGCAACTTGCTGTGTGCATTTTTCACATGTTTTAGTCTAATCAAAAAAAAAAAAAAAAGAAAGAAGATTCATCGATAAGGAAAATAATTGTTTGCAACCCTACATAAAATGATATCTAAAAGTCAGTCTTTTGAATGTGTCTTTTACAGTTCTAGCTGTTCTAACAGGAATCTTATTCACTCTTAAATTACTAATTTTACCCATCGCTGAAACTGAGTCCTAGTTTAAATTCTAGTGGGATTCCAAAAAGTGATTCTGAAATGCTTAATATAGTCCAGTCTTATTTACATTGAAAGGGTTTTGCAACCTGGGCAGACTAACTGCTGTAAACAGAAGCCCAGATGATCATTTCAGCAGTCACAGCAAAAGGCAAGAAAGTACTCAAACATACCCAATTTCAATATTAATACCAATCTCTGGGATTATGGCAACTTCCCTGAAACTTAGTGTAGGTCACTAATTCACGAGGAAGTTGGAAAAAAAGCAGTTTCTTACCAATGAAGCTGACAATGAATAGTTGTTTCACAATAGGATGGCTCACATGACGGAAATGTACATCCACATCTCAACATTTTATACTCCTCTCCTTTCCATCTGTGGCTCCCATCTTGGTCGGTCTTCTGCCCTGCCGGTTTGTTTCTAACTGTCTGTCTGCTGCTTCCCACAAGGACGAGAGTCTCATCCAACCGCTAACAACCCTCCGCTTTAACAGAGCTTCTACGCCCGCAGGGCAGAAGAGAGAATGTGACCCCTATGCACTTAGATTTGACCTTCTGCTGTCTAGTAGCAGCTTTCTGTTTTTCCTTCTCTGCAGGATCAATATATGGATTGATTTCGACCTATTTAGCAACCGGCATGAACTGAAATTCTGATGAAAATCGTGATTAATAGGCGAACGAGGCAAGAAAAGTAGAAGAGAGAGACAGACACAGAAACAAGAAGAGAATAGACTCACAAGGTCCCAGTCGACGTTTCGGAAGAACGGATGGCCCATGATGTCGGCAAAGCCTGTCTGAGGGTGGCAACCGAGACGCTCCTTGGGATCCTGTGGGAGGGAGGGCGAAAGGAGGGTGAGAGACAGTAGGAGATAATGGTGGAAGAGACAAGACAAAAAGTCAGACGACGGGCAAGAAAGGTGGAAATGGTGAGAAAGGAGAGAATTTGCCAGAAAGGTGGAAAAGATTAGTGGATTTTGGTAAGGGGAAAAGTTTTTAAAAAGTTAATATGATAGACGAAAAGGTGCGGGAGCCACAGTGAGAAACAGAGACGGAAATAAGAATGTAAGAGAGTGAGAGATGGCAGTTGACTAACTAAGGACATAATGATGATGATGATAATGTTATTCTCAGGGGCCGGCAGGAGCCGACACTGTTTAAGATTGAACCAGGCCTCTCTGAACCCTTCTTACCTTGTTGAGGAATCCCTTGAGGACGCTGGCGGCTTTGACTGACAACGAGCGGGGGATTCGGATCTGTTTTTCCAATATAACTGCAGGAGGTGAGAGGAAAGGGGAAGGGGAGGGAGAGAGACGGTTAGGCCTTTCGCGATAACTACTTTTGTTGGACAATATATGGTCCCAATAATAATTGCGATAAACTATATTATTGTCATTTTAAGACCATTTCATGCCACTGATATTATAAGCATAAGTACACCCTTTCAATTCTCTTAAGAATATTCAGACATTGGAATTGGAATGTGAAAAAAATATTAATAACACAACCAAAACAATAAATAAAATGGACTCTGAACAGAACTTGCACTTAAATAAATATTAAACATTTGGCACAGGGGTAGGCTATGGAGTCATTCATTCCTTAACAGGCAATATAGTAACGGTAAGGACCCTGCTGTTTATTTTGGCATGTCCATATACGATAAGTCCATATCATGACAGGCGATAATTACATATCGTATATATCGCACGACAATAATTATTGTGACAGGCCCACAGACCATCCCACAGGGCTAAAATGACAGAGGATGGTACGGACACTGCTGCAGTTATGAGTCCAATCCTGTCGGGTAAACTCATGTTGAATTTCAATGAAGTGTCAATGGCTTTTTGATATACGCGTCTTGAAATATGAATTTGTCATTTTAATTCCCATCTATCCAACACTTTCCTGGCAGCTATAACAAATTTTGATACCATATTTTAAAATGAACTAAGGTTACATGCATTCACACAGAAGTGGCCATTAGAAAGGTGTCAATACAAAGGGGTTACGTGATTCCACTGTGCTGTTTTACTCCTCCGGATATAAACCTTGGCCCTGTGTGTGTGTGTGTGTGCGTGCGTGTGTGTGTTACCTTGGAAGAGGTAGTCTTCTGTGTTCTGGTCTGGGTTGTCAGAGCTCCCAACGATGTCAAACGGCGACCGGCCCGCCATCATCTCGAACATCAGCACGCCCAGCGCCCACCAGTCCACACTGAACCCTGAAGACACACACACATTGTATGTGACAAATCACATTTCTGACAAGAAGGTAACGTAGATAGAGGGAGGATGCTTTAAAGCAGCAACCCAAAGAGAACTGCAGGTGTGTGTCCAAAACCACTTAACCTCATGGAGTAGAGCAACCAAAACAAGGTATTCAAGTAGCAATGTTTTTGCATGTTTAAGCACAATTCTCATTAAAGTCGTATACTTCAAAATACTGCTTACAATTGCATGCCAGTATTTTAGGGTTACTAGAGCAACCACCTCCACCATGAAAGCATCATACCAGTGTTTTTGCATGCTTTCACCCCTTGACTACAAATCCAATACTAAAATGCTAACCATTTTTAAGTGCTATTAGGGCTTAACTACAGTATATTGGAGAATATAAAGTGATTAAGTATTAAGTATTAAAACATTATTACATTATTTCACTAGACATAGGCAGCGTTTGCAAGAAAGAAACCAAATTTGTTTCTCCTCCACATCATCTATTTTTAAGATCAAAATACTTCAAAATAGCACATATGGATGGGGTTCGATCGCATTTTATCAAATTAAATCCAGTATTTTAATCTTCTTAATAGCTTTACCTTCAACATTTGCAAGTAAAGATAAAATAACTACAACTCAACGACATCTAGTGACCTTTTGTCTGCTGAACAGAAACACTACACATTTTAGTGGCAGCTAAATGTCCACAACCTGCAGCTGCAACCAGAAAGTGAGATGAGCATCAAAATGTATGAAATGTTAAAGAAAGAGTGAGGTGAGATAAAAGGTTTGATATGACACTTGTCAGCGTCAGAACATAATGATTCTGGGTATTTTACTGACCGGGAACCTGATCCAAAATGGAACCCATTCCCAAAAGCACATGTAGGACATTATCCCAAATAATAATTTTTTTTCCCCTCGCATATTCCTTACCTTTTAAAGAAAAGGGAAAAATCCAATTATTTTTTGCTGTACACTAAATAAATCAGTCTCCAAGTCATTATAATTGGTTACTGGCTGTGCAGGCAGAGCCAATGCAAAACCAGTAGCACAAGTGTAATTTAATTAGGCTTAATTATGTTATTTATCAGACAACCATTCTTAACATGTCTTCCATGTTCCCGTTTTATATTAAGCAGTAAAATAGATTAAATAGGGTACCGTGGTGGGTGTAATTATTACATAGCGATTTTGATGCTGGATATAATATAATGTTCAGACTGAATATTATAGTTTTATAGACCTTATTCACTGCAGACATTTTGACTCGTGTCCCAGTAAGCCCTGACAGTGAGTCGCATGCACAATACCATGACCACAGCTAAATGGAATTCAGTCATCATTAATTTTATTATAAATATCTGTTCTTTTCCTACTGTGACATGTCAAAATGTCTTCAGAGAAAAACGCCTATTTTACGGAGTGCAACATGTAAAAACAGTGGACCTTATTGCTATGATTCCCCTTTTTGGCAACCTGGAAGCTCTTTTTTTCTATTTTTTTTAAATGGTATTGTGTTTATAGATACTTTCCCATGCATCACTCAGTTAGCATGTAGAAACTAATATTTCACCCAACACTTGACTACACCTAAACTTTGTCATCCTTAACCACATGTTTTTCAACCAATACAATCTAAATAATGAGTTAAAGGTGGGGCATGCGATTCTAATCCAGTATATGTCTCGTTGTCAAATTCAGCGATATCTCCTCTTGGTCTGTTCAGTGTGTGCGCTGAAAGAAACTCAGGTTTTTGTACTCAGCCCCGGCTCTGTAAATGGGAGCGAGCCACACAACACTATTCCAGCCATGATTCGTGTGTCAGGTAACATTAAATGACTTGCCCACGGACATTCAGCTTACTTTCTAGTTTGCCAAGACATGCTGCTGTTGGGATGTTTGCTATAGTAGCAGTAGAGTTGTGAGTGTCGCAGTCTGGAGCCGGTTTGGTGGCTCTGAGAAACCGTCTCGTCCTCTCTCCCTGTTTGCTTCGCAGCAGCAACTGTAAGGAAAGTTTGCTAACCCACAACGTAGCGAACGTTAGTTATATTACTCGATGTGTCGTTGTTCGCTCTATATCATGGTGTTTGTCATGGTATTGGATTTCTCCAGAATCGCAGACTCCACCTTTAATATAGATCAGCGTTCATTCAGAGGATGTCACAATTGCTTCCCTGATTATTTTGTTGCTTTTTCAAAAGCATTTGCTAATCTTTGTTTTAATTTTATTGCTTTTTTTAAATTTATTTTCTCATTTTGAGCTCTTGTTTCTTTTATTTTTGTTTTCATAGTACGTTTACTAATGTAGAGAAGACGTTTCAGATAGTACAGATAACCAAGGTACTGCACCACTGTAGCATCAATAATCATGACTAGGAGCAGCATTCCAGACTGCATATGTATATGCCTCATATACTGTATCATAGCAAAGAAAAGGATAGCATTTCTGGTAAGTGCTTGTGTGTTGCTATTCTCACCGTAATCCTCTCCTCTGAGTATTTCGGGGGCGATGTAATTTGGGGTACCACAGAAAGTGCTCGTTGTATCACCTGGTCTCAAGCCCTCCTACAAAAACAAAAAGACCATCAGCTGTGCGGAGCGCCACACTAGGTGGTTTCTCCTGCGAGCAGCAGCCTGGCTGTTCAGACCAGAAGCACATTCTGCTCCTGAGAGCTGATCTTTATAATAACGCTTTTTATGCGTTTCTGCAGGGGGGGGGGGGGTCGCTTCTTCTGCAACAATTAAGTTAAAAGGATCGCCTTGTGTGATACTCTGTGGGGAGGGACACACACACACACACAGAAGCTGGTACATTTATACTTGTGAGGACTTTCATTGATATAATGCATTCCCCAGCCCCTTACCCTAACCATCACAACTAAGTGCCTAACCACAACCCTTACTCTAAACCTAATTCTAACCCTAAAACCAAGTCTTAACCCTCAAACAGCCCTTTGAAGGTCTCTTGAAAAGTGAGGACCGGTCAAAATGGCCTCACTTTCCAAAAATTACCTCACTCGGAATAAGCAATTTATTTAAAATACACAATCACAAAGAGCAGTAACACTATATCTAATAAATAGGCCTATGGATGGACAGATCTCGATATTTTATCATGTGGGGGTAAAAATAAATAATAATAATATTACTCCAGGAGAACAGGAGGGAGAGGGTCAGAGAAATCAAAAATGTTGGCAAGCAAAGGATATTATTTATCAATATCACATCATTTATATCCTATACAATAACAATTTGTATCGTTTATAATAGATTATCATCGTAGTACATTGTAATAGATTGTCTGTTTTATTGCAGATTCGCTTGCGGCACACGGAAAAAATAGACCAGAGGCCGAAAGTATTGTTGCTGAGCGCGAGCTGACCGCAGAGCGAGCCGAGCACAGCACGCTCTGTCTGAACAGCCCAATTGGTTAGCATGGGTCGCCAAAAGGAAGGAGAGGAAGTAAACCACAAACCACACCTTGCACATGCCGTAGTCTGTAAGTTTTATGTGTCCCTCAGAGTCCAGAAGCACGTTGTCCAGTTTCAGATCTCTGTAGATGATTCCCCGCTCGTGGAGGTAGTTGAGCGCCAGACTGATCTCCGCTGAGTAGAATCTGAAAAAGAAATAGAGAACATGAGTATTCAAACTCACATGTGACTACAAAAAGACTAATCTAATTCATTTTAATGAGACAAACAGTGTGACTACCTAGCGTGTTCTTCTGGGAGTTTCCTTTGTCTCTGCATGTGGAACATGAGATCTCCACCGTTCACATATTCAATAACAAAGAACAGTCTGTAAAAAGAAGCAAATGTTAGAGTTGACTTCTTAACTTGAATACATAACTCAATGCTGCTTTTCCTTAACAGGATCTGAAAACCTATTTTGTCAACGAGCTTCTTACTATCAGTAATGAACACACACCATTCTTCCAAAGTTGGAACAGATTTGGTTATTTCACATTTTTATTTTATTTTACCAATTCTATCTATTTTTTTAAACTTACAAAAAGCATGCATATAACCACACACACCCATCCACCCAATCCAATTTCTTGGGACACAAAACGTCAAAAAAAACTAAAACAAAAGAATGAAAAAAACCTAGGGAGGGGGGAGGGGATGCGTCATGATAAGCCATCCTCAGCATCAGGCAGAGGTGTTGAGATTGTTATGTAATCTAGGAGGAGTTCCCAAAATGTGTAAAAAGATTTTAAGAGACATTATGCAGTATCTAGATTTCTTTAGCTTGACACAGTTTGGTGCAAGTTGCAAAAGAGTAATAACACATACTTCTGTGCACCAATCAGGATTTTGAATCAAAATGTTATGACAGTGTGTTTTTATTTTCCCAATCAAATCTGATCAAAACACAACAACGCAGTCCTGATGAAGTAGATTAGCTGAGTTTTGTAATGTAAACTCTTAACAAATAATATTTAAGGAGTTTTTCTTTACTTTAACTTTGATTGTTACTTATTTAGTCATGAGTATTTAATGTTACTAAATACCAAAGTTTTGAAACTAAGTTTTCAGGGGCTTTAACCATTGATGGGGATCTTCCACACTCTTTCTCTGACCTCAACAAAGTGTTCTATTTAGCTTAAACTTAACCGTACCATAACCACAGCAGCAGTAGGTAAGGAAACATGTACATTGTCTTGTGATGTTTTGCTGGGAAACAACCGATTTTGTCATGTGGGTACGAAATGTTATGACAGGGTATATTCTGTAAGCAGTCATCCCTCAAATTGACATTTTGTTACATTTTCAATTATTTTAAAGGAATTCAAAATCAGATTTTTTTTTCCCCTTCTAAATCCTGGCAGACTTTCCCGAGCCTTGACGAAACTGTGTGACTCATACAGGACAGATGTCCTCACCTGCTTTCTGTCTGAAAACAGGAGTGGAGGCCGACCAGGAAGGGATGATTGGAGGCCTGCTCAAAAACGTGCTTTTCTGTTTGGACCCAATCGATGTCCTGGAAGACACACACACAAAAAACACACTCAAATGTAAATCAGAGCTCATTCTGACATAGTACCCTTGAACCTGATGCTGAATAAGGAATGATGATCGACCATCCTGTACAGATAGAGGCTCACTCGCGTGCACAGAGAAAAGGGCTGAGCCGGCAGAAGCAGGTCTCTATCTCGACGGCTGGGTGATAATATGCCTGGACACGGATGCTGCTCACGCTGACAGGGCAGGGACAGCAGAACACTTCACCATTGATCGAAAGGCACTTGTCAATTTGTCAATCACGCTAAGTGCATCTAATCAAGGCTAACTACTCCCGTTGCCTCTGGCTGCGCTGCTACATGTGTACGTCGGGATCAATTTTTGATGACATGAGGGTTTATCTAACCCTTCTTAGAAAGACTGATGGCTTGGACCAGGTCTGTCAACTTAACTCAAAGTGTTTCAGACAAGATACACAAGATGGATGTTCAGTCGCATGAGACAAATGTTCACTGTGCTATTAAATAACAGCTCCCACTGCCTGTGCTAATTGTATTAATTATACATGGCAGTGACAGAAAACTGATGACTTCACTATTAACTAACCCGGCTCACATCTCAATAGATGGAGGAGTTGCGTTGTTGTCCCACCCTACAGAGTTAAAGGAGCAGTTTCGCTTTCGAGCTGCTGTAAATGTTTCCTTCTTAAGTAGATATAAACCGTTAAACCTCTCAAAAGAAGATGGCGGGTCTAACTAAGTTACAATTTGTGATGTATTAAGTCACTTGTTTAACAAATAAGAAAGATTGTATGACACGCCTAAAGCTGCAGTGGTTAGTCGATTAATTGATAAGTTGATCGATATTATCAAATACTGTGATAACTGAATAATTGTTTAAGCTGTTTTTAAAAGACAAAATACCATCATTCTCTGGTTGCAGCCTCCTCAATGTGAGGATTTGCTTCTTTTCTCTGTTTTATATAATTATAAATTGAATATCTTCAGATTTTGGACTCTTGATCGGACAAAGCAAGACATGTGAAGACGTCCCCTTGGGCTCTGGGAAACTGAGATGGGCGTTTTTCACTATTTTCAAACATTTTATAGGATAAACGGTTGAAAAAATAATTGATTGATTAATCAATAATGAAAATAATAATTAGTCGCAGCTAATCATGTCTTTTTGACAAACTCCTAAACTAGCAGCAGTGGAAACAGTGGTTCAAATGATAATTTTGTATGTCATTGTGTTTGGGCTGATTTGTCTTTGAGCCAATTAATTCTAGTTTCACTCTTTAATACAGCTTTAAACTGTATGTATAGGAGACAAAAAAATGTATGTGGTTAAAAAAATAAAAAATCAAGTTCAGAATCCTCTTATCAAAGTCAAACCCTTATCGAATCTTTTGAGTTAGTTTGTTTGGTGAAGAATGAAGACATCTTAGTTTTTAGTTCACTCAGTATCCTACTGTGCTGACAGGGTGTAGGGCTTTCAGCACATATTTTGTTTGCTGCGAGGGAAAACAGTGTTTACTCTTCACTGGGTGGCTGTGCTAACTTTTTCTGTCATACACCCCTTCTGAAGCCAAAAAAGGTTCATGCCCCCCCACCACAAAAAAAAACAAGCTGAATTTGATTGAAATAAAAAAAAATGTTTCAAGTCAGCACAATAGCATCAGCAAACTCTTGTTTTTGTTTCCCTATATAAATAATTCATTCAACTTCCACTCCATATTTTGCCCATGGTCATCCACCCCCCCCCAGGAGTAACCTCCTGCAAATATTGCCTTTCACAATTTTTTCGTTGACTTTGATGAAATGTATCCACACATTGGAACAGTTAAGTCATTATACATCCAACGCTTTAAGTTCAGTCAGTCTGTCTTGTAACCAACTGTCTCGCTGAGATACCATGTGTTTGTATACCTCACCAGTTGTTTTTTTCCTTTGCAGACGCTTGTAGTGTCAGAAAGAGGAAAAGGTGTATGTGAATTAAAAGAGGTTAATGAATTCAGGTATTTTACCTGATCCAAAAAGGAACCGGCTATAGAA
Source organism: Coreoperca whiteheadi (assembly GCA_011952105.1). Lineage (NCBI taxonomy): Eukaryota > Metazoa > Chordata > Actinopteri > Centrarchiformes > Sinipercidae > Coreoperca > Coreoperca whiteheadi. Next base: position 19,416,541 of record CM022487.1, read on the forward strand.
ACCCATCCCTAATTATAACTCCATAAAAGGTTACTGTATCACTTTAATCAACACTCACTAACTCTCAAAGGCTGACCTACGATTGTCATAATGCCAACATTTTGACTTTGATTCCATGTCATTCATCAGCGTTGTTTACCTCATCGTCATTGACCAGCTCCTTCTTCACCACCTTCATGGCGTAGATGCGCTCCGTCTTCTTCAGCTGCACTAACAGCACCTTGGCGTAGCTGCCTCTGCCGATCACCCTCAGCAGATCGAAGTCTGCCAGGCCCAGGCTGGAAGGCGATTTCCCCGTGTCTCTACTGTTCCGCGCCTGGGGGGCAGTTAACGCAGAGTGAGAGACCATCATACAACAACGTCATGTGATGAACGCAAAGTCAACTCTGCCACAATGTGTCATGCAACATTTCAGTCCCTCAACCTTTCTCAAGATATTCAATGAACTATTGATAGAGGTGGCAATTATTAATTTTTTTTTTTTTTTTTTTTTTTTTTTTTTTTTTTTTTTTTTTTTTTTTTTTTTTTTTTTAGTAAATCTTAGTAATGACTTTCTTTTCTGTTTTAATGCCATCATACTGCCTCCATTAGATTAAGCGCTCACTTTATTAGTCCTACTTCTTAGTAGTAAACCTGACTACCACCTTCACCATTTCCTCACCGATCTTCCTCTCTCCTGTAATCTGTTCAGTAGTGAACCATTTCCACTACCCATCCATCTAATCACCCTTCACAAGACAACCCCCATCCCCAGAGTCAGACATTGAACCGTAGATAAAATAATTTGGCTTGCCCTCTTTTATCTCCATCTATCGGTGTCCAACTCGATCCATTCTTTTTCCATCTTCAGCTCTCCTGCTGTGTCCAACAACCTCTCTTCAACCCCAAACTACATCCCCGGCCATTAATTAATCAGCCTCTGGGTGTTAAGAGCTGTGATAAAAGGTTACTTTATTAGCTCCAGCACAGGAAATCAATACCCACAACACTTCAAGTGTGCCTACGTCTGCATGCTCGCTGTATCACACATGCACAGTGGGTGGAAGACGGATCACCCAAACGTACACAATGGAAAAATAAGCTGACGAAAACCTTGCTTCCAATTACAGGTGATCTTATTCTTTCTCCCTCTCGCACAAACAGCGCTGATTTCTCTCTCTAAATATACATATACAAACACATATCTAGACAACATGACACAATATGAGTGACACATCAGCAGCGTTTGAAAAGATTCTCTTCTCTCACCTCTTTCTCCTCTCCATCGTAAGGCAAGCTTTCTCTGGAGTCTTTATTCTGAGGGCCTGAGAGAGGAGAAAGTGACAGACAGACAGAAGGAGAGGGGGAGGCAGGAGACGAAAAAAAATAGGAGAGATGAGAGAACAAGGAGGTAAAAGTAGGTGAGAGACAGTCACACGCTTTGTTCACAGCCCTGCTGTGCCACAGTCATTTCTCTCTGATTGATTAGAAAAGAAAATACCCTTTTGTATCCACCCTTGTTCAGCAATACAACACCACCAGAATATTTAGACTAATAAGTATAATATAACTATTTTGTACATACATGAAGAGAAGAAACATGTCTTCAATGATAATTTAAGTCATCATGTTCAACATAGATGCATTTCAAAACAGGCTTAAACAAAGATACTGTATCTGCATCCCAGTGTTTTCATAATTGCACCCCACAAATTCCCAGGTGGCCTGTCAGTATCTATAGCAGAAAGAGATTCAACTGCCTCACTAACAGCAGCAACAACTATCCTAAGCTCTCTCACTCCAGTAAGCCTCTCAACCACCTGACTGGACTTAAGTCTGGTGCTGCAGGTAAACCCCAAATGCAGCTCACCAACTTAAAGTCAATAAATCCCATCAAAAAACTGAAACTAACAATAAAACTGATTCTACTAACAAGTGTTGTCTGTGTATTTAAAGCCTGAACTTGTATTCCTCAGGCATAATAGAGCTTCATCTTTGTCCAAAAAACATTAAAAATACATCAATGAGCCACACTGTTGCACAGGTTGACATGTTCCTTTATTACGATGAACGTGGACAGCGTGGTTTATTTTGATCCTACAAACACCACGCTGCTGCTGCAAATACTCACTAGTGTACCAAATATGGTGAAAACAGTCCCCAACAAAAACACTGTATATTCCTGTTTGCGTAACATTTGTTTGTTTCTTTTATGAAAACAGGGCCCTTTTTGCCTTTGATAGCAGACATCGGTAGAGAGGGGGAGGACATGCAACAAAGGTCTCTGGCTGGAATCGAACCGGGATCATTGCAATTATTTTGTATGCGTCTTAACCACTATGCTCCCAGGATGCTTATTTTTTTATATATGTTTTTTTTAAAAATTAAAATATCTTTGTGATCTGTTTTGAAAGATTTACATCTTCCAAACGGATGAGATGACGGTCTCCTCACTATACCTAGAATCGATTCTAAATCAGCTTGGTGCCTTCAGTCATTCTCTACCACATGAACTAAGGTCTGCTACAACAGTATCTTATTTTAAAAGCAGACTAAAAACATATGTGTTTTCACAAGATTTTAGTTGCCCACCAGAGCTCTGGCTCAGTCAACGCTGCAGCTAAAGATGCTGCTGTGGAAGTCTTAGCAGCTAAGGACTGCACAGTAGAAGTATCTGACCTCTATGCCATGAATTTTAGTGTGGTTAACGGGTACATTTTTTTAGTATTTTTATCATTATTATTCCTCTTTTAATATTGATGATCATATATCTTCTTCCATTTTTATTTCAATACCATTTTATTTTGTTTTTATCTTATATGTAAGACCTCCTTATCTTGTATGTTTTTTATCATGGATGATTTTTGCTTGCTTTTATTTTGAAGCACACGAGTCTACGCCTGTCGTATGAAATGTGCTATATAAATAAACGACCTGACTTGGGGGATAGAGCCACACACAAGCTGGGAAAGTCAAGAGTACTGGGGGATGGACTGTTGGTTTGGGTCTTTTTATGGGATTTGTTGACAATCACAAAAAAATGAAAGATATCAGCAGCCTTATTTTTTAAGAATTGCGGGCAACAGCTGGAAGCAATGAGTCAATTTAAGTCTTCATGTCAAAAAGAATCGCAAAGAGATTCAAAAGTGAGAGAGTGAAATCAGAAAGATTCAAACCACCCTGGGAGGATAAAGTAAAAACTTGCACTGATGTTTCAGAAAAGCACAAATGAACAGAAGCTTGTAATTTGATGAACATAGTCTGTCTCTTATGTGCTTTTTCTTAACATATGTGCTTCTAAACTATTACTATTTTATTTTGGGCGAGGAAGGAGCTTTCAATGTTTTTGACTTGTAAATACTAATTAATTTGTATGTGTGTGTGTTACCTGGCTGTTCAATTGGGTCTAATGGACTCGATGGTGGGCCCGGCATCATTGGTTCCTAGGCAACAACATTCGCCATTAAGTATAATCAGCACAGCAACGGAATACAATCTTAAAGTATATGTATGAGTCATGGATGGTAACGGGTCAAGCTAATGAGTATGACACAGGTCAGCCCTCACCTGGATCATCAGTCTGCCGCACTCCATTGTGACCAGTTTATGGCACTTCTTGTGAACCAGCAGTTTGCAGTTGATGCATTTATAGCCTTGTCTTCCCAGACCCCAGATACGGTCTGCACAGATGGCACAGTGGGCTCGCTGCTCAGGAAGGCAGACGGAGAGGAATCATCATCACAAACAAGCAAACATTGTATTCCAGGAGATGCTACAGAGGCTGTGATGGCTACTGTAACGTGTGTGGCCCTGCTGTGTCACCCCCATCCCTCTTACTCCATCAATCAATACAAAGACAGATTACTTAAGGGCAGTGGATGTCTCAGTTTCCTTTAAATACACATACAGTAACTAAGCTTTGAAATGTGCATTGTGTTTAGGTAACACAGCAGAACAATAATATAAAATACACAACTTTAAATATATAGTGGTGCATGATTTAAAGCCAGGAGAACACGCGAGTGAAGGGCCTTACAGTGCAAAATACTGTTAAACAAAATTCAGTGTCATGACCCACCCTGTTAAAGCGCTTGGCCTGAAAGGTGTGACCACCAGCATAGTAAAGCTTCCTCCAGCGCCGGGCTCCTCGCCGATATATAGACTCTGTGAGAAGAAGAAAACGAGGGCTAAGTCCTGAGTTACCTGTGTGCATGCATTTGTGTAGAAAACGGTTTATTTTCTCCCACATTAGGAAATTAATTTATTATCCTGCGGCAAAGGTAAACCAAGGTCAGTGTCCTGTAAAGTGTCAAAGATTTGAAGGTTTCATTGAGAAAATAAGGTCCACACTTTTTCCAAAGGGATTTTTGGAGGCTGGAATCCTCACCATCAGCCAATCAAACAACATTTTCTAAGGTTTTTACATGATTTGAATGGTATATACATGACGTTTGAATGGGCTCCAATTATGTTATGTATAAAGGCTGTGGATTTAAAACATATCACACTCCTCTCCAAAATTGCTTTATAAAACTTTTTTTTTTCCCCTCAGTCTCACCATTGTTAGAATTTGTGGACACATTTTATTTAGATACTCAGATTTTCTATTTAGAACTAGAAATGTTTTCACATTACACATTTACAAACAATTTGTCGTGCAGAGTTGTTGGTTTTTTTACAGGTTTACAAAGGGATGATACAGAACCACAGGCTTTGATATTATTTCTGAACATCGTTTCAGAAACTAAAAAGTCTTATTTGAATCCATAAGTCTGTAACATTGCCATTTTCAAGAGACAAGGATTCACTTAAGTGCCTCAAATGTAATTACATTGAATTAAACATAGGTTTCTTTGGGACCCTGGCTGACAAATTAGGTCAAACTAAAGAAGGAAAAGGTTTAACTCACTGTCTTCTCCCGGACAGGGCATGCCAGGTTTCTCTGGGACACATGGGAACACTGGGAAGCAAAAAACAACAACAACAAAAAAAAAAAAGTTACATTTAGAAAGTCTGTTTCATCTAAAGGAGGTGAGTTTGACATCATTCATGTGAAGGTGTTTGTACGCTGCCGAGTAGATTTCACTTTCACCTCTCATGACTGCAGTTAACAAACCTGTCGCCTGCAGCAATTCATGATGAAATTCACTTGTGTTGTTTTCATGACGGTGCAAACGTTAGTATGTGTGCAACATACAGTCAAGCGGGAAAAGGCACAATCTCAAAGAAGCCGACAACGATCATTTGTGTGTGCGTGTGAGAGAGAGAGTGTGCCACAGATCAAGCTAGACTCGGGGCAGTGTGAGTCAGAGGCGAGGCGTGGGCGACAGCCAACAGGCTCGTTAACGAGCAGACCTGGCGACCCCCCGTGGCACCGTCACATTCTCTAGGACCACCCCCCCCCAGCCCCCCACCACCAGCTCATCCGCTGCCGTCACGCTGGCGTCCACTGTACTCTTGACCCCTCACCTCTGATTTTATTAAAACTTTACATTAACCACACAGCCCCCGTCCCCACCACCCCCAGGTGACATGCTTAGACACACAAAGCCTGTCAATCACATTTCACTCCAGACAAGAGTGACTTAGCCCTGACCTCTAGATTCATGAAGTACAACTATCTGTCGAGAATGCTAAGCTTAGACGAGGATGTGATGTAGCTCAAGGGCCCATAGACAAACGTCAACAGCGGAAGTGATGTATGTTTGCACAGGTCAGTGCGGCATGAACCGTATGTTTTGATGCTTCTTTGTTGTGTACAGTATCTAGCTGTCTGTGTTCACATTTAATCATAAATGTAAACGGGAAAAGGGAAATCAGTTAAAAGCAAGAAGCATAAGTCAACAGTTCCAGACTCCAAGTAAACTAAGTCTAAATGTCTATTTTGCATAATTGTTGGACTGTCTTGATTCCACCACATATTATTTATTTCCGGCCCGAACCATGAAGTGAGATTACTGGGTTTCGCCAGCCGTTTTAGGACTTCATTTAGGTTTTCAGGTACCATGAAGCTAGCTCACTTTTAACTGACTTGATGATCACCATGGTAACCTATGCTACACGACTAACCTGCTCCAGAGCAGTTTAACTTCATAAACTTTGTCCATACTGTAATTTTATTACGTTGATCTATTCTGTACACACGACATCTACTGCCTGTCTGTCCGTCTGGGGAGAGGGATCCCTCCTCTGGTGCTCTTCCTGACACAGACATAAGTGCTTATTTTACAATAAACTGATAAGTAATAAAGAGCAATAGATATTTTTATAGATCAGTAGAATCATTTTGCTGTTCCAGGCTTTCCATTTACACTCTGGTTTTAAAACAGAGCTTCTAACAAACAAGGGATCCTTTACAACACTGAATACATAATGACGATTATACACTAGCTGCATACATTTTAATTGTGCAAAGATTCTTTATTCCCGATGGGATTCCTGACAGCGTCGACGTTTTATGCTCTTATTTTGTCACTGCAGCTCAGCATGACATCAGGTGACTTTGTGATGATAATTGGAAATATTTTAATTAATTAGCTCCCATGATTAAAAATTCAACATATCACTCAACATATCAGACAGACCCTGTCAGGCACTAAGTGCTTTTCTTCTCTCTGCTTTGGCAGCAGAAACATAACTTTTGGATGTGCATCACATATTCATAATAGCTTGTTCATCATCAGACAAAAAAGCAAAAAACACTTACTCTATATTAAAGAAATGTATAATAATACCTATTTATAGCCATAGGCCATCTTTCGTTATAAGGAAGTTATTTCTAGTGTTCCTACATCGTCTTATTATGTGATTACATTTATATACATTTCACCTTGTTGAACTGTTTAACCTCGTATCAAATTCAGTGCTTCGCTCATGGTTCTGATGACGTGGCTTGTAATTAACAAATCTGCCTGACATGAACAGGCTTGTAGCTGAATTGGAAAACCCAGAGTTAACAGAGCTAGTGGGATAACCAGCTTTGTGATACCAACCTGGATCACCGATGTTGTCTCAGTGAAGCCAGGCAACCCAAAGAGAGCCAGACGAAGTTTGAGGTACCGGCCCCAGGTACCCTCAAGTCTGGAGCCTGCCATCACCCTCATATTGATTATTTTAAAATTACATACATAAACAATAGATGTAAAGTAATAATATTTAGGTACTTCTAAAGATTTCTTTACATTAGTAAGGTTAGTAAAACCAGGAGTACAGCAGTCATATATTTCTTTTATTATGATAAGCGGGGGGGGGGGGGGGCTGATTTATATCTGTGAATAACCCTTTTATCTATAGTATACTGAAAAATATATTACTACTGTACATTTAAGTACAAAAGCTAAACACAAACAAAAGTCACTTTGTAAGTGTAGGTTTCACCATGGCAAAGAATATATAGAATCTTCCCTAAAACAATGTGCAAGATTAATTGTATTTGACTTTGTAAGAAGATGTTTTGAAAATATTTTGCATGATTTCTTCTAATATTAGCAGTAGAAAATAATTAATTAGTTAATTACCAAGCAGTCAAGCTTCGCTCTTGCCAAAACTGCCTGGATGACCAGTGTCGGCACTGCTCATCCTGGGCCTGAGGTCTGGTATACTGTAACTCAACGACCAGAAATGGAAAATACAGTAATGTTGCCCACTTGACTGGTCAGAAAAATGCTCAACCGAGAAGTGAGTCGTACAGCAGAAAGTCAAACATAACAGGCTTCTCATCTGGACCTCTTAATGACCCAGCCCCTGGTGTGAATCACATCTTACTGTGTACAGATCACGAGAACATCCTGTGAGTTAAATCGTGAAACTGTATATGTTATGTTATGAACACTGCCTGTGTGAGAAGCAGTAAGGCTCACCGTGGATAATGAGCTCCGAGTCTTTGTTGAGTTCGTAGAGACGCAGAGCTTCTTCCAACTCCAGCTGAGACGACACGGTGCAGGGGTCACCTAACAGCGGAGGAGACACCAGAGGTCATTCAGCGCATACAAAAACAAGAGTGAGAGATGTGTCGTCGGCCCACTTTGATTGTGCACCAGCCAACGATTAAACGACTAGTCAGAACATTTATCTGCAACTATTTTGATAATCGTCTAATGGTTTCATGGTAGTTTTTTTTAAACAAAAATGCAGACCATTTGCTAGTTTCAGCAACTCAAATGTGAGGATTTAATGCTCTTCTTTGTCACACGTGATGTTAAACTAAATATCTCTGGGTTTTGCAGTGTTGGTAGGATAAGACATGACACTTGAAATCAGCACCATGGACGGCATTTTTCACAGTTTGACATTTTATAGAAAAACAAGTTTTTATTATTCTTTTATTTGTGACAGAACAGCTAACAACCCAAGCCCTTCGTGCGCTCCTCAGCAGGTGCAGGTTTTTGTGCACACGTTTAGCATACTTTTAGCATAGCTTTCGGCGTTTGACAGCTCCTATCCTTTTTAATTTGTATTTATTGTCAAGTTTCTATCTTTCACATGCGAATGTGTTAAAACCCTGTTAGAAATCCAATAAGGGGAACCAGGTAATTGCAGAAAATTCACAATGGCCAGGTTACTTTTAAATGCACAGATCAACAAGACGATAACAAGTGATAAACAAGAGACAATTAAGTAGTGCATATACTGTGTTTCCAGTTCACCGAGCAAAAGGAACTTGTCTAACCATTGCAGGTATGATATTGCAACACATGAACTTTAAGTAAACACCGAAAAGTGTGTGGGTGTGAATGAGAACAGAGGAGACTGTGGCAGTCGATGTTGCCAGTTTCCTTTTAATTGTACAGGCCTATCTGTACAGTGATCAATCTGAGTCAATACTTAAAATACCACTCAGACGCAAACCTAATTATTTTCTTATCATTAACAGATAGAGTCAGGTGTTGGCGTGACACACTCGGAGAGGCAGTGTGAGTCGACACCGAGGCCATCGATTCTATTATTAGTGCTCTACCTAACTAATCACAACCGCTGGTTTTATAAATAGCTCAGGAACAGAAACTATGACACACAGTGTATTTTTAAAATGATACAAACTGGTGGAGGTTGACATAGAACTAGTGGGTGGACTGTGAAAACCATCACGTATGGTTTAATCTTTACTGAAAAGTTTCGGTTTCAGGAAGTGTCATTAACTTTGTGAGGACATCCACTTCCGTGCAAGTTACAGAGAAAATACAAACAGGAACAGAGAAAAAACGATTTACAGTACATTAAAAACGATACTGATAAGGATGAATCACTCACCAACCTCCTGTCACTTCAGTAAGCTTTTTCCACTAAATGGAGTTAATTTAACTTTTCAGTCAGCCAACAAGATTTTCATTTCACGTTTTTCCTGGTTTGGTTTGGTTTGGGGTAAGGGAGCACATGAATACCCATCTTACAGGCGGTGCTTTGGATCACAGCCCGACTGTTACAGAATTTTTGAGTCTGCTACGAATATAAATATTTGAGTTTTAAAAATCTGATAACAATATAGTGACTGATATTAATTTTATCGATTTCTAAATTACCAACATATCAAACATATCTTTGGCATTCCTTTACTAGGCGTAGATACGTGTAAGAAATTATTCGATTAATAAATTTGACATATACCAGATCTCACATATCAGATTTTTCCAATTCGATATTATATATAATATATATTCCATATTTCCTTTAGGATCTATGGATTAGAATATTTTCGTGGAAATGCCGTTTGAAAAGCAGGGGTTGAATTATATTCGAGATCCAGACAATTAAGTTTTCGTCACAAGATCAGATATTCTTTCTGAATGGAAAGAGTGTTGCTTTTTGAGTTGTTTGTAGCCCTTAATGTTGTTTGGCTAGCGAGTGTCTTCAAATCCATTTATAGCGTCTTTTCAAGTTACTCTGCCCCAAAAGTGTTAGTTAGTTAGCACAGTTCAACCAAAATGAGTTTCTGACAGCTCAGGTAATGTGTTTCACTGCCACAGAGGAAATAAATCCCTGAGTGAAAACAAGTTGAAAGTGTCTCCCTATGTCTTTGCCACAGAAATAGACCAGGGTCCCGATCATCTGTCAAACAGCCAAGAATTGCCGCTGTCACAGATGATGAGGAGCTCAAGAAGACAAAAAGAGAAAAGAGAAAATAATTTTGGCCTTGTCCACAAGCCTGACAGGAACATGTACACAAGCTACACAAATGTGAGATTTACAGTCTGCTTTAATGGAAGCATTTCATGTTTTATTTTTACGTCTTATAATCAGGGTTTTCATATATTTAGGCTCATGCCGTAGTTCTCATTGCGATTACTCGATCTGAAATCGAGTATATTACTTGACGGCTGAATCTGTGAAAAACATGAGAATCAACATTCCTTTTCTGTACTGCAATCTCCTGCTACATATTAGGAAACAGAGTATATGTGTATGATAAGCCGATATTGGCCAATATCTCCGCAGTGGGGCTGCAAGTAACTCATTTTCATTAGTGATTGACCTATTGATTATTTTCTCATTTTTGTGGTCTATAAAATGTCAGAAAATTGTGAAATATTCCTGTTCCAACTTCCTGAAGCCCAATCTGGACAGGAGTTTGAAGATGGCTCGTCTTCAAACAGCTTGTTTTATCTGATTAACAGTCCAAAGCCCAAACATATTCAGTTTACTGTCACATAAGACAAAGAAAAGCAGAAATTCCTCACTAGTGGAACTGGAACTAGGGAATGTTTGGTATTTTTGCTAGAAAAAAAAATGTATGAAACAATGAATTGATTATTAAAACAGGTGCCAACAATTTCTGTCAACTGACTAAGTTATTAATTGTTACAGCTCTAATTGGCAGGCTCTACTTTGGATCCACGACTGTTACTACTAGTCTACCTGCGGCACATACAGATTCAATGCTCATTAAAAGTTCTTGTTTGTGTTTATACTAATGATATCTAAACGTTTTATAACACATGGAGATAAGCTACAGTAAGTGAAGCATTCCTTTTATAGAAAACATAACCTTTTAAAGTTTTTGATTTATAGCAGATCACAACAAACAGTGTCGGTGGTCTTTGGTACCTATAAACTAGGGTTATAAAAGTATGAATTAATTACAGGTACATTTTCCAGTTTATCGTGATAATGACTTGGGTTCACACTGCAGGGCTGTATGTATGTGGTTGTCATGGATGGGGCAGTAGGGAGACAGCTACCACTGAACAGGGTACTTCATGACGACCATCAAGCTTTTCTTTCTCTAATGACTCCCAGTGATTGTATGTAAGCGGCTACCAGTGTGACCAGTTCTGAGTCTGATGAGTTTGGGCAAGCTGACCTTATCCAGCGCAGAGCGATGTGACGGCTCCGTCTTTCCAATGACACCCTTACTGCTGCCTGATTAACTGTCTGACAACAGTTTGTCTTTTTTTTAACCGACAAGAAAAGACTGAGTCTTACAGTTAGTGCCAAGGCAGCGTGTGCTTATGTGACTATATGTTCACATTAACACATGACATTGACCAATGCTGGCAAATTTAACCAGTGGCCGATAAATTCCTTTAATCTACTTGACGATGTCACGTGCAACCATGACCTGATTTTTTTGTTTTGTAAACACATTTCTTCTGTAAGATGAATTTTTTTTGGGGGGGGGGGACAGTAACATCTCTGGCTGGTCTCTTATGCATCCTCCTGCAGCACAGATGGGGGGGGGGCAGTAAAGGATAGAGAGGTAAGATTAAGGGAGAAGTACCTTCCTCATCGATCCACTTCATGGTGAAGAGCTGGTCGTTGTCCATGGAGCACATGTCCCTCACCTCCCCGTACAGACCCTCGAATGAGATGGACGGCTCAAAATGAGTGATCATGATGTCCCTGCAGAGAATACAAATAAGTCGAGCATTTTATTTGGCTTTCATGATTAGACATTAAATGCTTTTTCTTTGTCAGCGTCATTCCAAAATAGTTTGTGTTGTGTATTAGTTAAATTAATTCAGTCACAACCGACGGCAAACCCTGTCGTGTTACCTTTCATAAAAATGATTCAAATGAGTTCCATGTAAAAAAAAAAAAAATTTACACAGATTATACATTTGGAAAAATGTCAGCTCCGGTATCAAAAAGGCACTTGGTTATAAGCAGATATCCAAAGCTGAGGTATGGGAATCAGCATCGGTGTAACCCTAGTGATACATAATAGGCCATGAGCAAAAAATAAAAATACACCTACCTAGGTGATAGATGTATTTTTATTCACAGCACACATTTGCTGTATTCACATTAAAACAACAAATACTATTAGAAACATTTAAAATGTTGATTTTTGGAGAGGGAATTTTTATAGTTCAAGGCCTGTTGTATTGACTCACTCAACACACAAACACAGAAAACACTTTTCCCCCCATTCCATAATTGAACGTGCATTCACTCAACTGAAATAGTATTAGGAAATCATTTTTTTCTTGGAACTTTTACAAGTGCTGTATTTGATGTGTTACCACTGACGGGTAACCAATATTAAGACACACTCCCCAAACACCAAAACATACTAATTAGATATTGTCAGTAGGGCTGCAATTGTTAAATATTTTCATTATTGATTAGTCTACAAATTGCCAAAAAGTAGTGAAAAATGGCATTCCAATTTCCCTGACTCCAAGGTGACATCTTTATCCGACCAAAACCCTAAAGATGTTCAATTTACAAGTATATTAAACAGAGAAAGCACCAAATCCTCACATTTAAGAAGCTGGAAACCAGAGAATATTTGGTATTTTTGTTTGATCAGCAATAATCGTTAACTTTAGAAGTTAAAAACACTCCCACTCCATCTCTCCCTCTGATGCACTCTGAAGAACGCCAGACTTTTGATGGGCTGAGAAAGAGGTGAGAGAGAGCATCACCCCCCCCAAAACGCTACTGTGTGTGAGTCACAGTCTCGCCGTCTGTCACATTCGTGTGAGCATTCATCTGTACAGCGTGATTGTGGGTGTGAAAAAGAGAGCAAAAACAAGAGCGAGAAAGAGAGAGGGAGAGAGCCACAAACTAAAACAGAATGAATCACAGGTGACGGTGGTTGCAGTTGTATTATGACCGCTTTGGTTAAGGCTCACTGTCCACCACTGCACTCAATCAATTCCTGGAAAAAAAAAAAAAAAGCCTTGAACACTTCTGGCTTACTGCTCTTAATCAACAAGTACATCACTCTCTGCCTCTTCAGTTCACACAGGCACACATACACTCAAACATTATGGTGAGACATGGGTACAGGAGCGTAGTGGTGGAAGACCGAGGGCATCTATCCCTGTACATGGGATCATCTGTCCCTGTCGCCTGCTCCATAGCCCTCTGGCCAGCCTCAGTGGTGTATACAACCCCAAAGATGGCGGTGGTGGAGATGGTACACACATCAGCTTTTACAGGTCTGCAAGTTGAGTGAGTGGCGAGACAGAATGGGCTAAAACAAGGGGATAAGTATGGTAAAGAGGTGGAGTAAAAAGGGGAGTACAGAGGGGGTGATGTGTAAAAGCAATCCCACCAGCCAGGGAGTGACCCGCCAAGGACAACGACCTCTTACTCCCTTTACTGCCATCATCAAAGATGGACCCAGTTTTTCATCAACTTGAGAGCTTTACAGCAGGATGATAAAATCCGAACACATGGAGTAAATAACACACACTTTCAAGGACATCTACTGCACAAGTCCAAGGACAGCATAGAGTGTGTAAGGTCACTGTATGGTCAGTCGTTGCCAGGACCAAACACACACAAACAACACTAGAATGTGATTTATGGTCTGATATTTCAGTTTCACATTGTATATACTGCCATATCCACCTACCTCATGTATATAAAGCAACCCGTTACATTAATCATATTTATTTCAGCACCATTGCACTAAATGACTCACGGTTGTTGCTTTGCCACGCTTATGTCTACTTCTGTGTATGTACATAGAGGGCTACGTAAAACCTGATTCAAATTCCTTGTATGTGTATACCTGGCCAATAAACCTGATTCTAATTCTGATTAATGTCGAGCATCTACAGAGAGTGGCTTGTGATAGTGCACCTTCCGCACAACAGGTATTAAACTTGTCCTGTGTGAAAATCACACATCAAGAATGAATAAAGCATTCTGAGCAAGATTAAACTGACGTAAGGCTCAGACTGATGCCCCCCTCTCTTTTCTCACCGTCTTCCTCCACCGTGATGGTGTTAATCATTGCCTGTGAGAGACTGGCAACTACACTCCTACAGTCTGAACGCTCCTCTAGGACCAGCATGGCAGCTCTACTTCCTCCTAAAGCCCTGATAACATCAGAAGATAGAGATTGCATGAACACACACATGCAAACACTACACTAAAAGGTTCCCACACTGTGACTGTAGACGATCCAGGCAGCGTATTAATGCCAGGAGGTGACTTTAACTGTGTCACGTGTAAGTGGACCTGAGCTGTGGGGGATCATTAAACGCGTGCACCTACGCTGTAGTAAAAGTTTGGCCATGTCTCAGGTGCCTCAAACAACATCCTCCGTGACACAGAAACAAGCTCAGCTAATGGCTACAGCAGTTACAAGACCGTGGCAGAGACTAGTAAGTGATAAAAATATATTAGAAGCAGGAAAGCAACATACTTTCACCCAGGTGACTTTCATTTGTCACAAAACTGCAGTTTTATAGGTTTTTAATTACTGCTACTATTATAGTAGAGCTGAAACGACTGTTTGAATACTTCTATGCTGCTTTCTTTGTTTTGGAAAATGCATTACGCAATACCACATTTTAACCATTAATAACACATTAGCCAACAGACTGATCTAAAAAGGAACCTAAAATTAGGTTTAAAAAAAAAAAAAAGAAACCTGAGACCTGTGTTAGACAAAGGATACCAAGCTGCGGGGGTTCTTCAGGGTGACTAAGGCAGAAGGATTTTGCACTGAGCGATTGGGAGCTCATCACTGGTGAGTAACTGGGAAGAAGTGGCATTCCACACAGACCTGGCATTCCTCTGCTCTGTGGCGTCCTACAGTACAGCTAACTTGGAGGAGGAGGAGGAGGAGGAGGAGGGCTGGCCTGTGCTCCTGGCGTCTGAATTGCCGAAAGTAGGACTGCATTCCCATCTGCCCAGCATGAAGCAATTCGTCCCTGGTGAGCGCTCAAGCAGGAAGAAAGGCCTGGTTGCCTCTCTGGGCTTCCATGAGCACCTCGGCCCATCCATCTCGGTCACCGCTGCCACGCATAGGTGACACAACACCTTCACAACCCTTGTTGGGATGTCCAGAATCACATGCTAGCACATATACACACTAATGAAGCAGCATAAACACACACTGAAACAAATACAGAAATTGAAGTTACAAAAACAGCCACCTAGACACACCCAATCCACAAAACACAAGCGTAGGCTGCAAGATGCTGTGGTCTCCTGGCAACAAGGCCTACCTTGGGTGCTAAAGAGGAGAGAGCCTCGCTCCTCGCAGCACAATAGCACCAAGCAAACCCGCTCCTGCTGACAAGGTCACTCATGATGACGGACAGATGCGCGTACGCAAACACTTGAGCTGTATTACACACAATGAGCAGGATGAAACAGAGACAATACGTTACATGCATGTTAGCAGCTGCTGAGAATCTGCGATACTTAGACTCGTTAGCTACAATCACGTGTTAAGATATGTGTTAGTGGATGGGTGGAAGACTTCAGTGCTTGAGGTGCTTTCAGAGCAGAAGTAATATCTTAAACAAAGAAATGCCTTTAAGCACTGATGCGGAGTCTTTGAAAAAGAAGAGCAACTCCTTTCAAAAAAAAAAAAAAAAAAGAGTAAAATAACTGAAATGCTCTGTCGAGCCAGTGTAATCCCAGTTTCCTGCCAAACAAGGAGAACCCTGATGTTGATCTGGCACATAGGAAGCCTTGTGTTAGTCGGTGTTGGCAACTCTGCAAAACAATGTTTTTCTGGCCCGACATGGTGACACACTGGCAGTGACATACACGAACCTGCTACGGTATAAACAGCTTAGCATTTTTGTAAGCTTTAACTTTTGCGTTGCATGTCAACTCCTTTTTTAGAAATAGGCTGACAAAAAAGTTTAAAATGTTGTCAAAACAGGACTAAGGTAAGCTGACTGGCAAAGAGTGAAGTGTCAGAAGATTGCTGTCCTAAGCTCACGCAAACAGATTCCTCTAACTAGAAAAATATTTGGTTAAAAACCTGACGTAACTCATGAACAAACACAGAAGAGCTCCTGCCTAGTCTTGTTTTAATGAGGAATGGTCCATTCTGGCTAAATAAAATCCTTCATACAACATATGATAACTAAAAAATAAACTTTAAAAATACACACAAGTCTAACTTAATTGGGATTAATTAGTTACTCATATTAAAATGAAAAACTTCTTAATACATTTCTGTCATTTGCTCTATCTGCACATCAAAGCCAACCTGCGAGATAGGATCAGGCAATTCTTTATATTGTCTATATAAAGCCTTATCAATTTCTGCTCCTTTGCTGGTCAGCTGTCAATAACACTCCCTTGTGTCCCATTAAAACACTTGAAATACATTAAAAAAAAGACTATAGGAAGCTATAGGAACACGCCATCAAGGGAAAGCTGGGATGCAAATTATATATATTCTTACATCATTAAAAAAAAAATCTGATTAAACAAGTATTTGACTTAATATTGACAGATATCAATACAACAAAAGATCAGGTAATAATTAGACACAGTTACACTGTAAGAAATAGAGACAAAAAAAAAATCACAAATCTTAAACACAGAATGTAAAAAGTGAACTGTAACTGGACTGTAATAAAATGTACTGTCTCAGTGTAAGGATTATACACAGAGGTCTCAACATTGCTACTGTAGAGATGGAAAGATAAGTCGATTATTTTGAGCAATGATAAATCGCTGGCAAAACTTTGCTTGTTATAGCTTCTTAAATTTGAGGTTTTGCCGTTTCTCTTTTTTTATGTCATTGTAAATTTAATATCTTTTGGGTTTTGGACTATTGGGTGGAAAAAAAACAACACAAAAAATCACTTGGGGCTCTAGGAAACTGGTTTTCTAATATTTTATAAACAAAACAATTGAAAAAAATCAGGAGATTAAATGTTAAATATAATTGTTAGCTGCAGCCCTACCACTATATGCTTTTATTTGCAGTCCATCTAATTCCATTTAACAGCATCAGCATCACTGTCAGTTTCTAGTCACGTGATCAGTCCATTTGCAGCCTTCTCTATTGACCATCAGCCTGAATGAGAACAAAATGAAGACGAGCCAGTGACAGGCTAACACCGCTACAGGCTGACACCAGGCTGCTGATGCTGGCGCTGTCCAACTACACACATTCAAATAGGAAACAATGGACTCAAAAGGGACACTATAGTGCAAATAGATGAGCTGAGACACTACCACAGAGTAGGGTCATTGAGAAAGTCAGATTTTATTTGGCATTTGGATGTTTTTCAGGTTCAAAAGGATGGACAAACACTCTAATCAGTCAAACAAATCACTCAGTCAGCTGATTTCATTCATCAAAAGTGTAAAATTGTAAAATATAAATATCACAACTTTGCGGAGCTCAAGGATGACGTCTTCAAATCAATTTGTTTTGTCTGACCAAAAGCCCAAAGGTATTCAGTTTATTAGACATGACAAACAGTAGGAGCAAATCCTGCCATTTGAGAAGCTGGAATCTGAGAATGTGTACCATTTGTTTCACTATTTGTCCTGGAAATTTAACTGAAACAATTAATCTATTATTAAAATAGTTGCAGATTATTTTTCTGACGATTAACTAGGCCTAATCAATTAACAACTAATTGTTTCAGCTCTAATGTTTGTATCCCTTATTCACGATAAGTGTAGACATTCATTGACGAACATTCTTTTTTAGGCTTGTGCATATTTTAATAACATTGTTTTAGAGGGTTTACAAAAGTTGTGTCGTTACAACGGTGCTGACATGAGGCTGACACCAGAGCAATCAGCACCAATCGAAAATATTTAATCAGTGCATTTCTAACTCTTCAATCTCCCACTTGGAACTTCTGTTTCAGGGAAACACTAACAACACTTTTGACATCCTGGCTTAATGCACCCCGATAGCCAAACAACGAGACCGTTTTACCGCATTCCCTTTATGGAAACATAGCTGAGATTCCTCAGCAGCAAAATCATAAATACTTCAGATGCTTTGTTCTGTGGGATGACACCTAATGATCAACACACATTTACATTGTTGCTGAGGTGCGTCACAGTCAGGAATACAACAGGTCTGGCCAAGGTGACTTGCACTTCACGTTTTTCAAGTTTTGGCTGGGCTCCAATCACGGGCTCAATCAGGCCGTGACAGTCAGGCAGGGAGTGGCATGAAAACAACTGTGTGACCAGTGATTCCCATCATCACAAGTGCAAAACTAAAACTGCCACCGCCAGGCATGGTATGACATAAACTCAAAGTGCTGGTGTCTCCACACCGCATACATGACACTATCAGATATGGATAGAACACTTATATTTATGCGTTTATAATCTATTTGTCTTGTGTCGGAGTTTTTTTGCCCATCAACTAGCGTTTCCCATAGTGCCGCTCTTCACTTATTCAAAATAATAGTCAACAGACGAACTGATAATGAAAATAATCATAAGTTGTTGGCCTATATGGGGTTCAGGTTGAGTTCGAGCTCACATTGTCAGGCAGTCCAACCTGATGAACAGCAACAACAGAACTTTATTTAGTTTTCCATACCTCAACAGATAGTATCGCAGTCAATAAAGATACTCTAATTGTTATGATTTCCTGTTGTCATATTGACCGTCCCTAAAGGACATAAAAACAATCTGTATCTGCATGTCAACTTGCTAAAACTGCCATGGATGTTAGTCGGTGGTGAAACGCATTTCAGGCTAATTATCAAAAGGGGCTAATGAAGTCGGCCCCATCTCCCAGGGACGGACAGTAGAACTCACAACAGCTGCTAGCAACTGTTGGCTAGCTGAGCTGACAAACTCACTAGCAACAAACATTTCAAACTGTGTCACAACTGAGCTTTCAGCGCAAGCAACGACTCATTTTGACTGAATTCAAACCACTTGACAACTTCACCGTCTAGCTGACACGTTTCTGAAAGAGCACCGAGAGCCTGGCTTTGCACTGCCAACGCGTCCGGACAGTTTCACCTGTCGGTCTAGTTTACCTGAACCTGGTACCCAGCGTTAGCAAGCCGTTAGCTGGGTTAGCTAATGTTAGCCAACTGGCTAGTCACATTCCCAAGTAGAAAACTACTACTAGTTGGCTTATTAACAAGGTCAATGACATGCTGGGGGAAACGGCGATTCCTTACCCTTTATAATACGCTTTCACCCGGACTTGGTGGGAATTCTCGCCGGGGTGGGACATGGTGCTGTCCCGCAACGTCGGCATCATAAGCTCAGTCGTGGTCAGTCCGACTCACCGATGCCTTCCTTCCTTCTTTGGCTCCCCAGTTGTGTGCCCGCCCAAAACACTTTGTTTGTATAGTCCGTCGACACACCAAATAAACAACAAGTCAAACAACGATGAAAACTAGGGATTTGCCCTTCTTTAGAGAAACAAAAATAACATGTAAAGTAAAGAAAAACTTGCGGGGTCCGCCAAACAACTCCCTACTGCAAAGGCCTAACGACGGACGAGTCCATTTTAGGAATGCTTGGGGTGGCGCATACAGACAAACATACATGTAAACTGACGTTAAACAAATATTACGTCAAAAATGTTGAAATAGACGATTTCATACAGATTTTAAGTTCACATAGCATAACAAACCATAGCAACGTGGTTAACATCTTCGAAAAGTTAAATATGTCATTTTACAGCATTCCGACCATACCAACTGAAGGTTTTTATGTGGGTAAGTGCTGCTTTCAGGTTCAAACATCTGAGCTCGGACATCGTGGAAATCCTAAAGACATGTTCAAGGGCTTTTGGTGGGGAAATAACAACACAACTGAACAGCAACAAAAGCAAACGCATTTTTTTATCCATTTATTTTTAGAAATGGGTGGGTCCCGTTGTGCTGCCGTGCTAGAACGAAGAGAAAAAAGTGTGAAACGGGCATGTGATAAAGAAAAGAAAAGAAAGAAGGACATACTATGAACCTATACACACCATGATTATTGTTTACATAGCCCACAATACGAAAAATAGCAATTAATAATGACTTTAAATATTAGCATTACTTTTTATCTAATCCAACACAACATCAGGCACGTTTCTAAGATTTCAATCTACCTATCTCTGTTGCTCGCACTTATTGCTACTGCTCCCGTAGCCATGTATGTTCAAACTATAGTTTGCATATTATTTACAATCCACGATTCTAACATTTTGCGGGGTGGTTCATGCAGATTTATCTGGTAGTTAAATAATTCCAACAGACCGTGAATGTCACGTGAAATTTCAGCCTTCGCGTCAGAGAACGGCTTGTGTCTCCTCCGATAAATAACCTGTGTGTTTGCTGCATGAATGTTATCATTTGAGTTTTCTTCTTTGTTTTTTCTTTTCTTTTTTCCTTCTCAGAGACAGAAACAGAAAGAGAGCGACTAAAATGGGAAACATGACCAACTTTCTTTCTTTCTCCACCTGATTAACTAGCCTACTTTCTGGCACCCTATATGCAATGTTATGTGTATTTATATGCGCCAGATTTTGTGAACATATTCTAAAACTGGAAATCGGAAATAAAATCCTTTGACATGTAGTCCAATGCATGTACAGGTACTTTTACTTCCCAATCACAACGCAGCGTAATTTTTGACAATCATTTTATTCTAAGTCCAACCTAATAGGCTATATTTTGTCATAACATTTAGGCTATAACGTGATTATCCTCTATTAATAGCCTAAAGTAGGTCTACCTCATCTCTAGTCTAAATATGACTTCGTCACTATCCATCCATCTTTTCTTTTTGTCTATTGTTTACTGATTTACTTTATATTGTAATTTCTTATGACGCATGGATTTATGTCTGCAGAGCAAGAACCTGCTGTGGAGCATTTTTAACAGTCAAACATACTCTTCCTGTTTTAGCCTATATATTTTAAAGTGAGCTAACAGAATGGTGTTCTCAAAGAAAACAAACCCTTAGGAATATTATAGGGTTACTTAATGTCTGTGATATCAGCCCTCAACCGGTTTCTGTCTTGCATCTTGAAATAGTCTCCTGACGCATCTTTTGGGGGAATTTCCTCCACAAAGCTTATAGAGCTCAAAGCCGCATCTTGTTTTTTTCGAGCGAATACTTAAAGCCGATGGTCAGACATGGTCACAATGAAACTTGGCGAAATGAAAGCTGTTCAAAACGGATAAAAGACACATTTCAACCCGTCAAACCTCCCCGGGACTCTCCGCGCAGTGAGCGCAGCGGACTCCGCGGCTGTGAGAGGTCCTCCCGCACTGCGAGCGGTGCTGTGTCAAGGCTTTTTTTATTGCCTGCCATGTACCGTCTGATATTTATTTTTTATTTTTTAATCTCCATTTTAGACAGTACTGACGCATCAGTAGGCTTCATGACTGGGACAATGTTCCGGGGTATGGTCAGTTCCTGATGGCCCATGTCTATCAATACCAGGCAGGTAACGCCGACAAGAGGTGAATGATGTGTGCATGCATAAAGCGCCGTCTGAGCGATGGGAGGCAGACCGAGAGGGAATGACATCTTGATTTGTTGAATGTATTATGTATATACTAAATTATGAGCATTTTAGGCTAAGACTCATTTGTGATCGTTCAGGGTTTATCGAGAATATCCTTCCGGCGTTTTAATTGGACAGGACCGGCTCTGCAGCAGAAATCAATCAATATTCAAGCTGCTATAGCAGTATAGACTGTCAATATTTACCCTAATGAAATACAGCAAATAGTGTCACTATTTTAGGCTAGCTCTTTGAGATTATAATAAAAATATCTTACCCATATTTAGCTCATATTTATCATCAAGTGAAAGGAAACAAACCCTGTATTGTAGCCCCTTTGTCTGGTGTTTGTCTCTTTACAGATGTGTAGCGGCACCAAATTACCTTTTCCCCATTTTGAAAATACATCAATAATGCTAAAGATCTGCCTTTTCCACACATATTCATCAGGTCGTCATAACAATGTTTTCACAGGTCACATGCAAGAAATCCACTGTTTCCCTTCATGTCACGAAGTTATCGTTGGTTTCTAACTTGTGTAGGCTATAGAGCTACAATTTGATGACTTACTGATGCCTTCTGTATTGAAATGACCATGGTCAAATAAAAGTTTAAGATGCTTTGAAAACCACAAAGTTTAGTTTGTTTAAGCATGCACTTTTCCAAGAATATAGGCGGCTAAAAAAGAAAACAATACGGATAAGGTAGGGTAAGTTATAAAATACAATCAGCACATAGCTTTGTATAGATCTACTTATGCCAGATTATTGTGAGCCAGGAGTGTTTTTTTTGCCGTTTATTTCAGTGCTGCACTGCATGGGTAATTTTTGAAATTGTATGTGACTTTATATTCATTTCATTTATATCCTTTTCAAGTTAAAACGAAATGCCATGTCCATTTATCATGAACGAACACATTACGATTGAGACGTCAGTATAGACAACATGTTTTTACTTTGTAATAGCCTGCAGCAAACATGTGCAGGCGACCCTTTCGCTGAAGACGATCGGAATGGGTCGCTTTTACTCTGCGGTGAACGTTGTCGAATGAATTGATATTTTGAACACTAAATCGCAGGGACAATTTTCAGGAATGGCCGAATTAAAATCTAACAGGTTGGGTTTAGTCAGGGCTCCTTGAACCAAGTGTCGTCGAAGTGTGATTGAGTATATTTAGATTTGATGTAGATAATCTGGACAGGAGAAATCGCCTGCTCAAACCTGTATTAGTAACATAAGTAACATAGTTTAAACTTTTGCAGCATGAACACTAAGTGTTTTTTTTCTATCAGACTAACAACTAGTTCCAACTGGTGTATAACATCTCCTCTGTAGACTAAACTAAAAGCTTTTGCTGCAGAGACACGGCAGAGACAGCACTGTATCTCCATTACCCTGATTAAACTCAAGCCGGACCTGTTTTATTGAACTAAATCCTGGTAATTAGTGTCTATTTCACCTCCACAGTTTCCCCATAACTGAATCTGTGTGAGAGCTGGGAGATGGACAGGCAGAGCCCGGGAGAGAAGCAGGCAGACACTGTTAGGACTGTAGCCGTCCCCGCCACATCAGCTGCCGTCACCATGGCAACAGTCCGCTCCGGCACCACCACGTGCACCCAGGCGCCCTCTGCTTCCCTCAGCATCGTCTCACCCGACAGGCAGGCAGTTCAGGTAATAGACAATACCTGGGCCCTCTGTATACATTTTTCATTTGACGGGCAAGCCGTCCAGGTAATAGACAGCACCTGCGCATGCATTATTGAATTTGACTGTCAATGGTAATAAACATTCGCCGGCACCTCTATGTACATTTCACAGTAATAATGTATAATACACAGTAATATATGTATAAGTATATATTCAATTTTCTTTTACAGTAAGGTAGTCCAGGTAATAGACAGTACCTGGGACCTCTGCAAACTTTGTTTCAATTGAGAGAGTCCAAGTTATAGACAGCACCTGGGACTTCTGCAGGCATTGTTTGACTTGACAGGCAGGCATGCTATATATGAATTTTCCAAAATGAAAGATAGACAGTACAGGAAATGGACAGTCCTCTGTAATCCTGTGAACCTTATTTTTTTCTTTAGATTGGTATGTTTGAGGCTGCTCAAAAACATATATTTTGTTCATTTAGTCAGGAGACTGACTAAAGTGCTTTCCATATTAACTAGCTGATAGCACTAAGTGGAATCACATTACTGAAATGGTTCTTTTATAAGGGTTTTAAATATCTCAAGCCCATGGTCATCATAATAAATGTACCTTTTACAAATAGAATCTTTATTATTCTGGGAATTTTCAAATCCCAACATCAGATAATTACGTTTTTTCAAAGCTAAATGTTCAAAATGCTTCCACATTTTCATTTGTCAGCGCAATAAGAGCAAATGGACTAACATTCAAAAGACTAATAGTCTTGTGCTGCAGATAGTGGACTGAAATTCATTTGTAAAGTGCTTGACATGTCCGTCATGTGATGCAATAGGTGATCCAGCACGCTATCCACAGACCTCAGAGCATGGCGGCACAGTATCTGCATCAGATGTACGCAGCCCAGCAGCAGCACCTCATGCTGCAGACAGCAGCCCTGCAGCAGCACCAGCACACCCCCCATCTGCAGAGTCTGGCCACCATACAGCAGGTCAGATGGTGTCTGTCATGTGTTAGTGCAAGCATGAAGAGTCATTTTAACATAAGCTAGAGGGCGTGTGATGTCTCTCCAATGCATTTCAGGCTTCAGTCTGTCAGAGGCAGTCACCATCTTCATCCAGTGGCAGTTTGGTTCATCATCCTGCTGGTGTTTCCCAAAACTCAGTAAGTATCTGTGTTACCGCTCTCACCAATCTGACCACAGATATTACCCATCAGCATCTTTCTTTTGTCATTCTTCATCACGCTGCCCCAAATCCAGATTACTTTACCAGCATCTCCAGTGACTGCCCAGCTGATTGGCCGAACCCAAACATCCACCGGTGCAGCAACCACCATATCACAGCAGGCCATGCTCCTGGGAAACAGACCGGCGAACTGTAACCAAGCTCAGATGTACCTTCGCACTCAGATGGTACAAACCTTTTCAAATATCTCAAGCTGTTTGTCATACTGCATGACTCGTTTGCCCTATTTCTATTTTGAATGGGTTTTCTTTGGTTTTCAACATGCAATTTCTTTATTTCTAACCAGCTAGCCACCTGTCTCTCCCTGCTTTTTGCTTTTCTTCTGTTAGCTTATTCTAACCCCTGCAGCCACGGTGGCTGCAGTTCAATCAGACCTCCCTGCTGTCACCTCCTGCTCCTCTTTACCTACCTCATCTCAGGTACAAACTTTGCCAGGCACAAAATTAGAATAACACATGCATGCCACAAGACTGCAGTGTTATAGATTCCAGGATGTTACACACCTTGAGCATGAGCCACATTGTAAAATGAGAAGATATGTAGTAAATATGCATGTGAGAGATAAAAACACGGTTTGGGATTTTGATGAATGTTAGAGGAACCATTAATAAAGTAGCATGAAAGGTAGTGAAGGTCTTTCAACCCCACAACCCATGGCTTTTGTAAACAGTGTAAAAATGACTTTCTTTTTGCATATATTCTGGTGCAGAATCTAGGTCTGCGTGCCCACTTGCCTGGATCTCTGGCTACAGCCCACGGTGTGATTTTGAAGCCATCTGCCCAGTCGCAAGCCCTGACTCCAGCCGCCTCTTTATCCAAGACGTCAATCTGCACGCTGCAGGCCAACCAGCTGACTGACACCTCAACAGAAACAGGACCGGCTGATGTCACCCGGCTGGCCTCAGGACCCCAGATTATAACCCCAGGTGAGTTTATGTGTTCAAATACTGAGGTTTAAAGGAAGGATTACTAGACAGCCCACGCGTTTCAGGCTTAATTGATGAGTCATAGGAACGAAAATCCCGCACGTTGTCTACACTTGCAAAGCACAGCAATGTTTCAGTCCAGTGACCTGTGTCAGGCATTTCATATTATCAAATGACAACAAGTCTGCATATATACGCTCACAAAGTACAACAATCAAGCATACCCGTCATTGTTTAACTGAAAGATGATCAGGTAGGTATCAAGCAACTGTTGGAGATAACATATGTACAGAAAACGCCTACCAGGCACAAAATATCACAAAGGATCTATTCCACCTTTACAGGGTGTTATTGGGAATTTACCCTTAAAGAGCCTTATAAATATCTTCCCCCACCCCTTCTCGGGTGCTGTTGTTTACAGATGGTAGATTGCTATATAGTGTTCTAGGTGATTCTACTGCTCACAAAATGAATTCTTCCATGAATAGTTCGAAACAAATATATACGTTTTAGGGACATAATTCAAGCATCAAGACACACTCTTTCTTTGATGATGTAATGGAAATTGTGAATTATTTGGGGTTTCGGTAAGTACTTCTTACAATGCTGATTTTGGCTCCCATTAAAGCTGAAAAAATGTTTGTTTTAGTTTAGTTTAGTTTTTGTTCCTCATGGATATCAATGCATCGCTCTGCTTGCAGCCTACTCGCCGGTGCAGACCCAAGCACTGGTCAAGCAGCAGCTGTCCTGCCCACCAGGCCAGCGGGTGGCGCACCACCAGCTCATCCTCCAGCAGGCTACAGGAGGAGCTCCAAACCACAGACAGTTCCAGCCCATCGCCCTCAGAGTGGGACCTCAAGAAACCAACTCCAACCCTCTTCCTTTTTCAATTAAAAGACTGACCACTCCCACCACCCAGTCACTAACCAACAATGATCCTCGAGCCCCGACTTCTTCTTCTTCTTCTCCCATGTCTTCTTCTTCTTCTCCATCTATCACCAGCGTGTTTGCATCTTCAGCTCAGACCTCAATCCCAGCTGCCACCGTTCAGCCTCAGCCTCCTCCTCTGGTGGCCGCCCCGCAGCGTCGGACCTCATTCCCACAAGTGCAGAACCACCCTCCACCTCCTCCTCCACCTCTGGTTCTCCCCAGGCTGCCCCAGAACCCCCCAGCCTCCCTCCACAGGCTGTCCCTGCACTCAGTCCAGGCTTTGGCAGTCCAGTCGGGACAGATGCTGCTGACAGAGCAGGAGCTCCCTGTAGCGGAGGCTCTGGTCCAGATGCCCTACCAGAACCTCCCACCTCCTCAGACAGTGGCCGTTGATCTGAAAGTACATCCAGTCAGACACAATGAAACGCCATCGGTGAGTCGCTGTGCTTAAGCTTTGTAAGCTTTGCCTGTTCTCAGTATGTGTTATTATGATCAAGGGTTTGTTGTGATTTGACTTTCAGGCGGAGCAAACGTGCACAGTGAACGGATTGAGCTCAAAGGAGAGGAAAGATGAATGTTCTCCCAGTCCACAGAGAGACAGGACCCCTACACCTCTTGTTGTGCCTCCTAAGCAGAATGGGGCAGGTAAAATATGATAAATGAAGAATAAAATAGTTTCATAAAGCTGGTTTGGAGCTAATGTGAGCAGATTTGTATAATTAGTGTTCAAAATTAATGCGTAGATGCAACATAGTATTAAACTTTGATGTATCAAATAGGACCCGCAGTTTATTTTATAGCAGGACAAAAAGATAGTCAGCATTTCTTAGAAACTCCTCTATCAATTCTGGGTGTATGGTTCTTTAATTTTATTTGGAAATTGTGAAAATATTTCTCGCTATGAGGCAACAGCCACAGGGCAAAGTTGTTTATTAACTTTATTGCAGTTGATTTAAAAGCACATATGTTGATTGAAATACTGTGCAGGAGCTTATATGTACACATACGAGATATGAGCTCATATTTTAATTATGCAGTAAAGTGCATCCCTTGTCAATGTGTGATGTAAATTTGACGTGTACAGCGAACGGAAGAGGAGCTGTCGGAGAAAATGCTGTGTTACGGTTTGCAAGTTGACTGTAACACTGGTTCAGCTTGAGGTGAAGTTAAGCCTCAAAACTAACCTGACTGGGACGAGGCTAGTCTAGAGGGATACGTTTTCATAGTAACTTAGGTCAGACTTAGTTTAACCTCCTTTATGAAACTGAATTTCCTGAACATAAACTATTACGGGAATGAACCCGATTTAACTGGATATTGCTTTGTGAAACACCCCATCACTTCAGTTATCATTTATTCCTCTGATTGTTCAGCAGCGATGGATTCATCCTCCATCATGTCCACTCGCTCGGTCATCAGGTCACCAGTGGTGGAAGAGCCGTCCCAGCTCACCAGCAGCAACAACATTCCTCCTCTACCTCCTCCCATCCTGCCAGCAGCGGTAAGAGGCCCCAGCCAGCCCCCCTCCTCCCCAGCCAGCCCTGACAGGATACTTACAACCCACGTCCTTACGCACCTCGTAGAGGGCTTCGTCATCCGGGAGGGCCTGGAGCCATTCCCGGTAATCTTAATTTTATCCTGAAACCCTTTTAAATGACATTGCGTCTTGTTGTTTTATTTCTCATTATTCATGGATAATTAACGTTAAAATATTTCTGGTGGAGGTATGATGGATCATGTAGTATAAAACATTTCCCGCTATTTAAAAACATCAGTAAATGTCTAACTGAATCAAGTCAGAATCAAAAAGTAAGTACATCTTAGAATACTAAATGATGTGGCTGAGATGCAGTATTCTGCTTCCTCATTATAACATAATGCAGCCACAAAACATGTTGTGAAATGGCAGTTTTTCCAAGTTCCTAGACTATTTAGTCAGCTAGAATTGTCTTAGTTTTAAATTATGTTCCTTTTAATTAAATCCAACTTTCTTGTGAATTTAACCAGTATGATCACAAGTCCAGGAGGCAGGGAAAAGGCTGAATGAGGGTTTATTTAAAGATCTAGACCACAACATCACAGCAGGTGATTAGTTATCCAAAACGTCCATCCTGATGTTTTATTCCTATTAACACAATAGTACATGATAACATAGTCAAAAGCTTGTTTCGATCGAAATTTGCAGGCTTCTCTACATCTTACTACTACGTTGTCCTTAAACCTTTTTACCCATGTGCACTGGACAGCCTTACAGCGCCATCACTTGTCAAATAATAAGCATGTATGTATTCGTATTCTAGCACTGAAAGAGTAATAGCAAACATAAAAATTTGCCCTCCCATAAGTCACTATTCAAGTTTTACATAAAACTATAGTATGAACTTTCATGATATCAGAACATGTATGACAAATAATGACCCATTATTATTAATTCTCACATTTTGCATACAGTCTGTCACTCTCCCTTTATCTTTACTGGAGAAAAATGGGCTTTTGTCAACAAAATGCTACAAAGTTCACACTTCTTTTCCGTGACATTTAGGAAATCAATAATTAAAGCAGATGCAGACGAGACCATTCCAAGCAATATTTCATCACAGAGTAACTGCTGTAACAAGTGACATATTATTGATGAAACATGGCGGTTTCATCACCATAGGAATATCTTTAAAGGGTGAGGCTGGGCTGGTGAATCTCTATATTTTGCTTGTGGTCAGAAAATCCCATGAATAGACCAAAACCAAATATGTGTTAGTCCATCTTTCATTATTTTGTTATCTTTAAATAATAAAGTCATTGATGGGGGGGTAAGTTCTAAACATTCACTTAAAAAAAAAAAAAGCTCAGTAATTTCCTAAAAAACAAAACAAAAAAACAGCTGGAAATTAGCTACATCAGGCTTTGGCTACGCAGACAATACTTGTTAAGAGGATCAATTCATTGTTGATTTTTTTTTCAAGCAAACTATTTGTATAGCACCTTTCATACAGGTTAGTGCAGTCTTACTGGCTGGCGGGCTGGCGGGCGGCAAGAACCAACATGCAACAGGGGCAAGCCGACACAGAACAACCAAAGTGAACAGTGTATATAGCGAGTGGCAGATGTGGGCGAAGCGACTGCAGGCCTGATGAGGGAGAGTGGAAGCATGTGTGCAGGTGGTGGAGCAGTCAGGAGATGGGGAAAGGGGTTATTGCGGGGCAGGAGAAACAAGACAGGAAGCAGAAGCCATACAAACACATAAGGAAGAAGGCTAATACAAAATAAAACAGGAACTAACAATACACAAACCCAAAACCATGATACTGACAACAGCAGATTCTTTTCATGGGGTTTCTTGACAATAAGAAAAACAGTGAACATTGTCAGCCTCATCCTTGAAGAATCTTCTTTTTTTTCATTCATTTTCAACAAAGGATTGGCTGGAACCCTCCGCTCAGGGTTGAGTAGACCAAGACCAAGTGCCACAATGTAATAAAACACAACACAGCAATTTAGCATTTAGTAAATTATAACTTCATATCATATCACTTTAATTTCTTCATATCACGGAAAATCCAGTGACGTGTAAAAAATGACGGCCTGTCTGTATCTGTCTCTCTATCGCTGTATGTGAGGTTTTACTTTTCTAAATGCACCCTTTAATGCAGGTGGTCCCCTCCTCGCTGTTAGCAGACCAGCAGGCTTCACTTCCTAAATCCCAGGAGATACAAACAAACGGGGATGCAGCAGCGGAGGACAGTCCGCTGGATGCTGACCAGTCGGATTCAACACACTCTGAGATGGAAAATGATGGCCCTGCAGAACATGGTGAGGTGATGTGTGTGTATGTATGTATGTGTGTGTGTGTGTGTGTGTGTGTGTGTGTGTGTGTGTGTGTGTTTGTGCACATGTGTGATTAACAGCGGGTCCTGTGAAGTTGCAGAGCTGGGGGAGAGTGTGCCAGGTGTGCTGCAGTGTGAGTTCTGTGGAAGCAGAGGTTACGCTCACATGTTTCTGCGCTCCAAACGCTTCTGCTCCATGACGTGCGTCAGAAGGTAAACGAATCACTCACACATCGAGATGTGATTAGCACATTTCTGGTTCTCAGATAGGGCACTAACAACACATCAAGCATCGGTCTGGTTTTCTGAAATAATGTCAATCCAGTACTCAAAATGTACAAAACTCTATTATAGATACAGTTAAATGTTATTACAATTGATACTAAGTTAGACAAGCCTTCATTTCCTTTTCTTGAGCAGATTAAAACCTGCAGTCTCAGAATTGAAGGAGCAAAGATTAACTATTCTACCGGCAAGTAACCAGTCCTGCTGTACTGTTGTTTATTTGATGTTAAAGGCCATGCTATATATTGTTTTACAATCAACAAATCCCATGAAAAGACCAAAACCAACGACTGATTGATTGTAATTACAAGTATTGTTTGTGTAGCCAAAGCCTGATGATCTGCATTATTGTCCAAAAACTACTAAAAACATATAAATGAGCCCCACTGTTGCCCTGGGTGACATGTTCCTTCAATATTATTTTGATTCGATCCCACAAACACCGTCTTGCTGCCAAACAATACTGAAAACAGTCCCCAACAAATGCACTCTTTACTCCTGTTTAGTAACTTTTGCTATAAATTACAGTGCCCAGCTGTTTTTAGGAAATGACTGAATTTGGTATTTCATCTTTGTTATAAATGCAAGTTGTGTAGTTTGGAAAAGCATGTGGAAACAAAGAGTAATGCTCGCATTCCTCAACGGCTAAACATGCCCTTAAGCAAGGCACTTTACTGTTTAGTGTAGTCCAGCAGTCTGTCTCAGTGGTGGTGAGAGACTGACATCTGGAATCCATTGCGTTACATTTGGGTTATAAGAAAAAGTTTCAAGTGTATAATCACTCCCAGGTTTCCTGGGTTCGATTCTCCATCCAGGCATCAAAGAGAGGACAGCTATGAGTCCAGATGCACAGCTTGGTACCCAATGGCGAATGCCTGTCTAACTGCCTGCACTTAGTACACACAGGAAAGAAGACTCGCAATTA
Source organism: Coreoperca whiteheadi (assembly GCA_011952105.1). NCBI lineage: Eukaryota > Metazoa > Chordata > Actinopteri > Centrarchiformes > Sinipercidae > Coreoperca > Coreoperca whiteheadi. Next base: position 19,447,961 of record CM022487.1, read on the forward strand.
TACTGCAGCGCCATCACTACACAAATGTGATCATTTGCAGTGGACTGCATGTACTGTCTGTGTTTAGGTTCAGTGTGAGTTGCACCAAGCGTATCACCATGCTGAAAGCAGGTCGCTGGGGTCAGAGGCCTGTGGGCAGGAGAGGACGACCCCCCAGCAGAGTCAACGGAGCCTCCAGAGAACATTTTCTAAAACAGGTTAGTTTCAGGGACAGTTCACCCCATAATCCAAAATCCATATTTGCCCTTTTACCTCTAGAGCTGTTTATCCATCTAGATTGTTTTGATGTGATTTTCCGAGTTTTGGAGATATTGGCTGTAGAGATGTCTGCATTTTCTGAATATAATGGGACTTTATGGCACTCGGCTTGTGGAGCTCAAGGCGCCCAAAAAAAAAAAACATTTGAAAAACTCAACAGCAACGTCTCTCTTTCCAGGAATCATGACACGCAGACACCTGTTCAGCCGATATCTTTACAACTCAGCAACTCACACCAAAACACTCTAGATGGATAAATAGCTCTATGGGAAAGAAAAACATGTATTAAGGATTTTGGGATGAACTAACCCTCTAATCTCCCTGACCTGATGGAAGTGCCGCAGGGATCACTGGTCCTATGAGACGAGCTGCAGGAGCAAAGCTTTGAAGGAAACTCCTGGCTTGTGAACACATTTTTAAAGTTTGTACATAACAACATACTGTTTCAAAAAGAGGAGAACCCTTGGGTTCTTTCAATTAGTGCCGTGTTTTTTCCCCTTATTTTATTTGAGTCATTTCAAGTGACCTGAAATCTTCCAGAAATCCACGAGAAATAAAAAAGACAAATAGAAGATGAAAAAATAAACATGACCTTGTGTGTCAGAAATGTTTTTTTCTGCTTTCTGGTTCCTGGTAATCATCAGATTTATCTTTCAGTCCCTAATGGGGAACAACTTCATAGACAACGACGACTCTAAGGCAATCCTTTTTTCAAAAACATTTTTCTTCTGGCCTTACTGAACTATATAATGGCACTTTTCTATATAAAGTTAAAAAGGGTTTTACAATAAAACAACTGAATGAAACAGCATAATTAGCATAACAACAATGAAATAACAAGACAGGGAAAATAGTGAGAAACAAAGTGGAGAACAAGTAGAGTTAATCAGAGTCAAATTTCGCTTTCTCCTTAAAATAATTTTGTCCAGAACGTACAAATAAGATTCTGTCACTTACATGGAATCAAGATACATCAATTCCCTATAATGCATTCATTCCTTGAAATTAATATTTCCTTTATTTTGAAAAACATCATAAAACCATTACATTAAATGTGTATAAAATAGCAGTTTTCACACGTCGGGACTTATTTCTTATCTGAGATGACTAAGGCTAATAACCGTTTGACCTTTACTGTAAGTAGTCTCGACCAAAACACAGCAGATCCAGTATTTATCGAAGTCTTTGTGCTCCACAGACTCGTGGGTCGTTTGGCTCAGAGGAGACCCAGCAAAGCTCACTGAGAGAGGAGGACGAGCAGGAGGAAGAGGAAGATGAGCCTCCCGTTCCCATGACGACCAGGCTCCGTAAACAGGCCGCGAGAGAGCGCGAGAGGGAGAGGGAGCAGGAGAGAGAGCAGGAGCAGAGGATGGCAGAAACAATCAGTGTTTCTGACGGAGAAGAAGAAGACGTCGGCTGTCCGTCTCAGTGGGACGTACAACAAGTGTTTTCTTATATCAACTCCCTGCCAGGTACTGCTGTGACTTTAATGCACGCTGATATAATTGCATAATGTGGAATGGGGTAGGATTTGGGGGCGTCACGGTGGCTTGGGGCTAAAGACACATTTTTCTGTCAAACAAAGGCGAAAATGCATTTTGGAAAAAGTGTCTGTAGCAGAGCAGGCAGTATCTGAAGAACGAATACAGCTAATCTTTGGAGCTGTATCAGAATATTTCATATTAAAGTGGTCATTCGCATGTTTTTCGCACTGTTCATTTAGCAATCAATCATTTCCCAGTACTGTGACACTTTGACTTTAGAATAGAAATGAAAGATTTCCCCAAAAAATATAAAACTCCATGTGTTTCCCAAACTTTAGTAGCTCTAATACAGCCCGCTGGGGTGGGTTGTGCTCCATTTTGTGCCTTATCGCATCTTATCATAAACAAAAAATGAACAAGATTTAAAAAAGCAGCTTTTCCATCACATATTTTTTTATTATATATATTGCAAACACTCCACTGTTGCTGCCTTTAAGGACATAAAGTGAATCACCTCCTGTGCATCAAATTAATGCCATTCATTTTCCAAACAGCAAAGGTAGCTTTGATTAAATTGCCACATAAAAGCTGGAGCAGGCCTCTGTTTTTGACTTAGTACGAATATATTTGTTGTTGTATAAAACTTGGTATTTGTAATTTAAGCGTACAGAGTCACATAGCGAAATAAAGATCATAATAAATAAGTCATTCCGCAAAAGTGAACAAAATACATCAACAGGGGACACCCACGCTCTGTTTATTCTGTCTCTATCTTCTCTTTTCTCCAGGTGGTCAGGATGTAGCTGAGGAGTTTCGCTCGCAGGAAATAGATGGACAGGCTCTGCTGCTTCTAACAGAGGAGCACCTGGTCAGCACCATGAACCTTAAACTGGGACCTGCGCTGAAACTCTGTGCCCACATTAATTCTCTGAAAGATGCATAAACATGGTACCCTTTCTACCCTGCAAGAATGGATTTGTGTTGATCTGGGCCAGGATGAAGAAAGACTCTGCAGAGACAACGCTCTGAGTTGCCTGACTTGTCCTCGGACTTATTCAAAGACAGCTATAACACAGTGCGGCTCATGAATGCACAGACTGCAGGGTTTTCCTGAGGCCACTGCCAGGGATTTCACTCCTGACGCCTCCAGCTGTTCCAGCTGTTAGTCTATCACACGGAGTCCACAGACTGTCACTCCAGCTGATTTTAACACACAGATGAGCAGTTCTTTCTATCACCTCTCATCGTTCCATTGTAGTGATTGTAGCAGTTTGGCTCGGGTTACCCATTTGTTTCAAAATGGTTTTAGAAAGTTCTTTGTAGCATTTGTAAACAAAGAAAACAACTTTACATTTACATTATTACACATAAACTTTAACGGATGCTGTACAGTCTCAAAGTTTACTAAACAGATTATTGCCTCCTATCTTACAGATGAAATTTGATACAGTTATCATCAGCAAACCAACTGATGACATGGTTGTTATTTATGAATTATTTATTATTGACATAATTAATATATGAATAAAACCATTAAAATATTGTGTGCTGTTTTGTGGTTTTGTGAGAGGTTTTACAAACGGCGTCAGAAGAAGAAAATCGTAAGATGTCTGAGTTTCCTTTTGGTAACTTAATACATTCGAAACCATCCTTTAAAGAAAGTCTCTGAGCGTCATCGGGCAGGTTCCAGCCTCCCACTCACTTACGTGCACCGACGGGCAAACTGATTTACAACTTTTCATACGAAACACTAAGACACAATATCAACAAAGGTGTGTCCGGCGGGGCCCGTGTGAAAATCTGGCTTTAATTAAGCTTTATTTTAGAATATTTTGCTCTCATGTTGCATATTCATGAATTAAGTTCTATTTAATCAAATCACCATGCGATCATTGAAAAAGAAAACCTTTGATTTGATGTGAACTCAGTGATAGGTGAATGGCCAATAAGGGCCCAGCAACCATTTCCATTTTGCCCCGGAGCCCCCTTATACATTTTCTTCTCTTAGGGTATATCTGGTCATGCATACAGATTATTTTATCGACCTCTGCTTTGATCTCCAATCATCTCCACGGCCTTGCTCAAATGTCCTCATGCAGTTGTCAAGCTTTGGAAACAAAAGCAGAACTTTAGTTATTTCCGAACAAGCAGACTTTCCTCGTTGGACCAGTTCAATTCAATTTTATTTGTATAGCCCAATATCACAAATCACAATTTTGCCTCAAAGGGCTCTACAATCTGTAACATACGACACCCTCGATTCAGGTTGGCTCTGACTTTCGGGTTTTTGGGTTGATTTCATTTGTTGTTTAGTATCAAAAGAAATAGGATGTTTATGCTTTTTGGCTGCTTAATGTGACATTCTGCTAAAAGCAGCTTTTTAAATAGCTCATGTATTTTGGCGAAGCACCACCAGAGGGCATATTTTATACAGATATTAAGAACTACATGTTCTCCCTGCTGCTGTAAAGAGCCCAGCACGCGGAGACCCGACCAATACTGTCGACTGGGGACGGGACAGTTTGTTGCTAGGTGGAAAACTCACCCGGCTCCGAAGTGCTGTCATGTTGTTTTTCCTTTGCACAAAAATAAGCAGTTTGACAGATAAGACTGTCACACTTACATATTACACGTAACCTTTTTTTTGGTGGCTTTTTTAAATACAGAAATCGGTTTATTAAAACAAAATACAAAAATAACAGTGGTGGAAGAAGTATTGAGATCCTTTACTTGAGCAAAAGTAGCAATACCACATTATAAAAATACGCCAGTCCTGAATTGGAAGCACAATATTTCCCTCTGAAATGCAGTGGAGCAGAAGAATAAAGTGGCATCAAATGGGAATACTCAAGCAAAGTACCTGTAACTCAAAACTGTACTTAAATGTACTCAGATACTTTGCACCACTGGAAAAAACAGGGCATAAATGACAAACAGGAGCATATTTATAAAGCTGAAGATAAAGTGTACTGTAACAAAACAAAATTACCATCGTCACTGACCACAATACCACAGTAACAACATGCATCTCAAACATCATCCGTACACCTAACCTCTTTGTTTAGGTATGTGTATAATCGATTACTGTAGGTGTTTTCTGCCTCACGACAGTGTGCCACAAGGAGACCACAACCTGAATAATGTTATTATCACACAGACTACAGGCAGAATGAAACTCAGGTGAGATTATTTCCCATTCACACAAATTAAACAACACATGATTATGACCTGGTAACAGTGATAAATGTGTTTATTTGAAACAAGTTCATGTTTACAGCTCTTTCTTTCACTCTTACACAGAGACAGATTAAAATATATTTTGGAACATTGCTATATCATTTAAGTGCAAATGAGTACATTTCTCTACTGAAAAATACTAATGACTATATCATACACTTTCTATGCTATACATGGGGAATGTGTTGCCGGGGTGTAAAACATGTCGATGGAATGTTTTAAAGTGTGCAGGGACGGTCAGAATGAAAACAGAAACACTAACAAGAGTTACAGTTTAAAGAGAAAGTTTCCATGCACACTATTTGGCTTGCTGTGCAAAAGTTGTTGCTTTTAAGACATTGCGCAATATCAACGTGATAGAAATGTCATTAACTCAATGACAGATGAGTGCTCGCAGAGGCAATGAGGTCGATGAGTTTACAGGCACTGCACAGATGAGCTTATACATTCTTAAACCGGTAACGCTCTATTTTACGGGTCTGTAAATTCTGATTAATTTCCAAATATTTTCCTACAAGGTTTCCTGGAAAGAACCACGTAATTAGTTACTTATGGGTAAAATAGAGAATGATCAGTGTGTACACTTCCAACCAATTCCAAATGCTAAGCCAGCGCAACCGTGACACGTTAAGTCAGAGGACAGCAGGTGAGCTGAACATGAAAATGTGTCTACAAACAAACATAAAATTCAGCGTGTATGAAGAATAAAGTTTTCAATAATGACTGAATGATGAATAACTGTTTACTGGGGTTTAAATGGAGCAATTTCATTCATGGAAATTCCTCTGGAAGTCCATAATAAACTCAGCACAACTAATTAAACTAACGGTCTCAGAACTCTCTTCTCTGTCTCTTCTTTACCTGTAATCTTTCCAGGAAACTCTTGAGAAATCATTTGGAAATCACAGACCTGTGAAATGAACCCTAAATCTTTCATTTTTATCTATGCTAAGAGTTTATGTTCCTTGCGTCCTTTATAGTCGGCACGCTGTCCCGACATATGAGAGAATTTTAATGTCAGCTCCAACCGAATCTGAAATGTAAGCGGATAAATAAATACCCCTGATGTCTGTGCAAAGCTGACACTATAAGCGTTCTCACATAACTGGCCAATAACCTGAGGCAAGAGGTGTTTACAGCACTAGCAAATTCAGATATACTTAAGTTTCTAAAAAGATAACGAAGAAAAATAAATGAATGTATTTTCCGGACAACTGCAAAATTAAAAGAAATTTAAAAAAACAAAAACAAAAAAACAACAACAACAAAGCCGAAGTAGTTTTCAAATAATCGTGTCACCTACGATGCTTGACAGTCAAATAACAGTACGTAAAATGTCTAAAATTATAAATAAATGTATAAAACACAGGAATGAGCCTTTTCATGGGGGAATGGGTCCAACATAGCCTGTCTGCTTCTTGCTGGTTCTCTCAAGCATGACCTGAAAAGGGTGGAACAGACGGGCGGCAGCAGCTTATGACGACGACTGACCCCTCAAGCTGCACTGTGTAGGACACATGCAGAGGAGACGGGCAGGACGATACTTGAGGATCAAAGTGTCATTGCTGGACGGCAGCCCGGCTCAGGGCATGCTGCCAGAGCCGAGGCGGTCCTTCTCTACAGATATGGACTTGACCAGCTCCTCCACCCAGCGGACCTCAGAGGCCACCTGCTCAGCCAGGACCTCGTAGCGGTTTTCAAGGCGCCCAAACTTGCGCTTGAGGATGTTGGCGGCCTGCATGGTGAGCCGGGCGTCCTCCTGGCTCTTCTTGCGCTGGGCTTGAGTGCGCTGCAGCTCTTGGCGGATGTGGCTCAGGTCGCCGGAGATGCTGTGGTTCTCCTCCTTGTACCAGCCCTCCTTCTCCTCATATATGGACAGCAGTGCCGCCACGTCTTCCCGGCACGAGCGCTGGTTGCGCTCCAGCTCCCTCAGGCCTTCCTCCGCGGCCGCAATCTCCTCGAGGACCTGGGAGAAGCGCTCAAAGTTGACGTAAGTGTTGTTGGGTGGCATGCTGGAGTGGGACTTGATGGTGTACTCCTTCAGACGAGTGGTCTTCAGGCGTCGGCGCTCAGGCTTGTGGTCTCTCTCCTCCTGGCGGACATTTCGCCTCTTAATCACCTGGAGGGGGGGGGGGGGAGTAAAGGTCTGCATTAAGGATGGTTATTTTATAACGTACTAATATTAGATTTTTGAGGCCGATACCAATACTGATATTTGAGAGCTTAAAAGATCTGATGATGATATATCGGCTGATACATTCACACATAAACATTTTTGATAAGGATTTCTTAAATTTGCTTTACTAAAGAATTATGACCAATGTATGTACTGACCAGGACATTTTGCAGCTAAGCAACAAACTTAATTCTCAATGGTGGACAAACTATATAACGGAGAGACTGTTTCTAAATGTAATGCAATTTCTTGTTACTTATCGGCCAACATATACTCTGATGCGATATGTCTGCAATAAGCTAATATCCGCCAAAATATCGGTCTAGCTCTATTTGATAATAAAATAAAGAACGAATAGGAGTAGCTGTAGGAGCTTTAGTAAACACGTAAAAAGGTATTTATATAGCACTTCCCAATAGAAGCATTCACCGCAAAATATCAAACAGGATAGTATAAAACACAAGAGCAAACAAAATAGAAACAAAAAACAGCATTTAAGAAAAGCACAAGTACATAAGTAAGTTTTTTTAAAAATTCAGTTGAATTGGATGAAAAATAGTTAATGCCCGGTCTCCATTCTTATATTGCATGTATATTAAATACTATACTGAACGAGAGGCCAACTCTGGAGTAATGTGCTCCCTGCACTTTGTCTTTGTTAGACGATAGGCTGCAGCATTTTGATCTCCATGAGCTATAACGTATAACAAACCACAATAATCTAGTCACGAAGACACAAAAGCATGGATTCATTTCTCAGCACTTTCAGCAGATTAAATATGTCTTCAGCAAGTTTCTTAATATGAATAGACGGTTCAGCAGACGAGCACCTCACCTGAATGTTAACGTGATTGTGAATGTTACTCTACGTCACCAGATGTAAATGCTATATAAAACTCTCACCTTAATCCAGGGGTGTTCAAGACTGTCATCAATAGTCATTCTTTTCCTGCAAAAGAAAATAATGCACCAGTGAGAAAATGACAGAGCAGAGACTTTCATTTGTCTACACAACAGAGATTTCTCTTATTTACTTTTGGTATAAAATCTGAAAAGCTTCCTACTTGGGATCCTTGACCAGCAGACGGCGTATGAAGTCCTTAGCCAGCTCGCTGGTGTTGCTGAAATACTCCTCATCAAAGTCATAGTTGACAGCGGAGATGTTTGTCAGGGTCTCTTGCTTGGTCTCGCCCAGAAACGGTGAAGCACCACTCAGCCTGCAGGGAACGCAAATGATGGCTTCGCTTTATAAAAACCCACGGACGAGGAGTGAAGTGATTTATGCTGCGACAAATGTCAACAGCCACTCGTGATGCAAAAGATTACTCACAGAATGTACGTGATCACGCCGATGCTCCTGCAGAGAAGAGAAGAACCAAACATGAATGAAAACTGTCGCACGGGTCAGCACACAGCTCCAGAGGAGAACAAACAGAAACGTGTTGACATCTTACCACATGTCCGCCTCCAGTCCAAGTGGCTCGTAGTTGACTATTTCAGGCGCTGTAAAGCACAGAGGAATGAACGCTTTCATTCAAACCAGATGTGGAGGTCGGAAACACACTTTCATCCACTTACACAGTTTAACTTACTTGCCAGCGTGGGCACACACCAGAACAAAAACTGATTTAGGGTTTTTAAAGTGGAACATTTTTACGGATATTCAGGAGGGGAAAGAAACACGGACTCACCAACAAACTCTGGCGTTCCAAAAATGTTCTTGAACTCATTTCCCGCTTTAATCTGATGAGCAATGCCAAAATCAATCAGCTTGATTCTGGGGTTGGGAACATTCTTGTCCAGCAGCATGATATTCTCAGGCTGAAAGATACAAACAATAAAGCTAAACATTAGTGAGAGAAGGAGGTTTTGATACTTGTAAACAGAGAGCTAAGATGGAAAAAAGTTACCAGGACGGTGAAACTACTTCTTTTTTTTTTTAGATATTAGTCTGCAGCTATCTCATCATATACTGGGCCAGCAGCACTGAGATCGGTAAGGTTATACTGTTTATATGTAGCACACAGCAGTGGCATACCATAACCAATAGTGATATATGCCAGTAAGAACTGGTATCTGCCCGAGGAGCATGCCACAAGTAACCTGCTGATTTTAAGTGGTATCTGCCCGTAAAGCAGCAACAGCATACCAATAATAAACAGTAGCACTAAGCACTGTGAAGAATTATATGCCACAAAAATACTGTCAGCCACTTTTGAATGCACTGGGCTGTATCAACTGGAAATAAACTGAAAATTGTAGAAACTAAAATAAATGTTTAATACTGCAAACAGCCCTAAAGAGATGCCGCTAGCATTGCTAGTAATTAAAATATTGCTTGGGATTTAGTTATTAAAATATCTTCCTAGTCTTTTACGTGTTAAAGGAGCCCATACTGTAATGTTGTGTGAAGTCAAGTTCGATTTGATTAGATATAGCTGAAATGGTGGTTGTTCTTGGTCTTGAAACTTGTATTACAATTAATTTACATCATTTTCTGGAATTATTTGACTGTTGCAGCGAACTGAAATTAACAATAAAATCAACCCATCTGTTTGGTCCATCATGTCCACATGACTTTAAAATTAATACACATTTTTTTTGTGATTCTTAAAGCCCCAAAAAATCTTCATATTCTTGATACCAAGACATTCAGCTTAAAGCCTTGTGTGTGTGTGTCTGCAGCCCGGTCCTGTCTTGTCTTGTCTTTCACATGGAAACACCTCTACGCACACAGAGGTGCTAGACACTTAAATCACAACAAACTTCTCACTAACATGTCAACTGCGACTGCTGGCCCAGAGCCTCACAAACAAGCCGTCCTAACCACTCAGACTGCTGACCTTGAGGTCAAAGTGGGCGATGCGTTTAGAGTGTAGATACTGAACGCCGTCCAGGATCTGCTTGAGAAACTGGGTGGCCTCCTCCTCCGTCAGAGATTCCTTCTCAGCCAGGAAGTCAAACAGCTCTCCTCCGGACACCAGCTCCAGGATCAGGATCACGTCGGTCTTGTTTTCAAAGATGTCGTGCAGGGTGATGATGTTGCTGTGTTGGATCTCCCGCAGGATGTTGACCTCGCGCTCGATCTCTTCGCGGCTCACCCCCCGCCGGCTGGACGACAGCCGCCGCTTCTTGATGAACTTGGCTGCGTACTCAACACTTGACTTCTTCTCTTTACACTTTCGAACGATGGCGAACTGTCCGCTGCAGGGAGGAGAGAACAAAGGCAGGTAAAAAACAAGGATAATAATAGAGACCTGCTGCCTTTTTGCGTTCTTTTTTTATCCAGCTTCATGTTGTTATGATAGAATTCTTGGCTGCTGGTCAGAGTACATAAGCTATATCAAGACATCACTTTGGGCTAAGACAACTAGTGATGGGTAGTGATCCTTTTATTTATTTATTTGCATTTTATAGATTAAGTTAGTGCGTCCCAACTTTTTTGACTTGTGCCTCCTTAAAATGAAGCAACTTCCACTAGTAACCCCTCATTACAGGCCTCCATGTGGACATGTAGTTCAATGAGAGTCTGTATCTTTAAAAACAAGAAAGAAGAAGGCAGGTCGGTGAACACGAATGATAAAAAATTTAACTTGATTTTGGAAAATACGTCAAACAAATTGATCTCCATGGTAAATAAGTACAAGTATTCTGACTGCACTGGCAGATTGTTTTCTTTTGTTTTAGGAAACTTTAAAGTCCTTCAAGTTGGAGGAATAAATGACTAAGTAAAAAGGAGTTTTATGCAGTGACTTTGTGACCCCTCAGATGTGTCTTGGGGGCCCGTTGGGGGACTCCGACCCCTGGGTTGGGAAACACTAGACTAAACAATGGATTAATAAAACTATAAAGAACAATAAGACCAATGTGCAGGTGAGTAGAAAGGATAACGCATGACTGTGCATTTAATTGAATGTTCTCCCATTTCATGTTTGCATTCTTTGCTATCTCAGCACACACACACACACACACACACACACACACACACACACAGTGCCCTCTCCTTTAGAGACTCTCACCACAGCAGAGGTGGAGAGGCACACTGAGAGGCAGTGATGTCATACTTTTTGCTGCATTACAGCAAAATGAAAATAGCTCAGGTAGAAAGTTTGGTTTAATCTACTAA
>CM022487.1:19459388-19500413 GCA_011952105.1 Coreoperca whiteheadi
CATGTGTATTCACACAACACTACACATGTGGACACACGAATCTCTGATGGCCGTCATAGGCATCAATGAATACTTCATTAAGCATCACGAACGTGTTTAGGATGCACTCACACTTGTATTTAGAGCTGTCCTACAGTGACAGGGACACGTGTTAAGAGTCAAGCGTGAACAGTGTCTTTCGTGACGCTGACTACAGTAGGGCTGTCGGACGGATGCTTTCAGATGTGTTATGTCAGAGAAGAAAAGACAATAACATACCTGCCCAGCTCCTCTCCCATCTCATAATACAACTCGACATCTTCTTGCCTGAAGCCAGCCATGGTGTGCTGAGATTCCCTGCAGTGGAAAAGAGAAAGACATAGACCCAGTTAATACTGGCAGGGATCGGTGCGGACATAACCACCACAATGCCACGTTAGTAGACCTAAACTATGATAAAAGTCTCAGTTACAAGCCAGATTTACCATTTACCACATACATAGCAGTTCCCATCTGAGTACCTGGGTTTCTGTGCTCCTTATTTGGCCCGAGTCAGCACAGCTTTAGTTTTAGAGACTTTCTGGCTGATGTCAGACCTCTGCATACCAGTCCTGCTTACATCATCTCCTGCCCTGGACCAGCCTTCTCTGACTCAATTAAAAGCGACTGGGAATTTAGCCAAACTAGCGAGTCTTTTTCTCATTTAATCGTGTTTAATGTGACTGATGCACAAATAAAAATCCGGTTAAAATAACCCTATTTCTGCCTGTGGCGTGTAACACACTGGTGAGCGCTGTAAAAGCAGAACAGCGACTCCGCCGTTGGTGTTGAAAGCAGGCAGCAGAGACACTTGTTTAAGTTTTTTACCGTGTAACAGCGTTAGTGAAAACACCATAAAGGTCAAGCTTATGGCCACAAGCACAAGAGGTAACCCGTGCCACGGGTACAGCCTATTAACTTATTTAGGATTTTTTTTTAATTAAAGGCAGAAATAAAGAATATCCCAGCATCGGAAAACAGCTAGCTTAGCTAACGTTAGCTAACATTAACGTACGGTATTAACACCGGCTTTCGTTGTTTGTGGCAATTGTGAACGTTACTTCAGTAAGGAAAACATACCAATGATAACACTGAGATACTGGCAGAAATGTAGGCATTTAACCGAATAGAACAGGAAGGCACTGCTCCAACGTTTACTTACAGTGTGGTTGGCTACGAGCGCTGCCGTCCCCACCGAACTAACGTCAGTTGGGTGACTCGAAGTAACGTGTCGAGCGAGCCAAAGTGAAACGCACCACTTCCGCTCTTTTGTGTCAAAATAAAAGCCTTACAAACGGCGTGGTTGCGTGTACAGATCACTGAACCTATTTTAATGGCTTTACTCCTGACAGACACCTAACTGACAATCACTAACTTCTACTTCCTTTCTATCTCTTTTCTTAAAAAAAAAAAAAAAAGTCCTATCCCTAGCTTTGTATACTGTGCTGGGCTTTAACAGACTAGTTTCTGGTGCACTTATCTTTTTGTTACCTTGTCTTGTTATAATTGCTTCCATTGTCTTCCTCATGTAAGTTGCTTTGGATAAAAGCGTCTGCTAAATGACTAAATGTAATAGAAATGTACTCCCACTAATAGTAAAAACCAATTGCCATTGCATTTGCAATTTGCTTATGATAAATAATTGGTGACAAGTGATATAAAGTTATTTAAGTTTTTAGTGTAGGCCTATACATCATTTTGTAACTCTGGTAGGCCTCCTAGTAACTCCTGCAGTGGTGAATAAATACAATCCTGTCTATTTCTAATAATTCTCACTGAAATCATACCTTGTATACTGAAAGCATACTTTCATTAAGTTACTAAAAGTAGTTTGATGTTGCAAAACACCCGGCTGCCATTGAGGACACCAAGAGTGTTGTTTCTGTGAATTTGGGTTTATTTTGAAGACCTGTGAAAGCTGTGAATGCACAAATTACTCTTTTGTTTTTTTCTAAAGCTTATTCTGATGGTTTTTTTCAAGTCAGTCTTCTTAGACTTTATTGTGGGTTTTTTTTAGGAAAAAAATTATTTAAAGGGACTTACTTCTTCACCAGAATAATGGCATTGTGCAGAAGTCTTCGAAACAGCATTTAGACCTTCATGTGGGAAGATAAACAATATATTTGAATGGTTAAATGAATATATAAAATGTTAAAAATAAACATTAAAAATAATGTTAAGAACATCATTAAGAAGTCTTTTAGGGGGTCGGGGTTGCACTGCATGGAGAAATTTGTTATCTTCTCGTGTAGAAATCAGGCGTTCGCTGGTTTTCTTCTTCTTCTACTCTGCTTTTTAGAATCAGAGCAGAACTAGAGTATAAACGCTCACACGAAAATTTGCCCTTTTATTCTGAAGGCAGAATTCGCTTCAGTTCCGTTAACGTGTCGCTTGATGCAGGTAAATATCCGGCAGACGGAAGGACATATGGAATGACATCATGCTAGGTGAATCAACCCGCCGCAGTACGTCAATGAACAACAAGATCAAGCACGCAAAGATTAAAGAGGGACTGAGGTCATTCAGACCCAAACAGCAAATAACACTGGCTACCATAGGTCAAGCGGATATTTTCTACTTATAAGAAAGTTTATGGTTAGTAGGATGCTTTTAAATGTCTGAATGTACATACAAAATGGTCCCAGGGATATATAAAACACACTAAACACACACTATACAGAAATCACATGAACATGAGGTATCCAACCAAAACTTGGATGAATAAATCCTAAAGGAAACGTTATTATAATATGTATATATATATATACACAGTATATATTTAATATGTATTACCATTTAACAATATATTTTGCCAATTAAATTCTCAAACAAGTGCACTGCCAAAGAACTGACTGTAACTTGTTTCTTGTTGCTTGATCATTTCCATTATTGGCATTTTAAATATTAATAATTAAATTTACCTAGGAATCAATGGGCAAAACAAATTTAGCAAGAAATTCACTAAGTTACTTAGTAAACCACATGTTCATATAACATGACAACATTTTCTAACCTATAAGAAAAAAGTAAAGAGCATAGGGTGGTAGCAAAGGGTCTGGTGCAGGGGAAGATACCATGACATGAAGTGCTTCAGTACAAGTTGTACAGAGACGTGACCCAGCACCTACGACGGGTTCCCCCGGCCCAGGGAGACAAGCTCTTCTAGAGAAGAAAACATGATGAAGTGCCATCTCTATAGGCTGCCCTACATGCCAGAAAATTAGTTGGCCTCTATGTGCCTCTAAATGGTTTAATAGTTAATTGTTCCCCTGTGTTTTTATTACAGAGGTGTAGTAGTTATACTTAAAATCTGAGTCAATTAACAAGACAATTGTAATCTTAACCAGGGTTTGGAACTGTTTTGCCATAAATGCATCAGGACTTTGCTGGTACCCCACCACATGCCCTGTCCCCTCAGACCGCCTGAGTCCATCACTGGCACATACTGTAGTGTATGGAACAATTCTGCTTACAAACAGGATGTTTGAAAAAGCAACAACAACAACAACAACAAAGCTGCAGATTAGTAGTTATACTGGAGGTTTTCCAGTAAACTATAACTACAGTGAAAATACAGGGTTAGGGATGGAAAGAATAGCTGCAGCCTTACCAGCCGTGTTGGGTCAAGTCTGACTTCAAGAGTCCATGTCATGTGGTTCGGGTCCACACGTTGTGGTGAAAAGCAGAATAAATTCATAAATGAATAAATAAACATAATAAATAAATAAATGCAACAAAATATGTCTCATAGTTATACATCACCTAATATTATGAAGATTAGCCTAAATGGTATCATTTATTATTGAATTAAATGTTCTTGTTAAGTTATTGGTATACAGCTACTTGTATGTTCTGTATAATTTCGGACACATTGAACCAAATATGATGAAGTCGATTGGCTCGTTGATAAAAATAAATTACACATTAACAGTCTCATTTTATACTAAACCTGAACATGAACTCAGTTTATCCGACGCTTTCACCGACTAATGGCAAGAGTTTTAGTTTTGACTGACTTTGACTTTAACCAATCAGGGACGTGCTCACTCGCACGTGACGGTGACAGCCAATTAAAATCCCGCACGGCAAAGAAAAGGGGCGTGGCCTCTTTAAACAGCTGGTGGGGGCTCGTGTGAGGGCTCGAGGCTCGATGGTTGGTTGATGGGGGAAACAACAACAAGCTAGGCATCATGAGGGTCCCCGAAACACTGATTTGGACCGCTTTTCTCATCCAGAAGGTGAGAGAGACCGAGCGTGTTTCTTCGAAAACTGTTTCTCTGCGCGTTCACGTCGCGTAGCGGCACGCGGCTTACACAAACAGACGGTTTCCACTAACCTCGCTCTGGGATTACTAGCTCGGATGCTATTGACTGTTAGCTTGCGGAGATCGCCGTGGGCCCTGGAAACCCAACCACCACTCACCCTTTTGGATGTAACATTAACGTAGCAGGATAACTGCTGATTCACCACATCACTGAAACAACTACAAGGTTTATGACAGACTATATTTTACAGGCGATTAGCAGACATTGGATCGGGAAATGTTAGCTAGCGACTCACATCACGCTTCAGTTACAAATGTGTCGAAACGCATCGGATATTTGGGACCTGAGGGCATATTAGTTCTCCCATCATTTTAATGTCACTGCCTAAAATACTGAAACCAACTGTACTTTGACCCGCTGAGTCAAAGTGTACCTGACTGTGCCCGGTAGTTATTCTTCTCTGGTACGTGTAACTGACGTACAAAAAACAGATTTTATAAATCAAGAACAACTTTAAGTCTTTAGGATCCCAATTACTGTTGTCAAGGTTTGAACATAACCAGGCCATCGGGTACACTTGGCTAAAACTAATGCAGTCTAATACTACAAAATTCCTTCCTCATTAAACTGTTTTATAGATGTGTTGATTCAACGTTTTGGTAACTTTGAAGGCTGTGGTTTGTGATGTCGTTGAAGTGTATTGCGTTATACTGAGAGGTGTTAATATACCTTTCCCACCACATTTATATCAATATCAGTATATCATCTTGACTTTCACCTTGTCACAGGACTTCAGGTGAAACGGCAACAGTTCATGTACGGCCAGGAAATAATGTTTCACGTCTATGATCCACAAATCAAAGTTACAAGAATTTCTTGGACATGTGGTGTGACAGAGACATTGTTATCACGTTGACAGGTGGTGGGAGAGTACGGCATGGCCCATTTCAGTGACAAGGGCAAGAGCAATGGAAAGGATTACTGCATATTCTTCAACTCCCAGTGGGCACGTCTACCACAGGACCTCAATAAGGCAGTAAGTGAGCTGTAACCACGTCTTTGTAAGCAATAATATTAATAATGACACTTCACAGCCATACAGAACTGTGGAGATAAATGACAGTGTTTGCTTATATCTAGATGATCAATAAAGTGTTTTTCAGGAAGTCTCGAACAGGATGCTGAAATCTGATCTCCACACTGTTCAGACTCGGGCAGCTTCTTTCTGAACCGACTGTAACCGGCGTAAAATGAGTTACAGTAATCCACTCCGCACGAATCGCGGTTTCTAGGTCATTAGCAAATAAATAGGATTTCATTTTTGGATATAATTGTGTGGAGGGGAAAAGAAGTATCCAAATATTTAGCACAACACTTTTTAAAATTCAGAACATTTCATACATTCATCATCAGGAGCAGACTTCAGTCTTTTAGTAGCAACAGGCAGAATCCAGCTAATTTTCACTGTCCTTGTGTAAAAAGCATTTGTCCTTTGGAAAGAACAATTATATCCAGTCTGTTAATAAATAAACATCAAATAATGTCATTAGAAAGAAAATAGTTTTTATTAAAAGTACGTTAGGTGTTGAACCATAACAGAATTTCCTCCAGCTCTGGTTAACATTGCAAACCTTTTGTCTTGAAGTCACGTCTTCAGATCTATGACCTGACAGCATCGGTCCTGTGCTTGCCCTCCGATGTCCCGGAGGGAGGCTTCCCTAATCGCATCCCCATGGTGATGAGAGGCAACTGCACTTTCTATGAAAAGGTCCGACTGGCCCAGCTTAACGGCGCCAAGGGACTTCTCATTGTCAGCAAAGACAGACTGGTAACTCTGCGTATAACTACAAACATCTTAAAGGCTGATGCTCGTAGTTTTTGCACATCGAGATTAAATTGATTTTGGCACTTCACAAAACAAATGCATGTTTCTTTTAAATTACAGACACCACCAGCAGGAAACAAGACCCAGTATGAGGAGATCGACATTCCCGTAGCACTGCTCAGCTATTCTGATATGCTGGACATAAGCAAGGTGAGAGGCCAGCTACTAGCCATTTAAACAGTAGACAAACACACCTACTGTATCAGTTTTTCTTCTCCCGATCGCTCAGCAAAGTTAATTAACTCTCAGCATTTTACGGTCTGACAGCAGATGTGTAATATATTTCACTACGGGTTAGGAGACAAGCAAAATACTAAATGGATTCTTTGCCAAATGCAAATAATGAATGTCTGATGAGAATCTACTAGGGAGAAGTGTGTTTTCTTATGAACAGATTTAACAAAATCTTTAACCTTTACCTGACTTCATGCTGTTTCTAACTCCTGCAGACCTTTGGTAAAGGAAGACTGGTTGCCATGTACGCACCCAATGAGCCAGTCTTGGACTACAACATGGTGATCATCTTTTTGATGGCAGTGGGAACAGTTGCCTTTGGAGGTTACTGGGCCGGCAGCAAAGACAGCAAGAGGTAAGTGGACACGATGAGGCCATAGAGTTGGAAACTGATGTTTAATCTGGGTTATCGCGCCATGATTTTGAATTCTTAGTTGGGTTTGAGTGGTACGCATGTACAGAAATAACTCATTACTGTCCTGGAGGGTACAATCATTAAAGCGCGGACAGTAGTAAAAAAAAAAAAACGTAGTTTGATTTATGTAACGATAGTCTTTTTAAGGGACAGACATGGTAGCTGATCGTCAGTGATGATCCAGGTTGTAGTGTACAGTTTACACGACTTTGTACTTTCCACTACACCAAATTATTACAGGACTCAAAGTTTCCTTCTGCCTGTGCTTTTAGTCCCGACTGCTAAATTTAAATCAAAGTTAATTTATCAGGGGAGTCATCTCCGGGGATAATGAGTCACTGTTTTCTTGGCAAAGACGTTCAAGTGTATGATCGCTCCATCTTTTCTCTTAGAGGAGTGTGTACTCGTCTCTTCTTCTCCAACCAAGCAGTCTGCATTGTACAGCTGCAACTCCACTAAAGGGCACTGTTGTTTATTTGAGGCTGTATGAGTGACTCACCGGCTTGAGCCAATCCGAGTCCGTCCTTCCTGACGGGAGTTGCCGGGGTGACTGAGGGCGCAGTCAGATGGGGTCTCTGACGCACAGGACCGCAGGCGAAAAAAACATTTTGGAATACGATTGTGTGTTTTGAACTCGGGAAGGAAGTGAGTGCCAGCCAGCCAGCTGAATGATGGTAAATACTGACTGTGGATGGCAGGATGATCATCCTGTCTGCTTTGGCAAGTCACCAACCATCCGTGAATGTTTCATAAAACAAGTGAAAGACAAAACCCAAGAGGCCAGCTAACGGCTGACTCTTCTGCTTAATAAGCTGGCACAATCAGATGAGCTTGCAGAGATTCTGATAATTAGTCTTCTGGAATTATGAACGTCCCAAACAAGCTTCCTCGGGTCAGCATGCCTCTTTCGTTTCTCCTCCTGCAGACGCTACATGAAGCACAAGCGGGACGACGGTGTGGAGAAGCAGGACGAGGAGACGGTAGACGTCACCCCCATCATGATCTGTGTGTTCGTGGTCATGTGCTGCAGCATGCTGGTGCTACTCTACTTTTTCTATGACCGCCTGGGTACGACAGATACACTCACACATCATTGATCGGAACACACACACAATATAACACTCAATACGCTGGTTTTGATCAAAGATACTTGTTCAATTTTTGTTGAAAAAAGCTTTTTGTCAGATCCACTTTTTAAATAGTGGTTTCAGTCCTCTCTGCCCAGTATTTATTGCTGTGTGGGGGATGGTTTGCCTCTCAAAGCCAGTCTTTAATTTCCCCCTCCCTCGTTGTGGTTTGGCATGGCCCAGTAAGGCATTTGCTTGGGATACAGGATGTGAAGAAGATGGCTGACAGTGCTTTCCTTGTGTAAAAAAATTATCTCAACTCAAGATCCACTTGCTATCTTTTTTTTGAACTTTCAACTGCAGGCTTCCTTGTTTACTTCGACTGAGACATCAGTACAAAACTTCCAACACCTGATTATATAGAAGTGCCCCACTTACAAGGCTATCATTTGTCTTTTCTTCTCATTTCTAGACTGGAGAAATATAGCTGTTGTTTTAGATACATTGTCAAATGTTTCGTCCCCTAACCCTAAAACATACTTCAAGTAAGAAGTGAAGAGGTTGCAGAATTGTGCTTGATTTATAATGCCTAGTTTAAATCATAGTTGGTTAAGATGTAGGGTTCCACAGTATGTGTAATTTGATTCAGAAGATTGCAGCTCTTGGATAACAAAAATGAGCTACTAGTTCCTCCATTTAGCCTCAATGTAAACAGGATTCCTCCAAGCTCCTCAACCTACAGCAGACACTTTATCCTCATTTCCGCTAGCAGAGCAGCTCGGTGTCCAGCGTTATCAGGCTGTAGACGCAGATTACAGATCTGAATGTGTGAACCTCTTGAGTGTAAAGACTGGCCGTGCTGTGAAAGAACTTAATGGCTTATAAAACATTTCCCTGATAAATAGATTGAAAAGACTGACAGCTGCTGATAGACTGCTTAGCGTCTTTGATCAGCTGTTGTACATTCACCCAGCACACTAAATGCTGGACACACAGTGGTGGAACTGCTACAGCCATTCAAATATTTAAGGACTAACTTTGTCAAAGAGCAAAAAAAGTGTATTTCTTCAATAGAATATAAGTGGATATCATGTGATAATGTGTACTAATCTCCTTCCTGCCTGCCTCCACTGTTTCCTCACTGTTCAGCCATTTGGGTCATAGCCATCTTCTGTGTGGCCTCCTCTGTTGGCCTCCACAGCTGTCTGTGGCCTTTTGTCAGGAGACTCCCTTTCTGCAAGTGCAGGTGAGACCGTTCACGTCGCTGTGGTTTCATTATGCTAGCTGTTAGCGGCATGTCGTATTGTTTTCTGAATCTGCATAGGTTTTGTAAGCTTTGTCTACAAATGTACTTGGGTCTTGGGTCTAGATCCTGGAATCCCATTCATGTTACGACCCAGCTCTCGAGGGGAAAGGGAAGCAACATAAAACCAGAATGATTTGGTAAAATAAAGTTAGTAATAAGTAAATAAGTTCGTAATCCAATTGCATGGATTGGATGAGGTAACTTAGATTTACAAATATCAAAAAAGGAGGCGATCTACAAAAGGAAAAACAGGCTGGGGGTGCTGCTTAAATCAAATAAATATAAATAATAATACAACCACAAGAGGACTCAGACTCCTAACCAGGTCTACCTGACTCTAAATAAAGTAAATGGAAAAAATAAAACCTCAATTATCTGGGCTGCCCTACCTGTCCAAAACCAAAAATATTTGAAGCAGCACCCCTGCTCCTAGTGTTTCTTAACATAGGCTTTCTGAGTGTGTGTGTGTTCACTGGAAAACTAAACCTGGCCAAGTCCCCAGGTAGTTAAGTGAGCACGTCACACAAACAGAAGTCTTGTCTCTACAGCATTACACTCTGTGTATTTTACAGTTACAAATGTATTCAACTTAAATGGTCCAAGATAGAGAAAGGGCCTCAGGGGATAATTTAAGGCATATAACTATTGCAAGTGAATGGTTAGCCTGACAAACCCCTGTACACTGTTGATATGGGGTGTCTTAGTTATGGTTACATTTATTGATTTGCGGACTATCTTATGACCACAGGGTCCCAGAGAACAACTTGCCATACTTGCACAAACGGCCGCAGATCCGCATGTTGCTGCTGTCTGCCTTCTGCATCGGCGTCAGCATCACCTGGACGGTGTTTCGCAATGAAGACCAGTAAGTGCAAAGAGAAAAAGTGTCAAATTCACTCAACTGCAAATGCACACACAGGCAACGGCCACATGCACGGAGAAGTCGCTGCACTCAAAGACGAAGGTCTCTTTTCAGGATGTGTTGTTACTGTGGTGCCCTGTATCATGAGGGGTGTTTCATGAAGCCAGATTGCCAGTTAAACCAGGGTTATTTTCAGGAATTTCATTTTCATAAAGGATGGTTAAATTCGGTTTGACCTAAGTTGCCATGGAAACGTATCCCTCTAGTCTAACCTGCTCTGTCAGGTTAGTTTTCAGGCTTAGCTTCACCTCAGGCTGAAATCAACTGTCAGATTGATTACTTGTTGTGTACTTAAAGTCTGAGCCCATATCTTTTTCAGTCTAAAGTATCTGCAGAGTATTGTGCCATTAAATGCACTGCAGTTAAAGCAAGGCTAGTAATCAACTCATGGCTGCAGGTTTATAGTTAGAAAAATTTTCAGAACTTCAACTTTTTTTAAAGGGTCACATAAAAATTAAAGAGAATAGAAACAGAAATCTGTCTATTAAAAAAATACAAGAGGGGCCAATTTGATGGTATTTAAAAGTTTTCACCATACTGATGCTGTTATGTTGTACAAACCACGTAGTTTCTAGAAAATGCTAATTATTTCATGTTCTTGCTGTAAACTAAAGTATTTAAATGTCACATTGCATCATGCACTACTTGTATATTTATTTTAAGCATATGACAAAAAAAGTCAGTTCTTGAACCAGACTTGAGTCATAACGTCTGATCTCGTCAGAGTTGCTTCATAAAACAATTTAATCCTGTTTCAGTTTGCCAGGTTCATTCAAGGCAGGCTATTCACGATACGCCCTACTTTCCTGAGCCACTTTTATGAAACACCCTTCTTATTTCAGGTACAGAATATTCCTCTCCCACGCCAGCAACCCTGCCACCCGTTTTATAGTGCCTTCATTTTGAATACAAAAAGGAACAAAATACTGATCTGATCCATGTATTGACATAAACATTTACCAATAATGTGCTGACAGAAAGAGAATCATTGTAAAGTGCGTGTTATTCCGTTATCATTTACAAAGTATTTACCATCCTGGCAGAAATATTGAAATACACAAAGCATATAGAGACGATAGTGTTATCGTTTAGGCTGCATATGCACTAAATTAATTTGATTTATGTTAAAAACAGGATAATATTTGACTGTAGGTAACATGATTTTCAGGAGATGACAGTGTCTGCCTACATGTACTCCATTGAGGCTGTTGATTGCTTGTTGTGTTGGGTGACATAATGGTCGCATCTGTCTGCCTGTGTGCGATAACGTGTTGGAAGTACATTATAGGACGGCGGTGTGGGCTGACTCAGTCTGGTTTTGATTCCTCCAGGTGGGCGTGGGTGTTGCAGGACGCCCTGGGGATCGCCTTCTGTCTCTACATGCTCAAAACAGTCAGACTCCCCACATTTAAGGTGGAGACACATCATATAGCAGTGTGTCACTGAATAATAAATGTTTGGCTTAGGAACAGTGTTAGTTATAAACTCACCTGATGTATTTTTCTGTCCCTGCAGGCTTGTACCTTACTACTGTCGGTCCTTTTTGTCTACGATGTTTTCTTTGTATTTATTACACCGTTCTTTACAAATGTAAGTCAAGGCAGTTTTCACTCTATTCAAATGTCTACTGTCTCTGTGTCATGCTTACCTCCACCACGGCCTTCTCTCCACAGAGTGGAGAAAGTATAATGGTGGAGGTAGCGGCTGGTCCCTCGGACTCCTCCACCCATGAAAAGGTGAGCTTGTTTTCAATTCCCATAACTCCCTTTGGTGGGGTGGGGTGGGGTTTAGTCTACTTACAGAAACTCCAGCGCCTCCAACTCATAATGCCCCAGCCAGCTCAGAGGAAGTGTAGTTGATGGCAACACTAATGTTTGTGTTTCCTCCAGCTTCCCATGGTGCTCAAAGTGCCACGGTTAAACTCCTCTCCCCTGGCTCTCTGCGACCGGCCCTTCTCCCTCCTGGGCTTTGGCGATATCTTAGTACCAGGTAATTCACCGTGTCATCATACCACAAGGAACTCAAAACTGCTTAGGGCCCGTTCTGTGGGTGTTTGTTTTTGTGTGTGTGGTCACAACCAGAAAATTACTTAACCAACAAAGACCACAGTCACCCAATTTAGGCTGTCCTCGGAGCAGAAACCGTTGTGGTTGCAAGCTACGTTAACACAGAACTGCTCAACACCCACACGTTTTATGGCTGATGCCTCTAATGTTATATAATTGCGCAGACTTAGCTCTCGCACATGAAGAAATGCCCAATAATGTCTTCTTTGCGCATCATTTAATTTCATTTAGCGTAACTGTTGTATTGTGCAGGGAAACACTTACATAAGTAAGATTGTGTCCGATGCCTGAGTATAAAGAAACATTACTGAATACAGTAGGTTCTCTTGTCGATTGATATGAATGCCTCTGTGTTTTTTCTGTCAGGTCTGCTGGTGGCGTACTGTCACAGGTTTGACATTTTAACACAGTCCTCCAGGATCTACTTTGTGGCCTGTACGATCGGTACGTATACGGGCAGGGGGCTTGTGACGGTTGTAGTTGGTGAAGTGTTGCTGTAGTGTTTTGACAAGCCCCCATTCGGACGAGGTTATCATTACAGGGGGAGGTGGAAAATCACTTACAGGATGTGGTCTGTAATAGACAGGGACATTCTGCAGGACTAGCCAATACAGAATACCAGTACCTACCTGTAGCCCACATTACAACCCATTTAATGAGCTCTTGCTCGTGATGGCTTCAAGTATTGGTTCCCTCCATTTTCACACTGAACTCAAAACAGAAAAAACACAAAGGACAAGCAGCTCTTCCTGAAGATAAAAACCCTCCACTTTAACATACAAGGATGTCGCTCTGGACGGTATTTAAATTACAGAGGAAAAACAGAAGGTAATTGCAGCTAATTATTACTGGGGTGGGGGTGAAAAATGACCCACATAAATGCTTTCGGATGGGATTAAAATGACAGACCAGTGCAGGTAATGTTAAAATCACCCGACCGTCCCTAGAGAAATAAATCTGGTCCGAATGGGGACTCAGTAAAAACCTGCACTCTCTTAACTGTTGGCTGAACTTAGAAAATGCTGACCTGTGTGCGCTGTCTGTCTGCCTCTCTCCTGTCAGCTTACGGCATCGGCCTGCTGATCACCTTCGTGGCCCTGGCCGTGATGCAGATGGGTCAGCCGGCCTTGCTCTACCTGGTGCCTTGCACTCTGCTCACCAGCCTCACGGTAGCGCTGTGGCGCAGGGAGTTGCCCCAGTTCTGGACTGGAAGTGGATTTGTGGTGAATACCAGTTTGATATGACTGCCTACCATCGAAGAACTAAAAAAAAACAAACAAACACAAACATCTAGTTAAATAACATGCAGAGTAAAGTAGAGATTTAAGTTGAGTAACCCCTTTTAATAATTCCATCCGTTCCAACTGCCTTTTTCTGTTTTACTGTCCCCTCCCTCCCTCCCTCCCATTGCTGCTCCTTGCCCTTTATTTTACTGTGTGCTCTAGTCTGCTGCTGAGGGCTCAGCTGTCTGTGATTGTCACTGCAGGTATTCTATCTGGGCTTGCTACTCTACCATTAAAACATCCTGATCTTACTTAAAGTTCCTTTTTTGTTTGTCGTTTTTCATTTTTCTGCATACACACATCTGTGACAGACTAGTGGTAAACTGCTACTGAAGCGATTATTGGTGGTGCCCGTAGTGATGTAGATTAGTTCAAGAATATTGGTTAGCATGTGTTACGTGTTTAGTGGGACTCACCCTTGTGGGATTTTCTTTGATATGCTTCCCCTTTCTTTCCCGTTTGGGACCTTTTATCTGTGTACAGGAATACCTCTGACAACATTAAGAATTAAGGCTCCTTTAATTTGGGTTTAAATGGTAAAGCAGGATGTAATGAAAAGTCTCTTCAGCCTCAAATCTACCTGTGGACAGAGGAATGACTGTATATTCTTTGGTTTTGTCCGTCTTATCTACGGCTATTCTGTCTTTTATCAATCACTACTTTTTATTTTCTGCTCGACACAAGTCAGCCATCTTATATAGAAACTTTTTTTTTTGTCCCCCGCAGCCTGCCATAGTGCTCACACCGATCAACTGTACACAAACTGCAGCGCCGCAGACCGAGAGGCCCTCAACTAAACCGGAGCCACAAACCACAGAAGCCACCAATCCGAGTGGAGACTCACCCCAGCACCCGCCTCAGGAAACGCCCCCAGCTGAGAAAGATGAAGGGGAAAACAAGTCTAACTGAAAGGACGTCTAGTACGGCATTTAACATTTCACTTCATGTTTTATTTGTTGTTGGGTTTTTTTTGTCTTTTCTACATTGTGTCTCAGTCAATGGACATTTTAAGTACGAATGTTTATTTGCACTTGGTGCGAAGGGAAGAGCCGAGGAGATCTGGGTGGCTCGGCGGGGAAACCAGGATTAGACGCACAAGATCGAGGCATTGAAACAGACAAACACACCAAGTATAAAACCTGCACAGCTGCCCCAACACCTTCCTCTACTAACATACAATCTGTACCACCTCTAAAAGGGAATGAAGAGCCCAATCTGGGAACTACACCAGCTGTTCACTGAATACTCTCAACCCACTAAACTGAAGCTCTGAACAGCCCTAAGGGCCCGGTCACACCAGCGTTTAAAACTCGATGAGTTTCAATGGAATCATTGTGATTAGTGGATTTGTTCACGGGGACAAAGTAAATCCAAGATGTTTTTCTCAACTCTGAGCTATCCTAACCAAGCGGCAACCTCCGGGGCCAAAAAATGAAGCCAAGTGCCAAAAACTGCACTTCATGTTTTGGTCTCTATGGCTAATTTCCCCCTTCACGACAACTGTGAGGAGGCTGACGTTTTTATAACTCACCTGTTTAAATTATATTAAGGGTTAAAGTTACGGATAATTAAGGACGTGGCCGCTTTGAGTGACAGGTGAGTGCCCTCTCAGGTGGCTAGCCGCTAAGTGGTTCAGCAACCAGGCGTCATTCGGGCCCACTTCAGCGCCACCTCTTTGCCCATTTTTGGATTAGCTGGAGGCACGCACTGCCAAGATGGCGACGGCCGGAGCCACCCACTTTTCAGAAATCTTACGGGTGACGTCACGGACCCTACGTCCATGTTTCATAGTCTGATCATAACTTATTAGCGGTGTCAATCGATTATTCGAGAATCTACAATCTCATAATCGGCAGATTAAATTGATAATTGAAACAATCATTAGTTGCAACCCTGCTGTAAAAATGCAGATTTTCGATCAACTATGAACTTACTGCCCTGTTAGCAAACTTGTTAACCCTCTTAACCCTAACAAATAAAGTGACGTACAATTGTGAATACGCCAGGAGGGAGTTCACAGGCCCGTACAGATAAAATAGAACAAAGTTTAGATAATCAATTATCTAGGCTAGTCAATTGTGACTGACTAGCATGTTTTGGGCTGGCTAGAGTGTTGGCAGTTAGCGCTCCAGCTACAGTAGTTTACTAACTAGCCCTGCAAGTAGTCCCCATGTCACCAAGCCTCTAAACCAAATATTTCGCTTTCTGATGTGACGGTCTTAAAGGTCTCCGTATACTTGGATTTAACTTGTTTGTCAGAGATGGGTCATCTGACCACGTCTAAAGGCAAACGTGTCTATAGCGGTAGCTTTAGTGGAAAGTGGAGTAAAACGCCTGCTGTCAGAGAGGGACGAGATGCAATGAAGCACACAAATGGAGGTAACACTTTCACGAAAGCTCCCCTCGAAGGTGTTGAAGTTGTTTCACAAGTTGTGTGCGATTGTGGAAAGCAGGCGTGAAAATGACTAAAAATGTCGGACACAGCGCCCCCTATTCCAATATCGAGAAGGTGCAGGAGTAGGCAGGTTTAACGCGCTGTCCAATACCAACACGCACGTGAAGCATACTGAGACCCTTGTTCTCAAAAGTACACACACACTACATAAGAAGCCTTGTCAGCTGTCTATTGCTCCATTAGGAGTATAAACTACACCAGAATCAGAATCTAAAGTACAGCAGAAAAGAGTTTCACATCTTTTAAAATGTGCTGCTATCATGGTTGTTGACTGAGCCAAAACTATTAGATTTTTTAAAATTAGTTTTTACTGAAGCTTTTGTTTTCTTATCTTTTGTTTTATTGTTTTGCATGCTTTTTGATTTTACCCATTTTTTAAAATATATGTAAATAAAAAGAAAGAAACCAGTGTGTAATCTATGGTGCCGACTTTGTAAACTTTATCGGTTAAAACCTTGGCCGCTGCCGCTTGTTCCCCCAGTAGTTACTCTTATTGTCTTAATAATTGGTCTTGGCCTTTTAATGTGTCCATGTTGGGAGGTAACAGCAGAATGTGTCACGTGTAAAAGTGTTTTTGTTTTTAAACTAAATGGTGACGTGCTGCAGTTTAATGTATGAGCGAGTGACGGGTTGTGTTACCAATGTTCATAGATTAGTTTGTATGAAGCATTTGCACAATATTTTTGAATTCATTGGCTGACAGAAGTTGTTGGTTTGTGTGTGTTTATGTATATTCACAGGGTTTAAAGAAACTGAAACCAAGGTATCAATATATCCAATATTCATCCTGCTTTTCTTTTGCAAGTCCATTTCTGACCTGAGGGTGCCATCTTAAAAACATCAGAGCCCAGTAGTCACTTCACTCTCTACACCAGTACAGATATATTTCTGATTCTCATTCATTTGCTGCCTATTAACCAAGTTCAATATTTCTGTGTCGAAGTAAAGGTCAAAAAAGGTACAAATGTGGTCAGAGGTGAATGAGAGCAGTTGAGGTGTCTGGATGTGTGCAGCTCGCCGATTTCCAGGAAATGAGATTATTTATTCACCAGTATAGTTTGTCGCCATGTAATTTTTAATGCCTCTGTTGAGGAATACATATAATAAAGAAACATTGTATCTGATATTTGGTGTTTTGTTTCAGTTGCACAATACTACAGTTAAAACTAGTTTTCAGGCTTTGATTCATTTGAATAGCTTAGAAAGGACTTTGAGCATGACTCAGTGATTTCATGTTCAGATTTTGTTTTTGTTCTTTCCCTCAAACAGCCCCGGCTCTGCTTCTGCTCAGGCTGCGTGCTTGCACTCATATTTGTTGCTTGCACAGGTTTCCTGCGCTCGTGAAATGTCTGCTCTCAGATCTCTCCTTAAGAAGTAAAGTGAACGCATCCGCAATGAGGCAGGGATGATTTCATTGGTCAACACTACCTGGCATTCTGTTGGTTGGGGAATTGTGAGGTTTATTGCACACACACAAAAACTAAGAGCAGAGCAGAGTAGAAATCTGAGTAGACATTTCTCGAGTGCACAGAAGCAGCCTGAGTGCGACGAGAAGGGCTGGAGCGTAGGAAATCTGTGCAAGCGACAATATTTTAGTGCAAGCACACAGTTTGAGCAGAAGCAGAGCCAATCTAAGCTATTTGAGTGCGAGGGAAAGTGATCTTATCAGCCAAAGTGAAATTATTCAGATGACTGTAAAGGCATGTCTGTTACATTTAGATATCCCACTGGATAGAGGAAAAGACTGGAGCAAGTAAAGGTATAGAACAAGCCATGAAATCAAAAGCCAAGACCAGAATGCGTCATGACATCACTTGTTGTTTTGAGTCCCCTCCAGTTCAGAATCTTTAAAAAAAACGAGTTGAGGTTTTCTCCAGCCACATGAAGCCAATCCACAAAAACACCCGAGGCTATCAAGTCAACCATCTTTTTATTCCATGACCCATTAGTTAGGATTTGGAAGAATTTTTACATGGAAACCAAAAGGTGACAGCGGCCAATGTGTTTTAACCAGATAAAATCGTAAACATAATATTGAAGTTATGTCAGAACATTATTTAACGGTAAGTGACATTCATTCTGTTACATTCTCATAAATGCTTCCAGCAGCTGAAACAACCCCGCTGATATTGTGTCAAGAAGTGCACAAAACAGCTGATGGTATTTACACAGTACGGATTTAAAGGTTATCTGATTCACTCTAAAATAAAGTTTTTGTGCTTGGCACCTCATATCCAAACAAAAGACCCAAACTATATACAGCATCCTCAAACCGTGTTTATCTTTTCTTAAATTAAGAAGAAAGCTTAAGAGTTAGGACATGAGTGCTTTAATTTAAAATAAAAATTTAAAAAAAAACAACTTCTCATAAAGTTTTTGGCAAAGTCTTCTGCTTTCTTCATTTAAAATATTTCCCAACGTGCAAATGGGCCGAGCTTTTGACATTTTTTGAACAAGTTGTACCACAAACGTTACTTTGCTTTTCCCCCCCGAATTCAGCTAAACTGAATGCAAACCGCTGGTTTCCAGTGATAAAATGCAAAAAAAGTGACAGTCCTCTTCATAGTGGATACACTTCGATGTCATGTCCAATGTCTTTTAATAGCTCCATCAGTCTGTGTAAGTCTTTATGATAAACGAGGCCTCATCCAAACTCCAGTCTGTAGTTTAGGATTAAAGGAATACTACCTTCTCTTTCCCCGTTTCGAGAACTACCTCCTCCTTTTCCGTTTCGAGAATATCTTTGGGAAAAGGAGGTGGCGCCGGTGGTGGAGCCTCGCTGCCACTCCTCTTGTGTGTGCTGAAGGACTGAGACGTTTTCACATTGCGGACATATCCTGGTTGGTTGAAGACACCTGAAGGGAGAATGAAAAAATAAAATAAAATAGAAACCAGTAAAACTGCAGTTTACATTCTGCCTGTCCAGACTCCTAATATATGCAGTGAATACTTCGGGGAGAAAAAAAAAAAAAAAAAAGTATTTCTAGGCTAAATGGAAGTTATCACTATACATACATATATGTATGATTCCAGTGAATATACATTGTTGAACTGATTAATGAATGATTGTCATAGATGTACTGGCTAAACAGGTACACATGTACTTTACTGCGTAAAGATGGACTCTTATAGAGTATAGCTGCACAAAATGTAGGCATAAGAAAACCCTAATTAAATGGCCCTACAATAGATACCTGTAAAAGTGAAATAAAACGTGTTTCTTTGCTTAAAAATACTATTATATTTATTATAATTTAACTGGGAGCGGTCGACCACGCCCACTTAGGAGACAGGAAGGGTATACCATTTCATACCATTCACTACCTGTAATGCAGTCTCTTTGCTAAAGTATCTTTGGTGAAGCCAAAACATCTTGATCGCCCCCTGGTGGCTGACTGCAGTACTGGTCACAAACCCTGCCCCCTCTGTGTAAGCAGATGGGACATGAGCCAAACTAAAACCTCAAAGTACACATCAAATTAATTTTTGACTCCAACCCTAATCACTCCTGCAGGCCATGAGAGTTACAGCTGCCGTTTCATCAGGCAACTGTTGTTGTTTTGAGGTTTTTCATTTCACACTTGTATCATCACCGCTAAATAATCAAAATCTAACATAATTGTGTCACACTAACTTCCCTGTGGGTATTAGAAAAAATTTACACTTTTTTGTAAATTAATAATTTATTTCTCTCAACTATGAACCAGGGCTTAAGCTTTTTCAGACACCGTCAGGAGAGGAAGATGCCTGTAATAATAAAGTGTGGGACTTTTACACATAAATAACGTCCGTTACATTCAAGCCCTTTCCAGTGTTCAAACAATGCTGATTAAGTCTTTCACCGCCAGGGAAATCTCTCTGTATTTCGTAGTATACGGCCTTTGTAAATCTGGTGTCTGTGGCGACATTCCCATGCTGGCACTCTGGTAATGATGTCAGTGTTTGTGTAATTACTCTCACTGCCAGAAGGGGGAGACAAATGTCCCACACTCCAGCTTTAATTATTCTACCAATAATCAGAATCAGCTATTTTTGGCAGAGTATGTGTGTACACATAAAACACAAGGAATTTTACACTTTTTTGTTGCTCTCAATATTCTTACACACAGTCCCAAGAAAAATGTTCAGTAAGACAAATACAAATAAACAGAGCTAAAAACAAGGCCTCCCTGGTGACTGTTCAGTTTCAGCTCAACCTTTCCAATTACAAAGTGCCAGAGAGCGCAACACAGGGTCTTCCATCCGCGCGGCCATCTTGCTTATATTAGAAACAAATTTAATAAACACCCAAGTTTATAGTTCAATTGTTCCAATACAAAAAATAGACCTTTGTCAACCTACACTGCTTACAGTATCCATCCATCCATCCATTTTCTACCGCTTATCCGGGGCCGGGTCGCGGGGGCAGCAGTCTAAGCAGAGACGCCCAGACTTCCCTCTCCCCAGACACTTCCTCCAGCTCTTCCGGTGGGAATACCGAGGCGTTCCCAGGCCAGCCGAGAGACATAGTCCCTCCAGCGTGTCCTAGGTCTTCCCCGGGGCCTCCTCCCGGTTGGACATGCCCGGAACACCTCCCCAGGGAGGCGTCCGGGTCAGATGCCCGAGCCACTTCAGCTGACTCCTCTCGATGTGGAGGAGCAGCGGCTCTACTCTGAGCTAAATAGAGAGCTTTGCCTTGCAGCTCAGCTCCTTCTTCACCACGACAGACCGGTACAACGACCGCATCACTGCAGAGGATGCACCAATCCGCCTGTCGATCTCCCGCTCCGTCCTTCCCTCACTCGTGAGCAAGACCCCAAAATACTTAAACTCCTCCACTTGAGCCAGGAGCTCTCCACCAACCTGAAGGGGACAAGCCACCCTTTTCCGGCTGAGAACCATGGCCTCGGACTTGGAGGTGCTGATTCTCATCCCCGCCGCTGCAAACCGTCCCAGTGCACGCTGAAGGTCCTGATTTGAAGAAGCCAACAGGACAACATCATCTGCAAAAAGCAGAGATGAAATCCTGTGGTCCCCAAACCGGACTCCCTCTGGCCCCTGACTGTGCCTAGAAATCCTGTCCATATAAACAATGAACAGGACCGGTGACAAAGGGCAGCCCTGCCGGAGTCCAACATGCACCGGGAACAGATCTGACTTACTGCCGGCAATGCGAACCAGACTCCTGCTCCGGTCATACAGGGACCGGACAGCCCTTAGCAGAGGGCCCCGGACCCCATACTCCCAGAGCACCTCCCACAGGTCGCCGCGAGGGACACAGTCGAATGCCTTCTCCAGATCCACAAAGCACATGTGGACTGGTTGGGCAAACTCCCATGAACCCTCCAGCAACCTGGAGAGGGTGTAGAGATGGTCCAGTGTTCCACGACCGGGGCGAAAACCGCATTGTTCCTCCTGAATCCGAGGTTCGACTCGGTTCAATCTTACAGTATATTCAAATCAAATGTGGGTATTTCATACGGGGAAAAAATCGCGTATGGTATGTAGGGGTGATGAGTGAGAAGCCATCTCCCTTTGATTGTCTGTACCTGAATTGTAGATGCTTTGAGGACTGGTGTTCCTTTTGGCTCTCAGACTGCCTCCTTCTTTCCCAGTCACTCGGATGGGCAGCACCTGGTTCACATCTATATTGGCTGGAAGTAGAAAGACAGGGCTGGTGTCAGTGTTGGGGTTTTAAGTTTGGAATCATTTCCTTTTTGAAGCATTTGTAAACTTGCATGTGACCCTGCATGTTGACACACTAACCAAATCTTTAAAAAGGCATCTGAATCTGAAAAGCTTTCCATTTGCTAGTTGTAATTGCTAACAGCTCACCCACTTCTGATGGACAATGTTTTCTAAAAGTTCAGCTGCAGCTAAATGTCTCAAACCAACAAATAACGAGATGAGGTGAAGATAAAGTTTTGTCTGCAAATGTTTCTCTGTCTATAGGCATGAACATCTGCTGATTTCTTTCTAATGTCTCTTGTATTGTAAATGCATGCTTTATAATACAAGTTTTAAAACCCTTTTTTTGAGAAAGAAAATACACAAAGACACCCTGACCTGCACTGTGTGTTCTCTGGTGGGAACGCTTCGTCTTTAAACCTCTCTCCTTTCCCTTGGACACAGTAGCCAGCTTCGTGGGGATCTGCTGCTGCACGGCCGCAGGCTTGTGCACCTGGTTGGTGGTGCTGATCAGTTGGATGGGCAGCTCGGTCTTGGCCAGCTGGGGGCTGATGCTCTCCTTGCGTGGTGGAACCTTTGGAGGAGTTTCCGTGAGGCCTGAGGTGGTGGGCAAGACATGGATCTTTGGAGGTAAGGTCTGACTCCCACCTCCGTTCACCATGCTTCCCCTGAACGACGGGTGAGTGGCGAGACCCCAGAGCTAAAGAGGACGAGGAGGGAGATAAATTAACTCATCTCACCTTTTTACTTCTACCTGTGAAAATTAACCACCGACTCATACTAGTGCTTCTTTCGGATTAGGCATTTTACTACAATAAACTTTTGTAATTTGCAAGTCAACATCATTGTCGAGTTGCTCATCAACGTTAAATCAAGGCTCAAGTTGGTTCGGATTATATTGTTTCAGAAAATCTTAAACCTCTACTGTTATACAAACTTTTCTGATGAGATTTGACTTTGATGGAAAAGAATATTAGTAGATATTTGACAATATATTTAAAATTTCAGTGCATAGAAACCTCATTGACACATGAATACATAATAAGGTTAATAAACATTCAATCAGTCAAATTCCTATCCTATTCCTCACTTGTAAAGAATAATCATAGTTGGAGTTTCTTGGGTTTGAGATGTACTTCTTTATTTTCTCCTGCAGCTGCTCTAGACGCTCCCTCTCCTGAATGAGACGCTCCTTGTCCTTGTCTACTGATTTTGTGGATTCCCTCAGCCTCTCCAGGTCCTGCTGATAGTTTTCTTTCAGCTCCTCCAGCTCGGCCTTCTCCTCATTGAGCTTCTCCTCCCACTTTCGACACTCCTCCTCCCTCTGTTGCAGCCGAGCCTCCAGAGTCTCAATCTGCATCGTCTGCCGCTCCCTCTCCTTCTCCCAGCGCTGCTGCTCCTCTCGATACTGGGCCTGCAGCTTGTGCAAATTGGTAAGTTCCTCCTTCTGCTTCTCCAAGTTGCGCTGCTTCTCCTGCTCGAGCAGCACACTGCTATAATGACGAGTGGGCTGCTTGCTCTTTGACAGAAAAGCGTGCTGCAGCTCAATCTGGCTGTCCTGCTGGGCGATGATTGCCTGCATGTTGAAAGATTTAATATATGACAAGAATGGAGTTCTTCTAACAAATCACACATTTAGCTTCACAAATTTAGACAAACATTAAAAATTAAAAGATGCTTTTGCAAGAAACTTGTAGAAATGAGATGCTTGCTGAATAAAAGAGATGACTTCACTGCAATTTTCAATATCTTACTTGTAAGCTGTATAGCCTCTGTGCAAGCAGTATCACACTGTCACATGCCTACAGAAAAAAAGAATAATGCATAATAAGGATATCAATGGTTCTGCGGGAATGAATACAGATGGAAAAAGAGGAAAATTATTAACAAAACAAGTATTAGAACGGTTACCTCTGCCTCAGGGAAATGACTGGAGGTTAAATTGCAGTTTGGCTTCGGTGTGTCATCATCGGCCTTGAAGCAAAATAGCAATGTAAATACTTTCTATTTTAAATCACCAGATGGAAGTAAGGTTTAGATCTTTCACATCTGTCTCACTCACAGACTGTTCCAGGCTCTCGGAGTGGCCCGTTTCCTGGAGCGGAGGGTCACTAGGGGTGTGACTGCTGTAAGCTGGACTGCCCTCGCTGCCACCTGGCCTCTCCGCTGCATCTCCAACTGAGAAAATGAAATCATACACATCAAAAGTCATTAAACACCTTCACATATTCAATAGGAGTTGAGTTACCTAATTTCTGCTGTACAGCTACAAACAGCAGGATGGAGCTACAGTTGCTAGCTTGTTTTTCAGCTCAGCCAGATAAAACATGCATAAAAGAGTTCATGTCACTACGTGTTAGCTTACTTTTCATGGCGCTTGCAGCAGGGTTACTATTGGCCACTCCAAAGGTCTCTGCCCTCATGAGCAACCCCCCTTGCATCCAACCCTCATCCTTAAGAAGGTTTGGGTCTTTTATCCTTGAGAAGAGCAGGTTCTGCAGGTTTTCCACTGCAGGCAAAAGAAAAAAACAACTCCTTATTCTCCTCCTTTAAAGATATCAGTGCTGTCTGAGTCATGACTTGAATATTTCACTTTTACCTCCGTGCAGTCTTCAGAATTCAAATAGGTTTTCATAGCTAACCAATGCAGAAAAAAACGCCACATTATTCCAACCATGACAAACAAAACGGATCTCGACAGCTGATGATGTCTCACCCTCATCGAGAGCTCCTTTGAGCAGTGTCTGCCCCTGCTGGAGGTCAGTGGAGTCTCCTCGGAGCAGCAGCCCTTTGTGGGGGGTTTCCTGCTCCGTCACAGTCTCGTAGAGAGCAGCAAAGAGCTGCTGTTTCTCTGTCAGATTTAGCTTTATTTGGTCATCCCTCATCTTTAGCATATCTAAAAAGCAAATAAACAACAGGTTTGTCTAGTAAATGCAGAGAGGGCAAGTTGATTGAGCACGACTGCTCTTTTCCAGTGAGTGCTGCTTTATATAGTGCACATAAACAAGGACAAAATAAATGCCAATATAGATTTCCATGTTTTTATTATCGAAATCCCACCATGGTGCCATCCTGTAAAGTTTCAGATTTCTTTTCCACGGAAATATCCTGCATTGGTATTTATAAAAATTCCTCACAAAAAGACAAGGAAAACAATTAGGGTGTGAAACCACTGAAATTTGCAAACTCCCCAAACAATTTAATGACGCAACATTTCAACCTACACAGTCTTCATCAGGTAGAGCAAAGTTTTTGGAAGCTTGCACATTTCAGTGTGTGGACACCCTCTTTTCCTCTATGAAAATCCACCCAGTGCAATATGATAAAAGGTTTTTGGTTTGTACAATCCAAGCTTTCCTCAATCAAATACCTCTACCTACAGAAGAACACCAAACCACTGAACAAAATCATTTCATATATAAATTACAAAAAGGTTGTTTCATAGGACTTTTAAAGGCCTTTAAGTTTGGCTCAGTATGGAACTGGCTTGCATTTGATTTTTGGCAACTCTGATAGAAAATGTTTTCATCACATTTCTTTTGTTGGATGAGACAATAAAACAGCCAGTTATCTTTTCCACCAATCTCTTCCCATAACTGCAAGAAAGAGTCCCCCCACAAAAAATCCTTTGAAAATAAATCAATAAATAGATTGACCATCTAATAAGTTCTTACCCTGAAATTGCTGCAGTCTACCAGTCAGTTTGTTGTACAGGTCCTCTTCTGGATAGCTGAATCACAAACACCTTACTCAGTGTTGTCTTTTATGTAATATTTTAAAGACGTACATTTTAAAAACATTTTGACAAATCTCTAGCAGGGCATCGCAACAAATACAGTACAGACAAGATTTCCATGACATGTGCTATGCATCTTCATGACCGTCACATCATATCGACTCATGACTCCCTGAGCTTCATAGAGTGCCATTGTCAGGCCAAAATATATCTTTTAACCACACTTCGGTCAGTGAAAAGGCATCTCAAAAACTAACTGCCAGATTTTCATAAAATTTGTAGAAGAAAATTGTAAATGTAATGGGCAAATTGCCATGAAATCTTTTGAGCACTGTTATGTTCCAAAGAGAAGGAATCCTTTTCATTTTGGAAACTAATCATAGTCAAGCCAGAATGTATGATATCTCAATCTAATTGTCAGAGTGCCTTAAAATGTGTGTTTGCAAAACGGATTTGTTTGTAAATGAGCACCCGGCCACTACGGACGAGGCTACATGAATTGAATTTATTATTATTTGAAGGAAGTACTGCCGTTACACAGAACTATTTTAGTCGGTTATCTATCATCAGGTACCAATGCCATTAAAGTAGGCTGTTGCAACTATTCTATCAACTCATTCTGCTCTCTTCCTAGAAGTCCCCAGCTTACCGGTTCACAGCTTCCCTTATCAGCGCCGTCCATACGATGCGTTCCTCTCTGGAGCCCATGTGGATCTCGTACATCTCCGGCATGCTGGAGGTGCATGCACAGATAAGGAACATGGCTTTGTCATCATGAGCCACTTCCCTAACTATCAGCCTTTGAAGGGAGATCACTGGTGGTTTGTTATCCTGCATGAGCCACGATAATACAGCAGGTGTTAATATGATTCCAATAGCTATCACAATCAGTCCTGGATTATTAAATCATATCATGTAAGAAGACGTAGCGATCATATCTCGATGTAATTATTTAAATAAGTCTGTGTCTCATTGCTTCCGTCCAGAAAAACCGAACAAAAAAACCCCCCAACAAAGATAAATTGTTTATGTATACATGATACAGTAGGTAGTGACTGATGCAAAAACCTTCAATTGAGTTTTTAATAAATCTGTTTTAATAAAAATGTCTCACCACAGCAGCAAACACAAGCTTCTGATCTTTCTCTTGTAAGAGGAGGAGCACGTCTGACAGCAGCACAGCATGGATGTCTGCAGGCAAACAGATGCTACTCATCAAAACACCACAAGTGCTCCGTGTTTTGACTCAAGCTGCCACAGAAGATGGACTTGAGAAATGTCTACCTTTCATTTTGTGTTACTGTTAATCTTTGACAACAAAGTAACGACATATAAATATGCTGATACACTGGTTCTCTGAATCTTTCTGCTTTCACAAAAACAATCTGCCCCGAAGTTAAACCTCCTATTAAAAAAAACAAAAGGAAACAAGTACAAATGCCGTCGTTAGAATACTGCAGTAATCCACTGAGCTGTCAGTCACTTGATGCATCATCTCTCAAAGTTTCATCAAAATCAAACCGACGCACACACACAGACCGGTTCACAATTTGACCTTCGGTGACTCCATTAGGGCAATGTGAAAGAGTAGATGGAGGTGTGTAAAATTTTGTGTTATGTACAAAAGGGCCACAAATTTAAGGAAGACCCTGAATGAGTAGAGAACCATAAAAATTGCAGATGTATTGCATGATGCAATTTAGTAATGTATAAAACATGAGCATTGGCCCTGCTCTGCAGTGGCTCATGGTGGCCCAAGACTTTACTAGTCGAGGTTAATATACAAACAGAGTTCCTAACTGTGGCTTGTTCCGGCATCTTACACTGTAATAAGTCCTCTCTTATGCAGAAGGAAATGAAACTGCTTAATGAACCCGGAAATGCTGTGAATAAGCTTTGTTGTCGGGGTGATTCTTCAAGTTGATTACCCTATAAAAAAGCATTTTCAATGAAGATGGAGTGCAAGGAAAAAGAAACTAAACAGAATTGATTATAAAGACCATCAATCTCACTGCATTTTCAACTTTCATTAAATAACTGCTTACAATAAGAATACCCAGTCAAACGCTTTGCTTAGCATGCATACATACATAGTGAGCAATGGTCATTGACAAAGCTACAAACAGAACAGGCACAATGCCAATAAACTCGTCACGGACCTTTGTGTCTCCCGGAGGACTTCCAGGTGACCGTGCCTTCGTGCAGCAGCGTCCTGTCTCCCTGGGTCAGATCCTCCTTGCGTAACAGCTGGCCATCCTTCAGCCGGCCCTGAGACTTCGGCTCCAGACGCTGGGCGATATCTCTCAGACGAGCAGCTTTCTCGTATTCACTGACGTGATCGTTCACCTGGGAGATGGTGTCTTTGATCAGCGCCAAACCCTGTACCAGAGACCTGTACTCGTCTGTGTCAGCTGAAAGGAGCATGGGAAATATTAAATCGACAAGTCTTTATTTATATATGACATTATTTCAGTAATTTCAGGTTATCAAAGGTCTACTAATGAACAGTGAAAGGCTGAGCATAAAGTATAAAAACTTGTTGAGATGCAGGTTAAGTGATGAGATTTTACCTTCAGTGTTCTGTATGATTCGCTCCACCAGGATGGGATACTTTGTAATGCGTTGAGTCACCAACAGAAAACACTCAGGGATTCCCAGCCTTCGCACTAGGGGCAGCTGACCTATTTTCTGTTAAAACAAAGAAAGGTTTTGTTTTTCAAGATGCATCATTCCTGCCATTCTCCTCTCAACAGTAAACTGTCTTAGGTTGAGCATCACAGACTGATTTCATTTGGTTAAATGTATCGCACTTCATGGACCGTCATCACTGTTGTTTGTGAAAAGGCCTGTCTCTTAGACACTGCTACTGATGCTCCTGGTATGCACCTAATTCCCTTCAGTTTCTTGTTTTGCCAATTCCAGTGCATTTTCTCTGTGACAAACAACCACAGGCCTTAATGTCTTGAAGACAATCACATCCGTGTACATAAATTGACCAATGAGCATAGACATCTTACCCTAATAAGGATCTGCAGTTTCTTGTTGTTTTGCAGCTGCTCTTTGTAGAAGCTGATGGCTTCAGTGTGATTACTGCAGAAAACACTGTAACACCCAATCATTTCTTCCCCCAGTGTGCCTGAAAACTAACGCAAAAAGGAAAAAACATGAGATGTATATTTCTCAAAACGGATACAATTTAATAGTAACAATGTTGCATTGAAGTTACTGCCAAAGTATGACTGAAACTATATCAACTTCGTGTTAATTTTGGGAAAGGGAACAATGAAAGAATGACAAAGATGCCAGACCAGATTTGAGCCCAGGATGTGGATTTATAGCCCACATAAAATGCAACACACACCCGCCATGCTGTGAGGCATTGCATCATTTCACACACGCACACCAAACATGTCATACAGACAGAAGAAACAGTCAAGGTACGGCAGCCAAGAAATTTTGAATTGGAGAGCAAATGTTTCAAATCAAATTACTGCTTTTCAGGAGAGTTCATGCTGTTCACTAGGACAGTAGCGTATCCTGACCCACGTCAGCGACACACATCAAGATGCTGCCTGTGTGTGGGTTTACATAGAAAACAATGAGTGCTGGTCTTCTGACATACAGCATATTTCACTGGTGTGTGGCTTCAGAGCCACTTTATCAATGCATGTGAAGTTAGGCTAGATGAAGCATAATGTTAAGACACTGCAACAACGGAAGTCATCTGACACAAACAAGACAGACCGTCTCTCTTGCAGTGCTACAAAAGGTTATAATTCAGAACAAAAAGCTCTGGTGTATCTTTGCCTTTTCTGATTTCTCAAAATCAGGAAAATGATTACCCACAGAAGTAAAAGTGCTTCTCTAGGAAACGCGATGCAAGTGACACAGCATCATTCCTGGGCTTATGGAGCAAACGCACATTGCAGTGCACTGCGTTTCAGACATACAGGCCATTCCTATGTACACCTGTACATTCAGTCAGTACATGTAGAAAGAGTGACAAGCGTGGAGAGATTATTTATTCCTAAATAAAGCCAATAACACCTGGGAGCAATAGTAACAATTTATGTGCAACTTATTTTCACTTATGTGGTCACTTAAACCCTTTTTTTTTTTTTTTTTTTTTTTTACAGCTGAATTGCTGGTTAAGCTTTGCTATTTGTTGTAGACCTCTGTGTAGATAGAAATAGCATACCATTTAGAAGTTGTAAATATACAGTGAGTAAAGTGTGGCTCTAGATGCAATTCTAAATGCTTTTAGTTCAAATGCGCAATAAATAAAATGCAGGAAGTACAGTGTATTTGGGAATAATGTAATCATTTGGTTTAAGAAAATTTGAATAATGTTGAACAATCTGTTTACAGAAAATTCATGATTCTTTCTGGAAATCTAAGTATTAGCTTCCAACTCCCTTCAGCTGTTTTGAAGAAGGTGTGTGTTATGTTAAAACGGACAAACTTTACAGGCATTTTGAACTAATGGTGAGTAAATAATGATGTTCACTTTAAAAAGAAAGAACAATTTCTTTAAAACATGCACTCAACAACTTAGTCTCTGGGGAAAATTCCCCCCCAAAACAAACTATGCCCCCTCTCTGTTGCAACCCATTGATTTAAGGAGATCAACTAGACTGATTGACTGCAATGATTTACATGACAGTAAAATGACTCGACCCTACCTGAGAGATGAGAATATCCCCCAGTTGTGTGATCTGGTAGTTGTTTGGACTTCCTTCTTCCTGACTTTCGTTTTGGTGCATTTTGAGGCATATGAGGAATCGCTGGTGGAGGGCGAGCAGGGTCTCCACCCCAAAGAAGAGCCGCTCCAACTTGGCCTCCTCTATCAGCAAAGACTGCCTCAACTCGTGCATGTAGACATGGACAAGGATTTTTAAGGTGCGTACATGGTGCATCTCCGTCTGGATCAACTCTAGGAAATTGATAAAGAGGGATCTCTTGATAAATAAATCTGAAACAGGTTTAGTGCCTGAAACATACAGGAACATTTGTGTGGGGTACAATAGCAATAACATCTGTATACTCCTTCAAGGACAACCAGCGGGGGGCCCTTGAGCAAGGCATTTAACTCTACATTGGACCAGTGAAGCAAAACAAAAAAAAGAACTGCTGCCAAACAATTCCCACA
The DNA here is from genome assembly GCA_011952105.1 of Coreoperca whiteheadi. Lineage (NCBI taxonomy): Eukaryota > Metazoa > Chordata > Actinopteri > Centrarchiformes > Sinipercidae > Coreoperca > Coreoperca whiteheadi. Next base: position 19,489,857 of record CM022487.1, read on the forward strand.
TGCGAAGGCAAACAAAACAAAATAAGTCATCCAGTAGTCAAAGCTAAGAAACATTTATTCTTGGGTGTACTGTTAGTATAATGATGCCAACAGTTGTGTTTTTTCTATTATCATAGTAGAGGTGTTTACCCTCAAAACATCCTGAATTAAACAAAGCAACAATCATCATAATTACAGGCACTCTCATCTGTACTTCAACAAAAGTGCAATTACTACGCACTGTGCCATCAGTGATCAAAGATCCACCTTCTTTAACGGTTGATTGACATGAGAATGTTTTGTTTGAATATACACACACATTGTAAAAGAGGATATGTGATTAGTGAAAATACAATTTGGTGTTTGGATTTAGGGGAAGTTAAATTATTCATTTTTTTTACAGATTATCCATTTACAGACTTCGCTGGTTAAGCCTACCATAGATGACGTCCTGTCTTTTAACAGCCTCTTTGTTCAGGGCCTTCAGGTAGTTCTGGTCCACAGCCACGCTCCACGACTCCGCCTCCAGGTTCTGGGCGTCTGACTCGAGCTCGCCTCGCAGCAGACCATAATGGGAATCTGGATGACACAGACTCATTATCACCTAAACAAGGCTTGTGCTTTGTGGTCATATGAGTATGCATCTCAGTGATTCATTACTGGTCATGTACAGGTTATTTTTAATCATTTTCTGTGACAGAAATATCCTTTATATGGCACCAGGTTTTAGGCATGTCATACTGTTTCATTACTTAAAATAGAGGAAGGTTTCAGTCAACAAAAAGGAAATCTAACTATTGTAGCTACATCTAACTGTGGATTATAAAAAGCTTCAACATGTTATACAGTGATGCCACTGCAGCATTGCACATTACGCACTGATGTTTCTCTCCTTCCATTATTGACAAAAATATTGAGAGAAATACAGCACTGATTATTTCTATCCTTGCGTTACAGAATTGTATTTCTCCTTAATATCTTCAACAACAATAATTATTACAGCTTTACCATTTATCAAAACATTTTCATTTTTATTTTGTATTCCCTGGCAAGATCCCTGTCACCAGATCAAAAATGTACACAGGAAGGATGTATTCTTAAAAGTAGCTGTTTAAGTTTTTTGGGCTACTGAATGAATATACTTTTTTGGACAATATCCCAAATACAAAAGGTTTTTGCACACCATAATGCAGGTGCAAAGGGACAAGAACGAGAGGATTAAACTTCACAAAAATAATGAAGACTAGGCCATCCAAATGAAAACTACATTGAAGTTTCCATAAGCGGTTTTTTACAGTGAAGTTTCATCATGCTGTTGTGACAAAAAAGGTACAGGGAGCTTTCAGCAGTTTCTCATGAAACCAGCTGACCTTCTAGGTTGATGGGCTCAGGTAAGGAGGAAGCCAGCGACAAAGAGTCCTCAGAGGAGAGCTTCAACCGCAGGCCTTCAACCTCTTCCATCTGTTTCCGGACTGGATCTAGTTGGTATGTGATGAGATAAAGCTCCACAGGTAAGTGATGTCAGCGCACAAACATGCAAACACAAAAGAAAAGGCACACAGGTACTTGTAGGCCTTCAGTGTCGTTGCTTAATTCAGCGTTGGACTTGGATGGTCGACATTATCTATCCAATGCCAAGTATAACAGAACAGACAGAAATGCCAGAAAAAACAACAAGAGACATCACATGACTCAGAATCAGGTTTTGCACTGCACATGTCTATCAGGCTGACAATGAACCCAGAAAAAGCATGTGACTCGCAGCTGCTGACACTCGACTGGAAAACAATCTGTGCCATGTATGAGGAAAAACTAAATTAAGAAACATGTACTGTGAATGTGGCCCAAGACACAAGATGGAAATGAGTTCTTAAAACACATGCTCACCAACCTGGGACTTGTGTCGTTGTGAGAGGAAGAACTGGACTGAGCAGTGCGTTTTGTTTTTTTTTTTTTTAGGGGTGATGGTCATGCCTGGACTGTGGAAGAAGGCAGAGAGGCCATGGGAGGCAGGGGGGGAGAAACTCTCCCCAGAGCTGAGAGAGAGAGAGAGAGTGCGAGCAACAAATAGAGGCAAAGAGGGGGATAAATAGACAGTGAGTAACAGAGGCAGAAAGACAAATACTGTGAGAGACTAAAAATAAAAAGGTTTGGAAAAGAAGAGAATACAGAGGAAAGAAGTTTAAGTGAACTATAAAAGGAAGGTGTTTCCCTTTTTTCACTCTGCATGGATGAAAATGCAAGTTTTGGCATTTATCTAAAAACAGGTTGTCCTCATTATTAAGACTCTTAACATGTTTAAAACTAGACTGTGTGCATTTATATATATATACTTTTTTTTTTCAAAAACAGAGGAGTTCTCTTTTACAAATGTGTAGAGTTTAAAGCAAAACACACAATAAAGCTAATCAAGTCAGAAAACTGAAACATTCTTCCAGAACATGCAACTGTTGCAAATGGTAGATGTTTGTAAAAAAAAAATAATCACACAAATCTAATTAATACTCAATAAAATCAGCTGTGTTCCACTGTTATGCAAATGTGTAAAACCAAACCTACAATAACTAGTGTGTCATGTTTAATTACAACTGTCTTAAAATCATTAAATTTGACAACAGTTTGACTGAGTTTTGTACAACAGTAACACAATATGATAACATCACCACCACAATACAAAACCACTGAAACTCGATTCATAGATTATCGCCCAGCACAACATTGAAAGCAATCAGGATTTCAAGGATTTAGAAGTCATTATTCAATAGGAAATGCAAATAAATATACCTTTATTGTTTCTTTTTGAAAGCACTTTGCCTCACTTTTCTGATTCACAAGCCTTCAAACAATCAGGTTACCTACAAAAGATAAAAATGGCTGTAAATGGAAAGTGCTTTTCATGGAATCTAAAAAAACAGGTGCTGCAAAACTAATCCAACCCTGTGGAGAGGGAACTGGTTTGACAAACTCCAAAAAGCACAGCTCAAGTCAGACCAGCTCTCAGTTAAAGACAACAGAAAACAAATTGTTTCGGAGAACAGAGCTGCACTAGGGTAACAGAAGCTACAAATTCACAATTTCTTACAGTGACACAGGTACAGTAGCCGTTTGCACATACATGGATCAACATTTCCTATTCTACTTAAAAAGAGACATTGCATGGGATGTATGTCACCAGTCAGTTCTTACACTACCGCTCAAAAGTTTGGAGCTGCCTGCCACGAAAGCATGATTTACAGGCTAAAGAAATAGTCTACCTGTATACTTTTGAATAGTCTTTCATGCTTTTATGTTGTAGAAAGTCCTCTTTACAAAATATGTTAGTTTGTATGAAGGGTTTGCAAAAAACTTTTAGGTTTTGTACATGGAGAACAAAACGCTGTACAATGGTTCAACCAGTCTGGCAACTGAAAGGGCAGAAAGAGACAGGCAAAGACACCTCTGAGCAACAGTTAAACAAGAATATAAGAAACCAAAAATGTGCAGATTTAAATAGGAACGGGTTCCTGTTTCAGTGTAAAGTAAACAATAATGCCTATAAAAAGCTGGAATCAACAGGCATGTAGCTTTAGCAAAGCTATTCCAAAAACTTCAAAATAGTAATAGTAGGCCAGTCTAGGGTTAGCAATACTGGAAATGGATCACGGAATAGCAGCTGAACAGTTTAAACCTGTTCCAATCTAACCACTGAGTAGACTGCAGAGGACATCGACTTAAATTACTTTAAAAGGCAACCTTTATGTCTGTGACCAGGAATTACTGACCTTGTTCATAATATCATAATATACTTCTGCTTTCTTTTTTCTACTTTGTGTCACGGTTTCCTTGTGACACTGGTAAAAACATAAAAAAAGGGGGGGGGGGGGCAGTTAAATTAGTAGATAAAGAGGAAAACTCAGAAAAAAGCTCTTGGGTCGCAGTCTGCTTTCTGATGGGGTTGCTACCAAATTCAATCAGTGTGTCCCAAATTTAGCACAGTGGCCCTCAGTGACCCCACTGGCTTGTGTCTGCATGTGTGCTATTGCTAATGGGCCCTTGAGGGTCAATGAGACTGATCCACTGATGTGTAGAAAGGCCTGCACCTGTTTCAAAGGCAACAGGAGCTTAGCTTGTGGGAAGTCAGGCAGGAGGAAAACAGTTCTATAATGTGGGTTGTAACATAAATCAGAGAACAAATACACTTTAACAACGCATAAATGTTTAAAAAGACAAGAGCGTTACCGAGGAAAAAAAACCCTGCAATAAGACGTCTCCGTTTTCCAGCTACAAAATGAGATCTAATTGTATCTACGTTTATTAGTTCAACAGAGAGTTTGAGGAGAAACGCAGCAGTTGTGCAAAGTCTGACACACCTAAAACATACACATTACTGTTTGACTAAAGGAGTTGTGACACAAACTCTCACAGCAGCTCTCCTGCCAGCCTCTGGCTCACCTGTTCATCACACACTGACACTTCCTGCAGAACAAGAGCAGATATTTCAATAGGAGCAGCACACTACTTTGATAGGCTTAAAACACCTCAGTCATCAGGGCTTTGATTAGATTTTTGACCCCCCTTTGAGTCTACAGCCGTGCTAGCCTCTGCAGACAGGCACAGCAGTGCTTTGAGCTAAATGCTTACGTCAGCATGCTAACAGCCACACAATGACAATGCGAACATGCTGATGCGAACCAGGCGTAATGTTTACCATGATCTTAGTTTAGCGTGTTGGTATGCTCATGGATGACCGCACAAACGTTCATGGCAGTCCATCCAACAGCTGTTGAGATATTTCAGTCTGGACCAAAAGAGGTGGGCCGACAGACCGACTTTGCCATGAACAGGCCCATGCTGCTAGCATGGATAAAAATGCCAAACATTCGGTAGTTCCACTGTCACAAGTTTAAGGAGGTGTGGCAATTTTCTGCCATTTTAGAGACAAAATAAATAATCAATTATTTGTGGAAAGTAAATAAATAAAAAATTGTTGGTTGGAGCCAAGTCTCAAGTCTCAACACTGTTTAGACCTCTCAGCTCTACCTGCTGCTCAACCATTTCCTGTTGTATCCTGAAAACAAAATTATGGAGGACAATAACAAAATCCCAGTTTGTATGACAATACAAAAAAAAAAACGAAGATATTTCCCATTACTCTTTTCGGTTTTCAGGGATAGAAAAAGCAGCACGTCTATGCTTTGAACTTACTCGATCACATAAAAGTATTTTCTATACACATGATTGTTTCAGAGTACCATAAGCTATATTAAATAAGCTATATCTACAAACCTCCTCAGAAAACAAACAAAAAAAAACAACAACTTTACAGCATCACTTGCCTAAACACTTTTCTTAGGCTCTTTTATCATATTACTTTCTTTAAAGATTTGTTTCTTAGCCTCATGGTATGTTAATAGCCATATTGTGGTTGTATGGTTCAGCCCCTTGTTGTGGTTGTGAGTGACAGCCACACCTCAAATGATTCACCCTTACTGGGCAAAAGGGAACAGAGCAACATGAAATACAAGTCATTCCCTACAAGAGACAAAAACAAGACCAGCAAGTCTGCCAAGTACCCGGCAGAGGACCAAAAGACAGAGGACGAAACTGCCAAATGCTGTGTCTGTGGACAGACCCTAATCACTTCAACACAAAAACAACAACACTATTGAAACAAGTGAGAGTTGCTGATGTTTAGTCACAACAAGACAAGTGAAACCAGGCCATCAACGGTTAACAGCCATGACAACATGTACCCATTAGGCCGAGGAGGACATAAAAGGTGACTGACACAGAGAAACCAGTGATCCGTGTTTCTCTTGTTTCTAATAAACCCTGGAGGTGGTATTTGTTTCACATCATCACAGAGGTCTCATTTCTCTAAAACAAGCACCAGACAACTGTGATATCGCTCCCTCTGCACAGCCACAGGTATTGCTTGCACTTCCCAAGTTGCCTTGACGCACGGTTTACTCATTAACTTCTAGATCCTGGCTGCGTTTTTATATTTAGTGTAGTGTGATGTACACGCATGCACATATAAAGACTGGCAAGAAAATGTAGTCTCTTCAATGATTGGCCAGCACCAGGGTCTTTACACCTCATTCCATACATTGAGTAAACTTGCTAAACCCAAATCAACGCGAATATCAAATCTGCATTATGTTTTGTTTATCTTAAATTATCGTTGAGCGGCAATGCAATTTAAGTGCAGGTTCATTTAAACAGTCCTAACAATAATGTAATTTTGCCATAGAGACATGCAGACTTCGTGTGCACTGTCTCCTAAAACTGTAATTGTGAAGGGAAACGGACCATTCACGGTCACTTGATGTACAGTATGCAACAACTTCAGCTTAATGTGGCTATCACAGCAAGCACAGATATGAGACAGTTTCGCTGCTTTCATTTCTTATAACCCTAAGCAAAAGTTAATCTGCTTTTAGTCTTTGCACTCCCAACTGACATCTCCACTCCTTTTAATGCCTGCACTTCCACTGACAAACCCTTTCAAGTCTCAACTCTTCTAGGTCCTACAACTTATACACAATTTGAACAACTGCTTTCAGTGATTACACTTCAGCCAACACACACACACTCGCACTACAAGAAGTCATCTTTACATTTAAACTGGCATTCATTTCTCTTGACTCCCTCTTCAACTCCTTTCAGTGCTTGAACTTTTGATTCGGCACTCCAACTAAAACTAAATACAGCTCTTAGTTTAGTATTAAACTGAAACGTCAACTTATTTCAGCACTTCCATTTTACCTAACGTTACCATTTCAACTTCTTTCAGTGACTACTTGCATTTCGACTGCCGCTTCAACTTACTTTAACTTTTGGCATTTCAGCTATTTCAAAATGTTTCAGCTGCACGTTTCAAACAACGGCCACACGTAAGTTTCTGGGACTGAATATTTGTTGTCAAACGTCCTATTTCAAAGTTACAACTGCAGTTTGAAGACATATAATCCCACAACGCTGTATGTTTTTGTGAAATCCTTATATTTCCACGGTTAGCGTTAGTTTCCATATCCTCAACAGAGACGAACAGGTGCAAAGTCAAGCGTGGAGACAGACGCGGCGGCAGCCAACGGTTACTAACGTTCGCGCTTGGCATGTGGCGACTTTAGCTAACAGGCCCACTTACAGTAACGCCAAACTAGCGTTGTCTATTGCCTCAGCTGTTCAAAGCCAAATTTAACACGCAAGAAGAAATCTGTGTCCGTTTCGCAGGTCACGTCGAGTTCAAAAGGTCACCGCTTTGGAAATGACTGCCGTTTTTATACTCACGGTTATCCCAAAACGTTACAATTGATAAGGTTAACTTAACGTTGCCCAGTGGCCGTTTATCGACCTGTTCGTCCCGTCCGCCCGGTTAACTTACTACCGCCAACAGCTCCGCAACGCAGCGACCGTTTCAGCTTAACTTACCCGGCGTTGAGGAAACAAAGCAGCGCGCACCGACAGCAAAAGAGGCCGCTTTCTGTTTATTTCCAGGCTGAAAAAAGCAAAACAACAACAAGGCAAGTAATATCGCTCAACAACTTCCACTAACAGGTAGAGGCAGCGAGGATGCCTCAGGAGGAACAAGTGCACGAGAAGGAAAAAAAGAAGAAAGAAGTGGAGCTGAACTGGAGGTGGAGGTGGAGGTGGGGGGTGTTTTAAAAAGAAATCCCTGCCTCCTCTGGATGAGGCCTCCTTCCCTCTCTAAGCATCATGGGAGTCGTTTGGTTCAGTGCGACACCTTCCGCAAGACGGGCTCCAGTTGCTTTGCAGGTGTGGCTGCTGCTCAGACTCACTCCACATTTTATTTTTTTTCGTTTACACCAAGTTTAACTGGGACCCCCCCCCCACCGAAATACAATAAAAACATATTTTCCGTCTTACCTGTAGTGCTATTTGCCCATCTAGATTGCTTTGGTGTGAGTTGTAGAGATTTGTTGTGAGCTGGGACTATTTTCTTTCCTACAGATAGTTCCCACACGAAGCTGCTCACAACAAGGTCTGTGGATTATCTCGGGTAACCGGGTCATGATTTCTGGAAAGAGACAATGCTGTTGAGTTTCTTAAATGATTTCTTTTTTTTTGTTTTTGTTTGAGCGAGTGCCATATTGTCTCCCATTATATTCTCTACTAAATGGACCTTGTGGTGAGAATATTTTGTCAGCTACTGTTTCCAAGGTTAAGACTGAACCTTCAATCTCAATTTCTAAGCCAGTGTGGACGAGAAGCCCAAAAAATTCCATAACAACTGGGTCCCTCCACCTGCTGGGGAAGACTGCGTGAAACAATCGAAAGCTCCAGAACAGCTACTTATGGGACCTTATGCTTTGTCAACCTAAGTCAAAATACTTTGACCTCCTTCGCTTTGTTTTGTTATATGACTGAGTTCATATTGAATATCATATAGCGCTGGCTGTACAGACAAAGAAAGGTAAAATAGCAGCGGTGCACGGAGCGGAGCAGGCGCGTGGAAATGAGGCCTTGACTTGACTTGGACCAGTGGGGATGAAACCAGGACCATAGCCAAGATTTTAGGAACACCGAGGCCACGAATCCTCCAACACATCCATTCCCCCTCTCAGAACATTCTGATCACAAACCAAAAAGAGGGTCTCTAAAATGTATGTTTAAATACTTGGATTTTTCAAATTCCATTTTGCGTTTATTTATTTACAGAGAAAGGCCAATGTTTGTCTTAAAACAATACTCACATGCCCCTATGTACATTGAAAGAGTTACTGGTCTCTGCAATTGTTCCCCCGTCCATACCTGTCCCAAAAAGATCCCTTCCTAATGCGTTTCTAATGTAAGAGATCCTCATTCGCAAACATGCCTTTTAAGATTCAGCCAAAGATAATATGAGGCTTCAGCAGTCTGAGTTAAACAAATAAAGTGGGTGCCTTTCAAAGTGTGAGCTTTAAGGCACAAAATTCCCTATTTGCGTTATTATTTCTCCACTGCAGCTCAGTCAGAAAACACTGTCCAGAGATACACAAAGCACACTCAGTGCATTTTGCACTACAATTACTGTAACTGTGGAATATACCCACATAATCTGACTAATTCCGACTGCTAAAGCGTCATATTAACGTGCATTTCTGTAGCCAGTAAGGAGAAGAGGAATTATTACAGCAACTGATAAGTCTTTCAATTTATATATGGGCATTTGAGTATTTTATTCAAATGTAAAACCACAATTTAATACCATTTACAAGCTCCTTCGGCTTTATGGGAGATGCTAAGAGGGTCACAGTCATGTACGAGTTACACAGTTTAAGTGGTGATTGTACCTGCTTGGCCTCGTCTACTCTGCCTTTACATGATAGTGTTGAAACAATGTACCTTGAAAGCTCATTTGATTTTCACATTAGGCTTTGTCACAAAGGTTAATATATATTTAATATATTGCTTAGAAATAAGACTAATATCAAAAGTACAAAGCTTGGCCTTGTATAGATGGTAGCTTTGATTTAATTTCGTTGTTGTCCGACAGGTGGCGTCATTGCACTAGAACACTTCTTTGGGCGTTCAGCTTCAGTAACAGAATCCAACCAAATAACCTAATACACTGGAGGCTGAACCGCTGGCACAGCCATCCAACATTGTAACCAATCACAGATGATACCCTCATCACCCCACATAGCATTTAAAATATACAATTTGATTCTTTTGATTAATGCTGGACAGATGTGTGATAAGTCACTACTGTGATTTATATATTGGCAGAGATACACGTGAAAAATTGCTGTACATAAACATTTTACAGGCTGCATTTTAATGTATTTACACTATTTATAATGATTGCAATTCTGGTAAAGTTTATACAGAAATGTAACGTCATTATCATTATGTATGTGAAATGTAAAATATCCTGCCTCAGTATATCCCTTTATCACAAGTCTGAAATTACCAAATTTGAGGGATCGTTGCCAGAAGTATTTGATTTGGTAGTGTTAAGTGGTTGTGTATAAAAGGAATACCTGCCAATATATCATTAAATGATTTCTCTTTTATCCGCACATATCTTTAAAAATCCCACCTCACTCGGGCTCTACTTTGTATGTAAACTGAGTTGAGTGTGTGCACATCCTATTTTTGCATGGCCAGCTGTGTTGGAAACAAACTTCCACCTTTCCAAACTCTACTCACTGAGACAAAAACACAACTTCCCTTTATATACACAACAAGACAATCTCAGTATTCACTGAAGAAACATCGCCTGCTGGAAAAACACATGTATTGAGAGAAATGGAGAATAACAGAAGCAATGCCAGAGCCTCTTCATGAAATGCACCTTGCTGCATTATTTACAGCACTATTTTATTTGATCTTGATATGATGAGCAGACATCTTAAGCTGAAGACGCCAAACACTCCTCCTCCCGGGCATCACATGGCAAAAAGACCAAGTGCTGTTGGTTGATCGTGAGTCCAAAAAAGCCAATTAGTATGATTTTCTGGATTAGAAAAAATAAACGTAAGAGACTAACACTTAAAAACATTTTCTATGACCAAAAATACCTCAAGAATGACAACGTATCAGCTATGTACAAAAACATCAATATAAATATATATATATATGTATGTGTGTGTG
>CM022487.1:19500438-19527484 GCA_011952105.1 Coreoperca whiteheadi
GTATGTGTGTGTGTATATATATATATATATATTTATTTATTTATTTATTAATTAATATATATTTTTTAATCTTCTATACCCACTAAAATATACCAAAGAAGCAGCTATTGGTCAATCTGAGGAACTCGTTCACCAACATGTTTTTTGAAAACAGTTTAAATATCCTTCAGCTGTAAATGTGAAAACTCAAAAAAAAGGAGAGGAAAAAAAAGAAAAAGAAAAGAAAGACAGACACGTAAATAAATTTTAAAAATATAACCCGACAAAAGTCCTGTGTTCATCCCGTGTGCCATTTTGGAATACTGCAGAGTGTGAGGAGATAAGCTACTTCAACCAGCTTCTCCAGTGGATAAGAGTTTGTTCGACGATGGACTGTCTTTGACCATCCGACAGAGTTCCCAAAGTCTTTGAATCTTTGTACGCAAGTGGATGACGAACTGAAAGTCAGATACAGTTCCATGACAACTGACGTAGGCCACAGACAAAATAGAAGGGCACTTTTTTTCAAAACTTAGCAACCCTTTGTTGAATTAGGGGAGAGGCGCACAGTCTGGACTCAGAAAGGGAAAGGGGGTTTAGCAGCCTTCTTGTGTCAAGAGTTTGTTTCACAGTTGAATCTATTATCCACCCTAGCACAGACCTGGCTATATATATATATATATATATAAAAAACTACAATCATGAACAAGAGCGATGAGGGAGGATCATCCATAAATACAAAAAGTGTCTTCTGGCATCCGTGTGGGGACTTGCTGTAGTGTGTTTGTGGCATCTGAGGAGAAAAATAAGGTCCTGAGATATGCAATGAGGGGCTTCTGAAGAGAGAGTGATAAAAGTGTGATCTATATAAAATGACAACAAAAAACAAAAATATATTTAAATCTATAGCATCGACATGTTTGCGGGGGGATGTGTACAGTATGTTAGGAGGGGCTGGACCGCGGTAGGGCCAGTATTCGTCCGTTGGTCTTTCCCCCGTTCATGTGTGTGAACGGGATGTGATGCTCCTCGTAACTGCCCCTCAGCCCCATGGAGGAGGCCTCGTCCCTGTCCAAACACTGTTCCCTCTGGGAGTAGGACGATGGGTCCAGCGGGATGCTCTCCATGTTTTCCATCATGTCCAGGTCAAAGTCTTCGCTCTCGGGCGGCTTGTTCTCCTCACTGTAGAAGAAGGAGAACTCCTGGAAGGAAGGATGCAGGTCCTCCCGTAGCATCTCGATGATCTCCTGGAAGGTGGGACGCATCTTGGGGTTGTACTGCCAACACATCTGCATCAGGTTGTGTCTGGGTGAGGATACAGGGAGAGTGAGATCACGGTTAACAGATACTGATGTCTGAATTTTAGTTTGTTCGCCAGAAATTTCTTACTTTGCTTATTTCTTGTTAACATATTTGTCTGTCCGGTGTGGTTAAGAACCCCTAATTTAACATAACTTGGAAGCATACGGCTGGCGATATTTTACACATACAAAAAGCACACTTCAGTTTTTAAGTTACATTTGCTAAAAACTACAGCTGTCACCAGCATTATCCTTTAATACACTCAATACTCGTACTTCACCCTGATTGTCATTTTACTATTGCTACCACAGTCTACTCTGTATGTGTGGCATTTATTACATGTCTGTCAGTCCTGAGGAGAGATCCCTCTGTTGCTTTTCCGAAGTTTTCTATGTAAATTAACTGACTTGACTCAGGTAGTATGAAATAATTAAATGATTACAATGCAACTCTTGTTTTTCGCAGTCCATATCTAACCTGAGCCCTACTCTTGTACTCACAGTCTGTCAGCGCAGTTGTCCGGGCGGTCCAGGAAGCCCCCGTCCATAACAAACTTGAGGACCTGCTCGTTGGACAGGCCCTGGTACGGCTGCTCGGCCAGCGTGCTGATCTCCCACAGCACAACCCCAAATGACCTGGCAAACAGGCAGACGAGAGACAACAACAGTGACACAGGGAGAATGAGGACAGGCCAATTAGACACCTGACAGAGTAAATCTGTCGGTAAACACTTGAGGCGGTGAACGGGAAGACCGAGGGCAGAGGCAGCGGCTGTGATGCCGGTAAACAACGTATAATAAAAGCAGGTTAGCGACACGCACTTTCTGATCTCGTATTTTAATATCTGTGATGTGTTTACCGTTTGTTATCCTGGTCTGGTTTTATGTGTGGAGCTGCTCTAAAAATGGACTAGACAGGAAATGATTTACAAACCTTTCTGCTGAGGGCTAATCAACTTATCAGAAAGTAATATAAAAACAACTATGTAATACAGTACAGTAAAATAATGTATTTGTAAAGTAGGAAACATTTAATTTTTTCGAGTAAGGTGCTACTGACAAGCTGACTTTAGTTTTTTTACTTTGAACTTATCAAGTCCCACAAACCCTGACTTCTTAACATTACATTTTTTAGAGCTGCTCCATTCTCATGCCAACTGGCAATCAACACCATTTTATACTGTGTTTATACGCCTCCACACAAACCCAAAATCAGAGGTGTCACTGACCAGCAGTCTGAATGTGCAGTGAAGACACCGTCCTTCAGAGACTCAGGTGCCATCCACCTGACGGGCAGCAGGCCCTTCCCTCCCTTCCTGTAGTAGTCCGTCTCGTAGATGTCTCTGGTCATACCAAAGTCTGGGAAGAAAAGACGATTATGTTTAAGGGGCTTAATACATTTTAATATGTTATTTAAGACCCACTTATTCTTCCTGCTGCTTTTTAGTGCCACTGGTGCGTTTTATCGGCCTTTGAAATATGTCTATAGTGTTTTTTTCATTTAGGTGGACATCTGTTGGATTGTCTTTTTAACCTTGTGATGCACTCCACAAAGTGTTTTATGATGAATAAATACGCCGAGTTTGACTTGAACGCTGTTGTTGAGGTTAGCCAGTTTAGTTCTCCTGTCTGTTCTGTATGGGGTTGTGTAATGTGTTGTTAAATTAAAGATGCTAAATAAATATATTTGTTAGCATGGCTACATTCAAGTTTAAAGCCACTTGAGGGGCAGCGTAGATATGACAGTAACTAATGCATCCAATAAACAGAAACCAGACCACGTCTAGTGAGATAAACACAGTTTAAACTCAACTTCTTCAGCGTTATGTGGCATACAGTGTCATTTTTGATACTACCACTGCGGGTCATTTCACACACACTGACTATTTTATTCATCTATTTGTATTTTTTGGAACTTTTAGGACAAGTATAAACAACAAAACAAGAGACAACTAGACACAGGCCCACACCATGATACACCCCACGATAAAAAAAAATTAAAAAAAAGTTGCCAGAACAGCAAGCATAGTAACCAAATCAAAAACTCTTTTTTGCCTGTTGTGCTAAAACTTACCTCCTATTTTGACGGTGAGATCGTGAGCTACCATGCAGTTTCTGGCTGCCAGGTCTCTGTGGACAAACTTCTTGGCGTTAAGGTAAGCCATGCCGTCTGCAATCTCAGCGGCCATTTGGATCATCTCCTTCAGAGTGGGCGGTGGACGCCCAGGGTTGTTCTGAGGGACACAAGACAGATTTTCAATTCGCGATCTGCTAACAGAGAATCATACCTCTCAGTTAAACAAATTAATGGGTTAAAATTGTCCTGTATTTGTACATCTGTGATGAGTCTTCAGCCCAGAGGGGAACCACTGAGCTTTCACATGTACAGTAAGTTAAGTAAAATGTATTGATATAGCACCTTTAAAGATCAGACATCAAAAAGTACCAAAGTAGATCCTATCTTTGCCAATAAGAGCAGCAGAGGATCGTAGGGTGACTAAAAATCAGTACAGTACAACAAAGAACTACTGTACCATTTATCTACTTAAGATGCAGAACTGAAAAGAAGAAGCACATGAGAGAAGATGAAGTATGTCTGCATGTATACTGTTGGAAGTTCACCAAACTAGAAGTTCAATCCAACCTAAAACAAATATGAGCATAATTCAAACACTTCAGATTCGGTTTGTGCTTGAGGGGTGAGTGCTGCAGTCTCATTACCTCAGCGTCAGGTCGCAATGAGCGCAGGAAGCTCTTCAGGTCTCCGTGGGTCATCAGCTCCATCACCACCAGCGTGGGCTGGCCTTTCGACACAACACCCAGCAGACGCACCTGGGAGACAAGGAGGAGGGTTTTCTCATTTCAATGTAGTCTGGTTTGATCATGATTACGACAACTGGTCTGGTAACAGCAAGGTGATACTGCTGCCCTTCACGCAGCTAATTGCAGGAGAGGTCTGGTACTTACTGTTCTAGATCAGTATTGTGTCTAATTATTGACAATTAAAACATACTGGTGGGGTTCAACTGAGTCACACACTACGTTTCCACAACCAAAACTAACACCACAATGCCTTGTGTTGCTCTTTCACAAGATGACATCTCTCCTTACCACATGGTGGCAGTTGAAGGCCTTCATGACTGAAGCCTCGTTCAGGAACTCAATTCTCTCTCTCAGGCTGGCCGACTCGTTCACCGTCTTCACTGCTACGTGTGTTTCCCCCTCGCCCTTGATGATATCCTTGGCGATGCCCTCGTAGACCATGCCGAAGGAGCCCTGACCCAGTTCCCTCAAAATGTTGATCTTGTCTCTGGCCACCTCCCACTCGTCCTCCTCATACACTGCAGGCACATTTCAAGGAACATGTCACACATGTAGCTTTATAATGACTGAGCTCACATGCATCCCAGGATCTTTCAAAGACTGGTGTTATTTTACATGAATTCCAAAAGAAACATGGTAAGTGTTATACAACGCTGCAGCTTGAAGAGATTTTTGGCCATGATGTTTTGCTTTGGAGCACATTAGCTAAATGAATGACCCTACTGTGCCAAATGTTTATTTGTGGAAATCCAATCTGACATCATCATGTACACGTGCACAAATCATGAGCCAAACAATGAGGTTTCCCAAGAGAAATCTACCTGTCTCTGAATCCCTTGATCTGTTTAAAGGAAACTACATTTTTCATTTACAAAGTTTCAGAAATCAAGTAAGCTGGGAATAATCTGATTTCCTAATTAATGTCTCTAGACATAAAAATATGCTTTAATTAACAATGTGTCCATAATGTTTTACCACAAAAGACTTCACTTCTCCCTTAGGGAAATCCAGAACCTATAAATATGTAGGCAAGGTGTAACTGGACCTGGTGTCTCCCACTTCACTTATAAATCCATTCTCAGCGTATGGGAACTTTAGGTTTCAAGTTTCCACATCGCACTTGTCTAAGGTTTATTCTGGACCACGATTTGCTTCAAAACTAGTGATGTTGCCTTGTCTTGCTACTGAATTGGAGTCGACTGCCGTGAAATGGTACATTTATGGAGATGTCTTTGCTAGGTGTGTGTTACTGAAAAAGGAGCATGCCCATGATCATGAACTTGCGTAATGCGGTCTTCACGATCAGAAATTTCTACCGGCATCAGAAACTTGTAGGAGAAAACACAAGCACCCCATGCTGACCAATCACAGTTCTTGTGGTCCCCATGTAGTACTTCCTTAGCCGCTGTAGCTCCGATGTGTAGTTACATTTTTGAGTAAGGCACCATAATCCCTTAAATCAAAACTGTAAATCCACTTTAAGGAACTTCTATATTATTGATCAAATAGCTTAAATCCTTTGCTTACCGTCATTAGCACTGAGATACTCTGGGTTTGAAGAGGCATAGATGGGACCACTAGGGCCCTGAGTTTGACTAAAAGGAAAAAGAGAAAATCATTTAATAATTACACTGACAAAATGTTAAATAATAAGAAAATGAGTGACAGTATTGAACAGGATGTGATAATTGCGTACTTCTTCCTGAACATGACGAATCCTGCCACGGCAACAAACAGCAGCAAGACAAAGCAGATGACCGGTCCGATTACGATCTTGACAATGTGGAGAGGATCGCCTGTTCAACACATCCGCCCAGACAGTGAGTCACATTTCAGGTGAAGAACAAAAACAAGCTCTTATAAAAACACCAATTAAACAGCTGCTGGGATCAACATGCTGCTCTGGGAACATAATCTGCTTCAAGTCGCATCTTTTGATCTTGTGATAATGGTTAAGATGAGACCTCTGCATGTTTTTCATGTTAATATTCTGCTTTTACATACATTTACAGTTATTTCTTATCTTATCGACAGCAGCTGATCACTATACAGATAAAAAGACAGAAAATTTTATGAGGTCAAATAACAGCAAATTTGCAGCTACATAAAGTGTGCCATCGTCTACGCACTAGGACTCAAAATATTTATTCCTGCCACTGTTTTGCAATTTATGAACGTTTTTCAGATTATGAAAATATATTTCCTACATGTCCAAAATCCATACTGATGCTTAGCAGGTTTTCAATGTGTAGTGTCTTCACAGTAGGAAAATAACAAAATAAAGTATACTCAAAACAGACAGCATGCATACTAAATATGAATTTGTGATGCAAAGGAAATGGAGGAGCTGCTGAAAGCTGTAAAAACTATTATTATTATTATTTATTATTTCTTGGGGCTTTTTGGCTTTATTTTGATAGAGAAAGCTGACGAGAGACAAGAAATGTGGGGGAGAGAGAGAGAGGATTGGATTCGAACCCGGAACACTGTGGTGAGGATTCAGCTTCGTACATGGGGAGCGCGCTCTACCAACTGAGCTATCGGAGCCCCTGAAAAAATGTTTTAATAGATTGTGGGTGGTAGGGAAGCAGCTCTAAAAGAACCTTGTAAAACAAAATATATCTTTGGAACAACATTTTGATGTCTCTTTGTGACGTTAAATTGGCAACTTCCAAAGTTGCAGTTTGACGGACATCCAACGTCACACGTATCATGTCAAGTATTTTGATATTTTTGAATATCACGTATACAGTATACTATGATGATTAGTATGTAGTACATACTGTATAGAATTGGTATGTTGTATGGATTTGGGACACGGCTTGAGTTGGTTTGCCTTTATGGCAGATGGAGACTTACTTGCGTCCTGGACGTAGAAGTACGTGGGCTCAGTCCAGGATCCATTCCCGGCCAGCGAGGTGGCCCGGATCCTCACCGTGTAGTTCCCAGGATGCATCACTTTCAGCTTGCAGCCACGGGTCACTTTGTACATTTTCCTCGACACGCAGTAGTGCAGCTCCTGCAAAAGAGCAAGGCTGACGTTCAGGCAGTGGACAACCAACAAGAAACAGCATCGTATGACAAACAAACTGCTTCATAGTTTCCAAGTTTTAAAAACTTTTGGACTCATTATGTAGGCTATGCTGTTTCATCTCCCATGTTAAAACGGTTTCATGTTTTTTTTTGTGGAAACATCTGAGTTGTTTTTATTGTTTTCCACAGCAAATAACAGCCAAATGTTTTGTAGAACTGTCTCCATAGCAACTAAAACATGGTGCAACACTAAAATTACTTCTCCATTTGGTTTATCAACCAAATGACATTAGCGAGACCACGAGGCCAAATTTAAAAAACGCGAAGTAACAAGTATTGCCTCTCTTATTTGTCTGGCTAGTTTTAAGATGCATACATTTAATTTGATTCTCAGTTAAATTGTCTTTCATTACGAGCCAGAGCTATTGTGCCTAATGAGAAAAGGGAAAATAATAAGTGCTTTCTGAGTAAGAACGAGTGTTTGAGTGTTGTGGTGAATTGACAGGGAATTCATGTACTCAGTGACCCAATGACTCAAATCACCACGAACACTAAAGCAATACAGGCATGACAGATGTGTGTGGGGTGTGTTTCTTCACCTCAGTGTCTCCCAGTCTCTTGTAGTTAACCTCGTACAGGATGATCATACCATTAGGGGCTACCGGTTCCTGCCATGTGATGTGCACTGAATTTTCTGTCACCGTGTAACTGATGGGACCGCCGATGTCATCTGCTTTGTCTGCGGGAAAAATAAGTCACATGGTGTCATGAATCAGATTTCTTTTAAAACCTAATCTCCTGTCCTTGATGTCTGTCTTTACCTTGTCCTCTGTCAAACAGCTGCAAAAATGCCCCCCCCCAAAAAAAGGCCCATGATATTGTCTCATTACCTGCATAATTTGATGTAATTCTTGTTGAAACAGGATGTTGGCATGGGACATCATGACATATTTTTAGTAAGCATGACAGTGAGGGATCAATTTCAAGTTCAAACCTTAAAACAGGTAAAAGGGGAAGACCACGGATTTTACACATCAAAGTCTGTTTACAGGTCTTTGGGAGTATGACCGCGTGTGTGACGGCTTTTGTGGCTCCAGAGGGAGCTGCGTGAAGTCTGTTACGATTGGTGCTGAACACTACAAGTTTGAAAATTAAAATAATCTGGAGCTGTGGCGTTAGAAAGAATGGAGCTTACCAGATCTCTGTAGCTCACTCCTCATCTCTGCCTGGGGCTACATTAGCCGCTACTAGCATAACAGAGCTGAATCTCCGACCGAACTGTCGGTGGTCGAGTTGCATAGTGGGTAACGTAGGTACCAGATTTTGACACGGAAGTCGAATGTGTGGAATAAAAAGAGATGATATCTCTGGTTCTGCTGCATTGATTTAGATACTTTTCTTTTAAATGTCAATTGTAAGTCCGACAACGTTATAGGAGTGCATTGTTAAAACGGAGGAGCACAAAACAATTTCAAGTGTAAACCAATGGACTATCAGTTATGGCAAGAAAGGCTGTTTGATTTGATAGGATGAGCAGGAAGCAGAGATTGTTAGAAAATGTGTGATGTCTTCATTAGTAGGACGTTTTGATGGACTCAAGTGCCCATTTCATTGATTTTTTTTTTCAACAAAAGATACCCACAGTACAAAAACACCTCAGTAATAAACGCTTCAGAACCAAAGATGTTGCCAAGACAATCGATTTGTTTGTTGCCAAACGAAGAGAATATTTAAAAAAAACGCTGTTAATACCAAGTTTTTTTCTTTCTTTACCAAGATTGAGCCCACAGGAGGAGCAATCTGTGAGAGAGGGGATGAGAAGTCACACATTTTGAGAACTACAGTAGATTGAAATCAACAACATCTCCAGGCTGAGGCAGCTATTACCTTCTTGATGATGATGTGATTTTATTACATAGACCCACACTTTTCCGCTCATTAGTAACAGTAACAAAAGAAGAGCTATCCGTGCCTTCTTACCTTCAGGCATTGTGCGGGCGCTGACATACGCTGCCATGCTGCAGCGGGCCGGGTCGGTCGGGTGGTTGCAGGCGTGGATCTCAATCTGGTAGCTGGTGAAGTGGCGCAAGTTGGAGATGACAGTGGACTCCTTGGCGTGGACGGTCACCACCGTCTTTGTGCTTTCAAAGGTATCCTCGTCGTCATCCCCGTCCTCAGGGACGCCTGTGCCGTGGGGCGGGCTGGGGGCGGTGGTGAGGAAGGGGTGCGTTTGGTTTGCGATGCCCATCACAGAACGTCGTTGTCTTGAGCGTCTAGACAAGGCAAGGCAAGTTTAAAGTGAAAACACCAAATTTAAAAAACAGCATTAGACATTTATGCCTGGTGTACACTACAGGATTGTAATCGTCGGCAGATCGCTGTGCTGTTCAGACTACATGACTTGCTATTGAGTCTTGAAGTCGTTGTGGTGTTCACACTACATGACACTCCATAAATTTTCCACAACAGGGAGTCACACTCAGTACACAAACTGACAACAACTCTCTGTCACCCAACGACTCTATCTGGCTCCCACACCATGTTTTGTCACAAAAACACTCGCGTGAAGTGGAACAGGAAATGGCGCGAAACATGAGTTGTTTTGAAAATGGACGTTGAAAAAAAATTTGCGGTGCAAGAGGTTTGCGCAATGATCTGTTCTAAACCCTGAAAAAAGAAAAAAAAATATATATGGTGTTGTTCGTCTGTCTGCTGAGATGACCTCGACTCATGACAGCTCCAGATATTTAGCATGCTAGATATTTGTCTGTCGTCAGCGAGCATCTTTAATGCGTTGTTGAGTAGTTCACACAAAGATTGTTCACCCGCTGACTTGCCCTCGATCACAGCCCGACCTGTGGGCGAGCTTGTTAACTTGCAAAACGGGCTCAAATGGGACTTAAAATCCTGTAGTGTGGACTAGGCATTAGAGGATAGTAGCAAAATTGCAAAAAAATTGTGAAGAGGAGGGGGGTGCTGTGTCCGACAATTTCTGTAACTTTACGAATCCGACATTCACACCCACTTCACGACGTGATTGGCCACCTGTGCGGTGATGAGAAAGGAGCCAGGGCTTGAACCTCTCTCTCTAGTGCTCTTTTTTCATTTGTTACAAAACTATTTCTGTCACTTTCATGTGTATAACCGAGTGTAAGAATATGTATTTAATTACCTGTTGTCAATCAATGTGTGTACCATGAAGGGACTACAAACTTTAATTTCATTAGTCAACCTTGTGCTGTAAAATGATAAATAAATTACCTTGTACCTAAGAACCTTTCTTCGCTGTGTGCGAAGGTAAACTGAAAGCAGTTTTGACTTATATATTGACAACATGAAGACAAAGAAAAGCCTTTCTGACTTAGTCCAACTTGACATAAACCCTAAAAAACAATTCTCTTGAGGACCACGTTCATGAATAATAAAGTTAATAAAAGCTATGGCTTTATGACATCGCATTCTTAAAAAGACAACTATGATGTCATTTGTCTTACTTGATCTCAAAGACTTCATTGTGGAGGTAATTCTCAAAGGTTTTGCGGTACTCCGAGTCCTCTTTCTCCTTCTTGAGCTCCTTGTCGGTTTTGGGGCAGGCGCAGCATCGCGTCCCCTGGCCCTGCTCCTCCGTCTGGTTCCATTTCTGCTCCTCGTCACTGTCCACCTGAGTGGGCACCCGTGATGGCAGCTTCATCCCTGATGAAATGGAGTCCGACACAGCAAACAGAAAGAAAGAAAAAAAAAAAACAATCAGACAGAATGGCATGACAGGTGCAATAAACGCAGACACATAACACAGTCTTATGCACAAATATCCAGGAATAAACCCTCCCACACACACGCCTGAGGGGCACATTGTCGTTCTCATCCCCAGGTCCCCACCCTCTCTAGTGCAGATAAATTACCAGTGACACAACCTCCATGAGACTCCCATCTCTCAGGATGCGAGGGAGTTATGGGAGTTCAAAAAAGGAAAGTTTGGGCTCGGTGATGGCAGGACATCGACGTAGGTCAGGCTGTGACAGGAATAATTCAACCAAGGTAAATATCTGAACTTTGCCTGAACCTGACTGTCCCGGTGCCAGCTTTCACGTGGTTTAAAAAGTAACGTGTGGGTTAAAGAAATTCTGTCAGGGCTGCTACAGCTAAGGAAATTGGAAATTGTGAAATATGTATTTTCATAAAATTAACAGCAAGGCTTTTCTTCCTGGTCCTAGAAAATCTGACTTTTCAAAAGGGTTATGTCAGACTTATTTATGTTTTATGTACATGAAGCTAAAAGTAAGCTAAAAATCTATCAAGAAAATGTGGTTGAGCTAGTTTGCTTTGTGTGTTTGGTTGATATGCTTAATTGTTGTTGTTTTGTAGGTTTGTTATGGCAGTCGTTAAGATAGCGTGCTTTGGTTTTGTATATAATGTGGGTTGATATATTTTTGGAAAAATCTAAATCAAATCTTGATTTGAACTACCTATCAAGGAGAATGAGATCATAAAGTCACCACAAAGTGTCCTGGGAGCAGACTGGAGCAACACGAGGTAGGCAAGAGCCTTTGAGTGAGAAGAGCTCTTCTGCTAATAGAAAGACAGCAAAAGACATTCTTTCGCTCTCTCTCTCAGACACAGTTATACACACGAAAACCACCAACACAGAAGCAAACAGGACAGCAAGAACAGGACGACCACAGACTATGTGGCTCACCTTTCTGACAGTAGTCAAACTTGTAGAGCTCGCTGGCTTCAGGCTGGCGCTGGCAGAAGACCAGGTAGTGAGTGATGTTGCCGTTGGGGTCGTTGGGAGGTTTCCACTTGAGGATGATCTGGGATGAAGAGTTGGACGAGGAAATGGGGTCCAGCGGGACTGAGGGTTCTAGGGAGACATCACAGAAATACCAAAGAGGATGTAATGGTCCCAAATAAAAAAACACAGGATAAAACACATCTTATAAATACAAAGTAGAAATGAGTGAAAAACCGGGTTCACATGTTAAAACTATTTAAAAGTAAGTTCAATTATGTAGGTCTTGAATAGGTATATCTGTACTCATGTCACCTTAAACATTTTGCTAAAAATACTGTCCATATAATCAAAACAATGAGCTGATGAAGCAACTCAGAATAATTTATGTGACTGAATTGATCATGACTACTGTGTACTGAGTCTCTGGTCTTAAAAAAACCGCTTGTGTTTCTCTCATGTAAAATGTCTCTTTATTATTTTACTAAAGAAAACAACTATTAGTCTTGAACACATTTAGTAAAACTGTGGTAAAAGCATGTTTTGAGGTTACAGGGAGCAGAGGTGAAGAAGGTGCAGGACTTTAAGTACTTAGGGTCAACAGTTCAGAGCAACGGAGACTGTGGAAAAGAGGTGAAGAGGCGAGTGCAAGCAGGTTGGAACGGGTGGAGAAAAGTGTCAGGGGTGTTGTGTGATAAAAGAGTATCAGCAAGAATGAAAGGAAAGGTGTTCAAGACGGTGGTGAGACCAGCGATGTTGTACAGCTTAGAGACAGTGGCACTGAAGAAAAGACAAGAGGCAGAGCTGGAGGTGGCAGAGCTTAAGATGTTGAGGTTCTCTTTGGGAGTGACGAGGGCGGACAGGATCAGGAACGAGTACATCAGAGGGACAGCTCATGTTAGATGTTTCGGAGATAAAGCCAGAGAGGCCAGATTGAGGTGGTTTGGACACGTTCAGAGGAGAGACTGTGAATATATTGGTAGAAGGATGCTGAGGTTGGAGCTGCCAGGCAGGAGGTCTAGAGGAAGACCAAAGAGGAGATTTATGGATGTAGTGAGAGAGGACATGAAGTTAATTGGTGTGAGTGAAGAGGATGCAGAGGACAGGGTTAGATGGAGGCGCATGATTCGCTGTGGCGACCCCTGAAAGGGAACAGCCGAAAGGAAAAGAAGGAGTGGTAAAAGCATGTTTGTAACTGACTTGGTGATAATATCGGATACAATTAAAACTCCTGATACATTGGTGTCACAGTTAGCACATTTCTACAAATTAATCATTGGGATTTAAGACCGTGGCTTGGTGGCAGAACGGTTGCCTGCCAATCGGAAGGTCAGCGGTTCGATCCCCCAGCAATGCGTCGAAGTATCCTTGAGCAAGATGCTGAACCCCAAAATGCTCCCGGAGCTGCGCCTTCGGTTTGTGAATGTTCTCATATGTAAGTCGCTTTGGATAAAAGCGTCTGCTAAATGACTAAATGTAAATGTAAATGTAGAAGAGAAGTGCTCTTTCAATTTAATTTGCATTTCATGTTACAGTATAAGTAATGAAACACCCTTACTGGCAGGGTGGTGCTCTGTGACCAACAGCTGCCAGCTCTGGGTTTTTGCAGTTATCATTGTCAATGTGTGTACATCTGAGTGATTACAATGAATGTCGGGTGTTCCCATTTACATTCACATATCCATATTTTACAAGTTCATGACGACCAAATAAACAAAATA
This sequence comes from Coreoperca whiteheadi, assembly GCA_011952105.1. Lineage (NCBI taxonomy): Eukaryota > Metazoa > Chordata > Actinopteri > Centrarchiformes > Sinipercidae > Coreoperca > Coreoperca whiteheadi. The sequence continues at coordinate 19,514,028 of CM022487.1, forward strand.
TTCAGTTTGAGTCTGGGCAGCGCCGGAAAGAGCCATGTTTTGTTTGTTGTAATTTGCACATTATTGGAAGATATTTTAATACCATTTTTAAAACTACTGACGCTTCTTGCTCTCTGCACCAGGGCTGTCTTAGCTTTTGACTGTTCATTTGTGTACATCATGGTTTCCAGTGTGGCTTTGGTAGTTTTAGTTCTTTTTTTAAGTGTTAAGCTGTGGTTTAGATGTTTAGTTTCAGTTCTTGTTTTAAGTAGTTTTGGCAGGTGTGGCACTTTGTATATTTCAAAGTTTTGCTGTGAAAAAGTCAATTTCAAATGATTTCCGTTCATTTCTGAACAATGTCTTCATTGTAAGTGTTACATTTTCGTAGAAAATTGTAACTAAAATAGCTATGCTGTCTTTTCTTACCCTTATTTCAGATTGACTGATTTAGAAAAATGCCTAAATTTATTTTCAAGGTGGTTTTAGTTCACATTTATGCTTTTAAAAAATACGTTATATGATATGTATAGATGTGGTGCATGAACAATTTCATGACTGTAGAGTTACACATATTTTCAACACACATTTTTCTATTTGTAATTCAATCCTACTTAGTGAAAACAGAATAACAGCACTAACGCACAATAAACATGATTTGCAAAAGCAGGATGGGGTCTTGGTCCTTGTGGTTAGTGAGGACTAAATACAGCTAAAATGTATTTGGCAGATAGTTTTTTCTATCCTATTATACATCTAAATGTGCTTTGTGATGTTTTATATTTGCATCACTTGTGGCCAGCGGGTAACACAATGTGCCTTCTGCGCTGCAAGTACACAGAGGTTCCCAGCTACATGCGGAATGAACACTGACTGGCATCGCAGTATATCTGATTGTCTGCTGAGCCGTCTTTTGAGTAGACATATGAATCAGATGTTTGAGTGGGAGGCAAAAGTAAGAGACACTTGTGCTGGCCTGAAGAAGAGTAGGAGTTCTGAGTAGACAGTGACAAAAATATAAATGAACAAAGGTTTACGTTTTGATATTTATACTCCATAAGAAGAGTGTGTGAGGAGGAGAATAGATGGGAGGAAGGACGTGGGGGGATGTCAGACTGATCCCTAAGGAGAGACAGAGACCTGAGCTTTGTTGTCACACTGTGGTTACGTTGTCCCCATTTCATGACAGTGCAACACACTGGTCCGACCGCATTGTCAGACTAAGTCTCATCAGCAACAGCGTATTTGTAATGACAGCTTTGACATGACACAGACCAGGAACCCGGAGCGGTTGCCAGACGGATAAAAAACAACCCTCCCTTGACACGGCTGGTTGACTGAATGACGCGTCTCTGCTGGAGGCCTGTTTCGTGTGAGAGAGGGATGTCACGTTTGACGCAGTTTATCAGGAAGGAAATGCACATTGTGTAAAAAAGGAAGCCAGTTAGACAGGACATTGTAACTACGACGAGCCCAAACTGCACATGACGCGCACTGTGGGTGGCGGAGCTCTATTAAGTACTGGGGAAGAGATTTATGATTGCTGCGTGACCGACGGATGCAGACACCTTGCACAAGGCAGTGCCCTGTCGGTCGGAGGCCCCCCGGGCAAAACGTCCCATCTGTCTTCCTCTTCCTTGTTCTTGTGCCAAGGACATTTTGGCAGCAGCCAGACTGACACACACAACAGTGAATCCACTAGTCAATGACAGGAACACCACAACAAATGTGGATTTAAGATGACCCTAAGAAGAGATGAACTCTAGTAGTAGAAATAGGAACTTAGCGACTCGTAATCTGGAGCATCTCATAACCTCAATTTTTAATAACCATGCGCACATTACACACACTGTAATTTAAATATCAAATTAAATATAATATTTTTAATATTCTTTGATATCTTATTGTCAGTTTTATATTTATGATTCTTGACCTGCAGTACTTGCTTTATATATTTCTACTATGTTTATTGCTAGGCACAAAAATACCAAAGCAAATTCCTTGTGTAAACCTACTTGACAATAAAGCTGATTCTGATTAACGGAAAGGCAGCTGCTTGATTCTCAACTGAATCAGAATACAGGGAGGTGCACGAGAAGAATCTGGAGGAGAACAAACCGCATGGTGCTGCGTTTGGTCGCGCTGCCACGCTACGATTTCGTTTATACAACTTGTAAAATGTTAAGTTCTTCCCTTCGAACCCGCTTCCAGCAGAGGTCCGCGTGTCAGCTACTCTGCAAGCCTCTGCGACCTGCGGTTACTTATAGCATCTTTCTCTGCGTGGGTTCACAGAGATGCTTAACATGCATCTTCACAGAAGTATTATTCCAGCTTTAGTGGAAAAAAAAAATACCTCACTACTGGAAAAGGTAAATGATTTTGAAAATACCCACGCAACCCAAATGCTGATGGAAAATGTCAGTTATTTTCAATCAGAATATCACCCGTATGCTGAAACACACTTCCATGCTTCTTAGCTAACATTTTCAACAATCATTAACTGTTATGTGTGCCATATTGCAGAAGAGCTGTTGCATTTCATGCCCCTGAGAGGACTAGATCTAGAATGAGAAGTGCTGAAATTTAGTTTAAAAGGAACTTACCCCCAAACTGCAGGGAGTACAGAGGAAACAAAAGCAGAACCACTGACAATAGCTACAGATAAGGTTACAGGTTGTTTAGTTCTTGTAGCAAGAAAAGGCCTCACAGACTGATTCAAAATACAAGATTGGATTTTGTATAAATATTTGATCCAGAGATTTTAACTACATAAAGGGGATATTTTTTACTAAAGAACCAGTGAACAACTCAAATCTAAATCAGTCTTACTGGTGGCGTTTGTGCGAACATAGATGATCTCGCTCTTGGCTCCGTGGACCTGGTGCTCGTCAGAGGCTGAGAGCTGGGTCTTCACCATTACGGCGTACTGCGTCCAGGGCTTCAGTGGCAGGATGAGGTGACCGGGTTCAAACTGCTCTTTATCCCCCTCGGTGGCTCGACGTGGAGGGTCCACGTCAGCGATCACCCAGCTGTTGGAGCCGCAGGCGTCTTGCCCGTCAAACTCGGTTACGTTCTGAAAAGGTCTATTGTGGGGAAAACCAATAACAGTATACGGAAGAAAAATGTGTTATATGTAGGCTTAAATTGTATAAAGGATATTGAGTTTCAGTTTGATGTTTGACAGCAATTTATCATTATATTTATCTGACTAGTAAGAAGAGCAAAAGCGCAATGGAAAAACGTCACTGTGGCCCTCAAAGTGATGCTGGTTCAAAGGGAGGATATTTTGCTGATATTAGTCCTTTGTAGAGGTGACAACTTTAAAAAATAGGTTCAAATAAATGAGAACGTACAAATAATTTGCTCATATTAATTCAAATGCAGCCCACATTCCCTAATCGTAAAATACATTGCAGAATTTATGTTTAATTCATCCATCGTGCCTCACTGAAGCTAACTGGTGACTCCATATTTGTTGTTGCGGTACCCTTCCTGGAAGTAGTTTTGAAAAAGCATCAAACAGCCTGAACTTTATGCCTACATTTTCCATCTACGGTACCGAATCCAAAATGCTGCCTCACATTACTTCTCAGTTAGTTCGGTGTCATGATTTGAAGACACATTGTTTTCAGATGTTTATATTTTATCACGATTTATCTGCAAGCGTTTTAAATGAGTCAGTGAAGCAGGAAAGTACATTACCAAGATCTAACTGATCTATATGTGTTTCTATTCATCTATAAAGAACTTAAGCAGCTGAAATCAACATTTGTCCAAGTATGACTGTGCCTGACTGATGACTGAAGATTAACTTACGCTTCTTTGTAGAGCACCATGAAGCCCAGCAGGTCTCTGAAGTCTGGAGGCCAGAAAGGTTCCCACTTAACCATTATTTTATCGCTCATGGTTCGAATCTGGGTAAACTTCAATACATGGTTCTCACCTGAGAAAAGACATTTATCAATTAAAAGCAATGAATAGCAGAAGATGTTCTACGTACAGTGAGACATTATGTTAATTATTTAAATCTCTGTTATAGGGAGAAAATAGTGAAGAAACATCTGCTTTTGGTGATTTAGTATGAAAACATCCCAATGTCCTGGAGCAGCCACCCACCTTCACGTACTCAATCATTTTAAGGAGATTAAATATGGACTAAACCCCCCCTCACACACCAACACTGCAAAACTCTAGGGTGCAATTTCATATTGTTTAGTTTTCTGTCTTTTTTTCCACACTCAAACAGGGGAACTTGCGGTTCATGGTTGGGGACTTAACCCCGAAGTACACTCCTGTCTTTGGAATTCCCATGACACCTTCTACTTGATAAAAACCCACAGATCAGTCTGGCTTTGTGCATCTCAGTGACTCGATTTGCACAGACACATTCCATGTAGCTGCAATATCGTGACCTTCCAATCTGGCCTAGAGACTTTGTAGTAGAGGTATTAAGAATCAATAGAAAACCAACCCCAAACTCAACATGGACAAATGTATTTAAAACAAAGCAATCCGATCAAAAAAGGGACCCCGAGACAGGCAGAACCAGACCCCGAGGATTAGAACCAATCCAAAATGCGGTCAATCCTAACAGAGAGAGACGAACACCAACACTGGCAGCAGCATTATGCGAAATCAATTAATGAAGAAGAGTAGGTTTATATGTAATGTTCCCTATTTAAACAGACACATTTTTCTCCTCTGGTAATTATGAAATACCATGTAATCAGAGCTGGCAGTGGCTCCGCTCGGATCCACTTGGGTGTAAGAACATACTTACACAGACCAGAGATTTGCGGCAATAGAACAGGAACCCTACACGTCCTGATTAGACTGAATACACTTTGGACCCGGGCCGACTCCCGGGTCAGGTCTTGGTTACTAGAAACCGAAGCATCCCATCCATCTGCCTCTCTTTACTGCCTTTCTCTTATGTCAATCTAATAAATGAAATGTATCAAAAACATGTAAGAGATATATTATACCCTTGCTCTCGCCTTTATAGAGGCACAATAAACTCATTCCTACACTCGGTCTCTGAATCTGAATCAAATAAGTAGTTTAAGATGGAAAGGACGAAAACAGTCCTATACATCGCTGTGTTACTACAGTTATTGGTGCTTTGCTCTGTTGGTTGTTCCTTGTTAGACTGTCAGTAAAAGGTCTGCAGGAAAACATTTGCAAACATAGAGGGAAAGGAAATGACCATCATAACAATAAAGATGACTATATTTGCATCTGTAACAGGGCCGACTCTGTGTTTCCTGTTGCCATAGCAACTCCTGCAACAACTGTCATGTGTTCAGAGCAGAGGTTCTTACAGGACGCCTGGTCTCCGTTGTTCTTGGAGGCAATGTCGTTCTTGACTTGTCGCTCTTTGGTCCCCGTCACCTCCTCCATCTTGCGGATCTCAGACATGCAGAGCTTGGAGTTGTAGTGGAAAAACATACGTCCCTGCAGGATGGTCAGCTTGTGTTTGGACCAATCCCAGAGCTGCCGCAGGTTCTGGTTGTCCAGGGCATAGAACGAGTAATTCCTGGAAAAGAACACACAAGCCTGCATGAACATAGTTTTCATGATACATGACATTTTAGCTGAGGACATTACCAAAGAGCTTCTTCAGCAACATGAATAGAAAAGTATTTCAGCACGGCTAGCCTACAATTTGCATCATATGCCTTTCCTTTGCCATTTCCACATTTCCATTGTGCTACAAGCGTCTTCCACTTCGTCTGAATGAAGCCTCATATATGATTTGGGAAATCGCTCACCAAAAACAGTTACCACAGAAAGACATTTTGAAAAGGTCAGTTCTTCCGCGTTTAACTCATAATTACAGGATGAGATGGGCTCAGAAGTCGGAGTCTCACCCGATTTCCTGTTCCTCTCCACGAATAACATGGAGTTTGCGGAAAAACGAGAGGGACACGAGGGCGTAGGAACGTCGCACTGTCAGGTAGCCAGTGATCTCCTCCAGCTGGCCCAGGTTGGCCTCCAGTTCAGCTGCTATGTTGTCTACGGAAAACCAAAAGACACGCCTTGAAGTGACTTCTGATTCTACAGCATGCTTAGTACAAAAGCTCCCAGGCAGCTGTGCTCTGCTGTCTGTGTTTTCAGTTCTGGTTTCAACTTTTTTCTTTTAAATCACCGCCTACTTTTATATGCTAAAAGATAAATAATAAGAGTCCCCTATTTACACAAATTTTTTTTTTTAGTACATTGGCAACGTTTATATTTTCATGGTTAAATTTAAAACCCACAAGCATGAAAATCATACTAAATCATGCACTGCTATTTTCTTTTCCTTCAGGCAGAATTATTGTTAATGTGCATGTGAATGTGTTAAAATTCAAATAAAAATATTCTTCTGCAAATCTACACTTAGTTTGCAGCCTTTTCTTATACAAATTACACATCTCGCGCATTCTTTAAACCACGTGAAGAACCAAAAGTTCCTTATCATCATCTCAACACACAAAATTAACTTTTTTTTCTTTTGATTTGTTGTTTGTCGTTATCTGATTTAACCAAAGAAACTCACTTCCTCCACGCAGGTTGATGACCAGGCTCCCGTTGAGAACAGTGCAGCCTCTCAAAGCCTGGGCAGCCGTGACAGAATCCACAGTTTTCAAACCCATACATACCTTGGGACAAAGCCCTGCACAGGGAGAGCAGATGAGCCTATAGAACAAAGGGAAAAAACATTGATCAGAAAAATACTTCACAAAAATGTGTGCATGATAACAATGTTGGTGCTACAAATTCATGAAATTCATTTTCCTCCTTCTTTACGATTCTCCTCAACACAAACACACTTGAACCTAGGGGTGAGATTGTAGCAAAATAGTTAATTTGCGGGTCAGAGAGCTAAAGAATGAGCTAAAAGATGCTAAAACACGTAGAGCTGAGGGCGAACTACAGAGTCGGGTGATAAGTCTCTGTAGATTCATAACTACGAGCGACACCTTTCAATACACATGTATAGTTATTTGAAAAGACTGATTAGAGGTGCTTTAAATAAGTTCTTAGCTGCACTGTATGCATAACAAAAGCACTGAAAATTAAGCTTTACTCAACTGCTGTTTAGAATCAGCTGAAAATGAACTTACCCCAACCATTTAGCTTAACAACCGAGTTTAACAACCTGGCTTGCATAATGTTTTCATATCATTAGTCCCATATAACACATACGGTCAGGGCTTTGTGTGCCAACCATAGTAACCTATTTCCTGAAAAGCCATCTGTACAATCCCCACACTCATAACGTGGCAACAGCAAACTTTGATGAGGTAAAATCCAAATGACACCGTAAACTCTGTAGCCTCGCAGACTCACACAGCAGAGTGAACATCTTATAGCAGAGACACGTGCTGTGGAGATCATTTTTGAAGGTTTCAAATTGAAAGGATTAAGGCATGATTAGCCCAATGCTAATAATATAATAATAATACTGATAGTATGATAGTAGTAAAAATAGCTGAAAAGTCTATGTCTTGCAAATAAAAGAAAGTTATGGGCATTGTTTCTTTATCTGGCTCATAACCTCGCTGATCCATCCTGACCTTTTGCCCTCTCGACTGCCACATATGTACTTTCGGCCAAGACACTCATAACGCCTTTGAGTAGACCGCTTATCCTCAGAGCACTTTCATTTCCACAGCTTAGTTTAAAGCCAACGACAGGAGAGAGATTCCAAACAGCAGAGATGGGCCATAAGGGGAACAGAAAGGAAGTCAAAGTACAAAGCCTGAGATATCAGTACGGCAGGGTTCACCACAGGTCAACAGTAGCCAAAAGGTGGAGATGAGCAGGATTGTTGATCCAAAAAGTTATGAAATCTGCACACTGAGAGGCTCCTTTTAACTACAGTTGTTCAAGCAATATTGATGTGAGCTGTTGAGCTCTTCATCAGACAATACCACTTCCACTCAAGCTCCACCTGTGCAATACAGGCAAAATGAAAATATATAAATGTATTATGGTTCTTCATATTTTTAAGATATAACATCTGGCAGTAATTAGCTTTCTGTTGAAATACACTAATGTAATTACTTGTATACTTTATTTAAAAGCTTTATTAAAAATTAGTCTATTTTCATTTGGTTATTACAACAGATTCCACTGCTGCCTACATTAAGACTGAATGTATATCTAGATCACTGATGACTGGATTATGAAAATGCAACTGGACTGCAAAATTGTTATCTGTGTACGTACGTCATGTCAGAATACTTTATAAACCAGAAGTTATGAACCTAATTGAAAACACCTCATGCTCAATATATTGATTTCAATGACATTACCTGATTAAATAAAGGTTATGTTAAAAAAAAAATAAAAAAATAAACACCCAACAAAAACATCACAAACTGAAGAAATATGTCAATAATGTTTCGTATCGTATGTTTTCATTGTCTGATGAAGGGCTGGACAGTTTGGAACATGTTAAAGAACTGATAATAAATCAAGTCTGTGAAAGAAAATCAGTAGCACTCTCTTCTTTCTCAACTGGGGTGCCCTTGAGCAAGACACTTCTCCCTCATCTAGTCCACTAGAAACCTCTCAGGTGTGAATGTACAGTATGTAACTCCATGAATGTGACGCTGCATGTTGTTCAAACAGAGATTAGGTGCTTGGCAAATCCGTCAGTGGATAAATAAAGGTTAAATACACATGACAACGCAAACACCACAGGAGTAGCACAACCACTTGTCCTTGTCATCACCGTCGTCAGTGACAGACTGCCTGGACTGTTGCTGCAGTTGCTTGCCAGACAGACCCTCTGTCTCTTTGCAGCCAGCCTTGGGAGTCGAGGTCCAGCAACCCCGGGGCATTGACAGTCTTTCTTGAATGCCCCTCTGGTTCCCCCGGTGTTTAACTGCTACCCGGTCCACTGGCCAGCCGTGTTGTAACTACAGACTACAAGTCTTGAAAGATCTAGCTGCGTCTTCAACCTCTGCCAGAGTATAATGATTAGAGCTGTCTGTGCCCACCCACACTAATCAACAGCCATGTCGTGGTCAATGAAGGTGTCAAAGAAGGAGGCGATAAAGGTGATAAAGGTCACTTGCAGGTCAGCACAAGTACAACGCCTTCTTTAGAGAGGGAAGTCTGGATGCAGCGACAAAGATGCATGCACAGCAGGTTATAGATGTAGAGAAAAGGGAAAGAACACTTCACATCTAACTGTCTGCACTTGCCTGTAGCTCGCACACTGCAATGCAGACACCGGTGGTTGGTAAGCAACCATCAAGTTTGTGCACCGAGTTAGCCAAAAAAAAAAAAAAAAAATGTAGAGCATGGATACTGAGTCAAAAGCAGAAACACAGATGTGCCAGCCTTCCAACTGCGATGCAGCACTTTGACCTAGCTGTCTGCAGTTTCACACACACACACTGAGCTCAGCACTGTGCTAGAAACAGTGACAAGAGTTAAACCAAGGCAGGAATCTATGCAAGAGCTCAGTATTTTTTACAGATACGATTACTTTTAAATTTACATGTATTACATTTATTTACTTTTTAAATTTTTAAACTGGGGTCTGTTGTTGTTACTGTTAATGAGATGTTCACTGTTTCTGTACCATTTGTTCTTATTGGACTGCTAAATTATTTTGTGTATGATTGTCTGTTCTAAAATAGTAAATAGAAATGAAGTGCGTTTTCATATATGTATACAGAATACTAGGCCAGCTTCAATGATCACACATCGTTTCATTAGACCGTCAAGAGCCCATCAGACCGCCATGAGTGTCCACTTACGAGGAGGAGTTGATGGTCGTGTAGCCGGAGGGACACTCAGGGATGCAGGCACCGTTGTGGATGACGTACTCGTGGCAGTCGGCGTTCTTGCTGTGCTCCTTCTCCCGCTTGCATCTGTTGTGGAGATCCTGGCAGAAGGCGAAAGAGACGCAGCGCCAGCCCTTGAAGGTGAAGTGGTTTTCAGGGCAACGCTCCACGCAGTTGCCGTCGTGCCCTTGGAGGCTGCGGCAGGCCACGCAGTGACTGGCTGAGTTTGGCTTCAGGCAGCCGCCCAGGCACTGGTCATGGCAGCACTGGTCGTCCTTGGTGCAGGCTCGATGTTTACATTGAACGGGGCACACTGCAGGTGAGAGAGGAACAACAAAGTCAAGTTAATGACGCAAAGGTGAGACAAGATAAAGAAAAGGTTACTTAGGCAATTTAAAATGTACAAGTATTAAGGACTGACTGTAAGCTGCGAGAAGAGACACACGGGAAACAGGAGCTTATCATCATTCAAACAGCTACATAGTATTTCTGTTCCCCAAGTGACACGGATGATTTTAATCAGTCTCTAATGACAGTATATCTTTATATACTCTCCAACTTCACAGAAATGTCATATGGTCAGATCTCTGTCAGCAGGAGTGAAATCCCTCCTCACCGCACTCGCCAGCAGCCCAGAGGACCATCTGTCATTGCCCAACAAGCCTGCTGAATACAAAACAGCAGGGATCCAAACACTAGTCGACAAAAGACAGAAGGCGTATCCCGAAGTTTTGGTGAAAGTGAGGCAGAGGGGAAAAAACTGGCACTCAAAGTATACAGTATTTTTCAAGCAGGACACGTGCAAGATGTCTTTGTTTAATTTTTTTCTCTTTTAGAACAGAAATGATAATTTAATGAGAGACTAAAACAGACAACAGAGCTAAACAAGTGCTGGGAAACGTGGGAAAAAATTGGACGATGAAAAGGTGGTTTCCCAACTTTTTCAAGTTTGGGGGCCATTTAGCAAGCAAACACGGCAAATAGTCACTGGTTCCAGTTTCTGAAATGTGCAGATCTGCTCTTCTCAGTTTGAAAATTGAATACCTTTCGGTTTTGGACTGTTAGTTGGGCAAAACAAGGCGTGTGCAGTTGTAACTTTAGATTCTGGGAACGTGTGATGGACATTTCTCAAAATTTTCTGACATTAATAGATTAAATAATTAATAGATATATACAAAATAACTAAGAGATCAACTGATAATGAAAACAATCCTTAGTTGAAGCCCTGCAGTTGATGTAGTTATTGTACAACACTGTGTCACAATTCACGATATCAAAATAATCTCATGCCATCATTACAAGGATCAATAATAAAAACCCACGAATTGCTGACTCCTTGGCTGTAATAGTCATAGTAAAAAGAAGCTCTAAATAATCTGAAGTAGCTGAGCAAAACAGGCCTCTTTACTGCAACATGACCTACACAAGCTCTTTGTGAGCAAGCAGAAGAAATAAACACTGCCAGAAAGATACAGTCACAAACACAAACACTGAAGTTCAGTGTTGTTTCTGGGGCGTAAAAAACGATCAACTACTACACGTGTCTGTAGGCTGGCTGTTTATGAACACATTTGCATGTGTGTGCGCTTGTAAATCAGCCCCTTACATAACATGAAAGACTCAGGATTGGCAGGTGTGTGTCTGTTTGTGTGTGTGCGGGTGTCTGAGAGTAAGTGTACCAGTGTTTGTGTGTATGTGTGTTGCTGTCTCAGCGTAGGTATGAGGACAAGTGTGCAAGGATGAATGGAGGCTTCTCAGAGGTAAATACAGCTGACTGAGCTGCCTGCTGAGATTAGCTTCTCATCCACAGGAGCCAGATTCAGACCGTTCAACAGCAGGGGAGATAATGGGTCGCTGAGGTTAGGGGCAGGTCACAGGTCAGACTGTAAAGTTGTGAGTATGTGTGTCTTTTATGGGTCTCAACTAATATTTAGCCACATAAAGCAAGAAGGGAAAGGGACATTTGGGTGTTGTACTTCCAATTACGGGAGACAATTAATCTAAATAATCTGTTCTTCTTTGTAATAGCGTTCTTTGTTAACTTTCTAATGTTGAGCATGACTCTGTGAGCGTGTGCCCAAAACTGCTTGGTTTCATTAGTGTCATGAAGTCAGCCCCTAAAAGAACAAAACAGCATGGACCCCCTGTCCTCTTACATTCACAGAGAAAAGCTCTTAAGCGCATGAAGAGTGTGTTTGGGGCAGGCGGCAGCAATATGAGAATGGCAGTGGGAGGGGGAAGCTAAAGGGGGCATGGTACTGGAAAAACAAATGATATAACCACCTTTTATCTACGTCAGTCTGCTAGTCTAAATAATCTTCTCCACAATGGGATTTACAAAGAACACTGCAGCGGATTTACGCGATGAAAAACAAAAATGTCCTCTTCATATGATGTTTTACTTCAATGCACGTACGCACTCACGCACACGCACACGCACACACACACCGCCACCCTGCCTGCTCACACCGGCTCCTGATCCTCCCGCAGGGCTCCATGTCGGAGCACAGGGCCAGCAGCAGATCCACCCTCAGCCTTGGCCAATGTTAGCTGTAGAGGCTAGCCATTCAAATGGCCTCTCCCATCTCCAAGGAAGACAAGCGCACAGTTTAACCCTTTATGTCCCTCTCTCTGCCCTCCCTCCCAGCCAGTCAGACAGCAGCAGCAATGGGAGGTACACAGAAAAAAAGAGCTGCACTGCTTCACTTCTCCTATCTCCTCACTACTATGATTTATACTAATCAAAAGCACAAGTAGTTCTTAGTACTTTTGATATTTATTTTGTTTGGCCATGCACAAAAATCTTTGGTGGACAGAAGGAGGAACATAGCGCTCGAGCAAAATCTTTCTATTCAGAAGTCCTTGTTGAGAGAAACGTGGCGCTTTCTGTAGGAAAGGGGTTTAAGTTTGTGCCGAGACAATCATGTTATGTTATGGTGCTGAACGAGCTCGGTGCCTCGGGTGATGCATCATGTCTCATCATGTCCACAACTCATTAGGAGTTTTACAAACTTCAACTGAAAAATTTCCACCCAGGTCTGTTTAAACAACATATGCCTCCTGACCGCAACCGACCAAAAGTATTTCACATACTTTGGGGATGTTAATTTGTCCACTGTCCAGTATATTTTGGAATGATGTCTGGTGAAAATGTTGTTCTAAATGGATGTAAAACAACATTGCATTAAAGCTGAAACAATTAATCGATTAACTGATTATTTGATCAACATACAAACGAATCAGTGACAATTTTGAAAATCGATTAATCATTTTAGGTGTACAATCAAGCGAAAATTACAAATATTTGCTGGTTCCAGCATCTCCAATGTGAGAATTTTCTGCTTTTCTCTGTGTTATATATTTTTAAATGTAATATCTTTAGCTTTTGAACTGCTGGATGGACAAAACAAGACATTTGAAGCAATCATCTTGGCCTCTCAGAACTTGCGATGGCCATTTTTCACTCTTGACATTTCAATCCGAGTAGATAAGAATAGAAAATGAAAATACTTGTCAGTTGCAGCCCTACATTGCACGTGCATTGCAAATGCTACGTCTCTGATGTTTTCAACAAAGGCACCAGTGAGTGCAGAGTTTTGGGGGGGGGGGGGGGGGGGGGGCCAAGGGAAAATGTTTTTTTTTAAAAAAATCTAGATGTGTATAAGGGAAAGGACCCCCCCCCACCCTGGGCAC
>CM022487.1:19527509-19625309 GCA_011952105.1 Coreoperca whiteheadi
ATATCATAATTTGTGTTGTTTATTGTTATTGTATGTGTTATTGGGTAGGGGGGGGGGGGGGGGGGGGGGGGGGGGGGGGGGGGGGGGGGGGGGGGGGGGGACCAAGGGTTAATGTGGGTCAGTCGATTTCAGTGACTGATGTCGGCTTCAGACGTACATGAGTGCCACCTGAGAGAACAAGCGGGCAACCACTTTCATGAAGCACCAAAACAAACCACTCAAGTGTCCAAAAGATTTGTACAGTTCACTTTGTCAGCAGCTGACTTGGCCGTGTCTGCTGAGTTGCAAACATTGCTGGTAGCTGAGCCTAAATTAGCTGTATTATCCACCATCAGACATCATAGAGGCGTTTATAATTTCAACAACAGTGACCACACTGAAGGGGATAGACTTGTTTCTTGTGTGCTTGTCAAAAATGTTTTCAAGGTCGAGACCCTGAGGACCTTTGAGAGTGGGGCCACCTCAAGCCATCTTTGATCTCCCAGAGCGTGAAAGACTCTGAGGAGACTGTTTGGGGGAGTTTCTCATTCTTTCCTTAAAAACATGCAAATCTCTTAATACAGGCCCCAGTTTTTATTATCGTTATAGACCCTAAAGTTAGCAGGGCTAGAGCAGAGGTCTTTTCTCAGTTTGGTCTGTGTCAATTAGTTATGCTCAGCTAGAGTTTGGTCTTGTCAGCATCTCAACTACTTATCTTACATTTGGACAGAGTAAAATCACTTGACAACAATAAATCAATGGGCTTTTTGGGAGGTAAAGTGCTGGGTCGGCAGTTGGACTTTGGTCTGCTTACGACTGGCTACATCATCTTCTTTTTTCTTTTTTTAAGTCTTGAGGCTGAATGTGTGGATTGCCTCCTGTCACTGAACTCCTTATCCTTACTCTTATTACTCTGGTCCTGCTGGTACGCTGGTCAGAGCCACACAATGAGACGCTCAATCCCCGAAGCCCGAAACAGACATCAACAACAAACCAACACAACTCCAGGCCCCCGTGTAACAGAGATGAATGCACCCCGTCAGGATGGTGCCAACTTGAAAATGAGAGGTGAAGAAACAGATTTGTGCAGCCTGCCAGCCAACAGCAAGCTTCAACAGCAAGGAGGGTCGAAAAGGCAGAAAGAATCCACACTGACTGCACGGAATGACTCATTAGGTTCATAACGGTACCTTGTCTGCAACTAATGGACACACATTGTATGAAGAGTTTTCTATCTTTGTTGTTTCTACCAACATCAAAATGCACACCGCACACTTCATCGTATCCTATACTCTAGGATTTCTGCCTAAAATAAAGAGCCTCTGTACTTGTCATTAACCACAATCGTCCCTAAAATCATTTTGTGGTGAGTTTTTCCAAGTTCCTTTTTTTTGTTGCCATTGATGAAACAGCAGTTTATTCAGGCTTTTTGTGTTGAGATCATATTTGACCCCAGAAAATGCCAAACAGGAATCCGGTGGCGCGCTGGTCAGTAATTAAAATTCCACGTCCATGACGAGGGTAGTATGTAGTTTCTTATGAAATAAAGTTCTTGCTGAGGGCTCAGAAGAGAGTTACCTAAAAAACAAATAAAGGGCTTTTCAAAAAGGTGATCTTTCAATGTTTCCACACTTTTGATCATTTAAATCAAACTGACAGCAAAGCAGCACAGCAACTTGAGTAGCAAATAAACTGCCAAAATTGAACTGTGAAGATTGATTCATGTTTCAAATATGACACGGATTGCGTGGCACTCACTGCTTGTACAACAAAACAGCGGACTAGATTTTTAGGGATGATGAGGTCGTGATAAAAAATAAAAAAAAACACAAAAGAAGAGACAAAAGCTACCTAATATATTTGCATTTAGGAGGTGCAACTAATGACTATTTTCATTTTGGATTAATCTATCATAAAAGAGTCAAAAATGCTAATCACAGCATCTCAGTTGCCGTGGAGACGTCTTCAAATTGCTTCTTTTGTCCAGCAAACAGTCTAAAACCCCAAGATATTCAATGTGCGATACAACAGGGAAAAGCAACACACTCTCATCCGTGAAACTAAACTTTCTGTTGAGGAAGTGCTTAATCAGCTAATTGTGTCAGCATGAAATGCATATTCAACATCCAAATGTTTTGCTCAATAACCCCATTTACATGTGCAGCTGGTATACTCACTTGGGGAACTTTTTCTAACCCAGTTACCTATGCAAATTCAAGCTTGTATAATAAATTATTTTTTGATGTTTGTGCATTCTAACAATCGTCCCCTACTGTTTTTGTTGGCCACACAAGGGTTTTCTTACAACATACTTGATGGTGGAACTTCACCAAAATGTATGCAGTTTGAGTATTTGATACTGCTTCATTCACTGAAACAGTATTTTTTAATGCATTCAGTAAACCATCAGAGGCGATGGCTCAAAGAAGGCAGAAAAAACTGTCATTTAAAACACGTTATAACTGTATTGTGCCAGAAGAACACAGACTGCAAGAACACAAAATGTCCCAAAAGCAATGGATGCAAGCATGAGCCAGACATCTGAGCCTTTTTCCACCATGTCCATTTTGAATATAATAAATAACATCAGTCTACACCATCTTTTAGAACATTTATAGATCTATAACAGAATCCAAATCCCTGACACTGCCCGTGGCACACTCAATTTATGATTTCAACTCGTCTCAGGCGGCGATGACTGGTGGCTCTGTCCTGATACACACTAACGTCTGTCATTAATATAGAACTGCCTGGTTTCCTCTCTACTAGTGAGGAACAGATGTTATATAGTCCCCACTTCTATTTCCAAACATGTCTCTGCCTACTGCAGCTCCTTCTATAACTTCAATAAGAACGAGATGGATGGATATTCAACATAAAATCAACAATGAATCAATTCATCGAGCGCATGACATTTGAGTAGAGATGTTGACTTTGTAAAGAGTCCTGTATAGACAGGAACATTGAGCAATTTCTACAGTGTTAAATTATCTATAAAAGCAAATCACTGACAATGCCCATTAACATTTAATTAGACAATTAATGAATTGCTTCGTTTTGGCTCAAACAGCCCAAGGCTTTGTTGACTGAAGACAATCTAGATTAACGTCTCACATTTTAGTTTAGGCTTTACATATATATCCTTATGTGTGGGTAATTACTTATCATCAAATATTTATCAGTGAAAATAACCAAATTGTGCAGATGATTAGAGAAAAGCTACGTGGTTGTTTGGAGGGCCTGCAGACAAACACGGCAAGCATTTATTAAGAGGTGAAAACAGCTGACTATGAAGTAGTCGATTAGTTGAAAACACTTAAAAAAAAACACTTAACAGTTTTGATTGGTAAATGAATGAAGTCCTTTATCAACCAAAAACACCAAACATGAGTAATGAAAACAATTGTTAGTTACAACCCTATATCACTGTAAATTGAATATCTTTGGACTGTTGATCACATGAAACAAGCAATTTGAAGATGTCAGCTTTGGCTCTGGGGCATTGATAATAATCAAAAAACATAATTGAAAAAAACACAACACTATTTCATCGATTCAGTCTTGCCGGACACAGAAAACCAAAGACAGATCAGTCAGGAACGGTAAATGTCATTCTGACGTCTCAATATTCAACCACGCATCAAAGCTCTGATGAGAAAGATTAAGACTCGGAAACGACCTGCGATCAATCTAATTTGAATTAAGTACGTCACAGAAAAAGATTAATATTGTTGCCTGAATGTCACTTTATAAAAAGCAATGGCTAATGACCCGGGTTTATTGGTCTCACCACTTGCCCGCTGGTCTGACTCCGTAGCAGCAGGGCTTGTTTGAGACGACTCTGGTAGCAACAGGAACCATGAACGATTTCATTAACTGGCCCTGGTCTCCGTTAATAGAACAAAAACACACAAACAACATGAAAAAGAACTTTTTGTTTTTAATGTTGCCCTGCCGCCGCGGTCATCTGAAAGCAGGATATCCAGTTTGTCCGTGACTGGAATAGAAATGATAAACACTGTGCAGTCATTGATGGGCAATTACCCTGCCTGCTTGACAGGCAAATGACGCACACCACGGCCTTGAATCTTCATTTCCTTTCAGGGCTCAGTGTCAGGCTGAAATAATGACCACCTCTGTGTTTGACTTTGATTACCTGTTATGACATCAAAAGCATTTATGTCACATTTATGTCATTAATGAACCATCACACCACCCTTTGTCTTTATTTGATTTATTTAAATGTTAACGAACGCAATTGATCTTCTCACGTGGAGTGCAGCCAGTCCACAGTAGGAATACATAAGAAATGATAGCAGGAAGAAGGTAGTCACCAGAGTCGACAGTATATTTGGGTTTCTTCAATTTAGCTGAAGGTTTAGGGTGCCATGTTGCTTTTTTCTCGACATTAACTTTTCTAATGGTTAATTGATTTAACAGGACAGTCAGGAAGACACAGTTGGTGGCTGAAGATGGTCTACGAATGTTTTGTTTGGAATAAAAATAGGAAAGAACATGACCAGTGACAGAGACTAAGACAAGATATCCCCTTACAGAAACTAACTAACTAACTTCAAGGAAAAAAGACCAGGGACACATTTTTATCTCTGCATCACAAAGAAAATCAGTAAAAGGCCAAAGCCAACAATACTGAGGTTAACCACTTTGAAATACTTAGCAAGATAAGGAGGATATTGCTGGATTTGTGTTGTAACAATTAGCCAATTTGCAAAAAGGTAATTGGCAACTTTTTGAGTCGTTTTTCAAGCTAAAATTCTCTAGTTCCATTTTGTCAAATGTGAGGATTTGCTGCTTTTCTCTGTTTTATATCATTGAAAACTAAACATATTTGGGTTTTTGACTGTTAGTCATACAAAACATGTTTTATCAGTTTATAGGCAAAGCAATCAATCAATCAAGAAAATAATGTTCAAATTAATTGATAGTTAAAATAATCATTAGTTGCAGTCCTAAATTTGTGTTGTATGTACAGTTCTATAGCCATTTTGCTTTTTTTGGACTGCATTAAAACACTCACTTAAAGCCTTTAAGGCACTAAAAAGCCTAAAATCAATTACATCTGAGTCCCTGAATCAACTCTCTTCCACAAAACCATTTTCAAGACCACCATTACATGAGGTTTTTCATTTCTTCATTCATTTGCAGCCTTGAGTACAAACAAAATGAAATATTGTGGCTTGTGTTATGAGGTGTTATGATATTAAACAACAGTGACATTTTGCAGAACTGCACACAAAAGAAAAAACTATTTGGGTAGAACAGATTGCTATGACAACAGAACACAAAAATTACTTCCCCAAATAATACAAACCTTCTTATTTAATAGACAAAAGATAGAATAAACTAATAAAACATCTGAATCAAGTTTGCATTTAACTTGTGAGAGTAGATAAAAAGAAACATTTTCCTGCAGGTCTGATTAAACCAGCAGTAAAACAGCAGTGAGCTATTGTAAATCGAATGGCTGTTTTGAGTGTGAGCGCGTACAGCAGTGAAGAAACGCCTGTCGGCCCAGCTTTAACAAATGCCTAAAATGTCTGGGATTCCATGGGAATGGCTCCAGTAGCTGAACGGCGAGGGTTCGCAGAGTGCAGCTCCACAAGACTGAGTGCCAAAGCAGTTAAGTCAGCTCAAAGGGAAGGACTCGTGGTGTGTGTGTGTGTGTGTGTGTGTGTGTGTGTGTGTGTGTGTGTGTGTGTAGGGGGTCTGAGAGCATTCTGGATTTAGGCTAGTAGAATAACACGCTGCATACTGAACCATGAAAAGAGTGGACTGTGTATGCTGGGGGGGAAAGGGGGTAGTTTCTTTTTTACTTGTATCTCTTTGATCTTGTCTGATTCCTTTGTTTCTTTTCATCACTGATTACAAGCCAAACTAAATATTCTGATAGAAATTAGTAGAGCTGGGTATTGCCACAGATTTCCCAAATTGATTTGATTCATAAGGACATTTCAGTAACAATACCAATTTTGCTTGGATATGAAAGAGATTCTCAGAGAACTAATGCTGTAACCTGGTGCATTACTAAAAATATTCATGTTTCCATTAAGAATTGACAGACGCCCCATTATATTATAAATAAATATTATAGATATTAAGAAAAACTACTTGACATGTAAGGTTGAAAGAATGTCCCTTAATCATCAAGCATTGCATTTCTTAATATTGTGCTGTTATTTCCATGTTAAAAGAAAAAAAGATAGATTCTTAGAACGATCTGACACATAGTTTGATGACTCACTCAGTCAGTCAGGTGAGCCCAGGAACCTGCAGGTCTCACTTCATTTTCACATCACATAACCTCTGTGATACATGTAAATTCGTATAATATGTTGTAGAATTTTAGGGCTATTCACACTTTAATACCGAGTGTTATGTATCAACATTTATACGCACTGTTTGTGAACTACCTTCTCCATTCGTTCCGTGCATCTATGTGCTGTTTTTAGGTCAAAGAAAGAGTTCATCAAGCTGGCAGCACGACACGTGAAAGCGGCCAAATCTGTAAAGTTTCCCCAAATATCCCAGTATTGCATCCTTGGTACGCCTTTCGATCCGTGGAGCCCAACTCGCTGAGAAAGCCTCTCCTGGAGAGGAGCAACTAACACTGATGGCTGGGGTCCCGCGGCAGCTCGGGGGAAACCGGCTACATCCTAAGACCGCCTAAGACATCTTTCTGACCCCAGTGTTTTTTTCTCTCTTTAGCTACCTAGCTACTGTCAATCTGGTTCTCATAGAAACAAAATCCACACGCAGCCTTTTCTCTCTCACCGCACAAGCGCTTCACTTAGGCGCTTCTCTGCCAGAAAATAACCAGCTAGGCTATATGAACACAAGCCCTAACGGGATTAAAGCTTCACGCATCCACTGGCAAAGGCATATATTAAAAGATCAAGCTCGGATTTTATGATTCGATATCTGATAATTCAAATGAAGAGCGATTTAAAATGGGAAAATCTATTTCTTTAAACCCAGCCCTAGAAATGACGTCAAAACAGGCCAGAATTTACGCTACAATCTCAGTTTACTAATGGGTTATAAAGTCCTGATCAAGTGAAGCATTTTTTGCCATTTGTCGTTTCACGCGTTGTAATCTACTGAATCACCTGAGAATGGAAACTGTTGGGAATAACGTGTTACTAAAGTAACGCAATTGCAGTAATGTATTGCTTTTTGCTGTAACGCAGTAACATAAAAGGCATTACTAATGACATTTCAGTAATATATACGTTACGATCTCATTAACGTGCGTTACAACGCATTTTAACCCAAACTTAAGTGGTGTTTTGTTTAAAAAATTTGCCTACACCGTGAAACTTTTCGGCACCAGGGAAAAAAAAAAAATCTGTGAGTAAAAGTGACGTCATTTCCTGTTGCTGGAATTCGATGGTTGAGATGATGACTGCAGAGACTGAATCTACATTTGCGAGATGGTCATACTCCCATTATTTTCAGTTTGTCACATTGCCCTCCACTGGATGTATAATGAGCTGCAATAAACTCAATTTTAGCATTTTAGAATGCCAAGTCATACTTCTGAGGTTTTTTTGGTGAACACAAAAGAAGTGTAAAGCATTACAATTCAGAGACAGTAATATTGTAATCTAACTAATTACTCTCAAATGACAGTAAACTAGTGATCTATAATGTATTACATTTTGGAAGTAACTTGCCCAACACTGATAATAGATAATGCCTGTAACAGGTGTGTCAGGTTTCGACAATCAGTACAGCAGCTTTATTTTCTTTTTTTAATTCAGTTTTAAAGCTCATTCTCAAGACCTCTTTATCAATGCTTCCTTGCCCTGATTTTTTCTTATTCTTTAACAATTTTTGCAAAACCTTTAGTCACATGTTTTATCATTTTCTTTTTTTGATACTGTGAAGCACTCTGTCACCCTGGCTAGGAAAAGTGCTACATAAATAAAGTTGTACTTACTTATAGTTTTTTGCAACAAACATAAAAAAGGAAGAGACAAGCAAGGAAGCCAAAAACGAAAGACAAATATCTCACTGACGAGCTGAATATTGGCTTAGGAGCTTGTGCACAGTGTGCACAAATGAAGAAAGGAAAGAAAGTCAAACATGATGTTGGGGTTGTAATGTTTCTTTTGGAAAGGTAATCTACTAGCCAATAAGAAAATCTATGGCTCTTACCTTGTAAGCTTGATGGCCATATGTGCATGACCAGTATATATTGTATTTAGAGGCCGTTTTGTCTTACGCTATGTGAGATCTCTGAACAGAGGTTCCAGTCGTGTAATAAAAATCACAGCGGTTCTTATTGGAGAGTTGTGATGGAAAATGTATTTTTGCACATTGTGAGCAAAGGTAAAGTAAGTTTGTCTTCACCTGGTGGTTTGAGGACATTTTCATTCAGCGGAACAGCGGTTTACACTCAGCAAGGAAGTAACGTCTTTCACATGCACAAGTCTCGATTTTCTATCAGCTTTATTTTAGTTCGAACACAATTTAATTTACTTCTCGCTGCAGAGGAGGGCAACAACGTGCAGAAAGCTAAGGATTTAAGCTTTAAGATTTAATATTATATAGAGGATACAGAATGAATGGGGGCCATGACGAAAATAGAAACAGAAGGAATGATTCGTGTGATGGGTGGAGGACGAGGCTGGCTAGGCTTTCAAGCAGAGTTCATGTTTTAAAGGCAGTGCTACAGGCAATGAATACATAAGCCCCACCAGGCTGTTGGAATTAGCTTACACCAGCCCTCAACATGTCAGAGAGACATGAAAGAGAAGTGTCCTTACACAGTTGACGGCTATAAAGTGACATGTAGTCAGAGTTTTCAAATACCAATTATGAACACAATTCAAGACAATATAACCTAAGTTATTGTTTCTTCATCTTTGGTCACACCAGGGGTCACTTCCATCTCTAAACAATAAAGCTTAGTAACAATATCCTCCTATTTCCCCACAGACCGCTTTACTAGCAGCTAAGTTTGTCCTCTTGCCTGCCTTGCTGACCTCCACGGGTCACCCATCAGTATTTTGGTCTCATAAAAGTGTCTGCTGCAACCGAGGCGGCACTCTAGGCCCCCGTGTCCATTCATAACCTTAGAGAGGAAGCAGACCAACAAAGACAGGAAACAATTGGGAAGAACGCTCCGTGAACTTCTGCGACCACCATTGTTCAGAGTGGAAAAGGATCGTGGCGCCAGCGCTGACCCTCGCATGTGGGAGCTGCGACAAGTTCAGCAGAGAGGAGAGCTCAGGGTCAACGGTGAGGTGAGGTGGGACCCATCCCCTGTAGTGAACTCGGCTGGATGAATGACTGATGTGTTCGTATCCACGATTACGCCACAGTGTTACTCTGTTTCCTAGCAGCAAGACTAAACAATAGCCATCCACACACACACACACAGGTTATGTCCCTTTGTGATTTACAACCTATGTCTGTATTGCCGTTATATTCACTCACTCACACACACACACTGACCCTGACAAATCTCCAAGTCCATTTTGTGATTCGTGAACAGACATATCTGATGTGAGCCAAGATTAAATAAGGAACATCCATATCAAGAAAGGTCCGGGTCCTCACCTGGCCTGACTCAAATGTGATTCATAGCAATACGCCAATTGTGGCAGCCTGCATGAAAGCAACGGCCGTCTCCCTGTGGCCACAGGCTACGGAGGCACACATGCTACAACAGCGGAAAGTGCCAGACCAATCAGTTTGAGGCGTCTGCTGAGAGCTGTTCTCCACCTTATTAAATATGTAACAGATTTTGTAAACTCAAACACTGGTGAAAGCTGCTGCACTTGGTTGAGGAGGAGGACAACCCACCTGCGGCAGAGGGTAGATAATTAAAATCACTTTAAATAATGTGTGTAAAATACTAGCCACCTGGGAAATACATGCTCATTTATATCTCTCTGGGCTTGGTGAAAGGCCTGCAACAGAAACTCCGCCGCAAAGAGAACAAACACAAGTCGCATTTGATTACAAAAAAAGCCTAAGATATTAAAAGACCCATTTTAGTGAAGATGACTCCTTTACTGCAACAGAAAACACTTCAATTACTGTAGCGACAACTTGGCCCAGAGTTATTTATTTTTATCACATTTTTGTCAGTGCATCCAACCGGATCATAACAGTAATTCCAAATACAATTAATTAAATTAACATGACCTGGACCCAGACAAGTGGCAGAAAATGGATGAATGAACCAATGAAAAATGATTAATTAATTTAAGTTGTTCTTAAAATTGACACTTGGCCATTATAAGACAATGAACTTCCAAGCTACTATAGCTGGCAGTAGTGACAATGTTTGCTACATGTCTGATGGTTCTGGATTAAAACAGCCTCCTGTGCACACAGTCCACCGTCGACAACAATCCCACTTATAGATTATGTCACCTGACAGCCGGAAACTAAAATATTTTATGCCTAACATAACAGACTACAGCAGATAAGAGAAAATATTTAAGAGTTTGTTAATTAAATTCAAGACTTTATGTCTTCTAAGGGCATTTTTTTTTGTTGAAAGAAACTACATTCAATGCTTTTTAGGACTTTTCAAGACCTGCAGATACCTTGTCCAAGATAATTTTCACAGGTTCAATCACGTTTAAAAAGTAAAAGTAATTATAAGTTTAAATGGGTTCAGTTAATGTGATTCAAGTAGTTGGCTTTGTCTGTTCCTATCATCTCCATCACCTGAAGTGCTGAAGTTGAAAATTACTGTAAAAGCACCCATCTTAACATATGTCATGTTCTCAGAATTTCTTATACTCTCATACTTGAAAATAAGACAGGAAATGCCATTTGTTTTCTTTTCAGTAATCCAACTTATGTGTACTGATATGACTAAGAAACTACTTCATACTTACACTGGCATTTTCCCCAAATTTGAACAAAAAGAAGTGTAAGAGATATGCGAGATAAGGGGCACCCTTGAAGGTCTAGGGGCTTTTCGGTGCCGATCATGAATCACAACATCCCCGGGTTCGAGTCTGCACAGGCACAATGGTTGCACGACATTCCCTCTCCCCCAGCCTTTGATTTCTTACTGAGTCACAGCCAATATTTTCAGCTGCCAGCCCATTTCAGGGCTCAGGCTAAGCTGATGTCCTAATAGCCACAAAAAGCTGTGCCACATAATAGCTATTATCAAAACATAATCAAATGCCCATTATCTTCAAATGAGTGCTGGCAAGAAATAGAAATCCATTACAAGCAAATAGACCCCACAGTAATATTTCCCTTCACGCCATCTCATAATTGTAACTCAATTTTTAAAAAGGAAATAAAGGCCTGCTTTGTTTTGCAACATTTCATAAGCCTGCATTTATGAACAGACTTGAGATATTAAAAACTAGACACAGAATTAGGGGTTTCACAACTATCGATTATCGCCAGAAACCGCTTTTTCAAAATAGTCTTTAATATTTTTGGAGTAACAATAGGCCCCGATATACTCCAAAACGAATACAGACTGAAACAACGGGACAGCGTTTCTGTTTATACTACATTGGGTGTTTGGATACACAGACATGCTCTCACATGTGCAGGTTGGCGCGAACAGTCTACGCATACAGCACACGCGGCCATACGTTTTGGGCTGCAAAGACCCTCAAGGACATGGGATGTTGATCAAAACTATGACACGCTACCGTTCGTGAACTACACAGACACGGGAACTATAATCTGAGCCTGATTTTTAAGAAGATTCAAATTTGAGAATACTGAGATTCTACACATTTTTTATGAAATATATTAGGCTTACTAAGCTTCAGGGAAAACAAGCAGTGGCACTACATCACACAGCAAAGGCTACATGTTTAATGAGTGAGGCAATTGTTTACACCTTTATCTAGTAACGAAATTGATGAGATGTATCAGGGTCTGTCTGATTCAACTCCATATGTGATTAACCGATCAATCACACTGTATATTCACTTCACAGTAATTTATCAGTCTGGTGGTACTGGCTAAAGTCATTTTATCCCTGACCAGTTGATTACTAATATGCAAGTGTTAAAGCGCTGTTTGGAAAGCTTTTTTGCATGAATGTCTGATGTGTGAATGCATTTGTCTGGAATTTATCTTTAATAAAACTTTATAACATCATCTTTTCCTTTCGGCTGT
The DNA here is from genome assembly GCA_011952105.1 of Coreoperca whiteheadi. Classification (NCBI taxonomy): domain Eukaryota; kingdom Metazoa; phylum Chordata; class Actinopteri; order Centrarchiformes; family Sinipercidae; genus Coreoperca; species Coreoperca whiteheadi. The sequence goes on from CM022487.1 coordinate 19,539,627, forward strand.
TCCCTTTCAGGGGTCGCCACAGCGAATCATGCGCCTCCATCTAACCCTGTCCTCTGCATCCTCTTCACTCACACCAATTAACTTCATGTCCTCTCTCACTACATCCATAAATCTCCTCTTTGGTCTTCCTCTAGACCTCCTGCCTGGCAGCTCCAACCTCAGCATCCTTCTACCAATATATTCACAGTCTCTCCTCTGAACATGTCCAAACCACCTCAATCTGGCCTCTCTGGCTTTATCTCCGAGACATCTAACATGAGCTGTCCCTCTGATGTACTCGTTCCTGATCCTGTCCATCCTCGTCACTCCCAAAGAGAACCTCAACATCTTAAGCTCTGCCACCTCCAGCTCTGCCTCTTGTCTTTTCTTCAGTGCCACTGTCTCTAAGCTGTACAACATCGCTGGTCTCACCACCGTCTTGAACACCTTTCCTTTCATTCTTGCTGATACTCTTTTATCACACAACACACCTGACACTTTTCTCCACCCGTTCCAACCTGCTTGCACTCGCCTCTTCACCTCTTTTCCACAGTCTCCATTGCTCTGAACCATTGACCCTAAGTACTTAAAGTCCTGCACCTTCTTCACCTCTGCTCCCTGTAACCTCACCGTTCCACCTGGGTCCCTCTCATTGACACACATGTATTCTGTCTTACTGCGGCTAAGCTTCATTCCTCTGTTTTCCAGAGCAGACCTCCATCTCTCTAGATTCTCCTCCACCTGCTCCCTGCTCTCACTACAAATAACAATGTCATAATAAAACTTTATAACATATCAATCACAATTTCAAAGAAATAAATTGCAAAAGATGGGAAAGGTGCTTCACAGGAGGGCTTTTCTTTGCCTCTACTACAGCTGTTGACATGGCATGTGTTTGTGAGTGCCTGGATTAAAAACCCAATAAGCTTTGGTGATGAACATCTCCTCCAACCTTCCTTTGTCACTCTGTTTAACGGACACACCCAGTTTGATGTAAAAAGGAGGAAGAACTTAGCAGTGGCTGCTCTGGGAGAAGCTCAAATTACCCCTGTTATAGAAGCAGGGAAGGGAAACGGGTTGTGACTCCAAACATGGGAACTGAGCCAAGCCTCGTGGTTCTGCAGCTTTGTTTTCTGTTAGTGTACAGACTGCAGAAAGTGTGTGTGACCTGCAGTCACCTCTGGCACTTACAGCACTTAACCGCATTACGAAACACAGTAATATCACTATTAGTAATATTTATCAGTTGTTGTCAAAGAGAGCTAAAACACTTTTTGGAATAAATAATTATGAGACAGTCCCAATTCTCTATTTGAGTGAGCTCTAACATGCATGAAAACAAGTTTTAAAAGGTAATTTTACTTTTATTTGTCAAATGCCTCTTTTGGTATCAGATTCAGCATCTATGTTTCATATATACATGTTATTGTGTAAGAACTACAGCAAGCCTGAGACCAGAAGAGGATAGAAATAAAGAATGCAACAAGCTGGGGAAAAGTAGCTTACAGTAAGTCTATAAAAAGCAATAACAGGGTACATCTGAAGAGGCCACCAAATGCCTTGCACTCTGTCCTGTGGTTCTAGTTGGGGCTTAACGGATCTTTTCATGCTTTAGTGAAAGTAGGCAAAATACCGCAGGTCCCAGACCACAAGACCGCAGGCCCATGACTGGAGATCAGAGCTTGATGAGAGCTGGTCTTGATTCATCGTCATCGCACCCAATTAGGAAATCAACTCTGCTGTGACACTTTTTATATACTTCCGCCTTAACATTCACCACAACTTGACAATAGGCCTTCTGGGCCTGTTCTACAAATGTCTTCAAGGATTTGTGATGACTATGAGCTTCACCTCAAGCAAAAAGTAATTAGTGGACAAACTTAAAAATCGTTGCAAGGGGACTGAAGAGCATAATAATGGACCTCGCTCAGCTCAGCAGACACTGCATGCAGCCATCACACCAAACACATATTAAAAAGAGCCTGAAAAAGCAGACATGTGGAGGGAATCTCGTTCAAAAGAGCTGTTAAACTAATGTACGCAGTGTTGGTAATGGCGAGAGCCAAGGTGTTCAGATAGCACCCATGCGCAAAATTCTTCTCAGCACTTGAACTTGAACTCTTTGGCAGTGTGAAAAAGGTGGGCTTGTCATTTTACAGTAAAAGCCAGAACACAAAGGGAACAGCCCATGTTGCAGGAGCTGTGCTTAAAGGGCACAATGAGAAATGTGCCATGATGTCTAAGATCTTCTTTACCTCCTCCACCCAACATGAGCAATGACAACAGCACGGTCTATTGAGAGCAAACATTCAAAGACTAACCGGCGAGGTGTTGCAACACATCAGAGTGCAGTTCAAGCTGCGTTGACACAGAACTTGGCCTACTTAACTAAACCTGAGCAAATGACACAGCTCGGTCACTTTAGCATTAAAAAAGGGACATAACTAACTTTTGGCTAAACAACTTTTAGGCTGCAATTCATCATTCATTCTGAAGCGAAAAAAGATCTATTTTTGTAGCAAACGGTGACCGTCACCTGCTTTTAGTTGGTCCAAATGGAGTTGAATTCTGTAAATGTTAGACTAGTTGGACATGTGGCAAAAGCAAAGGGGAATGGAAATAATAAGGAGTTAATGGAATGAAAGAGCTGCAACTGGTCATGGCAAAACATTCATGACTGTAATGTAAAAGTAGGGAATTTAAAAAAATGTAACTAATCATAAGTTTTTGATACAGTTTATCATCTAAAACAAGTGTAGTGCGAATGTTTTAGATTAGGATATTATTATTTAACATAACTTTTTTTTAATGTGGTGAGTTTCAAGGTTTTTTTTTTTATTTTACTTGAAAATGTTACAGCTGCAACAAACAATTATTTTCATTATTGACTGATCTGATATGTTTTTCCGCAATTAATCGATAAGCCATTTAGTCAACAACAACATCAGGAAATTCTCAGAGCAGAAGATGAAGTCTCTGGCTTCCTTGTTATGTCCGACCAGCATTTCAAAGATACTGAATTTGCAATCATATAAAACAGATAAAAGCAGCATATTCTCACATATGACATTAAGGCTGAAGCTTGGACCTGCAAATGTTTTGGCTTAAACGATAAATCATCCAAACTGTCAGCGATAAATTGTTTTAGGTCGTGTTAGTGATGGTGTTGTACTAGACTGCAATATATTGTAATGTGCTAATATTCTTGCCCCCTCATTTTAGTAAATGAAAGCCTCTCTGACAGTGTTAGACAAACCTGAACATTATTATCTTTGTAAAAGGACGAATTTATGGCCGTGATGTTGTATTGGATTGCATTAGATTTTACAGGTTTCAGTGTTCCCCACACAGACTAATTTGTGGCGGTGCGCCGCAGATTCAACACTGGCCGCCACACATTGCGTTTGGTGTATTTTTTTAATTAATTTTTTCAGCACTATTTAAATCACGCAGCGTGTTCGTTCAGCTGCATTTCCTTTCCCTGTGTCACTCACACGTCTGACACACTGACACACACACACACACACACACACACACACACACACAGCCCAGCCCCTCCCCTCCGTGCACACCGCGCCTGTCTCGCGTGTCATGAAAACGAGATCATCCCTGGAAGCGTGGCCTAGCCTATTTGGTGCAGAGAAGACAGCTGGCGAAAGTTCACAAAAGGTTGGTCGCATGTAGACTGTAACAAGAAGTAGTATAGGGTGTGAAAGGTGTACTACAGTTATGGGAGTTGAATATAGTGTGAATTGTGTTAAGTTCTATCTAGTGATGTGTGTTCTAGTACGACGTTTGTATAGGCGTGAATCCCTGTTTTGTATTTACTCCAATAAAGTTCTGTGTTACAAATTAATATTGAACGAATTATCCCCCCCCCATCAGCCCCCACACATTGAAGTTGGATCTGTGGGAAACACTGGGTGTAAAAACAATAAATAATTAATAATAAAGTGGCCCCTGAGGTTTATGAATGCCTAACTGTCTGAAATGTTGGGGTTGCCTGTGACGGCCTTTCAGGACCGTGATATGTAGTGTGACGGTCATGCATCAAGCCTAGGTAGTATGACTATTTTCAGTTGCACCATAAAGAATCACAAATATCACATTTTTACATGAGAGTTAAAGAATTATATCAAAAGACAGCTTACTTCTTTGACAGTGGTTCTGCGTCCAGCAGCGCTCGCTGAAGTGTCCGTTGATGGTTGTCGTCTGGCAGGTGGTTTTTCCGATTGCCGCCCCTGGGCACACGTCACCACACTCTCTGTCGTTCTTGTTAGCCATTATGTAGTTGTCCTCCACCGAGTCCGAGATTTTGGACCAGTCCAGAGTGGAAAGATAGCAGAGGTCTGGGTTCTTCTCAATTCTCACGGCTCCTCGGGTGATGTTCATCAAGCTATGGAGGCCAATCTCTCGCAGCTGGAGCATCTCAAACATCACTAGAGCGTAGTTAAAGAACAGATTGTTGCCTCTGATCACAGTTAGATTGGGGAAGAGATCAGTGAGGCTCTCTAGGCCATAAACTCTGAAGAGCAACAGGTAGTCGGTGACCACTATCAATTTGGGGAAACTGAGCCCTCGGAAATCCTCGGGCTTGGTCCTGAACATGAGTAAGATCTTCAGGTGGCCTTCGATCACAGAGCAGTTCTCAAGCGTCTGCAGGTTGGTCACATTGTTCCGGATGTCCTTGCTTGGACAAACTGAAAAGACATAAAAGTAAAGACACAGGTTCTTTAGAAACTTGATACCATCATGTACGACTCACAAAAAAACTTCAAGTAGAAACAAGGCTCAAACTATATTGTATGTAAAGGCTGAGATGTATAGTAAAGTGGGTAACTGAACAGTATTGCCTTATAAATAGGAAATGTTCTGAAGCTCGGGCAGGAACCACAAAAACAATTGCCAAAGACAATTTATCGTGTCCAGTTGTCGGCGATTACAACTGCTGAACGTGAATAAAGTGTTAGGCAAGACGTCTGCTCTGTAAACTGGAAAAAATAGAGTTGAAGAAGTCAGACAAGGTCTCAAGGAGGCAAAGAAAAATAGCTCTCTTGGTAATTAGAGGGGATATTTTAGTGAAAAAAATGTGGTTATGTCTCTGGCTTTGATAAAGACCAGACCATCTTCGCTGACATTTTGTTTAGCAACCACATATCTGGCTGTGAGCCACTGTCGAATATGGAGTGCTGTCATCCGAGTGAGGCTGTGCTCATCCTTAGTTACGCCAAGTTGATTTGTGGATTTGTGCTTCTGTAACTCAAGACCATAAAAAACATTAGCTAATGCATTAAGAGTATTATATGAGGGAACTGAAGCACTATTGGCCATGTATTGCACCAGTATAGACTTGTGGCTTTGTCAGTCCTCACCCAGACACATGATCCTGTTTGATGAGAAATTCCTTAACTATGCTATTTCGCAAAAGGCGACATTTGTACTGTATCAATCATTTTAAAATTCTACTGTATCACAAGAGATTAAGCTGCAACCAGTGTTGCGCGCTACAAAGTAACACGTTACGAGTACTCATTACTTTTTTGTTGTAAAGAATAACGTAACACGTTAGTTTTGCAATTCAAGTAATCAGTTATTTAGTTAGGTTTTTAAATAAGCATTCTGTTACAGAAAAGATGTTTCCGTATTTCGCTGTTCCTTTTCTTGGCACAAAAAAGGGGAAAAAAAGAAAATCCACAACGAAATCGCACGGTTTCTGTTTTTTCCCCTAGTTCTTGGAGGTTAGCTGTGTACTAGTGGAAGGTATCCAATCCTACAGTTTTGTCAGTGCTCATGTGTCGCTCAGCGAAGTCAGGGAGATGGCAGAGGAAAGCCTTTACGTCGTGGAAGTAAGTTCCTAAGCACTGACCCAGTTCGCCGTCAGATTGTTAGCAGCCAAAAGGCTGCACAAGTGTCACCTGTAAGGTACCCTCAGTTTCTATTTACTTTCATATACTTCAAATAATTTCTTAAAGTATATTTTTACAGGCTTTTTTTATGCTTTTATTTGACAGAGACAGCTGTAGAGATTGGAAACGGGAGACAGAGAGAGAGGGGGATGACACGCAGTAAAGGACCTGCAGGTCGGAGTCGAACCCGGGTCCACTGCGGTGAAGACTGCAGCCTCGCACATGGGGTGGGCGCTCTACCAACTGAGCTAACCGCACCGCCCATACTTCAAATAATTTACATTTTTTCATTGCAGTTGAATTGCAAAAGGATTACATTGTATGAACTTTTAATCGATTAATCAATGGGATAAACGGTAGAATACTCGATTACTAAAATAATCGATAGCCGCAGCCCTCCTCCTGCTAAATATATCAAATACTATTACACTCAGGGGGGTCTGAATGGAGAGAGCCGACGGTAACGAGGATTTCCTCAATACTCTCTTCAGGAAATCAGCCAAACTCTCAAGCGTATGCTTTGTGTGACATAACACAAGTAATTATGGTCATAAAGACGTTTTCCTTTGCAGGTGCAACAGGGGACATTCCAGGCCCAATTTTACAGTTCACGGGTCATGGATGCAGCTGGTGGTGTGCTGCCTGGTGAGGGGACTGTATTTGTTTACCTACCGACCCACCACTGAGCTGGACGCATCAGGCCGACTGGTCAGCCATGTGGGGAAGACGTACGACAGCTACGCGCGCACCTCTTTATGGCAGCAGCTCATTTTACACTTTCTGTTGCGTGCACGCACACGCACACACACACACACACACACACACACAGACAAGCGCACGCACACACAGACGGACACTCACACACACACACACAGTGTCCAAACAACAAGCTTTTCACTCCATGACCTTAACCAGCATAGCTCACGCCGCAGAAATTGTCTAGAGTTCAGCTTACAACATTGAGGCTTGTTTAAAGAACACACAAAATGTCCTAAACAGCAAGCTATTAAAAGCAACATTGCTTGTTAAAAAGTACATTTCTGTTTTTAAATTACACTAGATCTTCAGTTCTCTTTGTGGTCCTTGTCATTTCAACATATCTGCCTCCAAATGAAACATTTCCTATCAAACTGAAGGTAACTGCCCGAGGAGTCTGCAGCAAATGTAGCCTACTGTAGATCCATCAAGAAACATGTTTAAAACTACAAAGAGCCTCCCTCTTTCTCATACAAGACCCCACACACACTCAAAACAAAACAGTTTAATAGATAAAGACGCTGGCGGAGTACAATACGAGGGGACAGTGGTTCTGTACTCGCAGTCAAGTCAGCCAGCAGAGTACTGAGTGACCCTGTGGAGAAGGAGAATTATCACAGGGCGGTGAGTCCAAGCTCCTATCAGTGTACACTTTCAGCCAGGCCAGTATTTTTAGCACCGCATTCCCAATAGAGAATCTAATACACTCCGGCCGTTCCGATAGTGGCTCACATTGGAAACTGGAACATGGCAGCCCTGGTGTGTAAGTGAGGAATTTTAGAGCGGCAGCAGGGAAAGAACTGCGCTGACTTCTCCATGTGTGAACACTTAGTTTAGAAACAAAACTTTGGTAGGAGTACGAACTGGTTTTTTGGTTGTTTTTTTGTTGTTGTTTTAGAGTAGCGCACTGAAACTCAGTCCGTGACGACATGACATAACTCAAGCAAAACAAACCAGATGCATCTCAGAATTTAAATGCTGCCTGTATTGTTGGGAAAGAGGAAAAACTGAGAGACATCACAAAGGTTACTATGGTGACTAGGCCAGCTCCAGCTCTCCATACATCACCTAATCTGAGCCAGACGAGACTGAAAACACAGCCATCGTGCACTGAATCGTAAATTAGTCATTAAAGTGGCAGGTTTTCATTGACCGATGCCATCAGAGGTCTCTCACTGCTTGCACCTTTGAGACAGATGAACTTTTAGGGTTAATCAAAAAGGATCACTATGATGGTTTTCCATTTCATCATCACTGTGAGCAATGAAAAACCTGATAGTAACAACAACAACAGGGATAATAGCCACACTGTAGAGAGTTTGACAAATCATAGTTTAAAAGGTGTATTTTTTTTTATCATTAGTAATAAACCCAAAGCAAAGACCAAAACCAACAATGAATTTATCCCACTAACAAAACAAAGCAAAGTTGAGTTGTATAGCATTTTTCAAACGCAGGTGCAAATTCAAGTGCCTTAACACTAATAAGGCATAGAATTTTTTTCTAGACTTGAGCGTTTGACTGCATCAGTCTTCATCAACGTTAATGCTTAATTAGAAGCCAACGCGGATGAAAGGTTCCACAAGTGCCCTCGATTAAAATCATAACAGCTACTGTAGCAACAGATCCATCTCAGAAAACTTGATCTGCTGATAAAGACCATGTGACATAGTAAAACAGCTCTGTAAAAAGCTAGTTAGTGGACCTTGAATTGGAATTGTTTAATGAAAACCAATTTAAGCAGCATAGAGTTCAATTTAAACAAAATAAGAACAGAAAAACAATACTATTTCAGTGCAGTAATACAGAAAATAGTCTAAGATCTATCCAATAAAGGAAATAAAAGAGCAGTATAATCAAACAAGTATTGTCTGTGTGGCAAATCATGACATTGCATTGGGTCATATATTCCTTAATTAAGACAAACACAGCTTACTAACAATACTTGTCAGCAGTTTAAGTTGTTGATTTGTGGATAATCATTAAAAGATAAAATAACACCAGCAATTTGGGCTGCAGCTATCGATTATTTTAGTAATCGAGTATTATACCATTTTCCTATCGATTAATCGGATAAGTACTTTTTCTTTATTAAAGAGCAATACTAAATATACAAGAGAAAATAAGACAGGTATCTTAAAAAACACTAATTTGTTATTGCTGCGAACAAGAACATGAGTAGAGATGCGCGGATCAGCTCTAACGTCACCGAATGCGCTGTTAAAAACAATCCATCCATCGCACATGATTCTGATCTCCGCACCCGATTGAAACATTACAATTACTGAAATTCTCAGTGTTAAGCGCGATGCTATCGTAACATTAGCTACACTGTAGTAGGTTGCTTTAAAAAAAATCTTTTGGCGAAATGACATTTGCGAAATAACCTAACCATAGCCTACAGCCCACGGAGTGACCGCTGGAACGTGAGCTAGAGAGAGAGATGTTTGTATTTAATTCAGATAAAGTACATCCCACATACAGATTTACATTTTGAGTTAATAATTCATCATAGTAACACTGCTTGTTTCATTAATTTGGGAGCTATAAATGTGATTAAAGTGGGAGATTTAAATTACACAAATCAATGAAAGCACGAGCGCTGCGCGTCACGCACACACAGTTACAGCTTGTTCTGCTATTTGTTGCGCTTAGCTTTTATTAACATTTGAATTGTGTATTTCGGAGATATCAAGTATATATATATATATATATATATAAAGTCCCATTAAACATTTCACATACACATCACAAGATGATGATGCATGTGCAAACTCCATTCATGCTCGTACCTCTTCAGCTGACACGCAAACTTAAATGTTCAGCGTCGCATCCTGAAGCTCAACACACATTTGTCTTTGTTTAAAAATAGCGAGCAGGACTAAATGACATGACTCGTGATGATGCCGCTCTCTTTTTCTCGCATTGCGCTCTTTGATCTTGAAATAAGCTGAAAACGCAAGTTAAAGAATGACACATTCATTGCGTTTTACCGTGAAATGAGAGTTCCGCGTCTTTATTAAAATCAACACATTAATGATTTATCTCTCATCCACCCGCAAGTTTTGGAATGTTTGGCTACTTTTATTAGGCTACTTTACCCACCTGACATGCGGAAATAACCGCAATCTGCGCATACTCCGAGTCCTCACACAAAAATTGTCTTTCTGCAACATGACCGTGTGTAATTAAATGGACTAAACGAAGCTTTCGAGGCAATTGATGATTTTATGAATTCAAGTAACTCGAGGAATCGTTTCAGCCCTACCAGCAATCAAGTCGAGTGTCAGTAGAAGTTAATCTGTGTCTGAATCGCTTATCCTGAAAAATATACATCATTTGAGCTGAAACGATAAGTCAATTAATTGATAAGTCATTTTTTTAAGCAAATTGAGAGAATTTGCTGATTTTCATAATTTACTGTAAACTGAATATATCTTTGGGCTTTGAACTTCAAGACAACTGAAGATGACACCCAATCAGAGGTGTTCCGATCACATTACAGATGAGCCTGTGAATGCCTGATGTGAATCTCGCCTGGGTCAAGAGATGGTCCTAAATTTTAATCAACATGTACTCAACTACATCTCTGAAGTGTGTACACAAATAAATACAAATCTATACTAAAAGCGAGTCAGCTCTACACGATCTCAGCTCCACTGTGTGCTCAGTGGCACAATGGACCAATCCACAATCCTTTTACTACAGCTGCGGGCATCAACAGGCAGGGACACTTCTGATCTTGTGAAGGAGGTTGATAGAGACGGGGGAGGGGGGCTACAGGTTGTTGGACGGATGGTATAGATTATCGCTGGGCCTCGTAGAGAACTGAGGCCTCAGTAAGCAGGAACACAAACACCCGGTGATTGCAACACTTCCCTTTTCAAGGTTTCGCTGTTCTGGTGTTTTCCAACCTAGGCTAAAACTAACTGCAGATCCACAAAATGCCGAAGTCACTCAGAAACTTGTTCACTGTGTCCAAAGTGACGTGTGATGTAATCCACCTTAAGAAGAGCGTGTAAAAGCTAATCAGTCAGTTTCTAGGTATACCGTAAACATAGAAAATAACTTTCAATGACTTTGTAACATTCTCTCTTCTGAAGTGGTGAAATAATGACATATAATACAACAACATACTCCTGTTCTGACAAGGAACAAGCTTTAAAAAAAAAAAATAAAATCGGACATCTTCATCAGCTCAAGGCAACGTTTAAGTCAGCATACAACCATTTACTTTTGAGAGCCTCTCGGCTGCAGTTAGTTAATTAATTAAGAGAGCTTTGTCATCGCTTCAGCTGAACAGGACTGGATATTACAGTAGTTAGACAGTGACATTACTACAAGTGTAAGCGATACAACCCTCTTTAGAAAGCGTCCTCCTCAACAATATAGGCTCTCCTATAAATGTATTGCAAGCAGGGCCAGGGGTAGAGCGGTTTATCAAAGAGGGCGGGGACGACTCATCGACGTAATGGGTTACAGAAATACGTCGATTTGCATAGCACGCGTCGTAACGGAGTATTGCCGCACCCGGTCAAAGCATGGATTTCCCCCGAGAACAAGCTGCAGCCTTAAAACCTCGCCCACATCTCCCCTCGCGCTACCCCTCCCGTACAGTTGCACCTGCTCTGCAGAGAAACACAGAGAGTGAGTCCCCTTACTTAAGCCGTTCTTCAGTAAAAGCTTGTATGTGCAAAGGATTGAATAAAATATTGAAATATTAATGAGACATGTTTTTTATATTTATTTTATAATCTTTAGAATAATCAATAATTTAGTCATTAGATTTATCAACCAATCAAATAAATAATCCTTAGATTATTTGATTACAAAAAAATATATATTTTGAGAAAGTCCTGTTATTAAACGTGCCAGCTGTTTGGTAGGGGCGACGTGGCAAGTGCAGCACATTGACAATACAGTACAGTAGAGTACAACAGTCCAGGGAATAAAATGAAACCAAAGCAATTCAGACCCCGGTCTTTAAATAGAGTGAAATTGGGTAAAAGAGAGTGGCTATAAAACCACAAAGTTCCCTCTTGGGATTGTTTGATGGTTATCCTGTTGAGAAATGGCTCTGGACCAAAGATCATTTGTTGATTCAGTTGCCCACCAGCTGCACTCGCGTACAAATGATTCTCTCTCTCTCTCTCTCTCTCTCTCTCTCTCTGCCAATGTTGGCAGTGAGGTAATTATTACCCCTAAAAGTGTGAGAGCACAATAACAAGCACATTTCCTTTAAACGGGGTCACAGCACCAAGGGTAAAGATCTGACACGTCAAGACTTCCTTGTCACACGCCTGTGTGGTCAAAGTGAAAGATTGCAGGTGTGCCACATTACTACAATTTCAAACTCTATATTATTTTCCAAACGTGAGCCTGTCAGGATTAGACGGCCTTTGTTGAGGGTGACAAGTGCAGCAATAATTTCATTGTATACGTGTCAAACATCCTCATGACTTTGGCACTTGAGACAGCAGTGGCAGTTAGTGTGTAGTGTTTTTGGATGACAGGTTCATCACCTTACAATTGCTTTCCTTGTCGGGAGGCGTAAATCAAGGGTGTCAGGTCGCCGATTGCTGCTCCCCATACGAGACCTGCTCTGAGCAGAGCGGTACACAACAACAGGCTGCCAGCGGCTTCATGGTGAGCCCCTGCTGTTTGACACTCTGTGTGTTATCATGGCACAACAACACACTGCAGTCTGACAATCCTTCCATCCGAGACCTCAACAAACCACAGTCGCTGCCTCTTATATACCGCCATTATATTCGAGTCGCAGGGCCGAGCAACCCTTATTGGAAAAAATAGATAAAGAACCGGAGACGTCTGAAAAACCCAGAAGGTTGATATACAACACTTTTCTGAAGGTATTTCCAGTATCCTCAAAGACAGTCTTATAACCACGTGGATGAAAGGAATATTCTGTCCGCGTCACAATCAAAAAATGATTTTTTAAACTTGTTTCCTAAGTAGCAACTGCTTCCTCTCCAAGTAGCCCGATGTGACATGCCTCCTTGCTTGTTTTGTACGAGACAAGAAAAATATACCCGTTTTTTTTTTTATGAAAATACAGGATAAAACAATGTAGCATAAATATAGACGAATACAACTGATGATAAAACTTTTTAATTGAGTTAACTTTTTTACAACAAATGTTAAGAACATGCCTTGGTGAGCTCACAGCGCAGCAGGCACAACATAAGAACATACTTAAAGCCACTGGAAACCCAAATCCACAATAGCCTTTAAACTATGTAAATGATGGTCGGATATACATAATAATAAGCATCTAAAAATTTTTAGAAATGTGTTTCAATTCTAAATATTGTCATTTAAGTAATTTCTCTGATATGGGTCTGAAATGGCGTGGTTATGCGCCGATATTAATTACGTGAACCAGTCATAAAAAAAAAAAATCCACGTTCGTTTTCTCACAAACACAGTTGCAACAAAACCTCTGGGCTCCCGCTCAATCTGCCTCTTTAGAGTCTGAGCCAACTCGTCTCTACTTAGCCTTTAGCAATTACGATCTATCTAAGCTATCTCTCTCTCTCTCTCTCTCTCCCTCCCCAATCTTTCCCCATCATGCTTTGTTGTGCTGTCCCTTCACCGGTGAAAAAGACAACGTGTCATTCTTTTATTTTCCAACTGCTGGGAACACCCTCTAACGGGGGGTGAAAATGATTAAATCCTGCAGAGAATTTGTATTCGGAATTTGGGTGTTTAGTTATGACTGCGGGTGTTGAGTGTCAGCCGAGGGAGGGCATTAACAGCCGCGGGTGTTGAGCTTCGGCTGCGGTTGTCTGTTCTCGGGCCGCAGGGGTTTAGTGCTGGCCACAGGTCATCTATTGTCAGCCGTTGTGTGGCACTAGCTAATGCTACAGGGCCACCATTTTGCATTGCATTCAGAGTGCTTGTCGCTTGTGCCATTGCTGTGACTGAGATGACAGGGAGATGTCAATCAAGATGTGACCTGCCACACCTACACAGTCTTGAGAAATGGTCTAAACAGCAAAATGGGTAGTTTTTTAACTAGGTTTTCTAATAGTTGGACATTTATTTTCACTCAGATTTTTGCAGATGCTTAATGGGACGCTCAACTTTAAAACCATACATGCATTTTTACGGTTTTAAGCCAAATTTCAAGTGTCTTTGACAACACGAAGTACCATAAATATAAAGCATAAGCTAAACCAATGAAAGTGGCATAATCAAACAGCCTTTTACATTTTGTTTCACGTAGTACAAATTGAGCACAGACATTTGGCATTTCCACTTCACATCTTTGTTAGGAAACAGTGGCACAACTTGAGAAACAGGTTAAAAAAAACTTTTTCTATTGTGCAGCAGACAGAATATTTTTTCATCCAAAATGTTACAAGAGTTTTTGAGGAGTTTGGAGATACCTTGAGAACAGCAGTAAGCGTTGTTCAGCGACCTACTGGGTTTTTCACAGATCACTGGGTATTTATTTTTCAGGGGAAAAAAACGGGTGCTTGACTCTGTGACTCGAAAACATGAGAGGCCCAAACTGGGGCTAGCTGAAAGTATGAATTATGTAATATGTAACAAAACGTAAGACCCATCTGCCGTTACATAGACAAATTGGCACTAAAATTTCCTACCAGCTAAATGCATTTAATCAATTCACACTGCCACTAAATATAAGCTTTCATTATTAAGAGAATTTTTCCATCAAGCTGAGCTGGACAGCTACCAACAAGTAGCTCACAAGATTTCCTGACTTCGACACTGGTCACTCCAGCTTATGAAATCGGCCAGTGTGAGGCCCAGGTTTCACTCTTCCCTTCGGTGGTTCACTCTCAACTCCGAAGAGGGGTGGGGGCTACAGTGCAATTACGCAACTTGCTTTTTGATTTATGTCTTAAAATTCTTGCTCAAACTGGTTTGATGACATCGCTCCATTTGCCCCTCGCTACAATCGGATGAAAGGTGAGAGAGTCTGTACTTTTCTTTTCCCTCAGAGCGCCTCTTAAATCCAACTACTGCCATGTACTGCGCTAGTATGAGTCTTAGAGCTACATACTGCGGACCAACGTCTTATACTGAACAAAGGAGGAGTGTGTGTGTGTCAAGATTATTGTAACAAACAAACCTTGAAGCAATTTTTTCTCAAAGACCAGAGAAGAAGAAAAAAATGAATGGACACAAGACAGCACAGCAGTTTAGGGGATAAGTCTTAATAAAGCCTGTGATATTTTTCAGGTGCGCACCAAAACCATTGCATGCAATGCATTCGGACATGCACTCTCGGTTACAGGAAATTATTTTAATCAATCAATTTCTTCCAACTCTGCAAAGCCGAGAGTCAAAAAACACTATATTTATTTCCCTATTGCAATAAGTCCTACAGACTGAAGAGTAGAGAAACCACATGAACAGCTGTGAAAAGTTTGAAGATGTTTAATCTCAACCTTAAATCAACAGTATCCTCCACTGAATCATCTGCTTAGATAAAACATTATAATATATATATTGTAACGGCCTATATGGCACAATGACTGTGAACGGTGTTATGCCATGTTTACCAGACTGGTCTCGGTTCTTGTCATCTTGAAAATGCACTCTTACTGTACTACAGTTTAAACCAGCAGGTAGTTTCACAGGTTTGCAATACGTTCCCTCATAAGTATAGCCAATATTTGCTCAAAGTAACAAATTCCAACAAAGTAAAACAGTGATTGGGTGCAGTCAGTGTGGTGTTTGAGAAATGTGAAAATGTCTCCGGGTGACTGCAAATGTGTTCATTCGTTCTCATCACCCGGGGTTGTTGGCTGGTGAGTATAAAAGGGATTGTCAGGAGCTGTAAAGAGGGCTTATTGTTACATTCCTGCACTGACCGCTGCAACAAGCCAAGGCCTTCCAATCTACAATAACAGACAATTAATTCTTCTAAATTCTCAGACGACTTACTTACTTGGGGCAAAACAATTTTGTTTACAGCTCCTGCAGACTCAAATAGCCGATAAGTGTTAACCTTTGTCCCTTCAATGCAGTGACTCTCTATAAAACTACTGTCGCCGCCTCCCTGCCTCTATCAGATCACTACCAACAAACAAACAGGAAAAGTCTGGATGACAAACTGACAGGGTGTCTGCACTAATCACGTTTAAAGTATTTCTCAGCATGTGATCCCGGTCAAGTTTTGATTTGTCTGTTTAATGTAATTGCACTATTGCATGTGGTTTCGAATGTGTGTGTAATGTAATGTAATGCCCCACAATAATTCATCAAAACTACTTGGGTCCTAAATGCATATGGATCTCTTATCAAAATATAAAAAAAACACAAGAAATTAACTTAATCAATTTCTCCATAATCTTGGCACACTTGAGGAATGTGTAATGATTTTTAGATTTCTGTGTTAATCCCCTCACCTCCAACAGTCGGAAAATGTGCGCAATATTTGACCGATTTTAATCAAATGCGTAATTTCTATTTTCTTACGTGTACACACAGGCAGGTTGTACAGTGCCGCCAGCCACTGAATCCGACACATTTTCACCCAATTAAAATGCTCAATATGAACTATGAGAGGTAAAGAAACAATCCGTGCTACTTACCCTCTCCACTCGCTTGATGACAGAGCATCACAAAGCAGCCGGCGGTCAAAACAAAACCCAAACACAAAGTCCGGAGCCACATAACTGACTCGGGATAACGCTCCGGGTCAAATGCAGAATAATCCTTGGCGAGGAGGGCGGCTCAAACCGGAGGAGGAACGCGCTCAGGAAACTGGCTTTGTTTTGCGGCGTGGGCCGACAGGTAAACAAAAATAAATAAAAGACATCGCGGAAGATGGGCGGAGGAACGAGTCCAACGTGTTCAGCCAAACACGGCTAACGCTGCCGCTAAAGTTAGCCGCCTCATGGAAAAGCGCTGCTCACAAAACACCAGCACGGGACACGCGTGCTCTTGTTAACTGCGCCGGCTTGTTAAACTGTCCCAGTGGGGTTGTGTCCGCGTCGGGGGAAAAGGAGCCAAAAAAACAGACGTGTTGTCCGAGCGGAAGACACCGTTAGCGCTAGCAAACGGCAGTTACGCTAGCTAGCTAACGTTAGCTGCCTCGCCTGGCTCCGCCACTCTCGTCCAGGCCACAAGCGAAGTTTGCGCTGCTTTTACAGCGACACTCGCAATTAATTCCAACTTTTAAGAAATCTCGCGCATGCCCACACGGCTGCGGTGCATATTCTGTGTAAAAAAAAGAGAGGTGACTTGCATGCATGGACACCTCAGTAAAAGCGACCATTAACTTAAAAAAAGAGTAGTTTTGGAGCCGTTTGCTGCGGACTCGCATGCGTGGCGTAACGTTAGCGTGTCTTTCAGGGTGCAGAAATCCTCTCAGGACCTCTAGCGAGCACACGCCATTACCGCTGACTTCTTTAGCTTCTGAAACAAGGGGTTTTTTTTCGGGCAGCTGGCTTGCTGCAAAAGGCGACAGCTCCTCTCCGTTCGGTGCAGAGATTTCCAGCGAGACCCCCTCTCTCGGAAAGGCTGTCAGACGAGACCTCGCCGTGGCTCCGCTCGTCTCTCTTTTTCTTTCTGTGTTTGGGAATAAAAAAAAACTAAAATGCTCCAGGTTGTGTTTACGCGCCGCACAGCCGACTGCTGCCACAACTAAGCGCGCGCGTCGGTGACAGTAAAAGGAGGAGGAATCAAGCTTTTGAGTTGCTTTTCCTTTGCTTTTTCCACGCACAGAGGTAGTTTGTCCAGTCTCCCAGGTCCTGTTGGATCCCCTTCTTCCCAGCCTCTACGCCAGTAAACAATCCCTGCCAGCGAGCCAGATGGGTTTGAGGGGAAATACGGACTGGAGTTTCTTGGATCACGCAACAAACGCGACACAAAGAGCCCACTGTCCGGTGGTAACGCGTCAAAAAGTACCGCAGTTACTTCTACCGGTACTTTGTATTGTAAAGGACTTGATGTTTCAATTACAGAAGGCTGCTATGGATTTACTGCCATTCAAATTAAACCTACCATTACATACATGCTAGTCTAGAACTGAAATCATTATATAAAACTCATTTGATAATCAATTAGTCTTTAAGTCATTTTCAATTTTCTTTGTCTTATTTGATAAGAAGCTGGTCTGTCAAAACAAGACCAAACGAATTAAACATCAGTTGATTCATCGAGGAAATTATTGGCGGAAAAATAGTTATTAAAAATAATTTTAGTTGCACCCCGAAAATACTACTGTCCTGCTTTTATTAGTATTAATTCAACAGTAACAGTATAATAATAATAATAATAATAGCAATAATAATGATGATCACAAGTTATCAGCTGCTCATCTTGAAGTTACATTTTATGAAAAAATGACTCTGGATCAGTCTGGGATTTTTTTAAACTCCCATTTTAGTTCAACTTTATTCAAAATAAGCAGGGTGTCTGGGGTTGATCGTTAACACAATAATATAATTATTCAAAGGCCACTACTGTGATTGGCTAGCAGCATTGCTGGCCATGCCCCCTCCCCTGACAGAAACACATGCTGGCCAACAAGAGGCCAGACCATGTGCAGCGCAGTAAAAATTAGAACCAGAATTAGATACTGCTGACGAAAACAATCTCACCATAAGGTCCACCCAGTTGTTGTTCTGGAGCTTTCAATCGTATCACATGAGCTTCCTCAGAAGATGGAGTTTGCCAAGTTTTCATGGAAATGGGGATTTTCAAATGTCCATTTTTTTTCTGAGCACCCTAATTAACTCAAGGTCTGCCTACTAGCCTTTTGCAGAGCTTTCAACCACATCTCACGGTCCGTCTCAGTGGATGGGGTTTGCGCCGTTGTCATGGAGATAGCTCAGTTGTTGTTGACCTCCAGATAGATTTGTACACATTGTGACATCACACAGTGGTTAATTCAGCTATTTTTATAATGTAAAAATTGTGAAACATTTAGGAATACGAGTTTCATCTTTTTACTGTATGCAAGTGACAGACGTCAGCCAAGTGCAGACCTTCTATATATATAATAATCTCCATAATTAGACATAAAATTCACAGTCACGACTGAATCACTTGTTTGGTTAGTTGCACAAAAATTGAACAGGATTGCTAAGAAAAGCAAATATGATAGTGATAATATGCAGTGTGGTATAATGCATAATGTAAATACAGATATGTGGTACCTAGAAACATGCAAGGCTGCACAAGTGTTTGGAATAAAACAGTTTAGCTGAAGTGTGCAGGTTTAAAGCAAGAGCAGGTAGTTACATGTCTATTAGTAGAGCGATTGTAGTTGTGAGGTTTCACCACTTTCACTGCCTTTGAGATGGAGATTTGCCAAACATGCAGCTGTTTGAGGGTTGCCAGTTGTTTTGCCACCAGCACCCCTCCCCCCTTCACCCTGCAGTGTACTCTAGTAGTCTTTGACGTCAGTCAGAACTTTATTAGGCAGATGATAGAATGATTGCATGATTATTATAATAACACAAAACAAGGCAAAATGATGATTGTGATTGTATTTAATTGCATCAATTCACTTTGTCGTTGTTCTGCACTGACCACGAGAAGCAAAAACATATTAACATAAACATGTTTTTCCCACCAAGTGGTAAAAAACAAACATCCCAGATATTTTATTTACATTGTTTGAAAAACACAGTAAAGTCCAATTTACCTGAGGCCGGATCACAGGACAGGGTCCTTCAGTACCATCAGCGCTGACTCAGAAACTGCCTGACAGGTTTTCTAATGGCCTTTAATGTAGGTGGTGATTACTATAATTATGTTGCAATGCTTCTCACCTCATCTTGTTAACAAGACAAGTCTGCAAACCCATGTTTAGTTGATTTAGTGACGTTTTTCTCCATTAATAAGCACTTAAACACTCTGAAAACTTAGCATGCGATTATGGGTTTTTGCGTTTTATATGCAAGCACAGTATTTTGTGTTTAAAAGCTAAAAATATAACTATGAAGTTTTCTGTCTTTGCATTTAGCGTTTAAACTGATGTGAAAGATAGGTCAAAGTAATAGTGAAACACTGTAACGAGCTCACATTTTGTGGCTCCGTTATATACATACAGTTCATGTACCTGGCTAAGAGAAGGTAATGGGGAGAGGGGGGTGGTGAGAAAGGTACAACTTTTTGTCATGTGTACATAAACGAATTTGGCAGTTATCTTCCTTTCCATGTGAATTAAAGATCACATGCTAATGGGGAAATTTCTGCAAGCACCCTACCTAAAAATCCGTCCTTAATTTTCCTCCTCGTGAAGAGCTAAGAGTGACTGTATCCGCTCAGATTTGGACCTTCTGTACATGTCTCAAAATGATGAAGATCCAATGTTTTTTCAGAAAAGATGAGGAAGGAAAATCCTTGTGTGATTCAACCTATTGTTTAAAAACAGAACTTTATCCTCCCTTTGAGACGTATTTCACACTGCGTTCACAACTGAGCTCTCAGAGACTGAAAATATCTGAGATTGTTCTTCCTGGCATGTTTTGTTTGAGATGCAATTGTGCCACAATGCCATCTCCATCACCACCTCCGCTAATTCACTACCTGTTTACATCCTCCATCGAAGCAGCAGCAGCAGCAGCACGTTTGATGCACGGTAATCATGTCCGGTTGTTTATTGCATTGAAATAGATTTGTTACTGTAATACTAAAAACGCTGCACTTACGGGAATTCTGTGGCAGCTGTGACACTTCTAGTCATCAGTTCGTTGTGAAATATTATCTGGCTGAGATTTGTCTGTAAAGCAGTCAGGTGGTGTGCATGAACACCAACCGCTATCTGCTGTTGCCGCAGGTCGTCGATTCAGTGGGAAGTGAAACAGTGACGTGAAACAGGAGAGGGGCTCATTAGTAACATCAGCACTCGGTAATCAGAGTTATTTACTGCGAGAGGAAGACCCAGAGGCTCTCGTGTGTTCACAACAACATGTCCGAAATGGTGGAAGGAAAACCGAAGCAACGGGGTCAAGAGGTGATGCTCGCTAACGCCTTTCAACAAGCACCACCGAGCAACAAGAGGTAGAGAAAGGTTCCCATCAGCACCAGAGTAATTAGCTACTAAGCCGATTGGGCCATCATGCAATGCAGGAACATCTTATATATTGCCAAATTGCATTATATAGGAAGCATTGCTAAACTGCATCGCTGTGAATTCTATATCTTAAACATAATCCCTTATGGAGAGTGCAGTCTGTAGCAGTGAGGCGCCTTAATGAGATTAAAGCCTAGTGAGCGACTGGATAAAGCCACGTCCCACTTCCCATTCATGAGCTACCCACTGTTTTATACAAATAGATTTCTCACAACAAATATTGTTGGTGACAAGTTCAGCTTTTGTCTGATTTTCCAATTTTTTTTAGTATTTTGTGCTTGTAATGGATATTGTGCAGAAGAGCATGTACGATCGAGGGACATGCTATCATGCAACATTAATAATAGGGCTGCATGATATGGTGAAAAAATATGATTCACGATTAGTGGGAATGATCATTCTTGCATCCCAATTTTCATTTTCACTGAAAGAATCACATTACATTTGTTGGGGTCCGTATTAAACCAACTTCTTACATGTGGAGAACGAGATTTGCAGGCCGGGGCCTCTCTTCTTTATAATGCTTCATCACACATTTTACTTTTATCAAAAAACTTGCAGCTTCTGCGATTTGGACATTGCACTTGGCCATATTCCAATAATAATGATAATAAACTTTAATTATATAGAAGCATTCAAAGCTGTGTAACAAAGTGCTTTACATGGAAACAAATTAAAACATTTCAGCACAATTCAATGAAATTGTATGTTATAAAATATTCAAAATAGAATAAAAGAAGATAAAAACAGCAAAATAAATAAATGAAATATATCAGAAAAATATTTTTAATGTGCCATATGTCCAACACTTGTCCAGCTGTTTGGACATTTATGCTCTCTTTCCTCCTACACATCCTTTTTTTTTTGTTTTATCTCTAGATATTTTAAACCTTGTGAAAGTGAATGCCCATTAATCACGTTTGACCATTTTAAAATGTCATAGATCTCCTTAATCTTGAATTACTAACATTTAAAATTTAAAACACTTTTTTACTAATAGGATTAAGTCATTTTCAGTAAATCGTAGCTAATATTTTGCTTAAACCAGTGTGGCCAAAGCAGAATACCTACCCTACTGTGCTATTTTGACCAGCTTAGGGTCATTATGGCTCAGAACTATTGATGTGTTATTGAGGCTGAGATGAACAAAAAACAAATGACTCATAAACACATGATCTGAATGCTGACAGCCTGTTGCCTGTTGCTAGGGACTAAAAAGAGGTTGTTTTCTGAGCTGTGACTTGCAGTCCTGACGACCCCCAAATCCTGACCTCTGCTGGGGTCGTGTTGGACTGTTGAGCGTGGAGCAGTCCCACTGTACTGTGCACAACATGACCTCTATTAGTCTGGTTCAGGTGAAAGCAGGAGGGGGGGTCAAGGTGGCTGCTTGAGTCGACCAGAAAGAGCAGACAGAAGATGTTTAAAATCCACTTCAGCCACACAATAATAAAGAGTCTTTAATATATGTGATTTTGGGATGGTTGGTAATTGCTTGCAAACAATATAGTAGGTTCATTAAAGGTAATCTTATCCCATAAGGGATACAACAGTACAACCAAAAATGTTTATATCCTGTTTGAATGGAGCAGTTGTGAACTGTAGTTTTTATGTATGGTTTTATTTATGTATTCATTTATTACATTTTGATAAACAGAGATGGCTGATTCGGATGTGAGCACTTTCATTTTCACGTTTTTTGGGATGAATAAAAACCTTCTGGTTAAATAAATAAAAATGAGCCATCATGTTAGAGTGATATTATGGTTAGTTGTTGATGCAGTGCAGACTTTTGAAAACAATTTGCATTAAAACTGCACAATCACACAGCAATAATGTAACACTGACAACAATTACAGACCAGATGTTCAGTGTGATGGGTTACCGAGCTCATGCAAGTGTCAACAAGCTTTCAATACATTTCCATACTGCACAAAAACCAATGGAAACCAGTGGTCGCCATGGAAAGTAGGGAAAACACAACGGGAAAAAAAAAAAAAAAATCAATCTCCATTAGAAAATGGTCACAAAAACAAAAAAATCTGAAGCGAATACACGATTTGCAGTTAAGGAGCCAAAACTTGCAAACACATTGGTATGGTCTTGCATCCATCCACCCATCAACTTATTACATACTGAATACTTTGGCTACCATTTTCCAAAGCATACCATGTGTTTAGACAGATTTATTACAACAGGCATTGTTTTCCATTAATTTGAACAAAGTATGAGAATCATTTGGGTGAAACTTGCTTTAACAGTTCCCCGCCATTTGGTTTCCTGTCAAAGTGACGTGTCGTGAGGTAATGCTGCTTGGAACGGGAACTCTTCCTTTGTGGTGCTTTCAAGGAAGCTTCAACTCCCAATATTTACGTGACGGCTGTCGAAAAGCATTGCTCTCGCAAGCTATGTTGTCGGGAAATCAGACCCGGAAGAAGAACAATAAGCAAACATGGATGTCCTGGAAAGGACTTTGAATTTGGCACGGGCATCAAAAACGTTGACGTTTGGAAGCCAACTCTTATGCCGTTTACAGGGCAAAAACAATCCAGAGATAACAACAGAAACATAACAGAAGAGTGAAGTCTCCGCAACACCTGAGTAAGGCCAGTGGATACGGTTCTGGAAAAAGATAGTAAATTAACCTTAAGTTTAGAATATTTAATCACAGATATGTTTAAATATAATTAAAGTAACACATTAAATATGTCAAGGTAATTTTTATGCTGTTTAAGCAATTTTGTGGCCACTGGGGGGGAAGAAGAACTTCAAAACAAGCTGATTAACGCACTATCATAATTATTGAGACGATTGGGCTAACATATTAGCTACTTATACACCCAAAAACACAAACCCACATTATTAGTTAATTAAAGTCATGTTTCTGGTCACCTGGAAAACGTAAAACCAGTATTCACCAGCGTTTTAGCTCTGGTTTGGTCTCCACCAACTCCTGCGACAAATAATCTGCATTTTTAGCAGCTAGATGGCCGTTTTTTTGCCTGCTACAGTGGATTTACTTGAGGTTGTTGATTTTGCCGAAAACAGCTTCCCGCTGTTGTTGGAAATGGAGCTGATGAGAGTAGTGACACTGAATCAAACAATAAATGTGCCATAAAACAAGAACAAAAAGCTAAAAGAATCTAAAAAGCTCAGTAGAGGTGCTCATTTGGGTTATAATTCTAATTCTCTAAATTACCAGTAGTCATTTGATTTTATGTAAATATACTGTATATATATATATATATATATAGAAAAAAAAGCTTTAAGTCTAAAAAATAGGTTTACGAAATTCAAATCATGTTTGTGAAAATATAAGTCTGATCTCCTGGAGCTTTTATAACACAGGTAGTGTTAACCCTAATGTTTCAAATTTGACTTGGGTACAGCTAAAAGGCTATGATGAGGCTCAAAGGGAGTTAAAAGCTGTTTAATTTAGCCTATGGTACGCTGCAGAAAGTGGTGGGAAGCAACATAAAGTAGACATGATTGGTGGTAAATAGCCTCAACCACTCAACGATGTGGTACCTCCTCACAGGTGCATTTATGTTGTGTCTCTCTCAGTAATGACATAAATCTGCTTATAATGATCAGCTCACTGCAGGGCGGGACTAAAGTGCTCTTACATAAAATCCTGAAGCTGCACTTTCTGCCCCTCTTTATGGGTCTGCTGCATGCAGCCGCATCAATAACAATCACACACGTTACCGTGTAACCTTTACCTCATTCCAACATATAGGTACGTAGGTAGCACCCTGTTTGAATGTGACAGCAGAAACAACAGGGTCAGGGTTCAGAATGATAAGGCTGACTCACTCTGTTATTATGAACATACCGGGGTGATTTTTGTCAGTCTACAGTATCTATAAGAGGTGCGGGAGATATACGACGAGTTTAAAATAAACTGATAATGCGTTTCAAAGTGTGGCCTTGGAGGAAAAAGCTTTGTGTCCAGAGATGTTGCGACCTTGTGTGTGAAACAGCCAGTACCCGGAGGCCCACGCCTATCCCTTCGACGGGTTAATCATCAACCACATGTGCTAGGAAGTCATGTGAGGAAACATTGGTGGTCTGCATATAGAACATGGGAAAGCAGGCATTGTGGCAGAGGTTAGTGACAAACCCAGGTTTCACACAGACCTGTTTGACTAGAAGAACAATGAGGTTCACACATGATTCATCCCGGGGCTCTTCCTCGACGCCAGTACGCTACACTTCTCCACCACAGGAAAAGATGCTGCCGTGTGTCAGGGCCAAGTGGGACATCCACCACTGGGCCCACTTCCGCTTCCCAGTGCGTCTGTGGGGCTCAACGTGTACGGCTCTCAAGAAAGCTCTCTTCCTGCTGACATTGACAGTGTTTGCAAAGACAATACTTTCAGTTTTGATGCCGAGCTTGATGGATGCACTGCCTCTTTGAGGTTAATGGACACTCACATTTATAGCAACGGTGCTGTGGACTGTGTATGGCCTCTAGCCAAGTCCAGGAGGCCAGTTTTCAAACATGTAAGCACTCTTCCACTCTCGTGCACCTAATTGAAGCCTGGAGAGTAAATGTGCTATGACAGCGACTCTGTATCACAATACATTCCAGCAGCTCCCCCAAATAGTCACGTGGTCCCTTTTCATCCCCAACACGAGCACAAATAAACGATGAAGGGGAACACTAGAGGGGCTCTTGCACTCACACTTATCGCCTTGGAAGTGATCTGAGCAGCTAGCGTCTTCTAAAGCGCTCAGTAAGGTTGCTCTTGTTAAAACATGCCCAATCCTTTCGCTGCCAGAGAGCTGTTAATCCTGACAAGGCTGTGTGCCCCTAATTCCCAGAAAGCTGTAACCTGCCGTTTGTTGATGTGTTTATGTAGCTACAAGCACTGGAGGGCCGCAAGTGAAAGCATTCCCCCCTTCCTTTAAGTGCCACGGGGGGGGGGGGCAATCAGTTGTATGTCAAACGTGTATCTGCAAGTCTTCATGTGTAGAGGAAACTAAAATCAAAGTGTGATTAAAAAAAAAAGTAGCAAGGCGGTTTCTTACACTATCCACTGGATTTCTGAAGCCCACATGCCACAGTATGTACAGTGGTTGGTGATTATGCATGACACCCCACTGTGCTGAGTCCGTCGTAACTAAATCCACCTCAGTGTCCAGTGCTGTTAGAGGGCTCACTGGGAAACAATGGGCACGGATTATAGTTAAGAGTCTTATTATTATCTCTTCTATCCCAGGTTAAGACCGCAGAACACCTGCTGCTCCACTTGGACCGTTTGCCTACATCATCATATCCCAGCAGATAGAAGGAAACACCAGTGAGGCAGTCTGCTCAGGCATGCGTGGATTCTTCTGTAAATGTAGAGGGAAATGTCCCATGATAAAGACAGTGGCTGACCGGTCTGTCTAGGTAGACCAATCTCTCAAAAGCAAGCGTGAAAGTGATGTGAAAACGCCATTAACCTCACGTAGGGTCGTGTTAGCACATGTGAAAAGTGTGACTGGGGGCGGGGGGTGGGGCAAGTAATGCGATTGGATTAATGGAAACGGTATTTTGCGAAGCTCTCCTCCTGCCAATGACGGAAATAAATACATCAAAATGAGTCCCAATGTCAACACTATCAGGTTAAAAAGATTCATTCCAAAATACAGCCTCATTTACATTCATATTATGCAGCGCATTCCTTTATGAAACCGGAGACTTGGCTTGGCACACACACACAACATATAAATGAGTGGCATAAATCCTTGATGAATGTATTCTAAGTACTATTATCTATTATTTCAGTCAGATTAAATGGGGTTACCTTTATAATTATCAGGTAACAGTTACAAAATAAAAGGGAACGGAGTAAATACAACTAGTTTATTCAGGTCATGATAGAAAATGAAAGGTTTATGATCGATTATAAATATATACTGTACATCCTACAATATATCCTATTTGTGGTCAACATTATAATGTGGTCTACACCGGTGGTGTCCCTGAAGCATCGGTACTGCAGATACTAGCATCAATAACCAAACTACAGGGTCCGTCTCATGTTCGATCACGTTTTGGGCACATGAAAACTCTTGTTAGCACGATTGTGTGTGCATGCGCTCAGCGATCACCTTGTTAGTTCAGAGCATTCCCTCAAACATTTATTTACCATACAGACATATAGAGAAACGTAAAAAGAAGCGCCTAATGTTGGTCTTCAGAAGTAAGCCACTAGTGACGAACACATTTCTCTCCCCTACGTGATATTACAGCAGCTGCTTTTAATAATACAATTATTATTCTGGTCCTGGAAATACTTGACATTGGAGAGAAACCAATTTTTTTTTAGTATTGCCAAACCCCAGTGCGTGCACGCGCGCGCGCGCGCACACGCACACACACACACACACACTTGTTCAGGGGAAAGCAGCCTCCATGTGGCTTTAATAAAGAAAGGCTCAGACCACATAAACAAGCTTAGGTGCATTAATAACAGTTGAATATACGCAGCGTGGAGGTGGAGGAAAGCGTTAGAGCTACAACAGAACGCTGAAGGGCAGGATTCCTTACCAATAAATAACAAAAAACATCAAACAAAAGTCTGGAATTATGAAACGGTAAGTAAAAGCTAACAGGAATACTAACTGTTAACGTAATGGGATTTAATGGGACGTATCCCCCCGTTTTAAACATTACACTAAAAAAACGTAAATGGCTACTTGCAGAGGCACACACCCTGATCACTCAATTAGCTTTGGCATAAAGATCAATCAAAACATATGGTAAACACCCCAAAACCCACAGAGGCAAACTCAAACATGTCATTGTACAATAAACCTTTAATAAATAGTTTGTCATTAGTTTCCCATATTTACATAATAACCACCATTTACTTATGTTGCCATACTCATTTCTTGGCTAATTTTAGGCACACAGAGAGGGGGTTCAGGCCACAAACCACATCGTACTAAAAACAGGAGTGGCTAGCAGGTAAGTCTTGAGAAATATATAGTAATAATTGCATCATACAACCAAATAGACCAAGCGGTGGCCGTCTCCTTGAGCAATAAATATATACATTGGCTGTACGTACAGGTGACTTTTGTACATTGGAAGCTGTACGAGTGCACATGGGGCTGGTGCAGAATCTTACCAATTGAAGTAGGATCTGAACTTATGGGTTTACCTATTTGTTGGTCCAATAAATGATAAATAAAAAAGAAAGTATGATATTCAGAGATTAAATCAACACCAATGGCCTCTTGTCTAGTAACACCCCCTCTGAAATAATAAAAACTATGACAGGTTAAGTCAAAATGTTGAGGGTATACCGTGGTCAACATATACAACTTGGCTTGGAACATTCAGTGACTTTTGTTATGACCTACTGATAAATCTGGGAAAAATTAGCAAATGTAACTTAACCACGGTGAAATGCTTGTTATCAAATGAAGACTGAGACTGAAAACAGACCGATGGACATTCGATAATTTACCATCTGGCCACAATGTTGAAAAGATTTCTAAAAATGACTGGATGAAGTTTTAAAAAGCTATAATACATAGCATTAAAACTTAAATCTCCAGCCAGAGAAATTAAGACAAGAGAAAACAAAACAAAACAAAACAAAATATCCAAAGATCACTCAAGTGCGCAAGCACACATACACACAGTATGAAAACGCAAATCCAAAAGAATTTGGCACAAAATATATGACGTACATTTCTCGTTCCGATAGATGTCAAACAGCATGAAAGCCACTGTTCGCTACTAATCCGTATCAGGTTGTAATTGGCTATTTAAATGCACTTGAGGCATTTACAAATTAACTGTTAAAAATTACAACAAGGATAATTTTCCAGTTGCTGACACAGCATGTGAACAAAGGGAACAGCGTCACTGATGCGAAGCACCAAAACCAGGCGCAGCCAATATTAACCAAAACGTCGTTGCCTGTAGGGGGCAACATTCTTTTCATCTACAAGTCTGAGCTTTTGTTGCAACTACTTGTTTTTTTTTGTTGTTTTTTTCCCCCCCCTATAGGTGCCACAGGTTGGCCTGTGAAGTACTGGTCTGACAATGACTCAACAGCTCCCCCTTGTGGAGAATCTGAAGCCTGTTAAATTTCTACCATCTGTTAGTTATTGTTGGAGAAATGCGCAGTGCCTGTTAATAACCGTTTGTATGGAGGCTTAAATGGCAAGGATTCTGAGAAAACATTTCATAGATCATATCCAATTACCACTGAAGAAATCTTTATCCACCACATTACATCACACTTAACCTTTGAATTATCTACTGCGGCAGCACGAGTGATATTCTGTTTAACCTAATGATATTAAAGTCAAAGACTCCGTATTAACAGTCAGTGCCAACACTGACATGCTGATAGCAACGTTCTAACTCCAAATGGTCCAGAGGCTTTTAAAATAAAACCATGGTTCTGTAAGCCTTAACCCTGATGGTGATAAATGTCAGGAAATAAAGTAACAGGAAGGGCATGAAAACAAAATGAATAAAAAGTGTGTGTAATGGCTCCAATGGGAGTGATAGCAAAAGATTACAGAGCCTTCTCAGGTCTCGGTCTTCATACAGGTTATGTAATTAATATATATATATATAATATATATATATATATTAAGTCACGTCGAGGCAACATTTGTTTCTTGAATAAGAACGTGAAACACAACTAGCCTTCAGTTTGAAAAGAGAAAAATATACAACCCAAACTGTACTAATCTAGAGAATGGCAAGTAAACATTTAAAAAGCGTTTCACCTAATAAAGTGGTCTCTCTCGCACACTTCTATCAGTAAAAGTGTGATGTTTTAACAAAGTGTGGTCTTACGAAGCTTTTTATATCTGAACTGCTTGACCCATCCTAACCTAGATTAGGCAGAGGCCCTTCAACACTCGTCTGCAGAGACTCCTCTCACACGTGTACAGTTGCTGTGCTTCCCTGCTGAGCATACAGAGGAAGAAATGTATTCCCTTCTTGGATGCTTTAACAGAGCTGTAGTTGCAACGACAAGCATCAGAACAAATGTCAACTTGTGAAAAACCCTTAAACAAGTGCTCAACTTACTGTTTGTTACACTCTCGTTGGACAAACAGACAAAGTTGCCACTTCACTCACTGACTACAGAGGAATATGAAGAATCACACAGGGATTTAGTAACATTTGAGTTATTCTCCAGTCACACTCTAAACCGACTCACTTCTGTTTCGCACCGGGGGAGGGGGGGGGGCAAGCTGTATACTCCCACTCTGTTACTGCTTTATAGAAACGAAGGTTTAGAGTCCAGCTCAGCCGCTGTGTCACACACACACACCTTTCCACTGCAGCCCGAAAAATACTGAACACACTCTCTTTATACAGGGTCTGTAGAGAGTCCTCACAATACCCTGCTTTAAAAGAAAAGGAAGGAGTGCCCACTTTTGTGCTGTGGACACAAACACCTCTTTGCGGCACTTGAGTCTGATGTGTGCCTGAGGTGCGAGTGTGTCCATGTGGTAAAATGTGTGTGTATCTGTCCATGTGTGCGGGAGGGTGTTGGGTTTGAGCGAGGGTGTCTGCCCCCCTCAGCTGAGGTTATACACTGCTGTCCTCCAGCAGCGGCTCCTTGCCCTCGGCCCCGCTGCCTTGGGGGCTGTGGGAGTGACTCTGTGCCCCGTTGCTGTGCTTCTTATAGGCGCCGGGCCTCATGCCGGGCCCCGTGTGCTCCGGGATAAACAGGGCCACCAGCAGAGACAGCAGCACTGAGCATGCACCAAACAGGAAGGGAGGACCAGGGATGATGGCACTCTGAAGGGACGACATAAGAAATATTTTGTTTTAAAGTACAGCGACCACATGTGCAACTTATTAGTGCAACTATTTTTCGGTCATGCTCACCTCATCAGTGGGGTTGGCCATGTTGGGTTTGGCACCTTTCTCAGAGCCGTCCGTGTCGGTCAGCTCCACGTGGAACAAGTAGAAGACAAAACCGTAAAGAGCAGGGCCCAAGCCGTTACAGAGGCCCCGAATTCCAGTAATCATCCCCTGGACAACACCTATAAGGCAGACAGATATATACAGAACACCGTCAGGAAATCTCTAAAGGATCTCCTTTATTTCATGTTGGCGTATACAAGGCATTGATTTTTACTCAATGGAGGTACATTTCGACTGGATGTCCACGTTATGCTGTGGGACCACCCAAGCGATGAGAAGATAACGTTTACAGATATGTACTTGTGTTTATCCCTTACCTTTCTAGTATATTAGTGTGCAATGTTTGAGCACTATGTCGGCAAATGGAAAGGAATACGTATTGAACCTTCAGTACTATTTTTTTTTATTTTTTTTATGTACTGACTGAAATGTGTGTGTTTTGCACGTCAAACAGAAAACTAAATCTGGCACTGAATGCAGAGTCTTGTTCACGTATACTGTGATTAGATATTCACTAATTAAATTACAATTTAGCTAATTTTAGGCAGTTTTATTTGGGCAAAGTTTAAATATAGCTGTTCGGCTTAAGACAAAATCAAGCAGGGATGCATGCTTATTTTATTGAATATAAAAAAAGGTGATGGATGTTAACAGTTGAGACCCTTACCTTGTTGGTCGGGGTCTGCATTACGGGACACGATGGCGCTGATAGCAGGGAAAGTGATGCTGGACATGGCTGCAACAGCTCCAGCAGCCCACATCATCCTACAACCGAAAACACACATTTGCGAAGGTTACACAGAAAACTCTACTTAGCTTTTCAAAAGTTTGATTAATACATGTGCTAGTTAAAGGTTGTTAAGACTACTATGGTGTAAACGGTTTGGCTAAAACTATATCTGTAGCCAAATTGCAGCTATAAAACAAGCAGTGACTGAGCCTTTAGTCCTAAGTGTCAAAGCTAATTTTAGATGAGGCTGTACATTCTATTCCATTTACGAAAAACTAAAACCATGGCAATGATGACCAGTTGTATGTTTTCCATCATCACTTGACTGCTTTAGAGTTCTGGTAATTTTTAACGTTAATACCAAAACTGTAGACACACTAGATGTTACGGAGGCTGTCCATTTCTTTTTGTGAACATGGAGAGGACTCACCTTAATATATTATAAAAAGGTCAACTTGACCTTTATTTAACTTAATTTCCTGGGTATTGACCAAAGCAGAGAGGAGCAACAAGGAGACATGTTTTCTTCCAGAATCAATAGATATATATTATGGTCACTCTGCCTTCGCTCTAGGCCAAAACAACAAGAGAAACCTGGTGGAGTCGTTGTGATCTCACCTCAAGAGTAATGAAACTGATAGTGTGACCGGTGTGTATGGGTGGTGGTTGTTTGGTAAAAGCACCTTCCTTCATATTTATATAGGTTTCAAGTGAATTAGCCCCCCAAAAACTAGTTATACTTCTGCTTTTCACTTTAAAAGAAATCATGTTCTGAAAGGCACTGAACATCAAACTGCAATTTCCAAGACAAACTAAATCTTTCAAGTTACAACGCTATATTGATTTCATTAAAGAGTCTCAGTTATCAGATTACAGTGTCACCACCTTGCTGGTGACAGTACTATTGAAAAAGGCTATGCTCCCCTCTAGTGGTTAGTCAGGGCATTACAACAACAGTGGACAATAACCAGACCAGACCAAACATTTGTCATGAATGTTAAAGTATGTTGTGATTTCTTTGACAATAGAAATACTCTATCTTGCCATGCACAAGTTAAATATTTGTCGTTTTAGTGGGGTTGAATGAGCCACCATTAACTGACTGGCATTATGACCATGACTGCGGTTTTGCACCATGCTACAGGAAATGCTTTGTCATGTTAGACAGACTTCCTTCCTTCCTTCCTTGCTTGCTTTATATTCATACATTTCACAGTATCACTACTATCTTTTGGGAAGCATGCCCACACCTCTGAACATGAGCTCCATGGATACATGCTTAACAAGTGGTGCAGATGGAGGCTCCGAACTTTTCTATTCAAGAATCAAGAAGTGGAAATTGAAAATCACACTTCTTCATGAATATATGGTATCAGTCCCTTTCAATGAATGTAGTGGAAAGGTGAGTGAAGACGAAAAAAACAAAAAGGTGTGGAAGTTACTGACCAGGGCTGAGAGCCGAAGCCGTACCAGGCCAGCTGGAGGATCTGGAAGCCGAGACCGAGCAGGATTGTGTTCTTATTTCCTATGGAACGCATCAGGATCCCCAACACCACCGTCTGGAAAAAACACGGCACACAAGGTCATACAAGCAAATCAAAAGGAGGCATTGAATAATAAGCAAATAGTTGTAATCGTTTTTCATTTCAAGTAGATCTGAAACGATTATTAATTGACGAACAGAAAATGTATCTGCAACAATATTTAACAAATGTAAGTTTACCAGCTTCACCACCTCAAATGTTAGGAATTGCTGCTTTTCTTGGTCTTCTGTGAAACTAAACTGAATAACTTTGTGTTTTGGTTTTTTTTGTTGTTGGACAAAACAAGCTGTTTGGAGACCCTGTTGTTAATTCTGTCTACTCTGCACACAGAGCATCTATCGCATGTCTGTCCATCATGGAAGAAGGATCCTCCCTCTGTTGCTCTTCCTGAAGCTTCTTTCATTTTCCCCAGTTAGTAAGTTTTTTGTCATGATCCAAACCAAGAAGAGGAGGTGTGGTATGCTGTACAGATTATAAAAGTGCTTTGGACGCAAATATGTGATTTGGGGATATACAAATACAATTTGACTTAAAGTTGTCAACTTGGGCTCCGGGATATTGTGAAGGACATTTTTCACTATTTTTGGCCATCCTATCGACAAAACGATTAAGAAAAACACTCCAAACAAGAGGAGAGGATGGCTCAATATCACATGTAATTCTACAGCAAATGTGTATTTTCTCGGTACCTGAGCTAGTATTGAGAGGATCCCCACAACAGCGATAAAGGCAGCCACTGTCTCTGATGAGAAGCCTATGACCTGAGGGTGAGAGAGAATTCAGATAACACAGGCTAGGACATGACAAGACAAGCACAGTCAGAGACAAAGCACGTATCACAAACACAAAGCCTTCACAGAACACAATGGAGGAAGCGGGTTTGTTTGTGGCCATTTGTAGACACATGCTGTTTACTACTGCATCTTGCAACAACAAAAAGGTGCTTCTCTTTTTCTTCCCCCTTGTTTTCTCTGGTGTATTTAGGTCAAATATGCAGCATCAGGAATAGGGCAGCTGGTGCGAGGTGTGTATGAACGTTAGCCCCGACGCCCAAGAACTGCTTTCCTGTCTTTCAAGATTGTAGGAGAGAAGTATAAGACCGTGTGTGTGTGTGTCAGACTTGCCCGACTGGTTCATCTGACACTGTTTACACAAACTAAATCCTCATTTTAAGCAGTTTGGAAAAGGAGCTCTTGTCAGTTCACCTCAAAGCTGCCAGCTGCTTCCAGATGCTGCTGTACCGTTGCATAACGACTGAAGCTGTCCATTTCTGTATACTTGTGTTTTAAAATACTTTTGGTTTCCTGTGTTAGCATTGTGCTGAGACACATTGAAACGGGCTGCTCAGCAAACCTGCTGATCCCATCTTAAAGCAATGTAGTTGAAAGTGTGTTGGGAAACTTTCATGCAGTCGTACTGAAATTATTCCCTGAGCCAACACAAATGGCTAAAGTATGATGCTGTCAGATACAAAATTCACATGTTAATACCAAATTGCATTGTCTTTCTTATCGAACCATAACTTCAACTAAAAAAAGGGAATGTCTTGATTTCCAAAAATCACCCCAAGAACTTTTTTCCATTTTACACGCAAACATTTGTCTAACACCACAGAGAAAAGGGCTGTGCATAAACCAGTCATTTTTGCGTGTTTCTGGACATGTGTAAGCAGGGACAGCAGCCGGTTACCTGTCTGAGATAGAGGAAGAAACTGGAGTACTGTCCGGCCTCTGGGAGGTAGGAGAGAAACACTGTGATGCAGATGAGCAGCACCGTGGAGTCCTGGCCCACCTTACGCAGAGACTGGCCGAGAGAACAGCAAGAAACAATTTTACTTGTCGCACAGCTAAATAATGTGAAGCATTTGCAATGTCAGTGGAATTCTTGACACACTGACTTACCATAGTCTCCTTATTTAATAAGCCTTAAGCAATAAAACACACCTCTGCTGCCCCGTGGCCTGCCACCATGAATAGTTTAACTGTCATGCTTTTGATGTTATGTAAGAACATTAAAGCTTTAATTTGCATATACATGTCAATATAACTATCCTCGAATACCATAGGTGGTACTGATGTGAACTCTGCAAAGTCTTTCTTAAAATAATCCCCCCTGTGCGTGTACACTGAAACAGGTTTCACTTGCTGTAATCATTCCTCCTGTGCATGCTGGTTGTTAAAAAAAAGATCCCTTCCTAACATACATCCAATGTAAGAGATAGGAAGTAAAGAGTAACAAGGAGATGGAATTTCACTTGATTTGTCACACTCCGACTGCTGACTATTATCTTTAGATAGGCTAAACTTTGGAATTTCTTTTTGCGCAGAACAAGGACTGTGGATTTTGTCCCCCATCACTTACTTTGGGAGCAAATTGTGAAGGGATCATTTAATGGCCAGTACAAACAGGAAGAATGACTACAGTGTACAAAATCCGTTCCAATGTACATAGGGGCACCTGACTTGTGCTCTAATTAAGGCAGACCTGAGAACTGCAAACTCATCCTTTAAGAAGAGAAACACCCGCTGAATATCTTGTCCTGGCTGACCTTCAGTGGTTTAAGTTTTCACCTTGCTGCAGTAAAGTACAGGTGTGCTCAGATGTGGTTACAGGATCAACACAGCACACGTCTGACCACAGTGATGCTGGTTGTGGTCAGAGGTGAAACAGGCTCGAAGCTTTCAACCAGAGATGGCAAGCAAAACACTGCTTTTCAGCATGGTGTTAAGTTACTCTCTAAGGATTTTGACAATTTCAAGTAAATCCAATTTTCCTTGCCAATATGCAAATTTAGGGTGCAAGGAGAACCAAAATCTGAAAAGATTCACACACACGCTACCATAACAGACATAACAAAGGCCAACTACAGTTGATTTTCCTTATAAAAAGGACCAAGTCATCCCTAAAGCT
The DNA here is from genome assembly GCA_011952105.1 of Coreoperca whiteheadi. Lineage (NCBI taxonomy): Eukaryota > Metazoa > Chordata > Actinopteri > Centrarchiformes > Sinipercidae > Coreoperca > Coreoperca whiteheadi. Next base: position 19,575,436 of record CM022487.1, read on the forward strand.
ACATACAGCATAACACTCTTATTAATTACAAATATAGTAGTCTGGTTATGCATCATTGCATTGCAATGCAGGTATTAATGACTGACTGAAAGAAATGTGTTCCTTGTTTTTGAGATTGAAAGAAAATGTCTGTGAGCAATCTGCCCTTGCACATCATTTGCAGCACTATCAAGTGTGTTCACAGCATGAGGCTCTTTGCTTTGATGGAAAACATTAAATTATACAGATCCATTTGACACTCAAAAGTGTAACCTTAAATGATTATCTAGGCAACCATTTTATCCAATAGAAAAAACACTAACTGAACACACTGCAATCAACTGCTGTGCATAATACTGGGTTATAAGGAACTGAAAATGATCAACAAAGAGTATTGTGTTGTTACTCACAGCGAAAGGGTCTGCCTGCTCCCACGAGATGGGCGCTCCCCATGATGCTGGCCTCATCTTCTCTGGAAGCGACTCCGGTACGGCCACCAGGATGAAGCAGATGTCGAGCAGGGCAATGGCTGTGGCCAGGATCACCACCAAGGTGTCACCGTAGGCCACAGACAGGTAGGCTCCGATGGCCGGGCTGGTAACCAGGCTGGCCGCAAAGGTAGCCGACACCTGGAGGGAGGGAGAAGCAGAGCTGAGGTGAGAAAAACAGGGAGTGAATGATCTTGAATTGTTTTGACTATTTGGTTAAGAACTTTGGCTGTTTTTGAGAAGTGATAAACAAATACAGGCATGATTCTTCACTGATTATTGCTTCCTTGGATTACATAATCATTCTTGAGGTGTTTGAAGACACATTTTAGCAACCAGCTCCTTACCAAACCGTATGCTGTGCTCCTCTCATGCTCCTGTGTGATATCCGCCACATAGGCAAAGATCACAGAGAAGGTGACTGCAAAGACGCCGGACATGGAGATGACTGCAAAGTACCACCTGAAAGAAGAAAAGGGACTGACTTGTCAACACAGGCAAACTAAAATGGCTAAAAGCAAACATTTTTACATTGTAAATCCAACCTTTGGGAGGTTTGTAACTGGTAATTTTGGGGCTGTAGATTATCCTGTTGTTGTATTAGATTATATTGTATGGCATCTCTGCCAGCACAGGACAAGACTTCACTTTCTGCCTAATATCAAGACTGAATAATTGTATAGAGTTGTCAGTGTTCTGCACTCACCATGGGCTGATCTTCATTAGTGGAATGGGCGCGCACGTGAAGAAGACCGTAAGCAGTAAGAAGGACTTGCGTCCCCATACGTCTGATAACGCTCCAATCAGCGGCGCACTCAGAAATGATAGTAGGCCCTGGAGAGGATGGAAAAGGGGGTTGGGGAGAGGACATGGGGCAGAAATGGTGGTGGATGTATCAGAAAAGCGTTGTAAATTAATAACTTGAGTGAAGTTACCAGTCATACATTCACAGGGACTGTGATTCGAGTAAACGCACGCACTCTGTCAACTCAGCCAATTTTTAAACTTGCAGGTTTTCTAGAGGGCAATGTACAAAACTATAAACTTTGTATGAAACTGCATTTATGGCTAACTCACAAGTGGAAAATTAACATCAGTCACACATTTTAGTTTTAGTTTGTCTTCTATAGCCATACTGACACTAAGGAAACAATATATTTACAATTATTTCTATTGTTTGGGTAATCTTGAGTCCTGCCTAGCTATTGTAACTGGCAGACTGGAGAGAACAGATTTTCCTACTGTGAATAAAGACATGAAACCCCGGAGAAAGAAAGACTATAACGACATCCTGATTTACACATAGTGAAGGCCAGAAAGCACAGATGGTCTTTAACATTTTCTTATCTTGGTAATAAAAGACAGTTATTTAGTAACTAAAATTATGGTTCATTTTTGCCATCATTGTCTTGACAAAACAACAGATCCATTATGTTGACTTATAGACAACAGATTTTCATAATAAGTTGCTTATGGTGGTCACTAATAGATTTGTCAACTCAATTTAGCTTGAGAAGATCTTCTCTGGGTCGTAGAGTAATTATTTCTTGATGAGAGAACAGCAATGTTTTTTGCCTACATCACAACAGCCATAATGACAAGAAAATCTAAAATAATTACAAGCATGTACTCTCCCAACTATCTTTAGACACACTTTTCCCTGAATAAACACTGTCACGGTGCACTTAAAGCGCTTCACCCCCAGAGGTGCTTCAGTGAGCTAGTCTGTGGCCGGCTGGGGAACCTGCTATGGTTACTGTACAGCTTGCAGGTGTTAACATGTCATTGAATTAGTGTTAAGCAGGGCGTCGCTGAACAAGAGCACACATGCTCAGCAAATAAAAGCAAGACAAACTTGCAGTGTTGAAGAAGAAGAAGAAGGTTAGTTAACTTAAAAGACAAAAAAGTATTATTGCTTATTTATTCCTCCACATTGCACACAAATATTTGCCCTACCACTTGTTAAAGGTAATTACATTTCAAACAACACAAAGACATTACTTGGTATCGTGACACTGTCATTAAACGATTAGAGATAACTTGCTAACATGCAACGGTGTTTTGTCAATTTGCATGTGTCAACGTTATATTCCCGTCATGAGAGATATTATTATAAAACCTAGTTATTCGGTTTGTTTGTACTTGTGTCTTACCTTGACACCATGGATAAGCCCATTCATCAGGAATGTATGTTGGGGGAATGTCTGGTGTAATACCTGGAGAACAAACACAGATAAAACCAGATGAAACCATTTCAAACAATGACCTACAGTAGTTTATGTACTTTTCAGAGTTTAACTCCAGCTAGGGAGCAAAGTGTGACAAGTGTGACATCATTGGACAAAAATCTACCAAATGGAGGGTTGAAATTAAGAAAATAAACCACTATTTCAATCATTGAAATATGACAAGCTGCAAATGTTCACTGTAATAAAAAAACAAAACACTTTACACACCTTTACATTGAACATATTTGATCTTTAGTGGGCTATAACCCACATGAGAATCATTAAACTGGTTTGGTTTTATTCAGTCATAAAACAACCTACACATAACACACTTTCATATATTCACCAAGAAAACACAAAAGATTTAAACCTATGTAAAACACGGAAATGCAGAACAAAACAAACTTTAAACAGCATATAAAACAGTGTTTTGTATAAAAGTGAAGCATGTAACAGGATTTAAACACTAAAAGTTAAAATAACTTACGATTATAGCAGATACTACTCACTGTAAAAATTGTACATATTTACTAAAATACGTAATACATTCACCCATTTCTCCTCTTCCCACTTCATTAAATAAACAAGTCTATGCATGTTTTTAAAAACTGTAATAGATTCTCACTTTATCTGGTAAGCTATTCCAAATTTTAGCCCACACACTCAAAGGATTTAGATCCAAAAGATACTACCTCTTTGAATTTTGACAATGCCTAGCATTATACCTGTGCTGGTCTCTGATACGCTCAAACACCTGTAAATAGTTCAGGTGCCTAGCCGTTTATACACATGACTTGCTGAAAACAGTATTAAATGCCAGGATCCCTCTGCAGATAAACATGGTATGAACTTTGGTCTTTAAAGCAACAAACAACCGTGTTGTAAAACACATTGTCAACCCAGTTGCTGTCTTTTCACAGGAGCTGTCCCGAACATGTTCTGGGACAACCCAACTGTCCACACTCAGCACTAACATCAAAAGATAGAAATTTATCAGGAGTGAAAGACTGTACAGTTGGTGTTACTTGTTTACACCTGACAGATAAACTCACACTCTCCGTTGTTTGAGCACTCAAGTGACCCAACTATTTTCCAAAGTTTAGGTTTTCCGGTTTTGGTCTGTGCTAAGTGTTGTCATGGTTACAGGTTATCGCTAGACTGGACGACTGAGTGATTTTACCTGTTCAAACAGTGTTCATTTGCCTCTGCTCTGTTCAAGGTGACATTTATTCATTTAGTAAATACGACTGTGTAGACACAGAGACTAGAGAGCTTTATGGCCTCATTCAATCCTGATGTAAGGACCTGGCTATAAGAGCTGTGTAATATCAGGGATCAAAAGAATCTCATCTTGGTCAAATCTCTATAATAATCATGTTACAACATTTGATGGTTTTTAGATTACAAACTGTTTTGTTGGGAAATTGCTGTTATCCAACTTTCATTGCAGACAAAATGGGATTTTTAAAAAACTTTTATTATAAACCTAATAAACTACAATATAGAGAAGTTCTGTTTTTGACCATGCTTGGTTTACTGCTGCTGTTGAATGTGCAGTTTAAAGTCCAATAAATTCAGTGTGCAGCAAGTATGGAGTGCAACTGTCATTGACGCTGGTATTGGAACATGAAGCCTTGGTTCAATTTAGCTTGACAGACTGAAGAACAGGATCTAGTTATTGTTTAGGGGCACAGAGTGAACGCTCACTGTATGGCTAAGAATCCCCTCTCTTCCTCTGGGAGTCCGTTACCCAACACACACAGACTGTGAATGCTCCGTGAAGACTGTTGCTACTGGATACTAATGAAGCAGTGCGCTCATTGGGAGCAGTGAAGCAGTCCCTCTCATCTTCAGGCGCCCTCTGATTAGTCCAAAATGCAAATCCTGCCTCCGCCCAAGGATCTTGAGGGCAACAAACCCCCAGTAATTAATGCTTAACAGTTACACATACAACCACTTCTTCAAAACAAGAGACTTCTGAAAAGTATGCGTTGTATAAGCCCGTCTGGTTTAAATCATGTGGCTCACAGATGTGTGCTCATCATTTTTTTGAGATCCCAGTTTCTACCCAAAGTTATTTGCATTGGTAGAGAAAAATATGTAGGTAAAAAAAACCTAAAAACTGCCCAGGAATTCAATAAATACTGAGCTTGGCTGAAAAATGGAAAGCTACTGTCAGAAAAAAAGAAAAACTATTAATACACAATCCCTGCTGGTATGAAATAAAGCACATCATCGTTATGAGTCATTTTAGCACTCCACTTACAAATTAGATCTGTTTTTAAGGAAACAATCATCTGTGTTTTTGAATTATTGACAGATGATATTGTGCCAACATTTTTCAAAAACAAGTGACATTTTGGAATGAAAATCCTCTAAATAAAGCTGTTCGAGTTGCCTGTAGCAAATATATAAAAATCACACTACTCTGCAGTGCACTGAGGTGAATGTGTGATGTGTGGCAGGCATCTGTGCTGTGGCCTGACAACACAAACCAGTGAGCCCCTGATAAGCCTTTTCAACAAAAAACTGGTGCTCAGACAATACAACTGTTTGATGCCCTCTTCATATTTCTCAGTCCATTAGCGCAAAGCATCTGCCAACACATTTCCACAAAAAACAGAACTGCGTCACTCACTCATCTGATTAGGAATTCAGTCATTCATAGACACTGATGGGCCTTGTGTGATTCCAGTCAATGGGAAATGTCACTCTTTGGTTACGTTTCCAGAAAAGACAGTTGTAGGCATATGAACCTATTACAAACCGTTTACGTAACAGTGAGTCTACGTGAGAGTGTGTGTATCTGGGCTTACCGTGAGCATCGGGGTGGTAAGTAGACCCCATGCAAAAAACTCCAGGAAGATGACCACCACAGCATGGTAAACACTGGGCTCACCGATTCCCTGAGGCTGGATGGAGACACATACGAAACAGAAAGGTAATTTAGTGCCTGTTTATGGAAACACAATAACAGATCGATCTTTAAACTGGAATCCATTTCAACGGGGCCTTCGCCTAATGATACAAAGACTCCGCATCACCTGATCCTGTGGGACAGCTCGCAGTTGGATAAGAGAAATTACTCGACTGCGAGAAATTTTGACTTAGCCAATGCAGAGCTGAATGTTGAATTAAACAAGCCACCAATCATATTAGAATTGCTATAGCTTGTTTGGTTTATTCTTGAATTGAAATTCAAAATTATATTTCCTTCGTAACTATTTAAATCTGCTCACAGGACACAATAGACTGAGTACACAGCGTTTCTTCATTTAAATGTAACTGAACCAAACTGTTTAATCTAACAGCTCAAATACCCAAATATTCTGTGCTTTTGTTTATTGGGTCACTCTTAATATATCTGTAACGAGTGAAACACAAATCGACATCCTTTTAAGTCGCATAAAACACACTCCCTGGAGAGGTAGTCACTTCACTGCAGCACTGTAAAATCTATACAGGTCTGTAAGGTGAAGAAAAAGTGTGATGGAGTTAGCATGGATGCTGAGGAGGATCTTTGGCAGGAAACACAGTGAGGTGAGATAATTGTGGACACTGTAAAGTAGGTCAGGACAAACTTAAAGACACTAGCTGCTAGTTTACTCATGTGGTTTGTCATTTCCCCACATGGAGAGAATGAAAGCATCACATAAGGCGCTTTTCCTCTACACAGTACCAGCTCGCCTTGACTCGCCTTCAGTTGGTTTTCCACTGTGTAAAAGTTGTACCTGCTTCCAGATACCTTTTTTTGTATCACCTCGGGCAAGGTTCTGAGCGAGCTGAGGCGATACTAAAATGTCACGCGAAAACAGGGCAGACTGCTGATTGGTCAGAGAGAATCGTCACTATTCACTGCGTCATCACTGCACGCACCAGGCGGAGTATCCTGAATAACCCCGCCAATTTTAAATAGTTTGGCCAGAGATTACCTGATATACCCATTACTATTATGGAAACTCGGAAGAATACGCCGTGGTCAAAAGAGGAGGTGCAGACTCTCCTGAAACAACGTTTGTCTTGTTGCTGTGAGAAACAGCCACATCCCGAGGATCAAAAACAGCATACACTCGATTTTCTCCATTGTCCTGTGTGTGTCGCGTAGAAGATTACGTCACGGCAGTTTCCTGCGGTGTCACTGTGACGACCAGGTACCATTGTGGAGGTACTATCTCCAATGGAAAACGGAGCGAAAAGCAAGCCGAGACGAGGCAAGTGGAGTTTAGCTGTTACTGGTAATGGAAAAGCGCCAATAGTCTTCAGGTCTGGGTATGACCAATTGGGGTTCAAGGACCAAATCACAGGAAACTCCCACCGTTTTGTTCTATGATAAGTCTATGAGCACACCACCTGCTTTACTGAGAAAATGAGGAACAATCTCTAACTGTCTCAATATATGGATGTTGAAACTTCCGCTTCATTGAAATGACGACCAGTTACATCTTTAGAGATTTTGCTATTGACTAGTGAGCGTCTAAGCCTATTAGATGCTATGGCTGGATCAAGGGCTGGATGTGGAAAGTGAAATCTTAATGGCTGAGTGGTCAGACCTAGCTGCAGTAATACAGTAAGGCAATAACAATGATCTGAACTAAGGACCTCATTGGAAGAGAGCCACATCATGTCGAGTGTTTAAATTACAGATACAAGGCTGCCATCAGGATGGCAGGACCATTACTGAGGAAAAAACCCCCATCATAATTATAACAGTGTCTTCATATGGATATCCAGCATGTTTGGCATAGCTGCTCAACTGATTACATAACCAGCACTGATGTATCACTGTATTTCTAACAACCCTACCATACTCAATCTTCGCCAACAGCCTAATTTGGGACAATCATCACTTCCACCATCTGAATGATCCACATAACTAGAATCCCTGATAATGATAGTTAGTTGACTATTTGATCTTTCTATTGAGGAAGTTGGATGCTTCCAGTTAAAGGCATCTAACAACATTATAGGTCGGTTTCATCACACCTGGACTACAGGTGTCAATGACCCAGAGAAAGGAGTAACATTATACATGTATCGGGAAACAAGCCCTGACTGATATATAACAGATTATTAGCACCGTATTCTCAACAGCCATCATATACTTAAACTAAGTTACAGCTGATAGCATAGCTTTAACAGCATCAGTCAGTGTGTTTACTTGCTCGCTATGTTGACTTGAACGTTGTGTTTGGCTGTTACCAAGCCCAGTGTTTATTAAATGTCTTGCCTTCGCCCATTTATAAACCACATTATCGACTAAAGACCTCTTTCATTTCCGACAAGATACCTTGCTTTGTCTCCTAAACTATTAGCCAGGTAGAACAAAAACGATAATATCTATATATTGCAACATGGTAAAAAATAATAATAACGTTAACCCTAATTAAACACATATGCTAGTGCGCTAACGCTAATGTTAACCTAGCCCCAGTTTGTGCCTCTTAAACGCACTGTCACACGTAAATCCTACAAGATGGAAACACACGTGAGACACCGTAAACCTTAGGTGCTGGTTTAAGTTATATAAAATATTCTGAAGTGTAGTTTATTTACTATGGGGGACAACGTTACAGATAAAAGAAAAACACGGCTAACGTCACCTGAGCTGACGTGTAAGCGACTAGCAAATGTAGGCCGCTAACGTTATCTAATGCTAGTTCATAGCTAACCGTGCAAGCTAGCGAGGCGGACCCAGCTAACGGTTAACATTATCCGCCGGGACAAACCATCGAAGACAGAAAGCCACAAACAAATGCCGCTTCGCCTGTTACGCTTTCATCAAATAAACAATACTACTATCTCACTTCAGCGGCTGAGCGCAAGTTTAGACCAGCGGCAAGCTAAGTTAACGAAGATAAATAAATATTTAACTCACACTTCCTCCATCTTTTATTATAATTTTCTTTGCAAGAAGAATGCTGCGGTTCAGCCGCTTTTTCTTCTTTTTCTCCCCCGTCATTGTTAACTTATGTCCATTCTTGGTGTCAGAGGGTCATCGTTGCACCTACCAAAAGTAAAATAATCTACTGATTTCGACTAACGTTAACTCTTATAACACCTCAGCAGTCGGCTTCACACAGATAGCAGCAAGCTAACCAAATGATGATTTCTCATCCCCACCTCACTTCAACCCGTCTTCCTGAACTAAACATTGACCCGCCCTTCCCATGCTACACCGCTCAACGATTGGTTGCCTGATGAACGAGACAATCCAAACTGTGCGTCTGATTGGTTTAGTAAAACGTTGGTGCTATTTATCCTCAAATGGTGATTTGTGAACATCACACCGCGGGTTCGGTGTACAAAGAGGAAATCCCTTATATGGTGTGTGGCTGTGTTTACAAAGAAAGTGTACAAGATGTGCAGCTACTTCAACCAACCTAATCAAAACAATTCAGTAATACCATAGGCATACGATAAAAAATATGTTTTTTCATGCGCCCATATAAAAAAACGTTTGATATCCACAGCTCAACCTCTTTAAAGCTAATAATCCCCCCAAATTAACTTCAAACCTGCTACATTTACTTACACACATTTTCATATTTGTCTTAAAGTTTAAAATCCTTTGACATATAATAGATAAATGACCACTTCTGGTACCTCCTATTTCGAAAGTGTTCACTCTGATGTTTTTCTACCTGCACTCATTTTTGTGTTATTATATTATTTTATCTTTATTTCTCATATATTCAAGTCCCACGAGATGGGGATGAGTATGTATTCCAAACACCAGATAAAAAAACTTAAAATGATGACAAGATTACACAGTATGGTGTTGTAATGTCTTAGAAATCTGTTCAAAACTTGAAAAAAGGTGGCACACCATCATAGCAAAGTTGTTTTGTTTATGATGTTACTGTTATAAGGGATTTGAAATATCTCAACATTTGATAAATTAGGTAGGCTCTCTTTCCATTTACACACACTAATCTTTGCCCAAAGTTCATCAAATTAACTGAAAATATTTTAACCTGCAATTGATCCATGTAAAAGAGCATATCAGTGCATTCTGGGGCACAATATCCATAATCTTAGATAACCAAGAACTATTTGGGAAGTTGGGAGTCCATAACAAACATTTCAGACTGGATAAGAGTGTTGCTCACTAAGTTTTAGATTTAGGGAAAATTAATATTGTTGGAAATGATTCATTCTGGGAGGAGCTCAGGGCTCTACAGAAGGAGCTGAGACGGAAGATCAGGGAGGGCAAGGCCAGCTACAAGAGGAAGATGGAGGAGCAGCTGCAGCAGCAGAACATCAGGGGGGTGTGGAGGAGCCTAAAGACAAAACATCTCAGGCTTCAAAGCACCCCACTCCCAGGTTGAAGGGGACCTGCAGCGGGTTAATGACTTGAACCATTACTTCAACTGGTTTGACCAGTCACCCCCTGCACCCCCCACGCAGCTGCTCCACACCTCCTCACTGCCCCATGGACTCACTCACCCCCTCAGCCCAGCCCTGTCCTTCACATTGGCCCAGGTGAGACAAGAGCTGAGAAGGATCAAAGCACGGAAGGCTCCAGGCTCCTGAAATCCTGTGCAGATGAACAGTGTGGGATTATGGGGCAAGTCTTCAACCTGAGCCTCAAGCTGAGGGTGGCACCACATTTTTGTAAGACCTTCTGTGTAGTACCAGTGCCCAAGACCCCGCAGGCTAGGGACCTTAGAAGCTTTAGGCCAGTGGCTCACATAACATCTAATGAAGACACTGGAGAGACTGGTCCTGGGCCACCTCTGCTCTGAGGTGAGCTCAGAGATGGACCCGCTGCAGTTTGCCAACTGACCTGGGATCGGAGTGGAGGAGGCTGTGATCTTCCTACTACACCATGCTCTACCTCACCTGGAGAAGCCCAGCAGCGCTGTGAGAGGATTCTATTATTAAACACCATTCAGCTGGCGGTTTTGAGGGAAAAGCTTGAGCGGGCTGGAGTGGATCCTGGACTACCTGACAAACAGGTCCCAGTTTTGTGAGAGCACGGGCCTGTGTGTCTGATCCCCTGACCTGCAGTGTGGGTGTCCCCCTGGGAACAGTGCACGCGCCCTTCCTCTTCACCCTCTATAATGCAGACTTCAGACACAACACGGACGCCTGTGTCCTGCTGAAGTTCTCTGATGACTTCGCTGTCATCGGCTTGATCAGCAACGACGACGCGGAGAATAGAAGGCTTGTGCAGGACTTCATTGACTGGTGTCAGCCAAATCACTTCCTCATCAACATAAGGAAGACCAAGGAGATGGTGGTGGATTTCCCCAGACACCGGTCTGCTCCCTCGCCGGTGAACATCCAGGGATTGGACATTCAGAGAGTGGACTCTTATAAGTACCTGGGTGTTCACCTAAACTGGACGCACTGTACAGAAAAGGTCAGAGCAGGCTCTACCTCCTGAGGAGACTGCAGTCTTTTGGAGTGCAGAGGGCACTCCTGAAGACTTTCTATGACTCGTCAGCCAGCCTGTATGGTGTGGTCTGCTGGAGCAGCAGCATCAGAGAGGGGGAGAGGAGGAAGCTGGACAAGGTCGTCAGGAAGTCCAGCTCTGTCCTAGGCTGTCCTCTGGACTCAACGCGGGGGGTGGGTGACAGAAGGGCCCTGGCAAAACTGTCATCTATGCTGAAACATGAGTCAAACCCCTGCAGGACACACTGTCAGCTCTGGACAGCCGCTTCAGTGACAGACTGCTCCACCCTCGGTGTGTGAAGGACAGATTCCGCAGGTCTTTTCTTCCTGCTGCAGTCTGACTGCACAAAGAACACTGATACCTTACAGCTCTTTTTACTGTTGCAATTTTCACTGTGCAATGTTTGAAACGTGCAATACCTGTTAGCACAGTTTACTATATATTCTATGTATAGTTTATTTTAGGTTTTCTGTTTTGTCATAGTGTGTGTGATACGGCTGCTTTACCCCTGTAGTTGCTAAATGCAATTTCCCCACTGCAGGACAAATAAAGGCTTAACTAACTACTACTAAAATGAAACCGTGTGTGCTGGAAATCTGCCATAGGGTGTGTGCAGATTTAAGGAATTTATAGTGAGTCACAAAAAACAACTGGAAGTTTGGCCTCCTGAAATCCACATTTAGTAAAGCTCAAACTAGTAAAGAATGAGAGCCTAATTTAAACTTTTTCACCAAGAGCAGATAAGGTTTCTGACAAGCTAGGAAGGTTTTTGTAACAGCATTAATGTGGAGTTCATATATAATTAGGATTCATGACTCAAAATGAACATTGACAAGTTATACAATTTTTGTAATATATTCACCCAGAATTTCACACATTGGAATAACATGTCAGTCACATTAAATAGAAAATCAACATTTTGCCCAGAATGGTCTACTATAGGTATTATTTTCATTCGTGAGCACTTTTCTCTTTAAAACCGTACAATTTTACAGTTTCTTCACATATGACAGTATACAAGTTTATATGATGATTCCAGGTGTGATATTTAATCTAACTATTCAAAATAAATCTTAATAAATTTGCTTTGATATTAAATCTCCTTTACCTCATCTAAAATCTAGTCTAGTATAGTATGAAAAATTCTAAGATAGATCTCTATTCAAATAATCTTTCACGTTCTTTTTCATTTTGTGCAGTGTTAGATAAGCTTTCTCTATCATGTACAGTATATTTTTTTGTCTGGGTTTTTATTTTTGATCTAATCTTTGAACAGAAAATACACTGCTAAGAGACAAGTTGCTGTCAAAGCTGCATTATTGGTTACGGTCATCTTACAAGTGTAGTCATTTGTATTACAGCAGTAGACATGGTCAGTTTATTTCAGTTGGTGGGAAAAGTCAAACCCGGAGGATGTTCGCCTCAATATGCATTATTCCTACCCACTGGAAAATGTACAGGCATGCATATTTAAAAAAACAAACAAAAACTACATGTATTGACAAAATGTTTACTTGGTGAAACTACACAGCCTTGCAATACCAACAAAAGTGAAGAGGGAAGTATTTTCAGTCAGTCTAAAAGGCAGCAATATGACCCTTCCCTTTACAGGTATATTGAATCAGTGGTCAGTCACAGCAGTATATACCAGAGCAAAATTAAAAGCAGAAAAATACAACTGAATTGTTTCAGATGCACAACAATGCAATGTCACTCTGTTCAAAAGAGAATTACTTTGATTCTCCTATTAACTTTTTTAGTACACTTACAAGACATTCTTGTCCTCACAAACACCATAAAGTCCCATTATTACCACAGTGGTTGAGCTCAGCATAATGTCCATTAGTAAATGAGTCACTTGTATCCTCAATTGCTCCTCATAATGTTGTCCTTTTTTTCTCTACAGATGAGACACAGCTGGTCACAGTGTTTCACAGAACTGGTCCAAAATACCTACATTTTATAAAATGTGTGCTGTACAATCCTGAAATATGTTTAAAATCACATACAGTGTATTGGTATTAAGAGGCTGAGTAGTCCTTGCTGTTAGGTCTTCTTCAGATCTGTTATAAAAACCCTGAAGGGACAGTCTGTTAGACCTCCCATTACATACATATACTGTACATTCTCAAAGGCACTTTGTTTCCATAGCAGCATTGACAAATGGAAATGTCTATAAAACTAGGTGCACTGTTCCGTTTTGACAAAAGTCTTCTATTAACACATACTTGAGAATATTCCAGTTATTACAAGTTGTGGCATTATGCTCAGGTTAGATCTTCATCGTCATCAATGTAAGGGATGTCCAGGTTGTCATAGCTCCCATTTAAAGTCTTGCTGGTGACCTGGGGCTTGTCGATTGGGGAGTTGTTGTCTTGGCTGGGAAGGAAGCACATGGATTGGGCTACATCTGTCTTTGGTCCTGGTGTGAACTCTCTTGGTTCATCATCTGTTAGAGACATCAGACTTCTGACTCTCGGGGCCAGGTCAGCAGGTTTAACAAGGCAGTAGGGGTTCTGGGTTTTCACTTGCATGGTCACCTTTCCTGGTAATAGAAACATCACATTAGTATACATATCTGCTATGAGCTTGTAGTAACACACACAACCCAGAGTTCCTGTGTTGGGTTTATATTGTAGCTTATTTATGGAAACAATAAACAAACGACACTTGGGATAAAAATAAGGGGATATGAAGTTGGAGCACTTTTAATGCCTCACATCTAAATCAGATCATCTACTCTGTTGTGACTACTTTCTCAAGGCCTCAGTATGCTGCAAACAAAGTGCTTGTTGGATAGTCTGTATGCTCTAAAACTATTTCGTATGCATTAGAGGGGGTTCGACAGACTATCTGAGAATGACGCCCACTTGTCGGCCTAGTGGGCAGTGGTGTGAACTTCTCTCTCTCTCTCGCTCTCAAACTCTTTTTATTCTTCACACAACCAATTCCAACAGTTTTCATATGAACAACCAAGTGCAACACCTTGAGTGTCTCTGAGGACATGCAGAAGACCCAAGAGAGTTCTACAGCCTTTGGCAAAGTTCAGACCGACTTTAACGTGAAAAAATGCAGCCCTCTCATTTATTTGAATGAGGCCTGTCTGGTAACGCAGCAGAGGTGCCAATATAGAAGTCCCTGGCAAAAAAAACACAGGGTTGTCTGGCAAAATGTTGAACCTCAACTTTTGCTGGACCACAATGCAACATCATCCACCACGATGCTGGGATGTTGCATTTAAATACGTGCAAGCACACGTACATTCTTTGTAAATTACTTTGTAATGTGACCGGCACATTGCTACTCACAATCATCGCGATGAAAGTTGATGAAGGAGTTTTCAAACCCTAAAGTATTATAAACCGCATTGTTTTAGCATCTGATCAGCTTTTAAACACATTAATCTGTTACACCAACTGGACTTCCTAGATCTTATTTCATGTCTCACTGGTACGTAAAAATCATGCCGTAGCCCCTTGCGTTGTTTTACCGTGGGGCTGATGTGGGTCTGAACGCCTTTATATGAGGTTGAACGACACACTGTACGATCCAGTAAGTTTCAAGCATACTGAACCCTTAAGTGTGACGTTTCTGTCATGTTGGTCCTTATCTTTTTTCTAACACAGACAGACAGCGATCATGAGGACATATTATCCAATATACCATGTACCATTGCAGGAAAAAAAACACACACAATAACACACATTAACTTTATTAGCAAGTTATCTTCTTAAACCCAGAGGAAGGTGAAGGTACCTTACCTCCCTACTGACCTTCCAAGTCCATGCTCTCTGTGCTCATTGATGAAAACGAGTCTAGGTTGTCATGGTCAAAGTTCTCCTCGTCCAGGTCAGGTAACCTGCAGGCCAAGTCCACCCTGAACATTTCAAAACAAGATATTATTATTAAGATTCATTCAAATCCATTGTGCATAGTCCATGCTCAAAATTTCAGCTCACTTTTCTTGCTTGATGGACTTGATCCTATCGATGAGGGTCCTCTCTGTTTCATCTGATGGTATTTGCTCTGGAACTTCCAGCTCTGAAGGCTTTTCAACAACCTGCACAGAGATTACAGAGAGTAGTGCTCATCATGACACTGGCTCCAAATCAGATCTTAGTCTAAAAATAAGTTCAACTACTGCAAGCTACTCTCTGTTTCAGAAGTTTAGCTACTGAGTTAAATAAGATGCAAAAAGGTTGGAGATTTTGAGTTTGTCTTTGTTTAAACTGTGCCACATTAGGTGACAGTTACTGGTCACCTCCCAGGTGTAAATGTGTGGATTAATGTCAATATAAAAAGGAGGATGTTAATTTTCTGAATGTTGCTTTCCTCAGATTTATATTAAGGTAAACAATACCTGCTGGCAGAGGTAGATAATCAAGAAAGAACTTGACAGTGAATGTAATACACCGGTATGTTTCTGTGAGTTGGTATACTTTTCCCGTGGCATGCTCTGTGTTGTCTTGATGCATTATGCATCTTTGCAATACCCTGGATCGGCAAACTTAAATAATTGACGGAGGCTCCTTGACCAAGGATTGGCCTTGTAGTTTTCTCTCACCGTGTTTTGTCTCCTTAGTTTGAGCTGATTTACAGCCAGGGCTTCCGCGTATTCCAGCTCCTGGATATTCTGCATCTTCTCGGTGTAGCGTCTGAACTGCTCAGAGATCAGGATCTCAACACACCTGGAGACAACACGGTCAAAGATGAATACACATGCATAAAAACTATGTCCATCTCTAGAAATACGTACAGTGTATCTAACACATACAGTATTTTGAAGCAAGGCTTTTTCAGCAGGCAAAAAAAAAAAAGAAATAAACATAATAAAACTTCTTGAAGATGTTTGAGAGCTGTGGGAGTGTGCAGTATGACTCACAGTGTCGTCTTGGACACATCATTCATACCAAGAAAGGGGTCACTGAGATCAGGTGAACGCAGGATGCAGGGGGCAAACACAATAGCAAGAGAGCTTGGTGTCATCTTATTTTGCTTTTCCTCCTTTGCAACCCTAAAAAGACACACTGATCAAGATCTCGCAGCACTTTCATCACACACAAATAAACAAAAGGTAATGATCAAATAATCACCATAAGGAGGAGAGGATTCTTTGCAACCCACATTTTAGAATATAGTGGAAATAATTGTGTTTTGGCAACACACAAGACATAAGCATTAAAGTTAGTAGAAGCGGTCGACGGGAACAATAGAGATCTTCCTACCTGACAAGGTGAAAGATGAGCCGCTCTAATGTGTTGTAATTAGCAGAAGGAAGTTCATCAATCTTTTGGTATACGGCCCTTATTCTCTCAGCTTTCTCTGGCAGCTCTGGGAGCAAAGAAACATGGCGATCAATAAACTTCAAAAACCTGTCAGAGTACACATCCATATCAGGAATGTTTATAATTTCTGAGATGATTTATGACAAGAAGAACACAAGTAGAGCTGAAACGATTATCATTTCATCAATTAGCTGATTGAAATTAATCTGCAACAATCTGGGTTTCATTTTTAGAAGTAATATTTCAAGCAACCCTCCCCCCCCCATACTCCCCCCCACTACTATCAATATTTATTTACCCACGGCATGCAGAAAGTCACTGTAGAGGGAAAAGGTCATGAGGGGGTCCGGCAGCTCTCTGAGCCAACGTTTAACCAGACCTGTGATGGTGTGGATGGGATAGTTCTCTAAACATGTTTCCTCAGGATCTGATGCCACAACACAGAACACACAGATGAAGCCAAAACATTTAAAATTATTTTATTAGTATTTGAAATTATTTTTCAGTCTACACAGTCGGGTGACAAAGATGTGTTTTTCTCAAAAGATTTTCTCATCATAATGATCAAAGTGCAGAGTTCATAGTTCCTTAAAAAGTGTTTTAAAAATACAGCTACATAAAATACAGTTATCATGTTATACATTTTAAGTTATTTTCCTTAATTGAATACATTTTTTTAAAGTAAACATACAAATTAACAGAGGAGATTAGACTAAGAAAAAAAATGGAGAGAATATGTGAAATTGGGAGAGAGGAGAGGTTCTGTCATATTACTTCAAATTTCTCTCTGGTAAATAATAAAAAAAGTTTGATAATGAAAAATGCTCCTGTGAAATTAAAGTACATTGACTATGGCTGTCTTTGTGCCACACCAATGATGCCCATTAATAGTACCAGGAATATGCTGTTAAGTGGAACTATAACCTGTCAAGTAGGCTGTAGCTGACTGGATTTGTTGGGTTCTTAAGACAAAAAATTGTGCATTTCAATTTTCAAGAATTTCTTACTAGTCTGCAGAATCTGGTGGAGCTCCCTCGCTCGACAGGCTGAGCCTGACTTGCGGTAAATACCCTCCGTGTAGAGGCCGTGCAGCTCCACATGCATCAGCAACAACTCCACCACTTTGGGTACAGGGTTGGCTTTACTGGTGAGGACACACACCGGCACCCCAAAGTGAAGGGAGCCTTGTACCCTGTCACCCTATCACAAGCAAAGACAAGAGGAGTATACATGAGCGATTTATGGACAGAAATTGATATGTATGTTATGTTATGTAGAGTTATTCAATCATACTATAGTATTTGTAGGAGTATTTAAAAATGGCAGCTCCTACCTGCCTGGCACACCGCGTCGAGCAATCTGTGATGATTTTGTTCAGGCATTTCTTGTGACATATTAACTTACAAGCTTAAATGAAAAAAACAGAAGAAAAAAAAACAGTTCAATTTAAACGTGACCCTCTTGTATTTTTTTTATTTTCTTGCAGCTCTTTGAACTCACCACTGCACATGTAGGCTTTCTCCATTCCCCAGATGTAGGACCCACACAAGTCACACGACTGCATAATGTTCACCTGGTATGTGCTGAACAGGTGATCCAGAGGACTATTAGGCTGTAGAAAGAGGATGTAAAGACAATGCACTGGGATGATTTACCTGGATGTATAATGCAGAATGCTTCCCAATACAGGTAAAGATATTCAACTTACACATTTGTCCTTTTTCTGTCTCTTGTTCGTCATCTTGGTGGCCTGAGAGAAGCCAGAAGTGAGATACATGAGTGAGTCTAATGCTAGTTTACTCACCATGTAGCTTAAGAGACTGATGATTGACTGAAATGCTCAAATTTACCTTGGCTGGTTCAGACTCCGCTCGTTTTATCTCGCCCCTAATGAAGCCGTCCAGCACCGACTGAAACAAGTTCACCACCAGCGAGACTTCTGCCTTCTGCTTGGACCCTGCTAGTGTGGTCACTGTGTTGTGGTAGCCCTTCATCAGATCTGTGTAGCCGATTTGGGGTTTCTGTTGCAAGTGTGCATGAAAAGTAAAGTTAAGTGACCATGTTCCACTTTCAAGCCTCTTAAATTGGCTTGTTTGTAAGGTATGTAGTAGCAGACTTGCAATAAATGACTTCACAGTAAGCTAAACTTAAACGAATCCACATCCCAACATCTGAAACACTGTAAATTTACTGATAACAGCAGGTCAGTCTAAGTGTATAAAAAAATGTTCCTACAGTGATCATGAATGGTAGAGTAAAAGGCTAGTAAAAGGTGTTTACTTCCTACTAGATTAAAAACTTCAAACTTTATATTGTATGGAGGAAGATGTTGAACTGACCTGGACAAAGTACATGCCTTTGATGGTCTCTCTGAACTGCATGGTGGCTGTGAGGAAGATGCTCTCTGTTGGTGACAGCTCTTTTATTCTCGTTCGCAGCGCATTCACCTGAGGACAAAAGTGAGGAAATTATGAACATACACAACACAGGATTTGTTTGTTTATTTGTTTTGCTTTTTTTGTCCTTATTAGATAGGGAGAGAAAGTCGGATGACATGCAACAAAAAGGTCCCCAAATACATAAATAAGGCATTATAAAATATCTAGGTAAATAAATATAGAAAACTCTATAGATGGACCTGTAAATGGTGAAATACAATAAATGATCAAATCTCCACTCATGTTTTACTGGAATTACTTTTGATTTTATTAAAGGAATTTTTATTTCAAAATGCCATTTTCAAACGTGTTCCATTATTTTACAGCGGTGTTATTCACAGTTACACTTTAATTTCATAATGTAACTTTGAAAAACAATGTCGTTGTCAGTAATTCCCACCACATCTCCCCTCAGCCACTCACACTGCCCCATCCATGACAGCTGAATGTGTTTGCTAAACGTATGCATGTACTGTACAGTTTAAGAATGTAATTTCGAAGAATGTAAGAAGACTGTGTATAAACTGGGCTACAGTATGTGACAACACTGCAAAAAAACTGCACATCTACAGTACAAACAAGTGACAGCCATGTGTGAATAAAACCCGAGTTAGCAATCTGCTGTGCTTCAAATTCCCCTCCTTGGGGGATGTTCTCACCTGATTGCCAAGGAATTCGTCCAGGTTTCGCAGCTCTTTGGGGTCGGTGATCTCACGGTCCAGAGACCCGTTCAACTGAATCACCCGTGTGGCCCGGCTGATTCGAATGGCTGTGTTTCGAGTGAGCCTCTCACTGCTCTGGTTTGGCCTTTGGTAGGGATGTGGAGTGTATCTGGGCAATGTGACTGCAGTCAGACGAGGGAGATGTGGCATTATTAGTCTGACATGACAAGTTTAAACACTTTTTCTACTATAGCTACTGGGGATGTATAGGACACATTAAATAAAAATTAGTCTAAATAGTATTTCTATATTTAGTGGCGCCTCTTCAAACCCCTAAAAATAATATAGACACGTTATATTAACCAGTAATGTGAACTCCACTTGTGAGGTACAGTAAGAAAAAAATATATTTACATACAAAAAGCTGCAACACTGTCATTGTTTCTTTAGACCTTGTCCTCAAGTAATTCACAGCGAAAGTACGTATAATCATCCCTGCTGCTGCCAAATTTAAAGTGCAATGTATGTGTATATTTAATGTATTTGTATTGTACAGAAAATGTTTGGTTACCGGCTTTATCTGACGGAGAGTCATTACTTGGGGAATACTTAGGCGCCCGCTTTCTGAGGAATTTACTGAGAAACCAAATCCTGTTGAAAAGACAGTCTGTATCAGGTCCATGCAGCGACATATCAAATACACAAAGCATTGTTAAAAACATAATCCTGAAAACTCAAAACCTTGAACAATTTCCTTTGAACTGAGTGAGGGGGTTTACCTCTCAGGAGTTGTGAGTTGTGATTGGTTAGATCGCTGTTGTCCTGAGTCCCCATTGGTGCTCATGGCTGGAAAGCTGAACCTCGACCCATCAGGTTCTGTTGGTATCTGCAACAGCATTAAAACATGAACATGCGTTAAGTCAAAGTATCAAACGTTCAAACCAGCAACTCTAAACTTTCACAGGAAAACCCAAAATGTTGTTCTGATATCCCAAGTAACAGAGTTAGCCCTCTTTCCCCACCATGCCCCCCTGCAGCGGCTGCACCACAGCTCCCCCACCACCAAACCAGACCACATAAACACGATAAAATATTACCACGATAGAGGTAGTCCTTCACCATTTTTACTCATTATGCGAAGCTAGACTGTCACCTGCCACCAACTGAACTCTGACCTTTCTTGTTTTAATTAGTATGAGCAAAGTTAGTTTATTTATTAAAGATTCTATAAATGGGATTCTGAACATTAATATAGCAGCAAACAACTATTTGCTATATAAAGACATGGTGGAGTAATGGCATCCTGAGGATGACGTCACACTCCCTCTGCCTGTGTTTGTTTATTCGGCCGCGGGTGCATGTTAGTGCATGTAAGCCCCTCCTGTGAAACTATTCGTCGGTGAGGAGAGTTTTTTCTCTCTCATCTAATGCGGTGAATTAAGGATTGATTTCGACCAAACCAGAGTTTGT
This sequence comes from Coreoperca whiteheadi, assembly GCA_011952105.1. Taxonomy (NCBI): domain Eukaryota; kingdom Metazoa; phylum Chordata; class Actinopteri; order Centrarchiformes; family Sinipercidae; genus Coreoperca; species Coreoperca whiteheadi. The sequence goes on from CM022487.1 coordinate 19,596,384, forward strand.
GATTGTTGTAACTGTGGAAAGACGAACAAAGACGGTTTTGGTGAGTTTTATTTTGTTTCTGCAGAGTTCGAATGAAGTGTATTTTACTGCTCTTTTAACATCATGGACAGGGGACTACAGATGGAAAATAGCCTTTTGGCTAATTCTGGCTTTTTCATTCATGTTTGTTCATGTGTTTCATGAAATTCCATTGTCCCCTTATAAAAAAGTGAGATTTCATTGAAAGATTTACAGATTTTAAATCTAATTCCCATGTTTATACATTCATTATTAGCTGTGGATGGCTCTGCACACCAATAGTTTTTTCACTTTTGATTATGATTTTGTGAGTAAGCAATGATATTCCAGTTCCATTATTTACATCTAATGATTTTTGCCATAACCTGAAGAACATGGGTTCATTTAATAATTTGTTCATATGTATGATGCCATATAGTTTAAGTTAAATACAAGTTGCCATGTATAGTTAAAAAGGTATGTTTAAGGCGTGTTCTAAAGGCTGTCTTATATATGATAATTGCCTCAGATTCATAATGATTTTTTTTGTGGTGTATTTAGTATATTTGCACATTAAACATAATCAAAATAAACAGAAATGAAGCAATAAGCTAAAACAATTGAGGGCACAATCCCTGTCTCAATTTTAATGTGACCAAAAAACACTGACATAAAAACAATTGACCATATTTTGTAGTGAGTCTGAACTGTACCTGCTCATTTGGGTGAAGAGACAAAAAAGATCAGCTCTATTTTTGTTTTGTCTGGGCTGCAGGGCAGAGATAAGAAGTCCCAGAACAATGCAACCTCCACTGAATTTGGGGCATACACATGCAAGGCCTGCATGCAGAGGAGACCTGTGGTCGGTCAAATCGTCTCTAGGGTGGGTACCTTGACCTGGGATTTGAGGTCCCGGACATCCATGCAACTGGCCGAGCTCTTCAGGCTGGGCACATGGGGGCTGATGGGAGGCAGCGGAAAGCTCCAGTACTCGCTCTCCTTGGAGCTCCCAAAGTTACTCATCAAACCGCTTCGGGCGTAGGCTAAGTGTCGCTTGCGCTTGGGCAGCTTGCGGAAACGAATCCTGGCCTAATTGGGCCAGGAAAGGTGATGAGGCACAGACTGGGAGGCCTTCTTGGATTCATGTGTAAGGAGCCTCCATTCATGTGTTTTTCAGCTTACAGCACACATAAACTACAGTACTTTGAAAAACCGATGCCTACATAATGGTTGTACAGGACACTAACAACAACTACATGAAAAGAAAAAGAAAAATGGACTGAATGTTCTAGATGCAGACACAGTGTTTTGAAATATGTAATAACATATTGACCAAGGTTACCTCATTGGTAGAGGGTGAGCTATCAGAGTCCGATGAGCTGATCTTGTTCAGTTCATCAACCGACATGGACTTCCCTTTGAGCCTGCGTGGAGAAGGAAATAAGAGCAGAGCTGTGAACTATTGTGGGGCTAAAATAAAACAATTATTGGTAACAGCAACAATGTATTGTATACATTATGAGGAATGGTAGCCATGTAAATATTTGGTAATGAGATAGAAACTATATAAAAGAAAAATGGAAACATGTTCAGATTGGTGAAACACAAAGGAAGTTCATGGCATTATTAAAAGAGCTTGTTGGGGCCATATTAACAGAGCTCCAACATTTGTGGAAAACGAGTTTTATGAGTTTAGGAAGTGTACTGAAACTCATCTTTCCTATTGTGTCGCCGTATTTCTGGACTCGAATCATCGCTCTGTCTTTCCTTCCACCTCTCGGCCTTCTCCTTGATGCCCCCCATGTCTTTGTAGCGCTGAAGCGTACTGGCCTTAAAGGGGCTGGTGGAGCGATCGTCACTGCCAACTTTAGGATCCAGTGGGAGGGAGAGGGGTCTGTTGAGAGTCGGAGGGGATCCTCTGCCCTCTCGCTTCTCCCTGCTCCTGGCCCTCAGTGCAGACTGGCCGTTGACTGGGTCAGGCTGCTGGGTCCTGCTGGGGCTGAGCTCCACTTTGTGCTGCCTCTTGATCTCTTTTTTTATCAGGCTGTTACGTAAAAACCACTAAATCAGACTGGCATCACAGCAACTGTATCCATAAAATAAATGCTAATGGACGGTAAACTGAAAAAGAATGACCTAATTATCTAGTTCTGGATAAAACCAGAATCAGCTTTATTGCCAGGTAGGTTTACACATACAAATGATATTAAACCATTATACCTTAACAGATATATTGGTATCAGCATGCATGTTGGCCTGTAAGTAACAAGTTTGTTTAGGCTATATAATATTTGGCCACCAGAGAGCACTGACAAGTATATTTTCAATAGTAACATGTAAAGTATATATTGTGGTCCCAATTCTTTTATAACCAAATTCAAGGGACCGTTATCAAAAATGTTTGTCATAGCTCATTGGCTCATAACATTGTCTTTGAATCATACAACACACATGCCCCTGAACACAACATTCACTACCAGATACACATACATAATGCAAAATGTTCTATAGTGGAGCGTGTGGAACACAATATCAATATAAAGAGTGACTTGAAATCTATGCAATCAGTGTAATGTGAAAGAATAAAGGCCCTTCATGCAGGTTGGTCATTAACGCTGCAACAACTCATAAATGTTTCATTTCCTTTTTTGTATTGGTTCTGCTGCTTTAAATGAAAACTGTTTTTTCAAAAGACAAGCACACCATTTAATGTGGTTATTGAATAAACATTTAGTCAAACCGTTGGTATAAATGCAGCTTTCCTAAGTACTGTATTTCATTTGGGTTACATGCTGCCCATTAACCCAGCATACCTTTCATCTTATGTTAACAGAATGGGCCAAATATTTACACTTTTAATTTTCAGGTGTCTCTGGGAACCTTCTATAATACACGACATGTGTTGGCTTCTATTGCGGAATCATGCATTTGCCTTTTTATATTCCTTAACACGAGTTTGCGGTGCGAGTGGTATCTATACCTGTCCCGTCCAGGCCGAGTATTGGACGTCTTCTCGTCATCCTCATGTTGTTGCATTGACTTCTTCAGGGAACTCCTCCATGCTGTCTGGATCACTGTAGCTGCTCGGTTTTGGTTCTCATAGAACCCGCGCCAGCTCCTCTGAAAACCACCAGAAATCCTCTGTCAACTTTAGTCTGCTGTCATGTTCTTTATTTGTTCTGAGACTTTGGGGAAATTTCTTATTTTTGCTGGGACACTAAGCAGGCAAGCCAAGGAGACTGACTATCTACAACATCCTTGGAAACCTGTGATAGGATGAGTGTTTTTATTGTCTAGTAGTCTCCATGAGGAGATTTCAAATTGTCTTCTATTTTACATTATTTATACTATAAATGGTACCTGTATAATCATAGTGGCATCTCTCTTTTGCAAGAAGTGCAACCTTAACAGACAGACACGGAACCAGCGCTGCAGAATGATGATGTGACGCATCACTTCTTTGTTAAGAGTGTCTTGGAGCAGTTGCCTCTCCTTCTCCTTAAGGAACACCTGAGTAGATGAAAGAGAGACATATGAATGATGAAAACACTGGGAACGTTTGAACTGTGTTATCTGTAGTACATTTCAGTACATGCATTACTGCTTATGTGAATTTGATGTGTTTTTATGACTTCATGTAAAGCAAGAAATCTACAATGTCTTCTTAGTAAGTGACAGTGTTCTCTGATTCATGACAAAGTTCTCCAAACAGTGACAATAAAGAAGTTTACCTTAGGAGACATTTTGATGTTCACAAAATCCCTGCATGTCATATCATTTGCTGGATGTTATGAATTCAAAACACATTACAGAAACATTGATACATGCAACAGTCATGAGTGACCCCAGAGTGAAATAAGTTCCCAACCCTGGAAACGTTGCTTTCATCCATTTTTGATACACAGGACCATGTTGAGTTAAGATCAGATTAAATTACAGATATGATAAAGAATATTTACCTGGGTTTTTCCTATTTGATAGGTGGTCTTATCCAGCTCCATCCTCTCAAGCAGTTCAGTTATGTGCTCTGACGTTGCTGTAGCTCCTTTTGGAAGCAACATTCTGAACTTCTCAACAAATTCCTGTCCAGAGAAAAAACAGCAGAACAGGTGCAAATTAACTTTCTTCTCATTGACAGGTACAGAAGTGAGTTAGACTTCCTTTTCATTGTAAGTTCCTTGAATGTACAGTAGTGGGATATTCATATACTGTATATAATATAAGACATCATTCTCTAATGATTGCAGTGGTAGGAAAGTACTGAAATCTGTATGTAAATTCTGACCGTTGACTTCGGAGGAGGTTCACACTGTCTAGCTGTATAGATTAGATGAACTTGGGGTTTCTCAATTTTATTGAATTACGCTTGTTGAAAACTAGTTCTGACTGGATTTCTGTGGTATAGAGCCATACACGCCTCTTTTTCTTACCTTGGCAGCGTGGGTGTAACTAAGCTATTGGAAGGATTGGTTGTCAAGCAGACCCAATGTTGAATCTGTTTCTGACAGGATGAATCTGAGCGTTTCTTCCTGGTGCCAATACGTTTAATATAATACAATCATATACTTTAAAGAAGATTGACCAGAGAGTGCTTCATTTTTCATCAATTGCCCACCTTAAATGTGTATTTGTAGCTGTAGCTAGACTTCTGGATGTGAACCATCTGCAGCATGCCTGTGTACTTAATTTGCTGTAGCACAAGTTCATCATCAAAGTGCAGCTCCTTCTGTAAAAACAAAACATTTTCCCAGGTGATGAACTGTGTTATACAGTCCATGCAGGACTAAATTGAACAGATTCACAGGTGACGTTACCTTTTCAGCGTTGGAGCGAAGACAGAAAATAAAGAATGGCTCGGCTTTTTCAATTGTCTTCATCAGCTTTCTGAGTGAGGCCTGTGAAATGCATAAGTGCAGTGAGTGAGTTGATGTAGATTAAAAATTGCATTTGTTTCTATAATAAAAAGGGAAAGACTGGAGTTTTTATGAAAAAAAATGCTATCCCTAATTCATTCTCTGTACTTTTGCAGGACAGTACATGAGTAGGCCCATGTTTAGTTTACCAAAATGACAGCGTACACACTTTGCAATGCACTGAACACAAAAGTGGATATCTGAGACTACAGCTATAGCTCAAGTACATTTTATGTACTTTATTTGTTGTTAAATTATTGGGAATTTCTTAATCAAACACATTACATGGGCAGTGAGTATGAAGAGGGGGACAGGCAGGCACTGAGACTACAGGTTCTATCATAAATATCTAAAAAAGAAAACACTTCAAAAAGTTCAAAATGTTATTCTGAATATCCAGTATTGGGAAACCCCCTGCCCCCTCACAGAGATAACGCTGCCTGAAATTCAGATAAAATGGCCGATAAGTAACTCATAACTTTAATAGCAGTGCTTGACTTTTATCCCAGTAATAAGCTCATAAAAGGGAGTATTACTTTCAAATAATGGATACCTCATTTTGAGATGACACTTAAATCAAACCCTTCCCTACCACATACATGTATGTCACACGCTGTCATTATTTATGTTGGACTTTATGAACCAGAGCAATTACAGCCAGCAAAGGTACAGAGAGGACAAACCTGAAACTGAAGGCTAATAGTAGGGGGCTTTGTCTTCCGATGAGGGTGGAAGATGAATTTGCTGGTTCGGTCGTGCGCGGTGAGACCAACAACATGCTGGAGTGAGCGCAAATCCATGAGCTTCTGTTTAATAAAACATAAAAAAGTCTGTGAGCTTACTGACTCCCGAAACAAAAGGACTTTGGGGCGGACACATGGATGATGACAGATGAACAAACAGAATTACTGATCATTCACTGTTAAGATGTACAAGCGTAGATATGCTGCTTTTGAAATTAGTTCAAATGCATCAACAACACTGCACCCAATACTAACAATTTACCTTTGGAATGAGCTGCTTCTGTCGACCGCATCTACTTTTCCTGCAGAAAATACAGACACAATGAGGCTCCATTCAACACACAGCTCTGGAGACAGAATTTGAGAAGGCGTAGCATAACATATCAAAATCAGTGTGTTTAAACTAAAGCCATACGGGCCACTTACTTTCTCTTTTCATAATTGGCAAAAATGTCTTCAAATACATCAAGAGGCATTTCATCAGAGCGATCAAAGGAGAAATCCAGAGTCTGGCTGTTGAGGTAAATGTCAGAGAGGTACTTTAAAAGGTATATTTTGCGTTTTGACAAGCATGTTTGAAGGTGTTCATTAATGCGCAGTTGCCTCTGGGTCACTGTTTTGTCTTTGAAAAATGTACACAAATGGAATATTATTTGTGTTCAGGAAACGTTTCACGACTGACTATCCCTTTTAGTCCTCTGATGGACTGAAACCACAATGTTTCCCTGCCTTTCACATATTGAATCGTGGGAACGACTTCCACCGCTGTGCCAGTCACCACACAAGATAGCCATCGCACTCACTACTGACTCACTCAGAGTTCAAAACCATGACACCAGATAACAAGATAGTTATTCTTAGTTAAGTTCTTCATACCAACTCTGAGCTGAGAAGACTGGTTTCCAGCACTATGCACCTTACTACTGGAGTGAGCTGCAGCACAGCTTGTAATTAAAGACACTCACTCCTCAGAGAGATTTTTAAAGCTTTACCATCTTATATTTCTTATAGTGTGTGTGTGGGTTGGTTGATTTAAGTGAATTAATTTTCTTGTGATCTTGTGTATATGTAATTTGTTCTCAGGACTCTCTTGCAAATTAAAGCTTAACTAACTAAGTGAGACAATGATTGAATAAATGAAAAAAAAAAAGATGAATGGTACTGTAATGCAGTGTCTTTGCCTGTTTGGAATGAAACCTGGATGGTTGATGGCGACAATTGCTAATGCTCTAGAACAGAAAATGCCTGCCTGATTAAAGACCCATGGATGTTTAAATTTTAATACATTTAGTTGTATCAAAATAAAAACTCAAGTTAAAGTGGATGAGAGACATGTCAGTGGCAGTGAAATCCAGTAAATTTACCTGGACAGTCTCTCCATAGGACTGCTGTGTCGTTTCATGTCTCTCATGGACTTGAGGGAGGTTTTTCTGGAAGTTACTGTGGTGACAACACAACAAATTAGTTAACAATCATTAAACATTTCTCAAAGGCCGAAAAAAGAAAACATGCTGAGATGAAGGGAAAGCTGTGACTAGGTTGTCCAACAGAGACACATCCACAGTTTTACAGGGTAACTTATGACTTATAAAGCAGGCTGATTAGCAACTAAAGCTACCCCTCGATTCTCCCCGCTGATGTCCCAGTTTCTTGAATACTGTGAGGATGCGAATGGTGGCCCGGAGGACTCCCCATCTGAACAGTGCTTCTGGACTGGATGCAACCAAGTGATGCAGGAACGCCCGCTCACTGCTCCGTAGAAGTGACACGACTTCAGGACGCATGTGCTCTGTGTTTTTCTGCCGGAAATCCTAAAGTACAATAAGAATCAAGATTAACATGCCGTATACTTTTGTTCTGGCTGTAGTTACACAAAAGGGAATCTGCGGTGCTCCACATTCATTACATGCATTCACTTCACAGTGCTACACCAGTCTTCCTGGGGGGGGGGGGCAGCATTAATCATTCACTAAGTTCACAAAAATTTGTTTATCCCGCGGTAGCTTATCTAACAAGGCCACTGCAGACCAGCACTATGTTACAGTGGTCGAGCTGAATGATGCATTTACTGAATTGCAAATGTAGCTGGAGAAATTATTATTTTCTTTGTAGAATAAAGGTGTTTGCAGTTAGGGAAATTTACTCCACCTTGATGTGATATTTAACCCTTCCAGCAAAGTGTTGAATGACAAACGTCTGCTCTTTATTTGATGAGGGTACAAAGAATGGGTTATCCTGATGCTGCTGCTTCAACTTGCCCAACAGGGTTTCATCTGTGGCTTGAGGGAGGCTGAAGATACACAGAGAGAAGGACAGAAAATCAATGTCAACATTTAATATCTGGGGGAAAAAACGACTTAGGTAAAAACAGCAAGTCAACAGCAGCAGAAATGACTCCTTCAACTGATGGACTAGAAAGGTAGAATAGAAAAACACTGGACACCTATTAATTCAATATAAACTGATGATATGATATTATTATAGACAACACTGTTGTCTAACTAGGGCCTGTTTTAATTGAAAAACCTTTAAGGAAATTTTTATATGCAAGAGTGTTGTTTGATATTAATTTAAAATGATCATGGATGCAGTTTTGCTTACTAAGCCATATCGGTGTTACAGAAAAATAATCAATATCATGACTTTGATTTAAACTGTATCATCCAGTTATACTTCTAACTAGTCCTTGTTAGTTGGAATTGGCCTTGCTGAAATTACATTTATTGAATTGGTATTTTGTATTATTGAGTGTTAGGGAAACCCAGGTAAGACTCTTTTTTTACTTTGTTTGAATAAGGAATGGAGTTTTTTGGCATTTCTTGTCATTTGTTTGTCCTGAGACCTTTTGTAAAACGTTTACTACCAAGACTAGCTGGACTGACCCGCCTGTCACTACATTGTATTTAAATGTCTATTGCATGCCTCGATTTCCACACTACCCTAATATGATTAGTGTGAAAACTCACAGCAGGGGATAATGTTACCTTTGAGTTCACCTACCTGCTCTCCTTATCCAGCAGATCAAAGAGACCAGACGACTTAATGCTGATCAGCTGAATGCAGCCACTGTTGTCAGTGTAGTCGATGTTTTGCCAGGTGATGCCCTCTGACACATAATCTTCCTGGAATATATATTAGTCATAATAACACAATCAGGTTACTCAGGTGAAGTAAATTTGAAATCAATTTGTCTCGGTTACTGATGAAGAGACGTATTAGCAACGGCCAAACAGTACAAAGAGGACAAAGAGAAACATACAGAACTCACAGCACACAACACTTAAGGCAGCTAGAACTGACTTTATGATGTCATACACTACAGTATTCCTTTTTATGTAAACCCCGAATATGGTTATTTTAAGACTTTTTCAGGCTGACTGCACAGGCTACAAAGGCAATAGGGCATCCAATAAAAAAGTACCGGCAAGTCCAAGCAAAGAATGAATAATAATGAATGTCGTGAAAAATTAAAATGAAAAACACCGACTTGCTCATGCTTGAAGATGTGCTGGTTGATGTAAAACTGCAGTTTCTCATTGGTGTAGTTGATGCACAGCTGCTCAAAGCTGTTTGTCTTGAGGTTCTCGAATCCAAACATATCCAGGACGCCGATGGACAAACACTAAAAACAAAACAGCAATCAGGACAATTCATAACCAACATACACAAGGCAACATACTGGAAACACGGTAATGTAATTAATTCGCTACATTAAGGCTGCATTTTACTGCTAAACCTACAGTGTATTTTTGATGAATAATGCACCTATAATAGAACTGAAGATAAATGAGTGCACAGACATTTTAGAATTCCCCTTTCAGCGCTTCAAACATGTACTTTAAGACTTGAAGGGAAAAATTACATGTAATTGATAATTTGTTATATTTAAATATCATAATTTTCTTTCCGGTGGGCAAATTAACATTGAAGTCAAAGTGAAATTTCTTTAAAACAATGTTTCCCCTTTCATTTGAGGAAAAATGTGGGCCTCCTGCAGCCAAAACTGAAGTTTTCTTTATTTAATAGCGCAGCACTGTATTACATCATGTGACTCACAGAGACGGACTCCTCCATGTCTCGTCTATTGAACATTGCATGGTTGACGTGAAGGACGATCCAGTCAAACAAAGCACTGTATAAAGACTTGGCCATTGAGTCCCGCACCGTGGAGGCCTAAAAGCACAGAAACATCAAACCACTTTAAATTCCATGCAGACCAAAATAGGAGGATTATGAAAAATGCTATTTGATGATTCGGCAGAATCATTATATTTAATGATACCTCTTGTAGTGTGTACGGTGTAACCACATTGGTGTTGGCGGTCACTATTCGCCTCTTGGTCAAAGTCTCCACCAGTAGCTCCGTTTTCACCTAGAAAAAACAAAACAATTTAACAGTTAAGGCAGTTCTACTGTAACACATTATTAATCCACAAGAAAATTCCCACTAACTACTGTATTTGGCAAAGAGAACAGGTTGAAACATGTTTGTTCTTAAACAATACAGAGAGATATTTTAAGTGTAGCGATGACGCACTCCGGGAGCTGCTCTGCCCACTTAGTTACTGTGATTTCATCAGAAGGGTTTTGTTGAACCGGCACAACACTAGAAATCAACTGGAGGCTGCAGATAATAAATCCAGATGATGATAGCATACATAATCAACTGCTTCACTTTAGGAACGTACTTTGAGCAGGTCAGACAGTGTGGACAAAACTTCAGCAGGTCCGACCTCCAGGGCTTGGGTGTCCTTTGACCGTGTGTACGTCACATTGCCCAGGTGCAGGATGGCAGAGAGGATGGAAAATATGCTGCATGGTGAAATAGATGGAATTAACACACCTGGTAGCCACAATGGAGGCCCTCAATTGTAGAATAATAGGTAATTGGTAATAGGTGATGTGAACAACTAAGTGCAATCTACATGTCCAACTTTGACCACGCCAGCAGAATTCAATGAAACGTGGTTATTTCACACTGTGAATTGAACATGTTTATCACCTGGCCTGACTTCATTCCGTTAGGTCGTTACAGGAGTATAGTAGCTTAGGGCAGAGACAAGAAACCCCCACCCCCAATTATTTCTGCAGCACATATTTAGACTTTTTACTGGTATTTTCAGTTGCACTGTCCCCCTTTTTTTTAAAGTTTATTTTGTGAAAGGTTTTAGGCATAATATCCGTTTCAAAAACAAATATATTGTTTTATATATATATATATATATATATATTGTTTGCCCTTTGAATCAGGCTCAGTTTAACATGCTCTAACTTTATTTCTTAGTGAATGCTAATTTTTCCTACATGCTCACATATACTGAATACTGACATTTGTATCTTCTGGTATCTCGTTTTCTGTTTATTTCAACATTGCTACAAGTTCCTCTGTATGTCAGTAATAAACTTGTGCATTTGTAGCCAACTAACAACAGTGTCTGTCTGGTAGGCTAAACATTGCTGTGTTGATGTAAAAATATCAATTTTGCCTTTTAGCAAGCACATCTAGCACTGTAGAAGCTAATAGCAGCTGATAGTTGATATTAACATTATCTATATTGATCTATCTCATCAGCTACAAAAACAAGCTGTACATGCAGGTCAAGAGTTGCTGAGTTAGTTCAACCGACTGTAAATCTAAGGAGAAATATGCCTTAACAGACTAATCATATCTATTTTTATGCACTTAACTTTGTGCACAACCAATTCTCCACTGAGGTGTTTGCTGGGGAATATATAGGAAAAACATTTTATTTGGCCAAGATTTCTGACTTTATGCCTGTTATGTTCCCAACTATACATTGTTTTGTAGATTTATTCACTTTAACAGTTACAGTGTCTTCCGTTTGGTTATTCACCAGGGGAAATTAACCTGAACAGGTTACACACTGTGCTTCTAGCACTTTTATGTGTACACGGTGTCCCGAGGCTGTCAGGCACTTGTCGACATACTTGCTGCATTTTTCTCCTGTTTGACTTGACAAGCTCTGACCTGTTACTGACACCATTATAGAAAGCAGAAACTCTTCGCCAGTGTTCAGGTAATACACGTCATTTACTTTGCAGTTTTGAGATACAGCTAACTGAGAGCTGTGCAGCGTCACTGTAAACCTTGTCTGACAGTGAGGCAGAGTGAAATGTTGTTGGGCAATGTACAATAAATATTTGTCTTTCAAATATTCATGTAATTCCCAGCTTTCTTCACCCTCTCAGAAGTCCAAGTGAGTGGCCTTTACTGTAATAACACACGTTCCCATGACAGTCTAAACCTTCTGGCATATGCTGTTGTGTCCTTGATGACAAATCCCACGTCGGACAGAAAGAAACCCAACTAATTAATATTTACAAACATTTTTGGCCTTAAATAAAGTCACATTTCACATTGTTTTTTAGACACAACGTGTTTTGCAAGCACATTTTACACTGGTCCATTTACTCTTTTGTTGACTTTTCCTAAAAGGTAGGTATAGGTTCTCTGGTTAGTTTGACTCCGACTTGCAGCATTAAAGTCAAAATCATACATACTGTTTCTTGGTGGAGGCCAGGAAGCCGACCATCTCCATAGCTTGATGGAGCCTCTTGTACTTCTGCTGAAGTTCCTCCTCATCATCTAAATGGAAGTCTTCCTGCAGAACAACCAGACGATAAATATCAAGCATAGCCACAGAGGTGTATGTAGTACAGATAACACTGTCAATCGAAACTTTCCACGCATAATTACTAATGTAGGAACAAGATCAACTGAATCATGTCTTTCCCTTAGCTTTTTGATAGTCATCATGAAGACATGACTGTTCACACAATTTTTATTATTCATTAGTTCTCTGTGAAATACGCCTTTTGTGTTTTCATTATTGGTTCCAAAATTATTGATTCTCACACTCCTATTCATTCATTGATTTTCATCTTTTATCCGATTGTAACTGTCGTCCTCCTGTAACACACTTTGGTCAGCATTTGCTATTTGTAAGTGACACCAACCTTTTCAGGTGGTGTCACTTATAAATAACAGCATTTTCAAAAAACATAAATAAACAGGATTAAATAGGTAAAGGTATCAGTATGTGACAGTCTTACATTTTCAATATAATAAAATGATTGAGGGAAGCAGGTGCACTGTAAGCCTAGTTAAAGTGCAGTTTCACGGTTTTATGAATGTCTTTTTAGTCACTACACAGGCGAAGCCTTGACACGCTACAATATATTGATGAGAAGTTGAAGAGCTATTATGGGTCTGTTTCTATAAAACACTGACCACTGGTTTTCCCCATCTGATAACATCAAATGACACATCATGTCCGCTAGTCCTCCCCTTTCTCTATATCTGCTGCTGTAAAGTGTGCGGATCAAAGATACCTGAGTGAGGTAGAGATAATCTTGCGGCTTTAACAGATTTAACTCCTCCTGCTCGTCTTTGGACGCTCCCACCAGCAGATAGTAGAACACGTGGTAATTCCTGCGGGTCAGAGGTGACAGAGCACCGATACAGTCAAGCAGTGCTCATGCACGTTTCACTTTAACTGTGTTATTTACTCAACATTTCTCTGCACATGATGCCGTAAAGATGGTTAGGTTTCGTTGAGCCTCCTCCAAAGTGTGTGTGAGTGTTGTCTGCTTCATTATACCTCTCACTCTTATCTCTGGACACCAGGCGGCACTTTTCTAGCAGGTACTTCTCAATAACTGCCCTGCAAGAGACACACAAGGGGAGCATGTCAACAAATCCAGTGAAGCTTTGGTGTGGTTGCCAACATTGTTCAATGATGGCCATAGGAAGAAAAATGAACTGTTAAATGAAACAAATATATCAACCAAGACAAAGTGTTAACTGTTAGCTGCCCAAGTCTTGAATATTCACAAAATGAGTACAGACGTTTGGTGAGAGAAACAAAACATGATGTCTCACCCTCTGATGACACCGCTCTCCAGATAGTTGAGCTGGATGAGCTTCCCAAAGCGGCTTGAGTTGTTATTCTCTGCAGTCTTAGCATTGCCAAAGGCCTGTTTAAAACACAGGGAACATAAGTTTTCATTAAAATAAACAGACAAATTTGTGGACACGTTTCTCACAGACACTGGCACCGAGATCTAAACACTGTAAATGTTTGCAGCTATCAAATAAATCACTTTGGTCTGAACGCAGTGACTTGCAATGCATTCTCAGTGCTTTCATCAGCGATGCAGTTAAACCAGGAGACTCACACCCATTATGCACATGGTTAAGTGGCCACAAGCGCTAAAAAGCTCCATAGGGCAGCCTTTTGTTAAGTTATCAATAAGGCTTCTGAATAAACAGAGTGGAGTTTTACTCTCACATAAAACACAGTTCCTTCTTTAGTGGTTGGTGTTTTTCTGCTCTGCTTATGCGGTCGCTCTCTCCGTTCTGTGTAGTCTATTACATTTCAGTGAACAGTATTTCTCTGCTGCACGGCCGATAAATCAGTACTTCTAGAAAACTACTGTTATTATCATTGAGTAAACGATAAATTAATCAGCTGGGGAGAATTGACAGTTATCCTAACAACTGATTCATTTGAAGTTATTTGTCAAGTATAAATGGCCAACATTAAGTGGCTCACGCAACTCAAATGTGAGGATTTTCAGCTTTTTTCTGTTTCATATTATTATAAATTAAACTTTGAAGTATTTAAGTAACTGTTCAAAGTAAGCATTTAAAGGCACGTTGGAGTCTGGAAAAAGAGACGAGCATGTGTCACTATCATCTAGCCTAAACAATTAATTGAAAAACTAACTGCTTGAATAATTTATGACGAAGACAATCATTCGTTGCAGGCCAAGAGGAAACTTTATGTTTGATCTCAAAGTTGCATGCGTTGTTATTCTGTGACTGGAGACAGTAACTAAGGTTCCCTATCAACAACCTAACAGACTCCACCCAGGCAAAGTCACTGGGTAAAATTACGCTCATTATCTGCAGTTGACTCTGGATCAGCTTCTACTTTCCAAGTTTTTAACCTTTCCCAAAGGAAAAGAAAACTCCAAACTGAGCCCACGTCAGCATCTAAAGGAGCTACGTGGAGGGTCGTGTCTTCACAGGCCAGAGTTATGCCTACGCAGACTGTATACTACACTGATCACACGCTGGCAGGTAAAGCTGGAATGTTCCCACCCAGCACATCTCTGCAAATACAGTGAGGGATTTTTCAAACACGCATGGCTGTGATTTTTAACCAGATCAGTCAAACTTCTATAAAGAAGTTGATTGCGGCGTGGAAAGGATGAAAGCCATGTGGAGAGAAAAGTGAAGATGGTATGTGGGAGTCGGAGGGAAACAGGTGTTCGCCATGCCAGGGATGGATCCTCTGAAGGACCCTATCATGAGGACGGCCAGGGTGAACTTGCTCCTTCTCCCTAACCGAGACAACAACAAATGATGCATTCAGCCAGTCCTGGTCTGCTCGTAAAGTCAATACAATTTTTATAAAAAGTTTATCAACAGGAATTTGGCCTTAAAAAACTGCTAACACCGTGGGAAATACTAGTAGTAAACTGGGACAAGTTTGATGACACCTGAGCTGACAGAATGAGCTGTGACTATTAACTGATTTATCAATCCAAAGTGCCAAACATTCTCTGGCCTTTTTCACCGTTTTCTGGCATTAATCAAAGAAATAATCTACAATAATCTAAAAAAGTGATTTTTACCAGTTAATATTGTAATATTTTTTAGAGGCCTTAAGGTTTAAAAAAAAATCCAATAATTCATAAGAAAAAAAAGCAAAAATTAGAGGAGGGTCTGAATAAAATAAACATAATTTTGTTTTTTCTCCTTTCCTATCCTGTTAATTGTCTCCTCAGATTTATCTTGCAACCCCTTGAGTTGAGTTGACCACTGGTCTGGTTCATGTAATACATTTATACCAGTGGTCAATCGCCTCTAAAATGATGTGCTACCTTTGTGAGTTGCAAAGGATCGCCTGAACATTACATTAAACAACTGATGAAATCGAAGCAAAATGGACTGCGGGACACTGACAGCTGCAAACGATATGTACCACTTGTGTCCTAAAACTTCTGACAACAAATGGGGACGTAGGGATAGAAAATGGCTTCAAATGTGAAAAATGGGACCAAAATCCACCTTAAAAAAGGGGACCTCAGAGAATCCATGATGCCTGAATTGAAACACAGCCAAACACAGGGGGTAGAAGGAGAGAAAGAGGGTATTTGTGAGAACAGGGTTTAAGCAGCGAGAGAGAAAAAGGGGGTGATTTGCAGGATACTTAGTCGTGTAGGTTCAGACCTGGCTGAGCCTGTTGTGACACGTTCCAGTTTCTCTTCTCTCTCTGGTGTTCCCTCAAAGACAACGCCCTGAATATTCCCCCTGTGGAGCTCCGCGCTCAGCTTCCTTATGACCAACACCCAACACAAACCTCGAGCAGCAACCACTCAGTCAGTGAGGTAACCGCCATTAAGCAAGCTGCCATCACCTGCTGGCTACTGACTGCTGATCTTTTCCTCATTTTAAAATTCAAAAAACCCTTTGACATCCTCAATACTTACATTTTAAAAAGGGGACTTAATACGTGAGTCAGTGGCAGTTTTCATGCACCAGGAAGATTAAAACCACGTGCATTTTCCACTACATACTGATGTCAAGTGAGATAACATTGACTTAAAAGTTAGAAGGAAAGAAAAATAAGTCAGTTCTTTGAGTTCAGATAAAAAGGAACAAGAGTCTTAGGGTGCAACTCGTCTAGATAAAAGATGAAAATCCCAAGATGGCTAAAGGTATTTTGCATAGCAGCCAAATAACAGAACCATAAAACCCCCAAACAGATGAACACATCATTACTACAGGAGGAATCGTGCCAATAGGTTTTTGGTTTGGCCTCGATTGACAATCAGCTTTGGTGTAATTATTTGTGCATGGCCTCCTCTGGTTTAATCTAAGGCTAACTGCTGTGGCATGACCTCTGTCTTCAGTAAGCTTATTCACCCTGTTTAAAACAAAAACCAAAAATCACACCAAAACAAGCCCCTTTCTCTCCTCAAGCTAAATCTCTGCCTCTCTGAACGCCTGTTAGGAGAAGAGTGCAAAACAATGAAATTCCGGAAAGATCAGTTAACAGGAAAACAAAATACTTAAGCTGTTGCTTATTTCCAAGTGGAAACTTGTTGGACTTGTTCAGAGGGAGGAAGAATCCATATTTAGTCACTAACGAAAAGCTGGCCCCTTGGGATTGTCTGTGGGTGTGATCAGTAACAAAGTGGGCCAGGATCCTTTGTGGAAAAGGTCACTTGGTCTGTTGAATTACAGAATTTCAACGTATTAGTAGCTGGAACAGATTTAAATGGTGCAAAGTAAAGAGCCACAAGCAGCACTTTCAAAAACAACATGAACAAAAGTTATTTTGTTTCTTAATACAGTATTTTAAATGAACTGAAACCAACTAATGTCCCAAGGAGACAGGTGTTTCTCTAAAGAAAGCATTTGGCATAGTTTCCTGTCAGTTAACATTTAAACAAATTGAGTAATTCAACAGACAACTGAAACAGAAAGCACACGTCACAGAGAAATGTGGGGAAATGTGTCGTCCTGTTACTCATTGATGCTTTTTCTGAAGTGAAAGCCAACACGAGAGACTTTTCAACCTAAATGTGTGAGAGTGAAACTGAAGTTGTGAAAAAAAAAAAAGAAAGTGTGAATTCCCGGTTGTCGGACACAGTTTTGCTCTGTGGTGCTTTTTGATTTGAAGAAATGTTTGAGCTTCATGTAATTCCAAATGTGAGAGGGATATCACAAAACAAACTGTGCAAATGTTGATATTCAGATATATTACTGACCACCAAAATTCAGCAGGGATGGAGATTTTCTGCCACCTTAGTCAAGGTGGTAAATGTTTGTGGCCATTTATGTTCTGTCATTGAATGGTTCAGATCACACAGCTTTTTTGTGGTTATTGTTGATTAGACTGATGCTTGCATTGCAGGAAGTGCAAAACACATGAAGCGGCTTCGTAGTTCTTGTGTAAAGGGAGTGGTTTCTTCTTTCTGTTTTTGAACTGAAGTGATTAACATGTCTAAAAACAGAAAGCGTTACAAGAGTGGGCACTCTGGACGATGCAAATGCAGTTTCACATAGACTGACCTAGAGCCACAAAACACGAAAAAAAAAAAAAATCCCCACCACATCAATCTGGTGATCAGTAAACACCACGATTCAACGAAGTCAGGACGCCAGTCTTGGTTCACGTCACTCTCTGCAGACTGCAGCGTAGGCAGATGATCAGCTGATTAAACCAGCGAGATAATCATTCTCTAAATCAACCAACGACTGGTTTTTTCAACTAAATTAAAAAAACACCAAACCATTTGGGATTTCTGAAAACACTATGGCATGCAAGTTAGTTTCTGGTGGGGGTGAAAGATAGGGACAATTTGGGGGGTTTACAGCTGTAAATGCCTCCAAAATTGTTTTCAAAAATTAAGATATCCCAGAGCCCACATGGACATCTTCAAATTGCTTGATTCGTCCAACCAACAGTCCTCAACAAAAAAAAAAAATTATTCAATTTGCAATAATATTAAACAGTAAATACTCACATTTGAGAAGCTAAAACCAGAAAATGTCGGCACACTTGCTCGATAAATTTCCATTGTTCATTCTCTGGTTCCAGCTTCTCTAATTGCTGCTTTTCGCGGTCTTATGTCACTGTTAACTTAATGTCTTTGTGGGACTGGTGGTTGGAAAAAACAAGAAGGGGTCATGTTGGGCTCTGGGAAACGGTGGTGAGCATATTCACATTTTACGGACCCCGCGATTAATCGAGAAAAACAATCATCAGATTAAAAATCGACCATGAACGGAATTGTTAGTTGAAGCCCTAGCCTTGGGGGTTTACAGCTGGGGAATACCCAAAAAAAATGTTCTTCATGTAAAAAAAAGGGATCACTTTAAGGGCTAAAGATTTACAATAAGCTAAATAAATATCTATCAAAAGTTCCCAGTGCCATTGTGACATCTTCACAATGCTTGTCTTATCTAGCCAACCTAGAAGTCAAAGATGTTCTACTTGCGATGATTTTAAGTAGTAAATCCTGACATTTGAGAAGCTGGAACCAGAAAATGTTTGACAGTTTTGCTGGACAATTGTCCAAAATTGATGTCAATTCATTTTCCGTTGATTGACTGATCGATTTAGCCCCAAGACCTAAGACCTATCAGTCTTTCAAAATGAAAGACTGATAGTTGTGTACATTTGATATTTGACAGAGATGGTGAGACACCACAAAGGTCTTATTGCCTCTACAAAGCGAACAGCGTGGGCCGGTACAACAGATGTGGCTGTTGAGGGGTTTTAGCAGGGGGCCAGCTTCATGTCGCAGTGACCTTACCTCTAGCACTGGGCCAGCCCCGAGGATGGTCCGTTCCAGCCCGGTGGAGTACGTCTTCTGGCTGAGGGCGGTCAGGCAGTGGATGAGATAACTGCTGCTTTCGGTCTTCCCTGAGCCACTCTCACCAGATATCACAATACACTGGTTAACCTGCCTGTTCAGCATAGCACGGAAGGCCACATCTGCTATGGCAAATATATGAGGGCTTAGTTTGCTCAGTGGCTGGTTCTCGTACATCTTGACGTACTTAGGATTGTAGTAAACAGGTAGGAACTTATTGGGGTTGATGGCGATGAGGATGTTGCTGACGTACGTGTAGATTTTGAGTCTGTAGAAGCGCTGGCGTAAAGCCTCCAGAATCTTGTCCTCGCTCACAGTTTGGAGGTTACAGAGGTCGTCATAGTCCTCTCTGATGCGTTCTACTTGGTTGCCTCCTTTGTTGGCTTGCTGCAGTATAAAGTAGTACCCATGGCTCTGAGGGTGCCACCTCTGGGTCTCTGGTGGCCACAGCAGGACTCGGTCCAAGGGGGAGTCCCCAGCCTCCAGCAACCTCTCCTCTTCGTCGCTCTGCCGGACCTCCAGCAGGCTGTACGTCTGGCTGGCATCCAGCCCCAGAGTGACCACGGCATTGTGGATGACCGTCCCTGGCGTGTCCCCGCTGCTGACCTGCAGGGGACAGTAGACAGCTGTGTCCTGGGACAGCCTGGGGTAGATCTGCACAACACGGGCCTCTCCATCCTGTTCAGGGGCCCAGGGTCCATCTGTGGTGCTCATTATACAGATATAGAGGCACGCTTCAGCATAACTCACTGGCCCAACTGTCTGCCAGCATCCACTGTAGAAAAACACACATTATGTGACCAAATGCCAGTTTAAAATTAAGAAAACAAAAGTAGGAATTAAGGTAGCCTAAAAGTAAAGGTTACATTGCAAACATTATTTAGAGTAAAATGCATTATATCTGGTATAAAATCGTTTAAAAAAAACTTTGCTTCCACCCACAGTATACGCATGTAAAATACCTACTGTTTTACCGGTAATCAAAATTCCCACGTATACATCCGCCCAGGTGACAAACGACAAAAGGTAACAAGTGTCAAACAGAACCAAAAAGAAAAAACAAGTCTCACCTTTCGAGAAAAAAACACCCATTTCACATTTAAAAGCCGAAAAACTCCTGACAGCGAAGAGAAAAAGGAAAACCTCTGCCAACCGCTTAGTGTTTACGAACTCAACTTGTTTTTTCAGCTGAGCTTCACAAAAAAGGTGAGCCAAGAAGCTGGTTGTCCACAGTTTTAAATTATGAAAAAGTAACTTCCCCGCAGTTCGGCGACGTTATTGCTCTTACAAATTCCAGCTTCTGAGAGAAATCGAGGATTAACGTCTCCACGTCGCCCTGGACGAAAAAGTTTGGCTAACGTTAAAGTTACTTCCTAGATTTCTCCACACACACACACAACCGTCGACGAGGTGGGAAAAAAGGCATGTTTTTCCCTTCACTGACCTGAGAGATGTCACCCTTTAGCCAACAGGAGATAAAACTGCTGAGAAAAACACGGCAGAGGCGTTTCTAACAGAGGGAGAGAAGGTGACACTAACGTTACCGATGAGGAGAAGTTAATAGAGAGCGATACGAGGCAGCAGTTTAATTGACCGCATTTGTTATTACGGGTGAGCTGTGTGGTTTGAGCACCCCCAGGCGGAGGTCTGCGGTATTACAACCAACTAACAGCACATAAGAATAACACATTAAGGCAGTGGTAAAGTAACTAAGTACATTTACTCAGTGGTGCATGAAGTGCTTTACTTAAATAAAAGTTACATTATATTTATTGCACATGGTACAAAATGCCCTTTATTTGTATTTTTGTTTACCTAAGGCATTCCATAGTTGTTCAGAAGGGAAAGTAAGGTGGAGAAGATGGTCAGTGTCATTAACAGTAAGGTTAGACAGAGCTTTAGGTGATTAAGGTTTAATGCCAGGTTTTAATGGCATGTTAAGTAAAAGAAATTGTCTGCACTCTCAAAACTGGTCCAGAGACTCCAAATCCTTTTGACAATTTCAATTAACATTTTGGCCTGAAACCGTCTTGTGAAAGTAGCAGCTGAAAATTAAGTGGTTGTTTGGTCTCTAAAAAAACATTCATTTGGGGCGCGGTTAGCTCACTCGGTGGAGCGCCCGCACAATGTGCAAGGTCATAGTCACCGCAGCGGACCCAGGTTTGACTCTGACCTTTGGGCCCTTCCTGCATGTCACCCCCCTCTCTCTCTGTCGTCTATTTCACATCTTCAGCTCTCTCTATCAAATAAAGGCGAAAAATGGCCATAAAAAAACATTTATTTATTTATAAGGGCGATAGGGGGTTATGTAAACGTATGTAAGGTTATGTTTAACAATATGTGGCTTGTAGAGGTGCTTCTGTTGATGACAAATCCCAATCCCAATTGTTTTTTCAGCTGAGCTTCACAAAAAAGGTGAGCCAAGAAGCTGGTTGTCCACAGTTTTAAATTATGAAAAAGTAACTTCCCCGCAGTTCGGCGACGTTATTGCTCTTACAAATTCCAGCTTCTGAGAGAAATCGAGGATTAACGTCTCCACGTCGCCCTGGACGAAAAAGTTTGGCTAACGTTAAAGTTACTTCCTAGATTTCTCCACACACACACACAACCGTCGACGAGGTGGGAAAAAAGGCATGTTTTTCCCTTCACTGACCTGAGAGATGTCACCCTTTAGCCAACAGGAGATAAAACTGCTGAGAAAAACACGGCAGAGGCGTTTCTAACAGAGGGAGAGAAGGTGACACTAACGTTACCGATGAGGAGAAGTTAATAGAGAGCGATACGAGGCAGCAGTTTAATTGACCGCATTTGTTATTACGGGTGAGCTGTGTGGTTTGAGCACCCCCAGGCGGAGGTCTGCGGTATTACAACCAACTAACAGCACATAAGAATAACACATTAAGGCAGTGGTAAAGTAACTAAGTACATTTACTCAGTGGTGCATGAAGTGCTTTACTTAAATAAAAGTTACATTATATTTATTGCACATGGTACAAAATGCCCTTTATTTGTATTTTTGTTTACCTAAGGCATTCCATAGTTGTTCAGAAGGGAAAGTAAGGTGGAGAAGATGGTCAGTGTCATTAACAGTAAGGTTAGACAGAGCTTTAGGTGATTAAGGTTTAATGCCAGGTTTTAATGGCATGTTAAGTAAAAGAAATTGTCTGCACTCTCAAAACTGGTCCAGAGACTCCAAATCCTTTTGACAATTTTAATTAACATTTTGGCCTGAAACCGTCTTGTGAAAGTAGCAGCTGAAAATTAAGTGGTTGTTTGGTCTCTAAAAAAACATTCATTTGGGGCGCGGTTAGCTCACTCGGTGGAGCGCCCGCACAATGTGCAAGGTCATAGTCACCGCAGCGGACCCAGGTTTGACTCTGACCTTTGGGCCCTTCCTGCATGTCACCCCCCTCTCTCTCTGTCGTCTATTTCACATCTTCAGCTCTCTCTATCAAATAAAGGCGAAAAATGGCCATAAAAAAACATTTATTTATTTATAAGGGCGATAGGGGGTTATGTAAACGTATGTAAGGTTATGTTTAACAATATGTGGCTTGTAGAGGTGCTTCTGTTGATGACAAATCCCAATTGCTTCTGTTGATGACAAATCCCAATAACTTATTTGTAAATGTAAATAATCCTGTTGGACTATTATGGGCATTATAAAGCTCAACAGGGACTGAAACTGTGTATTTGGCACTGAGCAGTGATATTATCATATTTGACTATCAGTTTTCACTGTAACTTACTATTCTCTTGGAATACTATATTTAGTTTATACACGTGATGGATACATTAAAAGCAACACGAAAACCGTGGTGCTTTTTTCTAGTAGCATGTTGTTGAGACCGTGTCAGAGAGGCTGGAATTTGCCTATGATGCGCAGCAGTGGCAGCGTTATGCAAATAAATGCCTTTTATAGAGGTCATACAGGCCACATGAGGTCTGTCAGTTTTATCAACAGTAAAATTTTTAGGTCAAAAAACAAGTTCATTTTGAATCACTTAATAAATATTCTACTGCATGTTTGGATGTTTTCGTCTCACCTGTACAAGTGGACAAAATTATTTTTCCTCTTCTTGCTGGTAACCACAATGTTCTTATAAATGAACCTCTGCCATAAAAAAAACCCTTACATAATTAAAGGCAAGGCAAGTCTTTTCTATATCGTATTTGATACTCAAAGACAATTTAAAAAGGGAATTCAGCATATAACATTTAAATGTGAATTAAAGGCATAGAAACTATTTGAAAAAGCTGATTTGGATTGACTACATGATTTTGTCACATTGAGGGGAAGTATTTAAACCCTCATGAAACGCTCAGTGTTTGACAAATTCAAACCAGAACAGAAAGAAGAAAGAAAGAGAAGAAGGAAAGAAAGTAGAATCTGTGCACTTTTTACCTTCAGGTGAGTACAGTTGGAGTGTGAAACAGGAATTATCAACACACATGATGATTAAATAAAACGTCCAGTCTATATTGTGTGCTTTCTCAGCATGGATTTAGTTAGGTGCCACATGTAACTGCAGTGTAAGAAAAAAAAAAATCAATATGAAATTTTATAGCAATTCAACAAGATTTTTTCCCCCCATTTTCGAGCAGGCTGTATGCATTTTTGCACGTCTGCAGATTTTTAAATAAATGAGTCAATAGGAAGATGGCCCAAGGTGAAAAGTAATTGTTCATACGGCACCCCGACAACTGAGGACATCCAAAATCAATAACATGTCTTATGATGACCGGTTTTGCTTACGCTAATGCCGCGGCTATCCGTTCAGGTATATAATGACTGCAGAGGTGTTGAGCCGGTGAATCCCAATTTAGACAAGGAGCTCGCAGACACACTGACAGCTTATTATAGTGTGAGGAATGCAGAGAGGCGACGTAAAGTGTTACTCAGCACAAATAAGCTGCTGTTGATTACGACTACCTGCAGAGGCAGCCAGAGTCACCCACACAGGAAGACAAATTAGGACACACACATATACACACGTATACACGCGCGCATCATTTCCTTGTGTCAGAATCGCAAGTTCATCTCTCCTGACAAAACACGGGCTGCTGACCGCTGTGATAAACATGCCTGTGGTCATTTCTGGTGTGTTCCTTCTGATTATTTGAATGGGGAGGACTGTGACAGACTTACAATTAAGGATGTTGGTGTCATAATAGGTGTCTCTCTTGTTCCTGCTGGACTGAGCCAGTTCTGCGAAGACACACTGCATCCAGTTCAGTAGGCACAGGAGTACACAACTCGAAAAAGTTCACATTATCACAATCCCAAAGTGATTCAAAGTACAAAATTGAACAAGTTATGGTTCTATTTTTAACTCTGCAAGGCAAAGTAAGTCCTTATTTGACACACTGATATTGCATTTATTAACTGAAATCATCTAAATCTTGGAAAATCTGCAGCTTTATGTAATCATATTTTCCAAAAAATAGAAAATATACTGTAGAGTGTTGATAATGAACTTCTAATAAAGTGGACTGAAAATGAATGCTGTGCTTCACAAATCACACTGACTAGACCTACTGTCATCCATCCTTGTGCCTTTCTTCTTCTTCATAAAGCCCCCCATAAATCAGGGGAGGCTGAACGCTGTACAGGGTGTCTGGACATGCAAAGACTTTTACAGCATTCCTCTTTGTTTTTACAATACAGGTGGCCCGGCTTTATCATCCTTCTTCCCTCACCTCTCTGTTTGGGGATGGCCGGGGCTCTCAGGTATGCGGGAGCTCATTCTTTCATGTCAGACACTGAACTTAGCCACTGTGAACAATTCCTGTTTGGTTCAATGCTCACTAATGAGCTAAGTTCTGCATCTTCAGAAAAGTCATCACAGAGTGGCATTTGCTGCAGGACATCTGAGCCTCATTCCGCAAGAAAAGAAAATCTTTCTACAACTCATAAAATTATACAGATTTTTAATGGAGATCATGGAGTAATGATGTTGCAATCATGCTTGGTCCTGTAAAAGAAATAATGTCTGCTGCCTTCATGCTGTGACATCTAAATGAGAAATCCAGATCCACTGCGGCGAAGAGTCATTAAATATAGAAAAAAGAGGAAATTTGGTCATAAAAACAAAACTGTATTAGTAATATATATTACACTGACCACCAACATGAATGTAGAATGTGTGGAGACATAAGATGAGTGGTTGGCCAAAGAGTTAGACCACAGTTTATTACTTTCAAATGCAAGAATAGTCCTTTTTATGACATGCATGTTAATAAACTGTGTAAAAAGTACATTGCCTCACATCACTCGTCAAACCCAGCGGTAATAAATATGCAAGATTTAGATCATTTACTTAAGTAAAAGTAAAATGCAAGTAAAATGTTGCGTACGGAAAGTACAGAAGTAATAGTTGCAAAATGTACTTAAAGTATAAACACAATGGTGGGTCAGACTAGGCCCAGATGCAGGTCGCAGCTTTTGGAAAACCGTTGCTAGAAGGTTTAGTAAACTGTATGTAAATGACATGATCACTAGATGTTTTATAAACTTTAAATGCAGATATCGTCTTTCTCTTCTCACACAGCGGGTATATTCCTGCTCTACCTTCATTGTTTGTACTCAGATAGTTTGTCTGAGCCTCAGGACACGGGCTCAGTTTTCAGAATAAACTGTTAGTCCGCCAAAACAATGGTGTCATGACATTACCACTTGGTGGAAAACAACTCGCTCTCACGTTCGTGCCGCCACGATCCGGAGCCTTACGAGTAAACTTTCTGCACACACAGGCATCAATTGTGTCTTGATATTCTACAAAAGTCTTCCCTCCTCCAGGTTTCACTGGTTAAATCTTAGTAAACAATAATGGGACTACATGAAGATTATAACTCTTATTCCCAGTAATAATTAGACTAATCACTTCTTTATTGTTGTTGCCTAAATAAGTCATCATCATGTTCTCGAAATGACTTGGATTTCAGACTCTCGCAAGCAAATCTTGCAAACACAACCCAAGAGTTGGATTAGTTTCAAGGGTATCACTGTCCAAGTGAAGTTACCTGAGCTCAACTGCCATTATGTCATTTTTCATCCTGCTTCAGGAGAAGAAAGGGCAGCTGCAGCCTTTGTCATCTCTTTCTTTCCTGTGGAGAGTAAATGTGATGCCCCATCTTGGGATTTAATAAGCAGGATAACAAAGCCTCCGCGATCACCTTCATACATGACTTTATTCAACTTCTCAAGGCTTGTTCTGCACAGGTTAACGGCCTCTTTTCAGTTGGTGAAGTTGTTATAAGGAAAAGTGGGTGTTATAGGAGGACAGAGAAAGACAGAAATCTAGGGGAACAGAAGGAAGGAGCAGCACAGTCTAAACAAGCAATTCGGTAGCGGCATATTCAGCAAAAATATTCCCAAATAAGAAAAGATGCACTTACAATGCATTACAGTACAATTTCAACACATGCTATTGATTTCATCTTATACCAGACCTCATGCATCTAATCCTAGAAGTGCCTGTAAAGGTTGGGAATCTCAGCTTACTTGTTTGTAAGGAAGAAAGCAGGATGACAAGACAGAGAGAGGCCTTCAGTGTTGTTTAACCCGATCCCTCTCTGCTGGTTTCTCTGGTCTCTGTTGCATGTTCTCAGCAAGACTGCTTTCTGCTCCTCAAGCTGTTCAGTGAGAGGTGTGGATGAGCGAGGGGGAGAGCATGTGTGAAAAGAGAGAAGGCATCAAATGGGAGCAGAGGGGAGGGGAGGGGCGTGGGGAGGGAGGGCGGGAGAGAGGATGATGGGACAGGTGTGGAATTTACACACCCTGCTGGTAGCGCGCACTATTGGCATATTTGCTTCAGCGTGATGAGTCACCCTACTTCTGGTGGAAGCGAGAGAAAATGTGTGTTTCTGAGTGAGAGGTAGACCCAAACTGAAATATAAAGAAATAAATTGTCTGCAGGATGTATCACTGTTTCCGTCAGGAATAGCCCAGGATTATAGCTTTAAGTTTTTATTAGTGTTTAGGATTACAGCTCTTTGTGGAATTTACATGCACGCTGGCGTCTGAGCATAATAAACACGACAAAGACAAAAAAGAAGCAACCTGGGTACCTAAACAAATCCCCTCCCAATCCTGTAGGAGATATACATGTTTTATGGATAAAATGAGAGTGACCATGAGCACAACTTCAACACACAGTCAGTTAGTCCCCAAGTCTCCTCATCCAATTTGACGCATTAGATTAATGCACATTTTTGCAAATCTCTAGATTTTAATTTTCGCACATTGCACATATTCTTTCTTCTTTATACTTCAAAACATTTGGTCATTCGTTAGTCAATATTTTGCACATTCCCTCCACTTCATTTTAAACACTGCACGGCTCTTTATTTTACAGATTTTACTTGTAAATTTCAGTTTTCTATTTAATCTTGACTGTTACAGTAAAAGTTTTCTTTTTTTTCTTATTTTAACTGTTATGCACCACAACACCAAGGTAAATTCTTTGTACGTGAAAAGTTACTTGGCAATAAACCGGATATTGACTCAGATTTTTCTGATTTCTGGAAGCTTTTCATGTTTTTATCTCGACAATGATAGAGCTACAATGAAATAAGATAAAGTAAAATAGTAAATTAAAACTTGTACTAAAGCATTATATCCCAAGGTAAGTAGTGGGTGTTGAATTGACTCAAAGTACGCATGAAGTTAAATCATACACAAGGAATGTGCACAGAGAGTTAAAAAGCCCCAAAAGGCCTCGTTCATGACCTCTATGTTCATATCAAACAACCCAAAAAGCATGCATATTTATTCTTGACATTGGGAACAGTATGTAATGTCAAAGGTATGCTGTATGAAACGTATGACGTAAAAAAACTACATGATAAAACAGAATTTAAGGTATTCTTTAACACATTCAGTCTGACTTTAATGGATAAGTCTGGTGCTATTCTTTACTTTTCTTATTGTCAACAAATCAGAGTCAAACAAACAGTGATTTGGTCCTACTAACAAAGCCTGATACAGTTTATTCCTCTGTGCTATAGAGCTCCATTGTTGTCCCACTGAGACCTGTTTCTCACGAAGACTCACGTCTTCATTAGGCACATATAGATTTTGGGATGAGTACCACAGACAGGGACGGACTAGTAACACATAGAAGAATATAGCGTAACGCCAGCCTTATCCTTTAAGGATGATGCAGATTTAACCAAATGAGAAGGAAAAGAAAAACCTTAGAAATGCAGAACAATGTCAAAAGTATATCATTCCTTGTTTCTTGTCTTCTGGTTGTTCCTTACTGGGATACCGCATGAGAGATGTTTTCCTAATGACAATGATTCAGAAAATAAAACGTTTATCACAAAAAAAGACTCCTGAACTCACTTTTTGTTCGCTATGTGGCAAACACTACTTGTCTTGGTACTTTTTTGTTGTTGTTGCAAACTCAGTCCAGTTGTAACAAAGCAGAGGAAATGGAAAACATTCACCCTCCATCACAATGAGGGCCATCGTGTCAGTCACCATACCCTCCATGTACATTCTGCCTTCTCTCCGTCAGGCCGATTGTTTTGGTTTTGACGGCTGCAACCCGATACGCAGCGCTCCCATACATGGTTGGTACATGTCACTGTCCCTCTACAGCAGGGCAGTGGGGCTGAAAAACACAGGGAGGCTGTCTCAAGTTGTTTTTCTCCCCAGGCTTTTTAAGAGCACTCTGCAGCGCGGCTCCTCTCTGGCCCCCTAATGCACCCAATCCATTTAGCAAGGCAGAGCTGTGAAACCCAAGATCACAAGCATGGTTCAAAACAATTTCACCCTCTGATTGAGCCAATGGCCACTTTACATTTTGAGGAGAAACAGGAATCGGATCTGTGTTACTGTACATGTACAA
>CM022487.1:19625349-19735911 GCA_011952105.1 Coreoperca whiteheadi
TATTCCCTACGCTTGTAACCAGTCTCAATATATCTGTCTGTAAAACCTCTAAAATGTTTATTATTGTGCCAGATACCCTCTGTCCTCTCCTTGACCTTGTAACCTCAGCTAGTAAATACACAAACTTATTATGAGAGCGAAAAGGAACATTTTCCCAGCAACTGTTTCTCAGGGGTCATTGTTTTGGAGCAAGAGTTGCCCCGAGCACAGAGATGAGGCGGCTTCTGTGTGAAACCAGATCCAGTCTGGAGTGATGGGCAGTGCATGGCGGGGAATCCTGGATGCATTAGCCCAGGCTAATGGGCTAGCTGGCTCCGAGAGGCCTGACTGTCCATTATGTGCGGCTACGGCTGGAAGAGTGACCGCTCTGATGTCCAACAAGCCCCTTAACGCTCATATCATTATGTGTTGCTGATGTCTTTGATATTTGAATTAATAAAAAAAAAGGATAATTTCTACTGGACATAAACAGATTGTTTATTGGCATTCCAATGCAGGACAGTTATTTTTCGTTACAAAAAATTACATGTCGCTGCTAATTTCTGCTGGGCTGTTGTGCTTTTTAGCATACGTGCAGAGTGGTTCTAGGGAAGGCAATGCTGGTCTGTCAGTCGGGCCGCAACTTTGGTCCAGACTGAAATATCTCAACAACTAACGCATGAATTTCCATGAAATTTTGTGCAGACATTCATGGTCACAAGAGGACTAAGCCTGCCGTCTTTGGTGATCATCCGACTCCTCCTCTAGCGCCACCATGAGGTTCAAACTTGCAGTTTTGACTGAAATGTATTGGATGGCTTGCCATGACATTTGCTACACACATTCAGGATGAATTGTAATAACTTTGTAGATCCCTCAACTTTCCAACTGTGCGGATGGTGAACATTGTAAACATTACACCTGCTAAACATCAGCATGTTAGCAATTTAGTTTTGGGCATGTTAGCATGCTGACATTAGCGTTTAGCTTCACTGAAGAGGTGACTGTTAATAATAGTTTGCCTGAAGGTGGATAGTGAGGGTTTTCTGTCCTTGCTCTGAGGTTCAGGACATTTGGCATCAGCTCTAGAGTAAAGTGTAAAAGTTAAAAAGGTCACAGAGATGGGAAGGAGCCACTTGATGAACCGGTCTTTAAGTAGAGAGAAGTGGATTGATCTGTATCCTTTGCTGCATGCAAAGCCAACAGGCATTTTGGAGAGAGTGAGTAATGTAATAGAGCAGGAGTGAGCGTGAGTGAGAGAGAGAGAGCACTCAGGCAGCAGGTTTTGGACACACTGCAGGACTTTGGAGGCTGTGCCTTAGAGGGTGCTGTTGCATTAATCAAATCTGGAGGTGATAAATGCCTGAATAAGAGTTTCAGCAGCCAAGAATGAGAATGAAGGACAGAGATGGACAGTGTTTTTATGGCAGAAAAGGTTGTTTCACTCAGCAGGATTATTCCGAATAACATCCATTTAAAAGATGATCAGCATAATGTTTGTGTTTGATTAAAGTTAGGTTTAATTCTTTAGGATATAACAGATACCATTACAACGTTTTAAAAGCATATTTTTTAATGAAGCACGGCAAAAAAGGTGACAATGAAAATGAATTAAAATTGAAATTAATTTGTAACTGAAGACCTTGCAAAACTGTCAAGGATCTTGAGTGCCACCTATTGATCATGTTGAGAATTTTTATTTATTTCAAAGGCACAGGAGATCATTTCAGTCCCTTTCATGCCTGCCTGGTTAACAAAAGGGAGAACAAAAGAGACACAGCGATGTTCTACATGCAACATCATTTACTTTGTGAGCAGCTGCAGAACGTGTAATGCATTTACCCCGATATCCTGGACTCGCAGCGGGATCAGTAGATGTCCAGTTGCTTACAGAAAAGGAAAACAACATTTGTGAAAATGGCCAGGCGACCTTTGACCCTCCCCGTGGTCGGCGGGAGTCAGTGACACTTGTGCATACCAAGCTGTCAGGCTTCACCATGTGGTACATGTGGCATCACACAGGAAATGCAGAGGAGCTAATTATACCCGAGTAAGTTTGAAGTGTCTCAGTTTGAAAGCATATAAATAACCATCCAGAAATGAACTGTTCAGAGGAGGTCACTCTATTTGTTTTTCAAATGGTGGATATGTCTCTCTTGAATGAAAGTCTTAAATATAGTAGTAGCCTAAACTAAAACTTAAGTAAGTTTCCTGTGAGTTTCATTGACATCGCTAAAGAACAAGAACAGCGTGTGTATATGTATGTAGCTGTGTGCCTAATTCATTATGGCTGCAACTAATGATTATTAATTATTCATCTTTTTTTAATTTTTATTAATTTTTGCTCTTTATTGGCAGCCAGAGGGTTTAGAGAAGACAGTTATAAATACTTCATGCCTGTTTTGACAAATACATATCACAACAAAATCAAGTGCTTGATGAAACAAACAAGCAAGCAGAAAAAACCCCACACAAGAAAAGAAAAACAAAAGAAAACATCCAGGTTCTAATGATTATTTTTGTTTAATCTGACTGTTAATTTCTCAATTAATTGATTAATTGTTTGATTACAAAACAGCAGAGTGTGAACACACCCATTTTAATTAGAATACTTATACCACCCAAAGTTCCTTTTTTCAAAGAAATCTACCACAAAGGAAGAAGTAATCACGATCCTAAAAATGTCTCAAAACAGTGTTGCCGCTCACCAAAATGTGTTTAGAAAATGGCTGCACGCTGCTTTCATCCAAAGTGTTTGGATGATCTGATGGTCATCATCCAAAAGCTCTTTTAGGGAACACATTGTTCCATCTGAGGCCAGCTGCTGGGGGACAATGGCAAAAAAGGATTTCATTTAATTTTCAGGCAACATGGTGGGATTTTGCCGTTGTTATGGTGTAGATGACAGTGAAATTATGCTCTCAGATAGAAAAACAGCTCGAGCATCTTTCACAGTCCAGTCTTCAGACCATTATTGAGTACAACAAAATGCATTAATCACTGACAAAACTTTTTCTATGTATGACTGCAAAAATATGAATAAATACTAATTAATAAAAAGAAATGCCTTATTTTCCAGGCTTTTGAGACAAAGATAGCAAACTTAAACACATCAAAATTAAACAGCCATTCAATTTTTGTCTCATTTATACACCAGAATACACCAGGATGTAGAATGTCGAGCCATTTCATGGACTTTCTGAAATCATCGTAACCGTACAGTGTGGAAGTGTGATAAATAAGGGCCCCAGTATGCACATGAACTGGACTGGACCTGAGCTTGAAAGTTGCCGCAGATGGTCTTCACTACAGTTTTGAACAACAATGATTTAGAGGACAAAAAAAGACTCAGCTCCCAGAGACAATGCTATATGAGAGCTGCGGCACTAAATAAAACACTGCCACTTAGGAAAATAAGAGAGGTCGCATAGCTGGAGCCAAGATTGAACGTTGTGTCAGCAGAGTGTGTTAAACCACACTCCCAGGCTTGGCTGTGTCTGGAGGTGGTTCAACCAAGGTCTTGCAGGACTGCCCATCTTTCTTTAATGGCTGTTTATGAAGCGTAAAAACCTCCTTTCAACACCTCCACTGACCAGCAGTAGGTCCTGTAATGCTAAGGCTACAAGAGGACATCTTTGCAAACTTCCTCTAAATGAGGTCACGTGGCCTTTTTCATTATGCTCAATCTATGTTGGCACATTTCTCCTCATATTAGTTGTGAACCAAGTAATAGTCTCACCAGCAAGAAACTATTGCTCTCAAGTGTCTCCACAGTACATCAGAAGATGATTTTTCTTTGCCATCTCAAATTTCCATTATCTACACAATGAAAGACACTGTGAGCTACTTAAAACGTCCACAAAAGAACAGCACTTATATATTTTTTCAGAGTAAGCTTTTGTTTGAGGCTGGTTTAAGGTCATTGTTTAAGGCTGAAGAAAATGATGATTTTGACGTTAACTGGTTACCTTGGAGGATTTTGCACATTATCATAACGGATGTGAAATTAAACACAATAGATGGTGAGCGGCTGTCAAGTTGAGTATGGCTTTGATTTCTCCCTTGGTGCGCCGCTTTAAGTGCATTGCTATTCATCTAAAATGGGAAAATATGCAGGCTGGAGGCTTCACAGTTTGTGTTAAAAGACAGTGGTGGAGAGGAAATGATTCAGCTGTTGTTTGTGGGTAAACATGAGAGATTACTCTGAACAAATGGATGGCCGTGAACCTGAAGGTCAGGGAAATGGCAACATTTTGTTTTTAGAGCATTGCTTGCTTTGAAACCCAATGTTAAAACTGCAGGAGTCTTAGAAAAAAAGAATTGAACTAATGTTTTCTGCTTAATATGTATTACAGCAAGGATGTTTGTGGTAATTATATCTCGCCTGCGTCTGAGAATGTGTTAATCAAATCTGAATAAGGTAGGTCTACTGAGATTAATGAACGGAGCCTGTAATTCTCCAAATGTTACGTGATTAGTTTCAGACATCGAGATACTTTATCTAGTTAATATGTGGATGCCTTACACCAGTGGTTTCCAAACTTTTGGCTTGTGATCCACTAAAATAAAATCGTCAGGGTTTGCATATGTCTGTGGGTTATGATCAGATCAAGAAAAGAAGGATTTAGCTGGTGTTATTTTGACGATTTATAGACGCTTAGAAGTAAAACTATCCTGTAATTCACAAGGAAAGAGGCAAAGAGTGGTGAACCAAATGTCATGGCAATATAGCATGGTCGTGTAGTATAGTATAGTTGTTGAGACAGTTCACTCCAAACCACAAATGTCAACCTCATGGTGGCGCTAGAGGAAAGGTCAGGTGACCACCAAAAACATTAGGGTTCATCATCTGGGAGCCAAAGTGGTGGAGGGACCAACCGAGATCGCCATCCCTAGAGCCAAACGTTCATGCAACACAAAATTAGATTGAATGCTTCTGACATTTCTCCCATTCATGTTCCTGCCAGGATGAACTGTAACCACTTTGGTGATCCACTAACTTTGCATCTATAGCCCCATCAGTTCAAAATTTCAATTTGTTCATTACATTGGTTTACGACCAAATGCCATCAAAAATAATGGCATTCTCATCAGCCTGTACATTGTGTACAGAGTATTTTTACATTGTCTTAAGTAAATTATCTGAATACTTCTTCCACCATTGCAAAAATGTGATACAGTCAATGGACTTTGGCAGTGGTCTTTTTTAATTTTCTGCACTGGACTAATGACCAACGGCCTTGCCACTGAGCTGTTTAATGAACAATGTGATGTGGGCTTATCTGGGTCAGTGCATGTTACTGCTGCAGGTCAGCTCTGAGTGAAAAGAAGTCTGACTGTCTGTTCCTGTTTTAGAATCAGTGTCCCGGGCTGTGAGACAAAGCAAGGCCAAGCTTTCATGTCCCAGACTGATGTGTTCATGGTGCCGCACCATTTAGTTCCCAGATGAAACAAAAGGTAAGAGTCAGACATTTCAATAGGATAGGGATACACGACCGTACATTTGAATGGATTGCCACGAAATTCGGTACACATATTCATGACCCCTCACAGTGAATTACATATGATTCTATATAAATACATATCGAATTTGTCCAGTACTTAGTTTTTTTGTTCATATACCTGTAAATCCAGGATCGAACCTCCGACCGATTGGTGGATGACCCGCTCAGCCACAAAGCCACAGCCGCCCCATTCTTGTTCAAAGTTGCCTTTTTCTCCACCTGCTCGATCTTTCTGAACGTCCTCCTCAGCAAGCAAGCAATTATAGTTGTTACACCTCTATAATGGACCCCAAACCTATAAGCATGGATTTATTAGAACTTAATCATTTAGTGCCAAACTCTCCAGATTGATCTCCATCTCTGTTCATCCTTAAGAAATGGCTTTATTTTTCATTTCATGTTTGTCCTATTTATCGCTTTACTTTGCTCATGTGGAGACGGAGATTTGCTCTGCTTTGGGTCTTGACGTGGTCTCAGCACATGGTCTCCTCTTTAGCTCAAATGGATCTGGTCTTAGAGTGACCTTCCACTCGTCTGAGGCAGTCTTAACTACAAACATGCCCTTGCATTCACTGTTATGTGTCCTTTGTGCTGTCAGTGCAGAGCTGATAAACTCCCTCTCCCATGTCAACCATCTATCTCTCCTTCCCCTTTGTCATCATTCAAGAGCCAAACCAGGTGAACACGAGCACTTTTTTCTCTCCCTCTGCACTTTGTCCCCACAGCAAGTGCAATCTCAAGCCAAAGGGGAAAAATGAATCATTTCGTTCCCATTTTTGTACTGTCAGCCATGGCAACAGCTTTCTGCGAGCCATCTTGGCTGTGCTTCTCAAGGCAACACTCACTCTCCCCCTGTCATTATCCTATCCATTAGTGCTTTTTGTTGTCATTTGGATTCCAGGGCTTTTTTTAACAGCTGACTCCTGTGTGGCGTCCTTGATGCTCGCCACATACAGACAAATTAGCTACAGCACCCGGAGGTCTTTTACGTTTTGTGTGCAGATTCACCCTCTGTACAATGTAATGTGAGAATGACCATGTGAAATAGTCTCGAGGACTAAAAGCCACTGATTATAATTTTAATTCTAATAAGGAAAATGAACATTTTGACATACTTTTTCTAACCTTGCACAAATAACGAAGGAATAATATCAGTGATTTGATAGTCTACTTTTGTGCCCTTTAAAGCAAGAACACATTTTGTCTCAGCTTTCAACATCACACTAAAACCATTTTGTTCTCTAATAAAAACTCAAGGAATAACTTATGTTTTGAAGTGCATGATGCAGCGTTTCTGTGGCACCATGATGCAACTGGGTTTTCTGGCTTGGAAATAGGAATTGTTTTATAATCCTCTTTGGAACAACGAAACCATTGTGTTCCCTAAAATCAGAACATGCACCAACACACAAAGCACTGATATAAGATATGACCTCACTGGGTGTTAGATCTAACGTGATCTTCTGTAAAATAGGTTTGACACTGTCGCTAGTCACTATCCCATAGTGGAGAAATCACTTCTGACTGCAGTTTTTGTGGCCACTTTCTCTTGTCTCAGTGAGTCCAATCTTTCTTCAAAGGCTTCTGGACATTTAAACACCTTTAAGATGCTACTGAGGGGCAAATTGGCTTAATTTATTTGATTTGCCATGTTTTTGACACTTTAAATACACCATTGGTCGGTATTACTCGATTTCTTACCATAAAAAACATAATCTAATTTCAAGGCTAGATGGAAATTTTACTTGCTACTTCACGGTGATGGTGGCTCCTGAGTAAATGCAATAATTTACTCACAATAGGAGATCGTTTGGGAGTGAAATTAGATTGACCTCATCTACAGACGCAGGAACTGTTCCTCCGTCATTAAAGCACCCAGTGTGTGCACTGCATGTGCAAAATATCTCTGATACTCACTCTTTTTTTAATACTTCACAAATGACATGAAAGCAGGTATAAGCCATTAACTGTCACAGATTTTCTTCATTAAGGTTGTAGCAGTTTTTGAGGAGAAGGTGTAGATAAAGATATGCAGACAAGTACTGCAATGTCACGAAGATGCCCCTCATATTTTATACATTCAGTGTACATTAAAGCATTGATGTGAGCAGCTGCATGAAGGAAGTGTCTCCATGGGGCACACTGCTGCATTTATTTTTTTGGGGGGGGGAGTCCACTGTTGTCTCCTGCTCTTTTTAGCTTGATTATGCAGTGCTATAATTATAATGAGTTTAAAATACTCATGAGAACATCATGTTCACAATCCTGCAAATAACAGAATAACAGAGAGAATGTGATGCATTATTAGAATACTTCTGTTGGCTCTGAAGTTAGTGAACACAATGTTCGTGGTAACACCCCCTGATATCTATATAATAGAAAACTCATTAAACACACCGTATTTGCGTACTCATGCAGAAGTAACAGATATGCGAGTTACATTTTCATGTCAGAAAGTTACACACGCATCTGTCAAAAACTCCAGTACAGTATGTACTCCATTAAACTGAATAAAGTTGACAGTCTTGAATCTAAAAACTTTTCTACATAGTTCCTATTTTAGAGGTACTGTACTAGATTTTCCTTGAATAGTAATAATTAGGATTTTTTTAATTGAACTATTTTAAAGTATTGAACGAAATGTGTCGTGTGCATGGGCTAAGTATTTAAAACCATAACTGTATTTAGAAATCCTGAAAGCCAGCATCAGGTACATAGTCTTTTTTACTTCTTTTGATCAGATAGTTTCAGATGTAAATAAAAAAATTGCCAGTTTTACACAATTTTATTAAGGAAATGTTACTTTACGGTTACTTGTGTTTAGACACTTCAACACTTTAGAAATTTGGTTTATGTGGTTGACTGAAAAAATGGGTTTTGTACCATAACATATTTCTGCATCTGCAGGAGGGTAAATAGGCCACATGCCCAACACCAAATTGAGCTCTTGTTATAGACTCATGTAGAGGTATCCATATGTGCTAATTAGTTCATCTTGACCCTGGTGAGGACAGGGGAGTGTAGAGTGGTGAAGAGTGGATCCCATTCTCTACTTTGTGGGTGCCCTCCAGTCGTGCAGCCAAGCGGGAAAGGGGCAGGCCAACACAAAACAGTGTGATGTAAGAGCTGCACAACCTGGGAACCTTCTGAGGCAAAACACACTGACATACACATATATTATACCCATCTGTATATATGGGTGCAGACAGTATGACAACTACATCCTTTGATATTTCTTTTGTAGCTCGTAGACAAGGATCTGCCTGAGGAACCCATACTGAGAAATACTGAGATTAAGATGACAGGTTGTGGTGTTGCTCTGTCTCCTCTTATCCACTTTCTCATCTTTATGTCTTTCGTTTTTCTGGATTGTATAGATGCGTGTGTATGAGATAGACCGAGTTGGTGTGCAGTGATCAATATTTTCACATAAAAAATGAATATGAAAAGGGTTGCACGTAGTGACGAACCCACAGAGAATTATCACCACTTCAGCTCTACAGAGCATTTTAGCGCCTTTGAGCTCATTGTTTTGGTTTTATGATCAACAAATGTACTGGTTAAGTTCACTCTAACCGCTCTCATGTAGCGCCAAGCTCTTAAAACCCACTGTACACTACCTGTCTTTTACCAAACTTCAGACGGACACAGTTAGCGAGTAGCTAGTGAATATAGTGGATCATTTAGCAGCTAAAGAGGCAGATATTTCCCTCAGGAGCTGGTAGAGGCCAAACACAGAGCTAAAAGAGAGTGAATATTGGACTTACATTGGCCAGGTGAGAAACAGGACTCCAAACGAATGAAAATGTTTCTTTCTAACTGCTCAGTGTGTAAATAATCCACTGTTTGTTAGCATTTTAGCTGTATTAACTTTATATTTCAATGCTGGGTTCACAGCTTGTTTTTGCTGCCCAAAGTGGCCAAAAATGTTTCTTAATTGATTTTCCAAAAAAATACTATTATCACAATACTATTATCAATATCTCAATATCACTATAGAGGATTTTATCGCCAACCACTAGTGTTCATTAAACAGCTACTCAATTACAGTAACAAGAGCAAATCTAACTACTTAATTTTAATATTGCTTATAATTAGTGTAAATATGAGTGTGCCTACAGACGTGCATATCCTCGCCTTCCTGTGAGATTATATATAAGGTAAAGTCACTCCAGCTGTGTTTCATCTACAACAACAATCTTTCTCAGCAGCTGGGACTGGACTGCTCATCCTCCTGCTGGGATGGAAGAATCTCCTTCATCCTCCTCTGCTGTTATTCTCAGTAGTTTCTTTTTTACAACCCATTGTTTTCAAAGCTACAGTTGTTTTCTTTGACAATAAATGGCTTGCTGTCCTCAGTCGCTGTGGATTAAGAGCCGCAGCACAGGCGTGTATTGCTATTTTGGAGAGGGAGCGAGATCTTGATTGCTCATCCTGCTTTTATTGGGTTTTTTTGTTCAGTTTATCCTGAGATTATGGTTATCTATAGTGAGCGGAGTATGATTTATAATGAAAAGAATGATGAATTTAACATGGCTTGAACACACGGTTTGACTTCTCTGACAGTGAGCCATGGACTTGAGAGGCAGAAGGATGCATACTTTTCAAAACGGTGCTACTATATATATGTCTGTGCTTGCCTCAGCAGAGTTAAGTTTTGTTTAACTGTTAAGGTGAAATAACTTGAACCGAGACAATGATAGAGTGAGAATGACGGGAGTGGCAAAGGACAAAGAGGGGAAGGAACTGGTGGGGAGAGAGGTAGAAAAAAACGAAATACAGTATAGAGAAAAAATTGTTCCCCTTGTACAAAGGCAGCGGCTCTGTCTCCTTGACTCAGAGGGCTGTCTACTCCCTCATCTGTGTATGTTTGAAACCCCACCTCCCCCAGTGCTACTCTCCTCCCCTGCCCTCCCCTCTCTCTCAGTCTGCGGCCGAGGAATCCCAGGCAGCGTTTAATTGCAGAGTGCAAAGGCTTTAGTTGGGCTGATGAGCTCAGCACCGGAGCTGGGACTCTTTCACGCACTCTCTGAGAGACAGAAACCCATATGGAGTGCTTTACCGGAGAAGCCTCACAAGGCGGCTGGATTTTAGGTGGAGGGGAAAGAAGGAATTCATAAATTCAGGTACAGCCGACTATGTGAGAGAATATACTAGAGGCAAGAGACGGAGTAAGAGGTGGGGAAAGAGAGGAGAGCGGGAGAGGGGAGGGGAGGAAACGGGAAATACACAGCCAGTGAGAGAGCGAGAGAGAGAGAGAGAGAGAGAGAGAGAGAGAGAGAGAGACTAGAAGCCTGCAGCAGCAAATGAGACAGAACAACGAGGCGGGAGAGGTAGAAAGAGAGACAGAGAGGGAGGGAGGTGGAGAGGGGCCCCGTGTAGGAGAGAGGGCTACAGGGTGAGGAAGAAGAGGGAGTAGAGAAAAAGTTAGGAGAAGTAGGAGGAAGAGGGTCCAGAGGAAAGAAAAGAACAGGCGCAGAGATTAACAACTACAGGAGAAAAGAAGAAGGGAAACAACAGACAGGAAGGAAGGGGAGGGAAAAGTCTTGGGTAGAGAGGGAAAAAAAGAGCTGAAGAAAAGTTTTCTTGTGGGAAGACGCAGATGAGGAAAACAGAGCGAGTGAATGACTGGGCTAGAGAGAGCAGGGACAGGAGGAAAGCAGTTGTTTTCTAAGGCGTTTTCCACACAAGCCTCTGGACTTCTTTGGACATGTACACAGAAGGCGCACAAACAACGGGACACCACCGATTTCTTCAGCACATCAACACCTCCAGCCCCTACCCGCACTGCTTCCACTATGAGCAGCAAGCGTACGGCCATCACTGTGGGCCGGGATACCATCCAGCATCAGCCAGACAGACGGACCACCCATCTCTGGACTGCAGGAGAGACATCCAGGCTCCTCGGGTTAAAGACGTAGGAGGGAGAGCTTTCGCAGTGGATAGAGCTGAGCGAAGTGGTCATCGCAGCCCACAGAGGAGGCCTGTGTTCGCAGGGCCGGGCCCTCACAGCCAGTCGGATGACTTGAGCCAAGTTTGCCCCTGGGAGTTGAACCCTGCCCACTGGAGCTACCCGCCAGAGCCTGGGGTGAGACACTACCCGTCTGTCAGAGAACAGTGTGGCTGTGTGGTGCGCAGTGACACCAGGGCACAGCCCTTTAACGCCGGGATACCACATCCTCTCCCCCATCTTCAGGTCAAAGGTCAAGGGTACAGACACAGGAGGACTGTCAGGTATGTCTCTGTGGATGAAGAGGAGGAAGGTTGTGGATGCCCCTCTGAGAACTATCATTTGGAGCTACACAATCCCCATCTGGGTCATTTACACATGCCAAATGGCCACTGTGGACTGAGGCCTGCGTTCTTTGAGGGAGGGGAGGAAAGAGATAGCCATCAGGACCGGGACAGACTGAGGGGTGGATCAGAGCAGGGCTGTAATGGACGCGGTGGCTCTCACAAAGGATTCTTCCCCACTGAAGTCCCACAAAAACACTTGAACCAAGGCAGACAGAGGGCGCCCTGCGTCCCTCCCTCCGGCATCACCAGTCCAGAGCCCTCAAAATCGACAACCAACAACGACCACCAGAGGCAGGGTTTGGAGGTGGTGAAGCAAAAGACGAGGCAGGATTTGGTGAGGGATCAAATCAGACAAGTGGTGACAGATCTGGAGGATGTGTTGGGGGGTTTGAAGCAAGTTCACGTGGAGATGAAAGAGGTAGGAGGGTCTATTATTATAGATGTTAATTCTTTCTGTGTACATCAGGTGTCTAAACATGAAGGGCTGCTTCAGATGTCCCAGCCTTTTATCGATGCTCCCCTGAATATTGTGACATTTAAAACTATTAACACAAAGCTCGGAGGCTGACAAAAGTGCAGATCAGTTTGACACAGGTTCTGTATCTGTGTGTGCATGTTCATGAGAGCATAACAGTATGTGTGTGCGCGTGTGCATGCTGACTGCATTGTTTGTGACTCACTCATCATCTCTTACCCAAGCGGTGATTGAGAACAATTTGCACTGACCTTTTGCAGAACGCTGCCGAAATTGGCAGCGTTCCGGCCAGCACATTAAAAAGCCTGGCTTGAGACTGTTACTAAATTATGCCTTGCTCTTACAGTATCTATTTTGCATGCAGCTGTAAAACTGCACTGATTCACAGCTGAATGCATCGGTGCAAGGCCTGACGTTGTACTGAAACAACATTACAAATAAAAAATCTCCATAATTGTGAATTTAGACACTTGGAAATAAAAGCACATGTCAAAAATGAAAGTACTCATTCATGAAAAATGGCCCCAGTTGCTGATATATAATCATACATGAAATTATTAGATTGTTTATGTATCAATTCATAATCAGTATTTTTCTGTTTTAGCTGGTCGAGGTGGAGCTAATTATAACTACTTTATATACTCTTAGATAGTTTAGTCCAGTGGTTCCCAAGAAGAGCTGAACTAAATTCAGCAAAACAGATCTGTAGTCATATTTTGGAACATTCTCTATTTTTGC
Organism: Coreoperca whiteheadi; assembly: GCA_011952105.1. Classification (NCBI taxonomy): domain Eukaryota; kingdom Metazoa; phylum Chordata; class Actinopteri; order Centrarchiformes; family Sinipercidae; genus Coreoperca; species Coreoperca whiteheadi. The sequence continues at coordinate 19,638,343 of CM022487.1, forward strand.
TTTTTCTGAAATATTGGAGATTTCTACGTACCTTTTATTAAACGACACCATCTGAGAAATTTAGAGGACAAACGTGGAACTCAAAATGTACTTAGCTTCTTTCCTCCACTGCAGTTTGGACAAATACAGACTCTCTTTATTGTCATTCAGGTGGTCGAGCAGATTGATCGTCTCACAGCCAGTATCGACCTCAGTGAGGAGGTGCCCTGCATCACTCAGGGCTTATCCAATAACTTTCACGGCTCAGTTCATCCTGATGACCTCAGGCTCGCCCCGCTGCCCAATCACAAGCCTGCTCCAGTTCAGGTGTCGCAACACATTGATGAAGACCGCATCATCTTAAGAACGAACTCTCCCTCCCCCGTTCACATGGCATCGGTCGTCAAAACTTGCCGCTTCACCCCATCCAGCCACAGTAAGGACATCAACCATGAGAGGCCAGGTGTGAACGGCCACCCGCCTCACCTGTATCCCCCTAGAGACTCCAACCACATCGGCCACCCTCATCCTGAGCCCCACCCACAGAGCCTAGACCCTAAGGTCATTATTGGTAAAAGCACCTCCAATTCAAGAACTCAGAAGCCTCCTCTGTACCCTCAAAACGGGCGCTGTGTGAAGGGCCTATACCCGCCTCCGAAGCCCGTGAGGACCCCTGCCTACCCCGGGAGAGGCCGCCAGAGTACCAGCATGGTGTGAAGGAGGGGGTGGTCTGCCCCAGTGCCATGGGGGCCTGAAACATGAGACCCTTCTGCAGCGAGTGGAGGTCAGAGTGGGACCAGGCAGGGGAACAACTCATGGTAGGTTCAGATACAAGAGGCCTTTTTTTTTTCCTCTCTCTCTTCTTTTACAGTGTTGATGTTTCCATCAACGCTTGCAGCCGATGACGTTTGCCGTGTTTACTGGCAGCATAGTTTTCAAAGTCAGTAAATGAACTGCAGTGCCTCCCTGTTAGAAAAAAGGGTTTATGTGTGTGTTTGATGTATGTGTGTGTGATGTCTGTGTGTGGGCGGTGGCAGAGGGGGTGTAATGTGTCCGCTTTTGTTGATGTCACATGATTTCCCAGTCTTCACTACACTGCAAAATGTGTTTGTCTTGGCAAGTGAAATGAGAAATGAGAATGTTTCACTTGCTGAAATCTTGCAAAACCAGACTAGCAATTGGTTATTACATATTTGAAAACGAAATAAGGTGAGTTTTATTTAACCAGCTTAAAATGTCTTTGATTTGGAGAATTTTTCTCAATTTAATCAATTGAATCTGAAGGCAGACAGGAGGATAAAATCTTAAGGCCGACTTTTCTTTTGCAGTGTAACTTAGTCATCACTTCAAGGGAACTGAGAGTTTGAGGGAACTCAAACGTTTTTGGAAGACCCCACAGCTGCTTGACTGAAATCATGTGACACAAAAGCGGCAGCTTCAGGTCGAGGCTGGCAGCCAGAGAAAAGGGGTCGAAAAGGTGCATGTGCTTGAGCCTTAAATTTTATAGTCAGATAAGAGTTTAATTAGTTGTAAGTTTAATGTAGCTTTTCTGCTCAACACTGTCCTTTCTTTTCACCTTCAAAGTCTTTCAAAGCACCAATGCTGTTGACATTTAAAGGCCTGAATCATCTGAGTTAGTCACGCAGAGCAGGTTCAATGTTAACATGGCTAGCACAACAGATTTTGTGCGAAGCAAACCCAGCTGTGCACACACACACACACACACACACACACGCACACACGTTTGTTTCACTATCCCCGTGGGGGACAGTCATTGACATAATGCTTTCCCTAGCCCCTAACCCTAACCTAACCATCTCAATGAAGTGCCTAAACCTAACCCTTACCCTTACCCTAACCTTAACCTTAACCTTAACCTAATTGTAACATTAACCCGCACACACACACACACACACACACACACACACGTTTATACTGCTATACCTGTGAGGACCCTCACTGACATAATGCATAGCCTAATCCTAACGAATCTAACCTTAACCTTAAAACCAAGTCTTCCCTCAAACACCCCTTTTGTATTTTGTTCAAATGATTCCCATAATGTAGATGCTAGTCGTCATGGGCTCCATGATTACACACAAATAACATGGGACAGAAATCTAAATATTAGCATCGACATTAATAATTGCATAAAAAGTTGATGAAATGCCTCAAAATAAATGGAATAATTAAAATTTGAACAGGCCTGTATTCCTACACATTTACTATTTACCAAAGTATATCTCACTTGCAGAAGTTAGGACTCCACAAAGTTTTAAGTACAAGACACACACTTACATACACATTTTGACTTCTATACTTGTGAGGATTCTCAATGACATAATACATTCCCTAACCCTAGTCTTCACCCTCAAACAGCCCCTAATTATTTTTAATTTTTTAATTGATCATAGAAATAGCATTAGCTAATGGGGCAGCGTTGAATACACACAAATGAGACTAATTAGCTTTAAACAACACTGAGTGAGTATACTGTATAACCCGGAGGAAAACAGAATACACAGGACTAAAAAGATGATTACACATTTGGATATTACATTACAACCAAGGCTAGATTACTGAACTTGCAAACTGGGAAACTGCCCTGTCCGCCACCCCCAGACCCCCAGAGGCCCAAAAAAGCCTCAGGTGTGTTTGGTTTGTGCTAATTAATTAATTATCATCAGCTGAAAACATAATGGGTCTTCTGTAAGGATCTAAATTTAAAAACTTTATAAATTCAGTTTATGTTGTGCTTTCATGGTGCACATTCCTAAATAAATTTGTGTTTAATCAAGTGAACACAAACTAATTGGTACACAGCAAACTTTAGGCCAGGCAGTATTCTGGTTTCTGCAGCTGTGGGTAAAATGTAAATGGCATGTGTTTACTGTTTACTGTCAGGTCTGTACTTGATGAAAAGGCAACATGTTACATACACAATGCACGGGGAGGCTTAATATTTTAGGATTTATTAATTTAATTCTATTAATTTAACTTATTTTATAATTGTTTTAACTTGCATACTCTGTTTTTCGCATACTCTGTTATTTATTACTTTGTATTTACATGATGTGTTTGTATACTTTGTGTTTTATTATGTTACCTTTCCATAATGCCCTCACTCTCAAGGTCTAAAACTAACATTGGTCTTCACAGTTTCAGAACAACACTCACATACAGCCCTTGCCACAGCAAAACTTTAAAGAAAACCGGTTGACAGTGTTCCTCCACAAGCGAGGCAACACGACTCACAAGGACACACACACACACACACACTGCTTCACCTTCAGTATGGCAGTGATTAACTACGTTTCTGTCGCTCCATCAATAAATTATGTTATAGAAAAGCCTTAAGAAGGAGCACAGTTTGTACAGTATTTAAATGTGGAGCAGCAGGGGTTGAGTACTGAATTTAAATGATTTTTTCCCCCACTTTTTTGTTATAATGTTTCCAGCAGTAGCTGATGCCACTGAGACAAGCTGTCAGCCGGTGGAAACAGAGCACGGCCTGAAGGTGGGGATATTTCCAAAGGGAAAACTCCCCCAAGAGTCGACCTGCGGCTCTATGTCACGCGAGCGCAGAAGCAAGGAGGAGTGGCAGTGAAACCTCTGAGAATTTCTGCTTTTGCTGTCACTGTTGATGTTGTGGCAAATAATGCGAAGGATAAACTGTGATAAAGTGCTACTCAACAACCAAGAGAAACATAAAGGTATCTTTTCATGACAGTGTCAATTTATTTATACTATTTTTTATTGCAAAGAAATCTATTTTCAGGCAGCTTAAACCCGTTTGGATACTACCTAACCTAATGTATGCTATATTAAGATTTATATTATCTAAAACTATTGTATATATATTTTAAAAATAAAGAGTTCAGACTGTTTTTGTCACTGCTACATGGTTGTTACAGTGTGTAAAAAAGAATAATCAGCACGTAGACACGAAAGCAAGAAAGGAAGAGCTGAGATTAAATTACAGTACAATACATTCGTCTGTACTGTTCTCATCCGAATCAATCTGACGTCTCAATTATCTAACTCTAGAGATGTGACATTGACCGCTGAATGTCCCACATTTGAATATGAAATAAAAGAAATGATGCCAGCATTTCGTTGCCTCTGACTTTGGGAAATGATTTATGCATTCACTGAGTCTGATAGAACTATCCCAAATGGTTGTGGAAGCTGTAGAAATACTCCTTGGGCTGATCTGGAGATGGCAGTGTGTGATCTCTCATGGCCTTATTCTGTCAGGGCGTCCCGGGCCAGTCAGGGCAGCGTCTGTGTCTCTTGTTTGTTTAAATCTTGTCTGCGACTTTCACCACTCTGCTCTCGCAAGCTCCTGCTGCTATCAGAGCGCACCACTTCCCTCTGACAACTCGTATAATCCATCCACCTCACAAAACATCCCTCACTTTGTGTATCTCTTTCTGTCTGTATCGCTGATAAAGAGTGCTATGGTGACAGATGGAGGAAGACACATGCAAACTGTTAACTGTCCTTGCTACTTTGTCACTCACTGTGTCTGCATCATATAGCGGTTAAGAGTAATTGTGTTATAATGTTGAGTGGGTGGTGAGGTTGTGAAGAGTTGATAAGCAGCTGAAGGTTAGATAGATGGGCGAGGTCAGAATGCCAGAGTCCATTATTACTTGTCAAGAGCAACATTCAAAATGAAAAATGTTTTTCTTTTTGGCCCCCTGAGCATCCTATTGGGTCAAGATTTGATAATAGTATAGACTAGGGTTTCAACTAAGGATTATTTTAATCGCCGATTCATTCACTTTTTTTCAGTAATCATTTAGAGTATAATACAGTATGTCAGGAAATGGTGATAAATTCCAATCACAACTTTCCAGAGCTCAATGTGATACCAAAAACCCAAAAATTCAGGGACACTGCCCCCCTACAGTTGCTATGCCCGTCGAGCTTTTCAATTTAGCACTGGACGTATGCAGTTCATGTATACAGTGAAAGATTTACCACTTTGAAATTTATAGAAATTTTTAAAACAATTTGTCCTTGCTTTCAGACAAAGGTAGACAAAGGAAGTCTTGCCATTTCTAACCAGCAACTGTTGATTTTGCATCTGACAAGTGTCACTGGTAAATCTTATCCATTACGCTCCATGAGTTGAATGATAAGGTTGTCTCCAGCTATTTAACATTTCAGCTGATTAGTTTTAAAACATGAACCATGTCAAAGAATCATAAAGTGGCTATAATTGTTTTTATAATAACAATGTATCTGTTGATTATCTGTTAATAATGAAGCATAAGGTAATGATTATTTCATGAATAAATGTGAATCGATCACACTGACCACTTTCTTCATACCATGAGTCGTCCTGATTTCTAGTAACGACTCATTCATTACCAATTACTTAAACATTAGTTACTGTTTTGTTTCCCCTGAGAGCTCCTGGCCCAAGTGGAGGAGTTTAAGTATCTTGGGGTCTTGTTCACGAGTGAGGGAAGGACGCAGCGGGAGATTGACAGGCGGATCGGTGCATCCTCCGCAGTGATGCGGTCGATATACCGGTCTGTCGTGGTGAAGAAGGAGCTGAGCTGCAAGGCAAAGCTCTCTATTTACCAGTCGATCTACGTTCCTACTCTCACCTATGGTCATGAGCTTTGGGTCATGACCGAAAGGACAAGATCCCGGATACAGGCGGCCGAAATGAGTTTCCTCCGCAGGGTGGCTGGGCGCTCCCTTAGAGATGGGGTGAGGAGCTCGGTCACTCGGGAGGAGCTCAGAGTAGAGCCGCTGCTCCTCCACATCGAGAGGAGTCAGCTGAGGTGGCTCGGGCATCTGTCCCAGATGCCTCCTGGACGCCTCCCTGGGGAGGTGTTCCGGGCATGTCCAACCGGGAGGAGGCCCCGGGGAAGACCTAGGTCACGCTGGAGGGACTATGTCTCTCGGCTGGCCTGGGAACGCCTCGGTATTCCCCCGGAAGAGCTGGAGGAAGTGTTGGGGGAGAGGGAAGTCTGGGCGTCTCTGCTTAGACTGCTGCCCCCGCGACCCGGCCCCGGATAAGCGGTAGAAAATGGATGGATGGATGGATGGACTCATTCATTACCAATTACTTAAACATTAGTTACTGTTTTGTTTCCCCTGACGTAACGTTTTCCACTCGGTCTAGTAATATGTTGTGGTCGACCATGTCGATTGGAGCACTGAGATTCAATAATACCAAAACTGAAATTCTCCCACTGTCTGTGTTTAAGTGGATGTCATTGACGACCTTAACAAGAGCAGTCTCAGTGCTGTGGTGTGCTTGAAAACCTGACTGGAAGACATCAAAACAGCCAAGAAGTTGTTCAGCTGTTGCAAAACCGCTTTTTCAGTGATTTCACTTAAAAACGGGAGGTTTTATATAGGCCTATAATTGTTCATTAGTGACGCATCTAGATTTTCTTTTTTTTAAGAGTGACTTGATGACTGCAGTTTTCAGGGCCTGTGGGAAGAGACATGTTGACAATTTGTGAAGATCTGAGGCAATGCAATTAGAAACATTTTTGAAAAAGCCTGTCGGCAGAATATCAAGGCAGCACGAGGAGGATTTCAGATGTTGTATAATGTCCTCCAAGTATGGTTATTTATGGTTAAAAGGTTAATATGGTTAATTTGAAGTGATTTTAAGCGGACACAAGGACAACACATATCCTGTACATGATATGGAGGCACTGACTGCCTGTCTAATTTTCTGAATTTTGTCAGTGAAGAAAGAGGCAAATTCATTGCAGGCCCTGGTAGATTGAAGATCAGAGGCTACTGACACAGGAGGGTTTGTTAGCTTGTCGACAGAAGCAAACAAGGCACGTGCATTATTATTGTTTTTGGCAATGATGTCAGAGAAGAAGGACCGCTTTGCATTTCACAGTTCTAAATTATAAATGTGAAGTCTCTCTTTATAGATGTCATAATGAACCTGGAGATTTGTTTTTCGCCACCTGCTTTCAGCTTTATGACTCTCTTTTTCCTGTTTTTATCAGCGTGGCATTTCTCCATGGAGATCTTTTCCTACCAGAGACAGCATTTATCCACCTTAGTGGGTGCAACGGCATCAATAACATTTGTAATTTTAGAATTTAAGACATCTACAAGCTCATTGACTGAGACCCAAGAGAGGGCGAGTGTGGAAGAGAACCCGCATTTCAGTGGTGTTTTCAGTGATCTGCCATTCTGTGATTACCTCTGTTCGAAAATTAGTGTGCACGGTCAAAGAAAGCACATGAATGATCAGAGAGAGAAACATCAGTCACCACAACCTCAGAAATGTTCAGACCCTTGGAGATGATAAAGTCTAGAGTGTGTTGCTTGTTGTGCGTGGGCTCCGTCGCATGCTGACTCAGTCCATAGTTATCAAGAACTCAACACAATCCTTCAGTCCCTCTGTCCTGGAGGATGTCAACATGGATGTTAAAATCACCAACAATGACCACACAGTCAAAGTCAATACAGATTATAGACAGCAGTTCAGTAAAGTCATCAAAAAGGTTTGCACAGTATTTAGGTGGCCTGTAAATATTTAGAAATATATCTTTAGGAGAGGAATTCAACTGAAGAGCCACATTTCAAAAGATGCAACATTTCCATAAGACATCTTCTTACATTGGAGGGAATCATTAAACAAAATGGCAACTCCACCTGCTTTCTTATGCACTCATACCTTTGCTTATAAAACTGAAGTAAGAACAGCTGCACTGTTATCTTGTTCTAACCAAGTTTCAGTTAAAAAAATGAAGATGGTACTCAATAATGAATTAATTGATTAAAAATGTTTTTCCTGACAAACCCTGACATTTAATAACACTAAATTCAGTGTGTTAAAAGCATAATCTGCCAATTTATCTGCAACAGGTCGTGGCTGATGAGGAATGGATGCTTAATTTGATACATCTGCAGAATCAGTTGAGTGCTTCGTGTTTCACAGTAGATTGTTCATTCTTTTTCTTTTACCTATATATGACATGAACTGGGAATGCTGCTGGCACACAGGGCCCCGGCTTGTCCTGGGAAGAGTCGTGAATGCCATTAGCCTTGTAGCCTGGATCCGGCAGATATCAGTTAGAGCCTGCTGTGCTTTGTATACACGCAACTGGATGTGCTGTACTTTTATCATACTGGGGAGACAGAGGATGATTCTGAGGAGGTGGGGGGGGGGTGTTGGGCGCTGTAACTGTGACAAATGTGTCAAAACTGGCTGAGGACTTAAAGCCAATGGTGGAAGGGGGCTTAGGGGAGAGAAAATGGGAGTAGTGCGAGGGAAGTGATGGGGGGTAAGTTTGGTTCCAGCAGTGACCAGTCAGTGAACTACAAAAGGGGGGAGGAGGGAGACTGGTGAGGGTGACCTGGATGGGGTTTTGGGGGGTCAAAAAGGTTAATCTTCCCCAGTGTTTGTTGGTGAGGGGGCTGGAGACTCTTCCTCTCGGCTCTGATGTCTATGATGATTAAAGCTCTCTTCAGGCGGGGGCCAGTATAGCTCTCCTTCATGGTTTCTAATGCACTGTGTTTTGTCTTCCTCCTGTTTTGATTCCTCTTGTCTTTTGTCCTTGGCAGAGGGAACAGATGGGTGACGCAGGAAGTAAAATAGGTTAGAGACGAACAATTTTACTCCTGACTTGTTAAGGAAGAGTTCGTCTTCCTTAAAAAGATGTCTGCGGTCCCAGAAAAAGTTGAAATTGTCAATAAAGTGCACTGAATGGATGGTGGATGCAGTTGATAGCCAAGTGTTCAGTGCCAACAATCTGCTGAAACTCTCAGTTCCTCTGACCTGTGGTTGAGGGCCACTGATAAACACCTCAGCATTCAGGTGACTGTGTTCAACAGATAAATAAAGTCCTGTTTAAGCACTTCAGAGTCTTTCTCTCAAGGCAGAGAGCATATCCTTATTACTGCACGTGCTTCTTGCATATTTTACAGAGAAATCACTTCTGTAGAAGTTTGAGGAAGTCATCCGTGGAGAAGGGAGGCATCTTGGTGCTAATTAGCTTTAGCTAGGTATCCAGTCACTGTAGTACAGGAGCAAAAGAATGCAAGCAGAGGCGAGAGAGCAAGCAGCAACGTGTCTGCGCTGTAAGAAAGCAGGAAGCCTTAGTCTTAAAGGGGCTTGTAGTTTTAAAAAAATGAATCACTCTTTTTTATTGCCTGTGTGTGACGAGGTTTTAACCTCACATACAAATGAGCCATTCGCAGGCTTTCTCGGTCAACTCTCACGGGCAGTATGCCGCTGTCTTTGAGAAGGTATCGGGACGGATTTTCCATTAAAACCATTGGTTTACACAGGCCGTGATGTTCATGTGAACTCCCAAACTTCTTGCCTACTAATTCTGCACTCGGAATTACTCTGCAGACAGTTCCACATTTGTTTTGTACCATTAAATAATTTCTTGCTGGCTAGAATTCACACTTAGCCGGTGAAGTAATTTGGCAAGCCATAATATTACAAAGATATTAATTTGCAAGCTAACGCTCTCTAACTTGAGCATATGAAACATAACAGTGCAGCAGAACAATACAGCGGAAGACCCATTATACTTTTTGTATAGTAAAGAGACAAATATTCAGTCTGGCTCACTAACCGTTTTTGTTATCATAAAATATATATATATAATAATAATAATATCATGTAAATTTTGCAATGTTGACATTGCTGAGCCTCTCTGATGAAACGCCGGCATGCCAGCTAACGCCGACTAGCACGTCGTCTAAACGCAGTCAGTGTTGTCATGCAAGGAGCGGGGATTAGTTCGACGTCAAGCTGATAAAAATACTACTGTAACGTTGCAGCGGGAGTTTACCCGAGTTGTGTGACGTCGTCTCCTGTGTTTCGTGTCTGTGTTTTGGGCGACATCCACAGTGCTCGCTCGTGACTTCGAGCACGCGCACCAGCCCGCGCTTGGGAAGGTAGTGGTCACAATCTGAAACCTCACCGCTCGGGGCCACTGAAAACTACACAAACCCCTTTAAAAGGGGATGAGATGTCAACGTTTTGCTCACAGCTTGTTTCTGCTGCCCCCAAGTGGCAAAAAAAAAAAAAAATCTGTTGTTGCAGGTTTAAATATGCACTTGATAGCTACGTACATGATATTACGCTAAGAGACTGACACTGTCACTGACATGCGTGTCCCAGGCGAAAAGTCAGCACCAGCTGATGATCCACGTAAAAGACGTTAAAATAATAGAGCAGCAGTGTCTGAAGCGGAGCACTAGATAGCCTTAGTATTATAAATATACATTTGATTAAAATATTTCTCGTTCTCACAGAAATATATACTTTTACAAGCAACACAGAGGTTAGAATTATTCTTTGTTTCTGTTTTAAAACGGTAGCTGTAGCCCACTTTTTTAGTAATTGAAGATGAGGACTAAACAATAGTCTAGTAAGCTAGTTAGCCGAGGATGCGAACATTTGCAGCTTACGCAGTTAAATCGATTCCTTACGCGTTTGCTCACCACCTTCCAAACTCTTTATATACAAAGCATCGCTCTACAGCCCACATGCACACCACTTCAACACTTCGAAAAATCTAAACTGACATGGTCGGATAGTCCATATGTCAGATGGTCGGAAATAAAAACCATAAACTTAAGGTGACACTCAACACCCAATAATTTATGTGACTTGGACATGTGTATTCTGTCAGATCTGTACTTTTAGATGCGCCATATCAAATCCCTGTATTTCGTGAAATAAAACTGACTTAAATTTTTAGGGCCAGTTTTTAATTAATTTTTAAACCTGGGTGTAATTTCCTGGTAGAGGTGGTTTGCTTTAAGGTTCATGAATTATAAAAGCAATGTGTGTTTTTGAATTAAGAATAGAAATACTAACATACTCTGAAAACTGAAATTCAAGTTGTGCAGTTGCCTACTCATCTCAAGCTTTTAACCATAAATTTGGTGGGTATAATATTACATTTAATTTCTAATATTGAAATGCACGGCTTACAGTGATGTATTGGAACTTTAAGTCAAAGTCTAGGACTAATGAAATTGTTAAGTGTTGGCAAACAGTTGGATATAGGGAGAGGACCCAAATGCAGACTGAGGAGGTGGGATGATGAGTTAGATGAAGATCTTTAATGTCTGACTGGCAGTTAGACAGGTATCAACAGACAGATAAGCAGGCTGGCAAATAACAGGTAACATACAGGCAAAAATACAAAATACAAACAGACAGACAGATCCAACATAGTAAATGAAGACGAACTGAGGAAAAACCTCAACTTAAATACACTCAGGCAGGATAACAAGACACAGGTGAACCAATAAACACAGGTGGGAACAATCAAAGCAATCAGCCACTCACAGACAGGAAGAAAAACAAACAGACACAAGAGGGAATGGACAAATTACAAAATAAAACAGGAACTAACAAATCTGAACCCAAAACCCAGAGAGAACAGACATCTTTCAAAAATAAAACAGAAACTCCACAGCACATGAACTCAAAACCCTGACAGTACCACGACAGAAACTCTGCAAAACACAGAAAACACCCAACTCAACCAAAAACCACAACAGAAATAAGTTGAGATAAACATACATAGCAAACATTTACAGTATATTTTCTTAAAATAAAATCATCATCTTCAGAACTTATTTACAAAATCCATCTGTATTATTTCATTACCCTTACCCTTTCTTTCTTTAATCTTCTCTATCACACAACTCATATTGAAGAAATAAGATGGAATTTTGGTGCAGCCTTTGATTTCTGACACAAAATGTAATGCAGCTAGATATTACTACCAGGAGGACGTTTTGATAGGGCTTGTCAGTGTTTCAAACAACCAGGCAGTTATTTGTCAGTCGTTATTATACAAGTTGTTAATGAACGTGCATCTTCTTAAGAGTTTCAGTAAATTAAATATAATATATAAAGCATTTTATTCAATAAATCTGCCCAATTTTGACCTCAGTATTCCTGAAAGGCTACGGCCCTTCCCACAATTATTCCCCTTTAAAATTATTAAAGAGAGAAAGCTGCACAGCCTCACCTTTGAGAAGCTGGAACCAGAGAATGTTTGTCATTTTTGCTTGATAAATGCCTTACATAATACATTTTTATTTTCTCACTGATTAACAAATAAAGAAGTTGACAAACCATTTCTTCACTGGACTAATTAATCGTATGTGCAGTATTGTGTCTCCTAAATTCTGTGTGATCTTGCAGAAGCAAAGGCAAAATATTTATAGCTTAATCAAGAACTGAGTCAGAGTATTTTTCACATTTCATATACAACATTTCATATACAACATCAATCTGCTTGCTATTCATAGGAGAGGTCTGTTTTGGCAGTGAGATAAAAGTGTGTTTTTTAAGACCTCGCTTTCAGCTCTTCTATTTGAATAAAATCTAACTTTTGAACCAAATTTCTCATTAAAAGACAAGTTCAGAATGCTGTGTGAATACCAAGTTGAAATTGCAAAACAACCATCAATCCTCAGAGTGATCACTTAAACGTCTGCAGGCCTGGATCTCAGATAAGGTCTGCTGCATGCAAAGCCTCATGGGCTTCAAGAAAAGCCACATCTTGGCCTGCAGTCCAAGTCTGCATCTTTCTGCATACCCTGTCTATGAGTCTTTTCAGACAGCAGGCACACCGGCCGAGCTGTTGGCCGTGCCTGCCTTTGTAAATACTGGAGTGACTCTGGAATGTCAGACAGAGATTGAGACCAAGAACAACACTGGGTCTTAGCACTGCCACCTCCCGTGTGTCTCCTCCACCCAAAACTAATACACGAGTAGGATGCTGTTAATACCACAGGTGGTTGATGCCTGTCCAGTGAAGTAATGTTTCCTGGTCTGTTCAGTTCTGGATGAAAAACTACAACACGCTGAACAACTGCAGTCTCAGAGGCTACGGCATGATCCTGAACAACGGCTAGGTGCTAATAGATCCAACCAGCCTCCTAAAACACTGAGCCAGGCAGGGAGAGACAGTAGGAGCTTTAAGGTAATGACATGTAGGCTAGTTCTAATCGATTACAGAAAAATGAACTACAGTGTGTTTTAGTGACTGGAAAAACACAGTAATCAGATTACAGGTTACATATTAAGTTAAGCAAGGTACATTTTTATTGATATATTGCTGTATTATGTCAAATTACTTTTAAATTACTTCCCTACTAAGGAATTGGCCACGCCAGTATGTCGACTGATATTAGCTTGTTGTAGATACATCAGTATCAGTGTAATTGTCAGCATTCTTGTCGATTTATACATCAACCTAAGTAACAATAAATAACAGTACACAAATGTCAAAGATAAGTGGTTTAGAAACAGCGTCAAAATGACATGATTTGTCCACCAGAAAGCATTGAGAAATGTAATATTTTAAAGAGTAACTAACACCAGTCTGTAAAGCAGTGTTTAGATGTCCAGTTGTCTAACACCATATATTATATTAAACAAAAAGAACTCAGGTACTCCTGAAATACTGTAAATCCCAGCTAAAGCAGGTAACAGTAATTGTGTATTGTTCCGTTGAAACAGAAAAGTCCAAGAAACACAAGTGCAATTCACTGTTTATGATCAATAAGGGATTTTCAGTTTTCTCTCTCTGTCAACAAAACACCCATTTTTCAAAGACAATCACACAAGGAATTCATTTGTGAGACAAGAAGAATTGAGAAGCTCATAATCAAAACAGTTTTTCTGTTTCCATTATGACCGGAGGCTTCCTTTAGGGGTTTTAAAGGGAACAAAACAGATTGGTTCAGAGAAAAATTAACACAAGTGTTTGAAGTAAGAGATGAAGAGTTTACAGACAAACAGTACAGTGGATCAACAATCAAAGAATAGCAAATCCTTTGAGCCGTCCCTCCAAATACCACCCAAGAAGTCACAAAACCACCCAGCTTGAAAGAGAAAGAGAATTCATCGTCACCACTCCGAGATGACTCCTCCGTGTTTTAATCTCAGCGCACGCTGTAGTTTATAGTTTGTAGTTTTCACTCTCTAAATTTACAGCACTGTGTCTGCTGGTCGTGTAAGTGACCCCGGGTGAGGAAGTAGCCCAGTATGTCTGCACTGCACGCCCTCGCTGGTCTATGGCTGACCTCAGAACTGTTCTTAATCTCAACGGGATGACAGAACTGCTGAGGAATGTCTCCACTCTGTGCCTAAACCAACCTGTCAAGATGCTTTCTTTAAGCTGAGCACGTTCCTCTGTTACGTTCCCGCTGGCTCTCACGTGGCCCCGCTTTGTTGAAATATGACCTGCAAATACCAAACCCTGGCCTTAGTAACCTCTCAAAACACTGCCCACCTACGTGCAGATGCATCTGGAAAATGTCTCTCCTGGCCACAGTATGTATGCTGCAGGCAGATGGCGAAACCCATCCCCTCCTCACCTTACCTACCTGTACGCTGGTAGTTGAGGCCAAATGAGAGGTGCCAGCCTGCCCTTTCTTTTTGGCCTTTTCCAGTGCTGTCCTGTGCTTGGGCTAACAAGAGACGCCGTCCAGATGCTGGTGTGAAACTCCACAGCTGAGCAAACAGTCGCTGTCTTCTCTACAGCATGACATGTTTAAAATGACATGCTGGTCCAAAAAGGAGGAGACCAGCTGAGTTCTGAGGAACCGAGTCAGCCAAACACTCATCACCTGATCGGACAGCTTAAAATTCAACATGCCTTGAATTTTTATAGGCTCTGGCGATGGCAATGTTGGCCTGACTTATAAGTGAGTGAAAAAACAATGTCAAGAGAGTGCAAAGTAAACACAATTCCAAAGATCAACGCCAAATGGTGAAAAAAACAAAGCAATTCTGTGGCATCTTATGGTTGGTATTGACTTTAAGTCAGTGTACATCAAGTTTTTTGTAACTTTGCACCTGTCGAGCATTAATGGGTCCCAGAGGATGAAGCCTAATCAATTTGTTGAACCTCTGACCACCATGAGGTTGAAATTTTTTTGTAAAATGTCTTGAGATGGATTACCATGAAATCTGGTCCACATATTAATGTTCCCCTCAGGATGAATAATTATATAACTTGATAACTTTGGTGAGCCATAAACTTTTCATGCAGCGCCACCATAAGATCACATTTTTAATATCTTCAATACTTTGGTTTATGACTAAATGCCTGCAAATCTAATCACATTCCCATCAGTGTCATCTGTACTTTGTTTTTAGTGCTAATGTTAGCATGCTAAAATGCTAAACTAAGATGGAACCATTGTAAAAATAGAATGTGCTTAGTATCAGCATATTAACATTGCCGTTTTGAGCGTGTTAGCGTGCTAATGTTAGCATTTAGCTCAAAGCACTGCTGTGTCAAGGTACAGCCTCACAGAGCCGCTTCGCTTGTATGTTTAGACTTATGTTCAGATCCAGACTTTAACCATGCGGTACAGCGACCCTTCACTGTCTGTAAATCTAGCCCTGAAAACAGACAGGACTGAAGACAGACAGGACCGGAGTTGACTCAGCAGGAGTCGGGGGGGATTTTCCAGACACTTTCAGTAACATATCTCTTCTGGCAGGGAAGCACCTTCCAGCTTCCAACGTAAACCATTTCAATTGCGCTTAATCTCCCCTGTTCGCTGCTTTCTTAAGCTGAGACTGAGCTCTGTTTCGTTGTAAATACCCAACATCTGTGCATTTAACAGTGCATACATTGTCTGGAGCCTGCACATTTTCCAGGACATCATTCAAAACCACTTCATGACATATAAAGCATGTTTGAGAGAGTGATTTGATCAAGGTAAAAACATCGTTGAATCAGGTGAAGCACCACCCGCTCCAGAGTGAACACAATCTCCGCAGGTTTAGTGTTTCTCCTGTCTTTGCTGTTTGAAACGGTCTAGTGCTTGCTGCAAAAACACATTTGTCCTTGGTTAAAACATTTTTGAATGACTCGCTGGAGATATTCTCTGGTGGGTTGTGTCAATCCTCCCACTCAGACAAAACATCCCAGTGCTATTAAAACTGTCGTCTTAGAGAGTCCCCAATGGACATGAATGAAGCCATGATGGGATGAATTCTGGGCCAGGAAAGAGTCTTTTACAGCGGCTGAGAGACGCTTCTTTTAACATGCACAGAGGAGGAGAGAGTGAGAAAAGGCCTCCATTCATTGTGCTCTGGCTGTGTTTTAGTAGATATGGCACGGCTGTATAAGATCCTGTGTGTTGTGTCTTCACAGAAGCCTGTCAGCAAACATGCCGCCGGCGTCTGCCTGCAGGCCTGTTTGTCTCTGAGGCCACAAGCTGCGCGCATCACTCAAAGTAAAGCTCCTCCATTCAACAAGACAAGGACGAAATGATTCCGTCCTGCAAAATGATGACATACTTTGTATGATCAAGCCACTTTTGTCCACCTATACCAGATTTAAAGCTGTTAAAATAATCTATTCTTTAATGGGCCTTGGCATTTTTTTTTATAATAAAACATGAACATGCAGCTACAATCCAGAATAAAAAGAGATCAATAGATAAACTGGAACAATTTTTCATTTTCTGGCATTTTAGAAGATTACACTGATGCCTGTAAAGAAACAGGAAGAATAGTTAAAATAATAAACTCCTCACTCCTAAACATCTTTATTGCATTAAATCCAACATACCAACAGAATATAATAAGGTTTTCGACAAGGTTTTCGCAATATTAACAGTTTTACATTACAGTTTTCCACATTTTCCATTAACTCAGTTATACACATGCACATATTCATACAAACATAGTCCAACATACTAGCCCTACTATTCAACATAAAATAAGATATTTGCAATTAGCTAATGTGACCACTGAGTGGTTAAAGGATTAGTCTGGTGATATTCTGTATTTTTCTTGTTCTCAACAAATCCCAGGAAAATACCAAAACCAGCAATGAATTGATCCTGTCAAGTGTTGTCTGTGTGTCCAAAGCCTGAGATTTTTAATCCCTCTGTGCCATAGAGTTTCACTGATGTCCAAAAATGATTCACTGGTTTAAATGTTCCTTCATTATCATGAAAATGGGCACTGTAGTTTATTTTGAGTTAATACCACATACTGTACACCTACCATGAATACTGACTTGCACATCCAAGTCCATGGCTTAAAGTAGTACATTACAAATGCACTATTTGCTCCTGTTTGAGTAACATTAGCAAAAAACTACAATGCACAGCTTTTTTATCAAAATTATTTACTCTTTTAAAAATGAAACTATATATTTGGGCCTCCCTTTTTAAAGACTGTGTTATGTTTTCATCAGGAACCAATGGACTGTGAACTGAGAGCCACAGACCAGGAAAGGAAGTAGAGATGGACTTAACACACTGTTGGTTTTGGTTTTTTCATGAGATTTGTTGACAGTATAAAAAATAGAGACTATCTTATCCTTTAGATAAAACTGTAAACACTAATGATGTGCACAACATAAAGCAGATAAACAAGACAAAGACAACACATGGCAACAAAACATACTTGTCAAGCAATAAACCAGATTTGAAGAAATAAATGTATATGAACACAGTACTTGTATTTGTTAAGGCAAAAAAAATGAAGACATTTTTTTTTTATGAATCATGGCACATTTGTAGAAATACATAATCAAGTAAATCTGAGGATCTCACTAGTTTAATGTACAAAATTGGTGTAAACGTACAATTAAACACTTTACCAATTGCACTTTTTGTTAGTCATAGAGTCGATGTTGCTGCACAGTACAGTGAGAGATGTTGGCTGCAAAATTCCTGCAGATAGCACTTGAAAAGGAAGTTTTCAACCCCTGAAAAAGGAAAGAAAAAGAGATATTTTCAATCATGTATGCAACATATTAATTCTAGGTGTATCTAGATAAAGGATATAAATGTTTAAATTGTTTGAATTGAAAATACACCCCGTAGAACAGAAACACTCGTACAGTACCTTGTCACTCGACAGTTGCGTGTCTGAACATAAATTCCTGTGTATGTGATTTCACATCTCACTATGTTGTTGGTGAAATCTGACTCCAGGACGTGGAAATTGGGATTGACGGTAACCTGAAAAAATCAAAAACAGTTTGAGCAGCTCTGCAGGGAGGTTAGTTAAATAAATCTCCGTGTTGAGGAATAAAATCCACAAATACGTGATTTTATGCATGCGGACAGTGTAAAGTTGATGTAAAGTTAATGTGACACGCGTTACCTTCAAGATGTAGTTTCCTGGAGGTACATCAGTGATGTCGATCCACTGACAGTCGATGTTGGCAGCGTAGAGGTCATGGCATCCTGGGCTCAGTCCCTGAAAGTACATCCAATCCCGCCCCCCCCCCAGTGTGGTTTAAAGCTCAGGCTCTTTAGACAACTTTGACTACTATTTTCCTACAGGCGCTGCAAATGAGGTAGATTTGAGTTTTAGTTACACAAACAGTTCTTTGGAAGCAAAGCTGTTACAAGAAACCAGCACTAAGTAGTGCAAAGCCAGAATCACAGAGCCCAGACAACAGATATAATAAATATCCCCATGTCCCCAGGATGTTTTTATTTATTGGCATACACTGGAGTTTTAGTTATGAAAACAGTTCTCAGAAGTGGATCTGGAGGATTTGCAAAAAACTCCAAAACAAAAATAACTGTGCAGCTCAGGGCCTTTTACCTGCACTATGTTTTGTTTGATTAAATGAAATAAATAAATAAATAAATATATATATATATATCTTCTACAGAAACCTTGAACTACACACCAAATAGGGGAGATGTTGATCGACTGTATGGCATGCAAAATGATCCAAAATGGTAGACTAAATCTAGTTTTGCTAGTTCGTTGGCTTTTTGACCGAGATTGAATTACTGAAAAACAAAGTCCTTCCCTTTTATATGTTTCTTGTTAAGATTGTATCCAGAATTCCTAATTTGCCATTTAAATTAAAATTTTACACATCTAAGTCAATTTACGAGTCACAGGGAGAATGACACAAACTTTTATAACTGTTGAAAAATGTCTTCTGAGGCTCTGAAGGTGAATAAACTCACATCCCTTGAATAATCTCGGCTCGCAGACTTTCAATTTCAACAAAAGGTCTGCGTTAAAAACTAGAGGTGTGGAGTTTGATAGACATGGGCGATAACTAAGCAGGGAGGGTCTAATGAAAGACACTATCTAGGAGCATTATAGAAAGTGTAGGATCCAGTGTTTTGGATCTTGACCAACACCAGAGACTCAGAATCAGGATATCTCAGGCCAGTTGCCAAGATATTCCCTGAATTTTGTTGACAATTTGTTGGCTACTGAACAGTTTAACCACTACCTTGTAAAGGTAGCCTACTAAAGTTGCTTCAGAATATTACATCTCTTCTCAAATTTAAAGCTACTGTTCACCAGACTAGACCTCAAGACTGACTGACTCTAGCCCTGGTCCGGGACCGTCATACTTTGTATCACAGTTCTGGGTGTCTTGATAAAACAAACAGATTTGGCACGTGCACAGTGACACATGATTTATTCTGACCAAGACACAGCTCCTACATTAAAAGTAATACAAACCAAATCAAAGATTGTGTAGGACTGCTTTTTTTTAACCATTCAGAGTGAGACATGTTTTTTCTGTTGTTTCTTTCTCACCTAAGTTGTTAAGAAGGTGGCCAACTATCCGGTGAATTTATACAATCTTCCTGTAATGCATTTTTTGAGCTGCTTAGTGACTGAAACATCCACTTTCCACGAGATGGCTATTCAGGGCTGTAATACGGATGACGAGCCTGGATCAGGGCTAGATACCCCACAGGTAAATACTAAACATGGGAAGACTGACTTCTAGTACTTTGTACCACATAATGTCTAAACCCACCTGATGATTTTAAATGTTTAACATTTTTAAAGATAGTTAGAGATGTCTGGGATTGTGATTTCCTCAGGTCTCTCTTGCAAAATATATCTTGATCTCAGTGAGATGACCTGATTACCTGAAGGTTATACAATATTTACTTTACAGTATAAGTGTATATTACCTGTGTATGAGATGTACAGGCGTAGCGCCGTCTGAATCCGGCATCACAGCCGGTGTCCTCCAGGCAAAAACTGGCCTTATGTCCCTCGGCCACTTTACGTCCAGTGACGACGTCCAGCAGGTCGTAGTTACTGAAGGCGTCCATGCTGTGGTAGTGTCTGAGGGTTTAGATTTCAATAGAATAGAAAAGAATAAGAGCTTCTTAGTTGGGGTGTGGCTCAAACAGGGTTCAGGAATTTTATGTTCTTAAGTGAATTTTGAGGGTGTGGTGGGTTTTTTTGTTGTCATAATAGCGCTGAATGGGGCTTTGCCAAAAATAACATTTAAATAATGTGAGGACATTACACTTGTAGGCTGAGTAAACTCACTGGTGACAGCTGTGCCAGTCCCACTGATATCTCGGCTTGACAGGAAGGAAGTCAGTGGTGCCTTGATTCTTTACTTTCTGGGGGAACCGCAGAAGGACTCTGAAGTCAATGTCTCTCACGGCGGGTCCATAAGCCGACCTTGGATGGATCACAGGGGAAACGGGCATGAGCTGCGTTGGAAAGTGCTACTGGCTGAGCTCCCGGGGCTAGTTTTCTTAAAGGTAACTGAGTGCAGAGGGTTTGTTCCATTGTGCTTAATGCTTTTGGGAAAACCAACCCAGAACATTTATGTCTTGGCAGGACATCATGTTGGAGAATCATTGCTCCATAGAAAAGATCAAATGGTTTTTGTAACTCTATCAACAGAACAGCTATCCTGCCACATTGAAAGGTTATAAAGACATAATTGAAAGTTATCCTTAAGCAACCAAATGTTGTGCTAAAAACAAGTTTAATTAAACTTCAGTGAGCAGTAAAAACAAAGGAAATACCTGTGTGAGTGAGTGTAGGAGTGTGTGTGTCTGCTTCAGTGTCTGCGTGCTGAAGAAGTGAATCACTTTTGGCACCACAGATTACCTGGCTAGACAGTTCTCCTCAGCTGCACAGCGGAGCGCATACATCTGCATGCGCTGGATATAAGCACCTGCTTGGATGGCATATGGGTCTGGCACAAGGTCTGGCAGTCCTGGGAGAGAAGATTATAGGGACAATCCAAGTTCTTTTTGTAATTCAGATATCTTGTGTTGCCACTCTATTCCTGCTGAGAACCAGTTCAGTGAAATAGACTGTCCAGGATGAAAATGAGAGCTGCTGTTTGTGTTTGTTGGCATAATTCAAAGTGTTTTACATTCCTGAGCTGTCGGGATCCAAAGCCCAAATAAGACTTTTTCCCTTCTTGTCATTCAGTTTTTTCCTCTCAGCAAGTGAGACATGAGGCTGTGCAAACTGGCTTTAATATATTGATAAACCAGCTGATTTAAAACATAATTCTTATGCATTGGATGCTTATTTAGACTGAGTAGGTTTTATCCACATTGATGCACCCACTGGACCATCACGTTGGTCTAAGATCATTTAAATCCAATTAAGATGGCTAAACGCATTCCATATGATTAGGACACTTAACTTACCATTTTGGAAATATCTTGTTCCATATCCTGTGCCAGGCGGACGGCGCGTGCGGACCACTGATCTCCCTCGCGTGGGATACGTGTTGTAGAAAACAGAATTCCTGTGGTTTTTAAACGAGTCGTCGTTAACCATGTCCTCTCCGTTACCGGCTGCCTCGTTTGAAACATCCTCACCCGGTGCTGGGAATGGAGCAGGAGCCTCAGACTCCCTTTCCACAGTTGTCGGAAATGCTGAGATGGAGTGATCCGTCTGCGCGGGTTGCCTGGAGACAGAGATCGCCTCTGGCACCGCGCGCAACTGTTGGTATTGCGCACCGGGCCCTGGTTCTCCTCCTCTGGTGCGCTGTGCAGTAGCATCCACACTGACACCTCCTCTTCTGCGTGGAAAGTCTGTCAACCTCCCCGGTGCAGAGGCGTTGATGGAGTTGGTGTGTTCGGGGTTAAAGCGTCGTGCGCCTGGATAACCTGCAGCTCCTGCTCCGTACGGGCGCGCAGCCTGCTGTCTGGCCCCTGACGCACGGCCACTGAAAGGCGCATACTGTCTAACATCGTGTCTTGGCGCAATAGATCCTGGCTCTACACCATGATCAGTTCTGAACTGTCTGGACTCACCCTGCCCGGGTCTTACCCGCGTCGCTCCTCTGTTCGCTGCAGGCATTTGGCTCCTGGTGCCATCCCTCCTGCTGCTAACATAAACCCTCGACTGGCTTCTGGACCGAACCGGAGCCTGGTACTCTAATCCAGTGCTCATTAAA
This sequence comes from Coreoperca whiteheadi, assembly GCA_011952105.1. Classification (NCBI taxonomy): domain Eukaryota; kingdom Metazoa; phylum Chordata; class Actinopteri; order Centrarchiformes; family Sinipercidae; genus Coreoperca; species Coreoperca whiteheadi. Next base: position 19,660,506 of record CM022487.1, read on the forward strand.
CTATAAACCTGCCCGTTGTTCTCCCACTGAATCCGGTTCTGCCAGGGGCCAGTTGTGCGCTGCTGCCCAAAGATGAGGGGAAGTAGGCCTAGTCCTTGGAAAAAGTATAAAAATAAAAGTGACCATTTTGCCATGGCAGTAAGACTACACACAAATAAATCCTTCCAGTAAATCACTAACAAATCAGATTATGAGATGAATTCCGCGGACAGATGTTTCTTTGTGGAAAGTGGATGAAAAGCAGGAGTGCGCTCTCAGTTCCAGCTCTTACCCAGATCCACATATCAGTTCTCTGGAGGACTGACAAGTGGAGAGGAGAGGAGGACTGGAGCCTTTTTTTCTGGTCATTTATCGAATTCAGCCCAGCAAAGTCAAACTTTCTAGCAAGAACATTTAACCCATGCCTTGCCGTGGTAAGACTTACACAAGGACGTTTGCTTAGCAAACTTTACGCACAGGTGTGAACTGAACCCATCGAAATGGTACCGTTCCGGTCTGTTTTGTTTTCAAGGACCAGTCCGCCCAGTACAGGAAAAGTTATCTGTTGAAAAAAAAGTCAGCTTTTGATTTCACTTTCAGTCTTCCGCGGGAAATATATAAGCAAGAAAAACATACTCTCTAGTGAGAATTGTTGCGTTAAAAATGCAATTAGAAGGCCTAATAATCAAAATATTTAGTTTGTTTCCATGTTATTCAAGTGCCACACACGGAGTGATAAACTGTCAGCATTAATAAACAGATATCAGATGGTTCCGTCGTTTTTAACCAAATCGACTAACGTTGTGCAACAGCCTGAGAGAGGCTGCACTCGGCTTCATGGCCTCATGCGGGACTAAACCTCCGCCACACGGCGGCAGGCTGCACCTATGTGCCACCATCCTGCAGACACTGCTGCTCTTTTATCATCATGCTGCATTTGACAACATGAAAACAGTTCACTTACAAATGTATGTTGTATCCTTAAATACTTTACTATTATTTAACTGTGACCTTTTTTGTTGGCTCTGCTTGTTATCCCATGATATCTTCACTTGATTCCTGTTCCGAACATTTTTTATGTTTTGTCTGCTGAGTGAATGATGTTCGTTAAAAAAAAAAAAAAAGGTCAATAAAAACGTCTATTTTAATCTAGGGTCCTCTGTCCTGGCCAGTATTTGACAAACATTTTTATTCTTTATTTATTAGTAAATTTGTTCTTAATTTCCAGTGGCTGCTATACAGCTATAATCCTACTGTAGATCTTTGTGTCAAAATCTTAAAAAAAAAGAAGAGATATTCTTCCTTATACATACTGTATCTTTATATTGTTGCTACGTGCCAAAAGCACCTTCGTAAATGTACAAACACACAATAAAACAAACGTGACTCATTAAACTTCCTGATTACCCACAGTATCTTAATGATTAGGTGACTTGATAATTGTCATTACAGCTCGCTTCGATGACAAGTTTTGCACTTTCTTTTGCACAATATACAACTGAATACGGTGTATCTAAAAAAAAAAGTACTGTTAGTTACTTTACAACTTAGTCTAAAACCTAAAAATTTGTATTTTCATGTGTAGATGGAAACGAGAGGAGCTGTGCATAAAAGGCAGTGGTGCAAGACGTTTTCAGACCTTTGTCTTACAAGAAAAAACCCTGCATTAAAATATTTCTAAAGTAAAAGTACAAAAGTATCAGCATCAAAAATACATTTATAATACAAAAGTAAAAGTAATCACTAAGCAAAATGGCACATTTTGGAAAAATATATATCATATTACTGGAATATGCATTAATGTGTACGCATCACTAATGTTGAAGCTGGTAAAGGTGGGGCTAATTTCAACTACTTCATATACTGGTTACTGAGGATGTCAGACAAGCTCAGCACATTAAAGGTCATTTCAAGCAGTCATTTGCAGCAATTTCCACATACAGGAGATTAGCAACACCAACATCAAGTAGTCTGCTTTATTGTATGTGTTTACCTGTTTATTTCACTATCTGTGCAGGCGACAATGGATGTATTAAAAGGAGAAGGGGGCCCAGTGAGGCTGCATATGTACAGGGTCCAGATTTTTTCCCACTGATTAAACTCATTGACGTGCAGCCTGTTGCCTATTTGACTCTGGTGCTCAATGGCTTTACATGTAACGTAAAGACTGTTATTCACATCCCTACGATCTTCTTCAGGTAAGGAACCTAGGTTGTTTGATATGGGTCACAAATGGGATTGGATACACACAAACTGGTCTACAGAGAGAGTCCCGCAGACCTCAGTATTTGTCACCTGCCAAATAGGGCATCAGGATGGTTCAGCCTACGTGCTTTTCTATTCTTAGTCAAAGAAACCTTCCCCTGGAACAAAAGTTCAGCCCCGCCCCGCTCTCTGCTGCAGTCCAGATTTATAAGAGCCACAGATCCTCAGCACTGGTTTGGCACAAGACTTCCCGAGCAGGACATGTAACCCACAAAATTTAGCCAGTAAGTATTGACGTTGAATTGAGTCTTTCTTGTGTGTCTGACCTGAAAGTAAACAAATCACAACAAATGTTGCCACAACAACTAATCTTTACTGTAAGTTAGGAGTGCTTGGAAATAAAATAAACAGTTTCTGGTTGTTTTCTTGGTACGCCTACAGCAGCAGCAGCAGCAGCAGCAGCAGCTCTTTCCCCGTGTGAAAGACTAATTCTTTTACGCTTTGAATATATCTTATCCCACGAATCTAGGTATCCAGGGCTGCTCACAGATTTGCTTCTTGTGAGATTTAACGAAGATGATGGTCTTAAAATGGTTTTACCACAAGAAAACTTCCCCACAAGGAATACACCTGTTGTCTTCCCCTGAGGCCTCACACTGCCAGTCTGAGGAGTTTACAACTAAATGATAGATCCAGAGGGTTTACCACAGATCATGGGGAGACAATACAGGTGAGATGCTGAAGAAATGTTTGAAAATGAAAATGATTACACACTGTTGTGGGACACTCTCCCATTATGTGGACGTTTAGTTCCTCCTGAAAGCAAACATCGTGAGATCTTAAATAAAACGGAGTTGATTTTACAGTCTAACCTGAGTTAAAATAGAAATGTCTAATAAATGATCTTATTTGACAACTGCAGGGCTGCAGGTCATCAGGTGTCTTGTGACACATGTCTTGCTTATCGTCGATTAACCTTTGCCAAAATCAGCGTGGCCAGCTCTCCTCACATTTCAGCTTTGAGCAACCTGCTGTATCTGCAAAAGGCTTATTTTCATCTGCAGTCCTGGAAAGCAGATGAAACAAATAGAATAAAAATAAATAAATAGAGAGAAACCAAACAAAAGCGTAAATCAATATATGGTAAATGGACTGTACTTGTATAGCGCCTTTCTAGTCCTCTGACTACTCAAAGCATTTTGATACCTTTATACCTGCTTACAACTACATTATTGTGTTACAAACACTTTATTAAATGTTTATATACTGCTCATAAATGCTAAATCAAGTGTTACCCAAAAATGAATTCCGTTGTTCACATAATGTTTAGTCACAGTGAGGCAGCCATAAATATTCCTGTCATTCATTCAGTGGCCTAACCACAACTGTTCACATGCCACAGTGGTCCTCACTCACTCATACAGGGGTCTACAGCATGTGACAGCTGCTCATCTCCTGTGTCACTGCCTCTCGCACCCAAATATGGACTCCCCAGTTGTACTTTAGGGGCTGCCATGGCGGCAGGTGACGTGGGAGCACATGCCACCTCACAAGGTTCTCACCGTACCCATATGGTGGTGGTGGTGTGTGGACTGGCCCCTGAGTCAGACCAGGCTGTGGAGCGTAGAGTGGGTGTGTGGACCAGCAATTGGCTGTGCACTCGTTAAATATTCCCCTGACTCCCTGGGCACTTAGCCTAAATATAAACTGACAGACCAGCCACCCTTTGCTTCAGGCCAACTGTTGGCATTGTAAAGATTCCCAGAAATGCATCACAAGACCCTGACCCCCCCAGCCCCCCCCACCCTCTGTGGCTCTACCAGGTCCTGGGACAGAGCTGACTGGTGTACAGTGTGGGGCGATCTATATGATCAGAAGGAGGAGATTCAGAAAAAGCCTAAAGACATAGATTTTTTTTTTATATATATATATATATATATATATATATATATATATATATATATATATATATAATGCTCGGACTATAAATCCTTTGATGTTGTAGTCATCAATGCCGGCCTGACACAAGTCATTTGTTTTATGGTTGAAAAGTCATTCTGTGTACTCAGCTGCAGATAGGAAATAAAACCCTCAAGGTTACCATATAATTTACGGGGGGGGTTTTATATTAAAATGTGGTCATCAAGACAGAGGTTTTGGTCCTTTCTTATGCAAAGCTAAGGGCTAGAATATAGAAAGGTTATTTCACGCTACTGGAAGTGTTGTTAGCACAGCAGGAAAGCGTGGTAAGTCTTCAACTGAACAACCAGGGTTCAAAAACCAAGCTTTAGCATTTCTCTTCAACAAGACACAAAGAGTATATTCTGTGGCTGACTCTGACCTTCCCAACAGGGTTTACAGAACTGTCAGGCAGATATTTTCATTCAGTGCTTTGGAGGTGGATGTTTTTTTTTCATCAGTTGACAGTGTCCTTTTATTCCTTAGCTTATTCATTACTGTGCTGGGATGCCTGATTTTAGTATTTCTTCTTATAAACAGTAAACGATTTTGTCATATGTTTCTCTTGTAGAAAATGGAGGATCTTCATGTATCAAAAGCTGACACATGAATCATTATCAAAGTTATTGTTAATGGTAAAGAGAACACAAATTCCCCTTATTCATGGGTAGGGTGTTGCATTTTCATATGTATGTATGTTACATTTACATTTACATTTAGTCATTTAGCAGACGCTTTTATCCAAAGCGACTTACATACGAGACCTTCTCAAACCGAAGGCGCAGCTTCAGGAGCATTTTGGGGTTCAATATCTTGCTCAAGGATGCTTCGGCGCATGGCTGGGGGATCGAGCCGGTGACCTTCCGATTGGCAGGCAACCGTTCTGCCACCAAGCCACGGCCCCCCCATGTTGTTGTATATATGTTTAAAATGACAGTTAAGGAGGGATTAAATCAAATCACCTTTATTTGTCCTCCTTCCTTTTTCCGCCCTGTAAACTACAATAGTTCATCTATTGTCTTTTAGATGAAAACTCGGTGATTCAGTTTGCGAGACACTTTTATTGAGGCTCTAAATCTAATCTGGGTGAGTCTCATTGAAGAGCCACAGGATGTTATCAGTCATCCTCAGTGCTCATGAATGTTTGAGCTGTAAAAAGTGAGGTTAATGATTCTGAACCTGGACCTTTGTGGGAGCTACATGGGCGTGTGTGAGTCAGGAAAGACAAAGCAGGAAACATAAACTGGATTCAGTCGTTTCATTTAGTTGCGAGACACAAATCCTTCCTTCCAGTAGGGGTTTTATACTTTCACATACAACAAGATCTGAGTTGAGATCCGTCCCTGATGTTAAACACTGGGGAGCCCAGAGGTGGCTTATCTTTTAGAAAAAGGTTACAGAGGATCATACAAAACACAACGCTTCTGCCATTAGTTCTTGATAAGTTACAGGATTAACTATTTACAAATCAGGCCAGAAGTAGAGAACTGGTGCTACACATTGACACAAAATTATATTTACAAGTCTATACACAAATCCGTTGTTGTCCCCGTCTTGCTGCAGAGAGAGAGAAAACGGAGACAAGTCACTCACACTGAATGAAACAGTTTTCAACGGTCAGTGAAAATGCTTTTTATTTACCTATAAGTTGTTCAGCAGGGAGTTCTGAACGCTTTCATACACTTTGTTGTAGATATCGTCCTTTGATGTCATCCCGTCAAGGTACTCTGTCCAGAAAAAGACAGGTTAGAAGTGAATGAGAGTCATTTAAGTCAGCAGGTAGCAGTTAAAGTTTTATTTTTGAAGGAGAGAAAGGAATATTTCGCTTTCATTTTGACGTTAGGGATGTGGATAGGGAGACTGATTGTTGTTTCAGAGGTGAGGAATTGGCTTAATGTACCTATTCTGTCACAGTTCTCCATCTCTTTCCTGTGTTTCAAGTACATGGGCCAGACGTGGCCATCGAACAGGTCGGGGGGGTCAGGGACTGTGTATGTCCTTGTACTGCAGAAACACAATCAGTCAAGTCATATTATAGCCTGTAGTGCCTCGTCTAACACTTAAGTAGGATGTGTCGAAGTCACTCCAAGAGCTTGTTACCTTCTCCTCCGTTTGCACTCCTCATAAGGAATGGAAATGTAGAAACATTTGTCATAGACGTCAATAAGAGGCCTGCAGAGGGGAACCGAGGCTCAGATTAGTGAAAAGCTTAAGAGGCCGAGAGGCCTGTAGGTTACATGTTAGAGCTTGTGTAGAAAAGATGAGAGAGATTGCATGACGACCCACTTGTAGTTGTAGATGAGGAACCCCTCCACGATGAGAATATGGATCCCCTTATCCTCGGAGCCGGCTTCCTCAGCTTCAGGCGACAGGCTGACGCCGTGCGAGCGGGCAAACTTGACCGGGTTCTCCTGCCAGCCCTTCACAGTGTTGACCATAGCCTCCATGTCCAGGGCAGTGATCACTGTTACAGAACAGGGAGGGAAGAGCGGGCTTCACCACACACGCAAAAAACACTCCCCACCAATGTGCTTAGTTACACACATTAGTCACGATTAGTGAATGTCTGTAGCATTCACAAAATAGATGATAGAATATGACAAAGTTTAGGAGTGATTGGTTACCAAACTAAAGAAATGTGCAGGAAAGAAAAAGTACATTACTGCATGGTTTTCCTACGCGAAATCCATTCTTACCATCCCACTGTCTAAAGCCGTCCTCCCCGACTTCTATTTGATCGGGTTTCTGAAATAACAGTCACCAATAAAACATTGCTGGAACCTAGCAACCAGTCGGAGCTGATCACACCTGGACAGGACAAGTCAAGGACTCGTCTCCACCAAAAGTAGCGCACGGTGACATTTTTGCGTGCGGTCAAAAAATGTTTTTCCCAATTTCGCGCTTGCGAAATATCTGATGTAATATCTTGGGACACAGCTTTCTCCTAATAATTAAAACTATGCTGGTAACGTTCGCGGTTGCCTCGCTTTGATGAAAGGAAGTGTGTTTCTAAATATGGAACTTCTAGCTTGTTTAGCAAACTGTCTCGGACTCCTTTTCTTTTAAGAAATTTCGATTTTTTTTGCAGCCCTTGACGAAACCCTCAATGTTTTGCTTTAGCAGCAAAACATAAATGAGAAGAAAAAATGACATAAAGTCCCTCAAAAACAATTGGTGATCGCATGGTCACTCAACCTTTACTGAATGCAGCACAAAAAGATGATGAAATCTTCTGGCTTCTGCAAAAAGTTGGTTGCAGAACTTGTAAAATGATTGAACAAAGTTTGACTTGAAGTGGGGACGCTCAGTCCTTTCATTGGCTGTCCAGGAGACAATCAGCCAGATGTATTACTAGGCTACTGAGATGACAGGACATCTGCAGGTCAGACTGGTGGGATATAGCTCAGCAAAAAATGTCCTCAAGGGCAAATTTAACATAGCAAATGAAATATATCAACAACATTAACTCAACAATAATACCTTGAACTAGTTACTGTAGCTTTAAACTAAACATAGTGCTTTAAATGTCAAAAGCTCAAACGAAAGATGAGTTTAATATATTTTACCTTGAAAAAGTCATCCTGATGCACCACACAACAGTTGGGTAATGTCTTTAGTAGTCTATTTGTCAAAGTTGTCTTCCCACCGTTGGTCACTCTGAAATGAAGATACATTTCATGCCACACAGATGGGTTACATTCTAGGATTCTGCATATTTGAATTGCTAGACAAATAGGTAAATACTTTAAATGAGACTTACCCTCCAATGCCAATGATGAACTTCATTTTCACTTCTGTGTATTGGTCACCTCTGGAATTCAGTAAATAAAAGAAGGGAAACCCAGCCAAAACAAACAGTCTTACAAAGGCTAAAAACCTTTCCTTCTCCGCTGCCACAGATGTTCCCCCCCTTTTACTACTTCATTGATAGACAATCTCTTTGCTGGACATATAAAGGATTTAGCTGCAGCGTCACAGCCTCTCAAACCAATCAGCCCCCTTTTCCTGCAGCCAGTAAGCTGCTGCTTTACAGCCACGCAGCACCAATGGGAAGAGGACCTGCTGTCAGGGGCCAGTGAACCAAATGCACGTCAAATCCCACACCCAGCAGAGCTGTGGGAAGATAATAGAGAAAAGGTGATGGGGGTAAGCTGTGAAACACAAAATGACTTTTGAGATTTGAGATCAAAACTAGACAAAAAGTTAAGACATTTGATTTAAGTGCGGATGCCATTCATCATAAGGGAGTTTGTGTCTTAGAAGACGCACTGTACGGAGAGAAGGCAAGGGCTGCAAACTGTACAATCATTAAAATTTACAGTAATACATGCCAGAGTATAAAAGTCACATCCTGTTACTGAAACATCTGTATCACAGCTCAGAGAAAAACCTCATTATTTGGATTTTTAGAGGAAAAAGATTCCATGCTTAGCCAGAGGCACTATATTTAGTCAGTGTCTGCCTGCTGCGTCACGCGTATTTCTGATGCAACCAGCTGGAGTACATAGCCACCAGCCACGTGACCACAGTGTCTCGAGTCTCGGCCATAAGTCTGATAACACAGGTCTATTTCTTTGAACTTAAGCGCCCACTGCATATCAGCTCTGTTTGCTACACACCTCTAGACGTGTGCAGTCCAACCTTGTATTCATTTTGTTTGTGCGGTATTTGAACAAATCCGTGCACACCTGCTCTTATTCTGTAACTGTAAGTGTGAAATAGGTGAACTTTGAGTCCCAGTTATCAAAAGGCCACAGTTTCATGTCCAGGGCTTCATGTTTCAGTGCCATGACAATCTCAAGGGAAAAGTGATGCCTGTTGGCACCATGTGATGATAATATTGTTTTACCTCTTATGTCAACAGTGTAGTAGTCTGATGTTAGTGAACAGAAACTGTTGCATTCTGTTCATTACAAAACTGGATTACAAAACTGCCCCATATAGACTGAGATGTTGTGTAGGGCACTAAACCATGTGGTCAGCCATGTGAGGCATGTGGTGCCCATACTTTTTCCTTTCTAGACTCAGAAGACAGACAAACTTTTGCTTGACCAGCAGTTTGCTAAATAATTGTATTACTTGTCAGTCACAGAATTGTAATTTTCCCTCTCCAACCTATTAAACCTTTTTTAAATTATGCCCACTATGCCCATTAAATCCTCTGAGATATTGTCAAATGACATTTCCAAGCTTCGCAAAGTAGCTTGGCCTTTTGGGGAATACACTTGCAGACTTAGAAGAGAAGATCGATACCACTCTCGTGCCTATGGAGGTAGAGCCAGGAGGTGATTAGCATAGCTTAGCATCAAGACTGGAAGCGGGGGGAAACAGCTAGCCTGGCTAAACCAAAGCTCAAAAGTACACCAAAATCTAACTAATTAACATCATCTATGTCAGTTGTTTAATCTGTACACAAACAATGTAAATACGCAAATGTGTGGTTTCAGAGGGAGTTCCTTAACTACTTCCGGATGACATGAAGGGAGCCAGGCTCAGTCCCATAGCCAGAAGAAACAGACTGGCATCTGATTTCCCCAGGCGGGCCCTTTAAAAAAAAAAAAAAAAGCGTTAATTAATCCTTAAAAAAAACAATAACATAATGTGAAATAATGGAAATAACGTTGATAATTACACTTAATTAAATATATTTATTACAGTACCAAGTTTGGACACACTTTCTCGTTCAAGTAAAAGGGAAAGTGTGTCCAAACCTTTGACTGGTACTGTAGATATATACCTGTATATATTGTATATAGAGACTGTTGCATCATGATCCTTAATGTGCAAGATTCACAATTTTCTTTGAGGCACTGTGATTTCTTTATTCATACATGGATTTGTAATTCAGCCAGTAAAACCCCAGCATTACAGTTGGACTTTGATAACACCCTTGCAACATTATAAATCATATCTTGACAGAACCACATGATGTTATGTCAGTGAAACAATATGACAGTATGAAAACAGCATAGTTAAGAAATGTAACATGTAATGTGTAACGTGAAAAACAAAAACAAACATGCACATAACATACCTCATCCATTGGGCCCCAATGAGACCATGGGCGGGCGATTCTCCCTGCTTCCAGTCTTTATGCTAAGCTAAGCTAATAGCCTCCTGGCTCTAGCACTATACTTAACGCAAGAAAGGTAATGTGCTTACTTCCCAAAAGTATTCCTTTAAATTTAAATAGTTAACATCAATACTCTCGTTTTAATCTGTTATAACCTCGTGTATAGCAGACCTTTTCATGCTGAAATATTAATTTTATGTTATTATAGGCCAAAAGACATAAGAAGTAATCCATTTCACTGAAATAAATTCTCTTTTTCGTGTCTGAACCAAATAAACATGAATTGTTTAAATAACGGAATTCACATAATAGACTATAAAAGCGAACGGTAAAAATGTTGAAGGACATGCAGGAGAAAGTATTTTATTATGAGTAATGTAATGCGGTAATACCTTGTGATCACGATAGCATGGAAAAATAAAGAAAGGTCACTTGAGGAGTATTATGTCCAAATGACCCCTATGAAGAACAGCACAGAACTATCAGGTGACACAAAGACCATAGACTGACTTGGCTAACACACTCATAAATCATAATTATGCCTCTTAATAACTCATCAGGAACTGTCAGAAACGTTCAGGACCAAACTGGAACACATTTAGAGGTTCATGAGCCCTTGCTTATGAACATTACAGCTTATATACTGTCCGTGCAAGTAAATCTCTTCTGTATCAGAGGTCAGAGGTCAAGGTTGGAATAAAAGAGGTGACAAATCGTGGCATGACCAAAGCTTGTTTAAGTTCACTCATTTATTATTTTTTACAAACAGTAAATGGCACATTTTCATAAATAACACTTTTAGCAATTAATTTGCCTCTCTCTTTAAATATAATTTAATTTGTAACAATGTATGCTTTCCATCTTGTAAAAGTATCTTTTGAAACATGATGGCAAATGACCTAAAAGCTGACAAAAACAAATGTAACAGAGACAGAAGGACACAAACAAGCATGCCACCTCCATATCAGACTCTGGAAAACTTGAAAACTGTAACACATGTTTGCATCAGTGACTTCTACTGTAGGTCTAAGAAGAACAATAACATTGCACATTACTTTTCAGTAAATAGCCATGAAACCAAACAATACCCATGCCATTCATATCAAAAACCAAAAATCTGTGCAAACACACCTTTCTCAAAAACATTTATACAAGTATGTACACTTTGAAACAGACGTTGTTCCGTGTTCATCCAAGTCCTTAAGTTTTCATTTATATAGTTGAAGTCATGCTGTAGATAAAGCTCAACTTGACATGCAGGGAGCAGGTACTTTTTGATTTAGCTATATCTTGTAATGCTTTGGTGTAGTGTTGACTTTTAGTTAGAAGAAAGCATGTCACTGAAGATAATGTTTCTGAGAAATGATTGTCTTGCAGCTAATGGATCCAGTCAGGAGATTTAATCCTGTGCAACAAGCGTCTGATGGTGGTCTAGGCTGGCTCCCATTTTAATGAATGACTGTTCCCCATTGGCTCTTCAATTTAAAGCTCTGTAATGAAAATACAGACAGTTTAATTCTCTTTCTTTCTCTGTCACGTTTATCCTGAGTGTGAAAGATATCAATCGACATTTGTGCATCTCCATAAATACAACATTTCTAATATAATCCTTAAATTTGTAAGTAGGCATGCACTAAATCTAAACTAAATTAACTTGACACATATCAGGTTTGCCTATTTATTTTCCCCCTGCTTCCTTGCTTGGCATTTGGTTAGGAGATGGTGCCTGTATCCATTCCTGGGATGTCAGCCAGTCCTCCGGCTGATAGCTCCTTTGATATATGGAGGCTGATAGGAATGGTCAGCAGCACAGGACAGCACAGAAGGGGGGGCGTGGGGGGGTTCTAAAATAACCCACCTCACCCAGGCTAACACACACCAACTTGCTGCACTGGGTATTTCCCCTGATTTAAAGGCAGGCTGTATGACGCAGATCAATTTGCCAGAGCCTCGACTGTACAACCCATTAAAAATAGAATCGATCGGTTGTGTGCAGGCAGGCTTAAGGAGATGAGCAGCTGTGCTTTATGTAACACGGGGTATGGAGGGAATATGATGTTTGAGGATCAGCTAACACTAACAGCTAAACAGAGCTGAAACATGACTTAGCAAAAGAGAAAATTATCTGGACTTGATGTTTGACAGTAATCATATATAACACTGTATTTTGTGCTTCAGACTTCGGTCCAGAGCCTTGGAGGAAATACGTGGTTCTTTGATTACTTCTTATTTACGCGCACGGCAACATTTTGAGACAATGTTAATAAGATTCATGAAAGTGACTGTAACTTAAGTTTCCTCCTAACTATCCATGAATGAGATGTACTTTGAGTTAGACGTGTATTCTAAAACTACAGATATGATTAATTTGTGACTATGATTAATGATTATTTTCAATATCGATTAATCGCCCAGTTACTTTCTTGACTAATCAATTAATTGTTTGACCTATAAAACATCAGAAAACAGTGACAAATGCCCTTTATAATATCAGGGAACTCAAGGTGACATAAGATCAGGTAATGAGAAAAAAAATAAATGAGCTGTACATCTTTAAGTTTTAAGTAACTGAGATCTGAGTCAACCTCTTTTTTTTTTTGCCTGTGGTCTCACTTGGCTTATTCTGCAATTTGGATCTTGGTGCCCCTGAACTGAGAGCTGACCCTTTGGACCTTTGGTCAGTGACCCAATACTCCAGACAGGCCAACGTCCAACATTTGGGTGATTTACCGTGTCTCTTTTGCGCCCATAAGCATGTGTATGTGCGCAGAAGAGAACATTTCCCTGTATGTCAGAGATTAGTTACAGTGGGCTGACATTACAAACCAGCTTGGTTGAAGTTGATGGAAAGACACTTAAGTCAATGAGAACCCTTACCTTAATGTCAGATGTCACGGCCAACCTCTGCTATCATAGACTTTGGCCTGGAAATGACAGATTAAAGTTAAGCCATAAGTAAATACAAGTATTTTGCTTGGTCGTGTAGCCCATATTAGGCTGTGCTTTCGGGTGCTAAAATATATCCACGTGGCTGCAGAAGCAGCTCACGCCAATCTAAAGAGAAGTAACGCACAGATGGATTTGCTATTCAGCCTTTGACATCGCATTTTCTTCATACTAATGGAGGGAACTGCCTAATTTCAGTATCTTAACTCACTGAATGAAATAACTGAACAATTAAACGTTGCACTGTATGTAAGTGAAAGTGAAATGGTTTCAGACTTCTAGCAGCCACCATTTTTAAACAAGAGAATAAAATGTCTGAACGTTTTCCATGCTGTAGTGCTGTAGCAGAAAAAGCATTTTATTTATCCCCAGAAAATGGCAGTGGACAGCAAAATGAGGTCACCTTTCTTTAGGCAGTGTTGAGTTGGTCTGCTGCTGCTCTTGCTCAAGTCTGTAAATAAGACAGGCAAATATTAATCAAATCTACTCAGAGGCAGGAAAAAATAGCGTGCATTAAAACTATTTTTAACATAAAATCACATGAGAATCTACTGCTCACCTTTCCCTTTGGGTTCTTAATTTCTCGTCATCATACCTTTAAAAAATGAGAATAGAAATATTGGACTGATGCATCATTACATCAGCATACTGCTGATGTTCAAATCATAGAAAATGAGACGATTTCTGCTGTGACAGTTTGGCCCTGTTTACTGTGTTTAAGCTTTCGCTGCAGTGCTTCCCAAAGCTTCTGGTTATGAGACTCACCCAGCCAAAATGATTGGATTCCAAAGTTTGGCCACCAAAAGTTTGCTTAAAAATCAATGTCATCAATGGCTGTCATGGTTCGTTTTAGTATTATGTGTCAGCTACCTGGTGTTTGCCATAAAAGACAGAAAGTCTACAGAGTAGTTCCCTTTTTTGTGACTGCCAACATGTTGCACACTATCTTGATCATCTACTGTTTCAGCTGTCCAAGCACATTTAAACAAACAGCGACAACTGTACGTTTCAGGCTCAAGTTTAGTTCGATCACAGTACTGCCAGCATTCTTTCAAGGTCTTATTACTCTACGCATGCAATACATAACATAAGCTGTGATAGACATGTGCAGTGTCGCAACAGTGACCCTTGGTGGCTCAGAGTACTTACTGCAACACACACTCAGGGATTTGCACGTGCTCCATGGGGATGACCTGGCCGAGTTCCTCCAGGGTGTGAACGTAACGGATCTTATCCATGAACTTCACACTGCAGAAAACAACAACAACAAGAACAGGCACATTTTTTTCTCACAAATTATTCTGTCTGAAAACTTCTATCTGTATCGGTGTCATCGAAGGTAGCACAGCTCCCACTCCGTGATTATGTAACAGCTATACATTTTTTTGGTTTCGGGATGATTTGAATGATCTACTGCATCATTATGTTACGACTCCGTAATTTTTCTGTTTATTAGATTAGATAAGAGAAGAGGTTCTCGGCCAATAATAGCTCATAGGACCGACCGATGGGCTATAAACCACACTGAATGTATCCTCACCTGATGAAAGGTCTTGAGATGGCCAGGATGGTCCGGATGAACCACGTTGGGTGAGCGATAATGAGACACTTTAGATTCTTCCTCAGTCTGCAGGAGACATTCAGATTCAAAGTGTTTGTGATGCTTTCCTCCTTCTCATCCTTTTACTCATAATACATTCAAATTGTATCTGTATTTATTATTGTCATCTACAACATTAGTTTTACATTCTTGACTATATTCTCATTCACGTCCCATTTGCCCAAACTGTTCTGATACTCTGTCGGTCTTACTTCCTGTCAATCATCTGGTAGCATCTCTTCAGCCAGCTGATGCCGGGCATCTTCCTGCGGGGAGTTGCTCCGTTCAGGTAAACAATCATGTAATCTTCTGCCACCAGCAGCTCCAGGCTGCTCACAACGTACCTGAGGACAGAACAAACAAGCTCAGATCTCACTCAGACTGTACAGTAACATATAAGATGAAAACACTAAAGAATGTGTTTAGAAGTGGATCAGACTCAGATATGTGCTTCAAAAAGTAAAGTTGTTAAACTTATTCATCATTTCATTGTTAATAATCATTTCAAACATGATTTGACATGCATATTCCATAGAAACAGTTTCTCCACTCATGTCCTGTGATCAATTACACAGTGACAAAAAGTAAAAAAGTAGAAGAAAAATGTTAGGAAAAGGGTCATAACACAGCATGGTACTGTAAGAGTCCCTTAAGAGACCAGAATGGATCTTACAGGAAGAGATTCTCCATGATGTATGCGTAGTCCTCACAGCCGCTGTCAGGAAGGTGGCAGGCTGCAAATACAATGATGGCATTCAGACCCTCACCATAATAACCTGAAAGAGGAGAGAGACACACATTCAGTTTTCAGTTGTATGCCCTCTTCAGGAATCACATAGCTTTAGGATTACGTTTTTTTAACCTATCCTGTCACCAACACCTAGTTTCAATCAATTCAGGTGTATCACGTGGCTACGTGTGCCTCTCGTAAGATAGGAGTCTTCAGAGTTTGCTACTGAAAATCTCGTAGCACCAATTCCAAACATTAAATCCCTGAAGTGCACCAAGAAAAGAAGAGTACACACACATTAACAAACTACATGCATAGGGTAGACTTAATAATAGAAACACCACTCAGTATAGCACAACACAATTCAACAGCACCACAAACTACAGCCTCTAAAATGGCCGTACAGTTGAATCAAAACAGTTTCAACATAACTGAACATTATAACCTTCATGAAAGGAGGATGTATTGCAGGACAGTAGCATTAGACTGCATTAGTTTTAGCTAGGTGTACCTAATAAACTGGCAACTGAGAGTACGTCCCTGTACAACTCCAATCCACGCACAAAGCGGTTACATGCAAGCCCAGCTCTTTTTGGTTGAGTGCAATGTTTTTTACTTCCACCTAAGTTCATAATAAAAAACTATCACCAACTTTGATCTAAAACGGTCCTGTTAATAGCCTACTGGTCTTTCAAAAGCAATTTTGGTTGAACCCTAACTCAGCCATAAAGCCCACGCACATAGACACTCCGGTATTTGAATACAAGTACACCTGCACACGCTCTTTTACTAACCTCCATGTGTGACCACCCTCAGGTACGGCCTGATGACCTGCATGTCAATCCGCTGCTCCTGGTCACCGATGATCACTGTGCGCCACAGACGGCCAGATGAGTCTCTCTCCTCTTCACTTTCACCTGGAAGACGCTTGGCAGTGGCCACAGGAGTGTCATCTAGACACAAGGTGACACAAAGAAAGTTGTTGGTCACGTCGTTTAACGTTCCTTCCCCACTTGCCTTAACATTTTTGAAACTGAAACTGAAAACCTCAACCTGATTGATGACATGATCACAGCTTGTGACGCTTTCTACAAATGCATTTCTGGTTATAGCCAAGCAGAATCTAACTCATCGAATCAAGCACTGTGAAAACGTTAAATGTTATGAAAAAAGTTGTGAAAATTCAAATTTGACTATGATTCTCGACACATCTCCCACAATATTATTCTCAGATTGGTATGCCATCACAGACTGTGCTTACAGGGTGTGGACAAAATAAAAGGAACACCTGAATATTCTGCAATAAATATACACAATAGCTAAGCAATAAGTATTGCTGTTGTGAAGGTTAAAATACTCAGGTTTGTTGGCTGTGAGAGGTAAGTATTCACTTACTCCATGATAGTTTTTAGACTATTATTAGTGGTAAACACAGAGGACAAAGCACTGATGGATATATTTCCTTACAAATGACAAACATTTAGCAATGCAGTGATTAAAGCATTTTCGCTGTATTTGACAGAAATATGTGACTGGACAGGCAAAGGGACATAATGTATGCTGTCTGAAGCAGGACTCAAGCCAAGGACACTGCAGGTAATATGATTTGCCTCTCAAATAAATTCCAACATGCATCCCTTTACCAAAAAAAACAAAACAGTCTAAATGTTTCTAAATCTGTCATTTTCATTTGACTTCTGCCTGACCTTCCCACTCCAGCTCGTTGCCATTGTTGATAAACTCCATCGAGTCTGTCTCATCAGGAGTCTCGATGTCATCTACGTTGATGTCCAGGTCGTCAGGCGTTTCTAGGAAGTCGTCAGAGAGCACTGACCCCTCGCTCTGATCCAGGGAGAGGTTCATGTCGGGGGCGACCAGAGTGCGGCGCTTACGCTGGGCCATGGACTCGACCACATTCAGAGTGGTGGGAGGATCTGGACAGGCGGGGCAGGAATGTTTAGATAATGATTATAGTAAAAATATACATATACATATTTAACGCTGCGTATTTATGCCACTAACTGGTTCTGTTGTCAGTGAGGCCACATGATGAATCCACATCTCCCTCCTCTGGTAGTGGCCTGAAAATACAGCATAATATACAGCATAAAGGCAATGACAACAGAAACAGTATAAATCAAAAATGAAATTACATGACATACATAGGAATTATAGTTTCTCTTTGGCCCATTGTTTTCCTGCTACCAGGTTAATGATTGTTTTAGTCTCTTTTTAAATTGATAGTTATGAGCAAAAAAATATGAAATAAATTGCTATGATAAAAAACTGAAATAAACTACAAATTATGAGCAGTTGTTCGTACCATTCACGCTCTTAGCCTTTTGTTTTTGAAGTGTCTCTATTGGGATTTAACTACAGTGTGTCCGTGGAAACAATATGTGTTGTTTGAGAAAGCAACACCAGTAATTACCAACTCCCCTCTGACATTATAATAAGACAGCCGAACCCTCAGCGCTGGGGGACAAGAAGGCTAGATTATGGTAGATAGCACTCACACAAACACATGCACACACATACTGTACACAGACAGAAAAAGACAAAGTCATTAACACAGACATGCATGCATAGACAAACACACCCTAAAACACCACAAGTATGGGCTAGCTGATGGAGCTGCAGGAATAATTGTTGTTATTATGTTGTCAGCGGCTTCGCAGAGGTAAGTTAAAGACAGCACCAACACATACTCAAGAGTGGATTAAATAGTGGGGAGGAGAAAAACGATTTGCAGTGTAAAAGGAATCTTGAATGTTCCTCTATAGGACTTTAAACTGTCTGCAACTATATTCATTGTTCTACATACAGAAATAACAACTGTGCATACCCATGGTTGAGATCAAGGTGAAATAGAAAAAAAACCATTTAAATTGGTCTTTTTTTTCCCTCTGCTTAATCCCATTACTCCTCTTCCCTTATCTAATTTCATTATTTGTAGCTTTAGCCAACAGAGCTACCAGGATACCATTGTTATATTATTATATCTTATAAATACCGAGATGACTTGCAGTAGATATGGACAATACTATGTAATATATGTAATAAATATGTTGTGAATACACTGATATCCTTGAATAATCTGTTTCCTCTGGTAAGTTCTTCACAAACACGCTTCTTGTACTGTAAAAATTACTCTTGCCAGTACAAGAGTGTGGGTGGCTGACTATTTTTCCATTGCTGGACACTGTGGTGTGTTATACTTCTGTTCTTTTTTTTCTCTATGCTAGCTGCAATTTTGTTCACTGAAATGATACAACATCGTCACGCAACACATAACGACTACAGCAGGCAAAGAACACACCTGCTGCCTTTCAGCATTCAACACGTGACTAATGTGGGCCTGTTTGTCAAAGCCTGTACACAAATCAGACAAACTGCATGCACACACACACACACACACACACACACACACACACACGCACAGGGTTACCTGGGGAAGTCCTCATCCTGCCACTCGTCCTTAACCTCCATGCTGTCCATGCGTAAAGTGGCTTCTGCTGTACCCATCCTCTGCCAGGGAGGACGGGCTTCAGCTCACTGTGGTTGACAAACAGATAAAACAAAGTCATTCAGTAGTAAACCAAGTATTAAAACCATGTTAAAACATGCAGTACCTGTAGCTGTCTTAAAGGGGCACTCCACCCTTTTTTCGCAACGTTGATGATTTCATCAGGATTATCTGAATATTTGCTTGAGACTTCAAAATTATGACAGAAAGCCAGCGTTAAAACTGAAGGTGTGGGGTTTGAAAGACGTGAGTGTTTCCCAGGCAGGAATCGTTGACTGAAAGAGCCTATCCAGTTGCATTATGGTAGGATTCAATGTTTATGCAGCTTGAACCATACTAGGGACAAGAAATTTGCTTCAATTTGGACCATTCTTTTTAAAATCTGTCTCTCACAAGTCCAACAACCTTATGGAAGCGATATACTAAATGTGTGGGGTACCCTTTAATTAGGCCAAGTAAAAACCGACTTATCCACATTATATAGCTTTTAGGAGCTGTGACTGAGTGGTCTGGAGAGCAGCTAGAAAACATAACATGGGTGTAGTGAAGAATCCAACCAACAATCTTGCCAAATCTTCAACCTTTATCCTTTTTTTAAAATTTTTTTTACTAACAGGACACAGAGCAAATGTGAGGTCCGATGGTTAGTTTACACCGGACAAAAAAAATCTACAATTTCTGAAAACACTAGTGTTATTTTGCCACAGGTACTTATTGTATAATGATGTCATAATAAATAAAATATTGGCAAAACTAAGTCCCAGTGGGTTTCCCTTCCCTACATCAGTGGGCAAGGAGACAAAAATAAAACACCCCATTGTTCATACAGCCTGTCAGGCCGCTACAAACAAATCATACGTGCCGTCATAAAGCAGATAATGATCTGAGCGTCCATATTTTAAATAACCAAATCAGAAATTACAGAAGTCCGCATCCAACACTGCATGTCTTTTTCTTGGTATGTGAAATAAAGCTTCACAGTGTCAGTTGTTGCAGGCTGTCAATCAAGGATCGGTCGTGCAAAGAGTGAACATGATGTGTGAGTCTTGTGTCAGAAATGTGCATATGAGGGAGGGGTTTCCTTCAAACATCACTCTCCCATCCAGAGTTCATGCTGCAGCAGACGTTACCACAGTCCATTTGTCCAGTGGCATGGCACTGATGTGGTATAGAGAGACACATCAGAGCCGATACTGAACCCCCCCCCCCAGAAAATGTGGGCTAAAAGGCACAGGCCCTCAGGCTACATGCTGCTGCTGTGCTGTGATTGGATTCTAAATGTTGGGGGAGAACGGTTAAGTGTTTATACTGTGTAATCCCATGAGAAAGTTTCAGTGTTTGATGTGGGCTTGTTGGGGAACTCCTTAAACGCCACTTTAGTAAAGATTCTTCTGGATAAATCCCACTTTAAGTCACCTTCCTCTGTTCTCACACTCTAATCTTTTACAAAACGCTTTCTGAATCAGACTCATCATTTTCCATGCTAAATTAAGAATGAAAGAGGGGTGTTACTAGTGGAGAATAAAGTGGAAAATTCACATGGAAACAGCAGATCAGTGCGTGTGGTTTGTTGATTGTGCAGATGTCTCTTGCCAAGGCTCAGCTGCTCATTCAGTGAACTGCTGATTGATGGACACAAAGTAATGTTGCAGGAGCACGTGTTTGGTAGGGATTCGAGTCCAGATGGCAGAGCAGCCTTTCCCAAACACCATCTCCTGAGCTATTCACTCACTGTGTTGTGGCTATCAAACCAAACACCTAATAAACTAGTCTCAGAGATTGAAAGCAAATAGTTGAACATAGATTTTTTTTTACTACATATATTCTTGACAAGTCTCTTTCTCTGACATACAAAATGTAAGTGAACCAGAAGAGCTTCTACTTGAATAGAACATTATTGTATTCTTTCCTCCTCTGGATTATGAAATAATTTACATGGCTTGCAGCTTGGAGATAAGCATCAATAGAGCCACTGATGATAAAAGGGAAGGAGAGGTGAGACATCATGATCGAGTACAGCCTTCCTCAACTTGTCTGATTGCAACTTACAGACAAGAGGACTGTGAAGATATTTGGAAGTCAGTATTTCTCTGTCAATATTTATGACTAAATAATCAACAATCAAAATTATAAAACATCTTTAGATATATATAATAAGAGTTTAACACAATCTGAGTAATCAGGACTGAATGGCTGTGGTTTGATCAGATTTGAATGACAGCAATCAAACAACCCACCAATCGATCAACCCACCTGATCGGTTCACGAAAGTAAGCGAGAGCACACAGAAACTTAAATATCTCCTGTGAAATAACAAAAACTGTTGGCAGGAAAAATAGTGTGTTCGTGTAGGTTACTTATATTAAGAAGCTGATGGAGAAATTACATTTTCAGCGCCGAAAAGAGTGTGTGAGAGGAGAGGAGCTATTCTGTCACGACTGCCATCCTTTCCTTATCTGACAAATGGAAACAGACCCCATCTCAGTAATTTGAATCACAGTAGCAGAATGAAACACAGCATTAAATATCATGTCATTGACCGAGGATCTGCCCTGAAGAAAGGCACTTTATCCAGCCAAAACCAGACAAATCATGGCTCTTGTAAAGGCAGCGTACTCACATAAAAAGGAAGACTTCCTCTTCGCCGTTTTGAAGGCTTCCCTGTTTTTCTTGCAGATGCTCCTCTTTCTTTTCTTCCTCCTCCTCCTGAAATGGGCCTGAGCAGAGTCTCCACTGTTTACATCTGCAGGTGGGACACTCGTGTGCTCAGGACCTTGCTGTTTACTGATGCTGCCAGTGGAGGCTGAGAGAGAAATCGTGTCCTCCTGTAGAGAGGAGAACGGTTGGGAGAGTCAGGGTCATCACACAGCAAACGCCATCCTGCTCTCATCTTTTCAGTCTCCTCTGCCAGTCAGATGCTGTGTAGCTTTTTTTGGACAAGATAATCCTCACCCTGCGCTTTTAGCCTGTCTCATGATGATCACTCTCTCTCTTCCTCCCATTTACTTCTGCTCGTCTCTGCTGAATCCCCCTCCATGCCCCTCCTCCCTCCACCAACACTAATGCCCCCACCCCAGGCTATAATCCTGCTGTGATGATGTCACCCGTATGGGAGCTGTGTTATGGAGGTTATGTAATCACACCTGCCTACCTTCTCTTTGATTCTCTTCGGCCGCTTGGAGTCAGGATCAGCTTATTTCCTTCTCCTCACGTTCAGTCCATTTTGCATCCATGATTTAACGTGCTGTCATCCTCCTGCGAGCTGGAAAAAATGGACGTTTCTACTTCACTGCTGTTCCCTGGCAACAACATCTTCCTCCCTCACATATAGTCTCTCTCTGTCTTGCCTTTTCTCACCATCTCTTTTAAGCTCTCTCACTCCTGACGAAACCCCTCCTCCACATGAATTCCCCCCCTTTTCTCTTGCTTGCTAGCTGTGATGCTCACACCCCCCCACCACCCTCCCGCCCTCTCCTCACAGCTGCACTGAGCTCTGGGCGATGTCAGTGGCATCTCTCTGACATTGCACTAATCGCAGGCACAGTTTACTCTTCTTCCATTGTCAGTTCGGCAGAAAAAATGCATTTCGGGGGTCTTTACAGTTTTCTATTAATAACGCTACTTTGCACAGCACTGAAATACTGCAACATGTCCAGACTTACTGACTAAAGCCATTTGTTTCCCCACAGATCTAGTGCAGTTGAGACATAGTGAATTTAGAGTAGATAGCTTTAGATATTTAAGAACATCTCAAAATTGTTTCAATGACTAACTGTAATAAATAAGTTAATAAGTTTTCAAGACAGGCTTGCCTTGCTTTAAATTGCGGCTTATCTTGTTTTGAATACTTGGCTATCTAAAGATTTATGAGTCCTTTTTCATAGTCAGTTAGGTGAAATAATCTTTTAATGTTCTGTTTTATTTCCCTTAATAACTGCAGCTTTTTGCAGAGGAAACACAAAACACAATCATGTTTCAGTTAGAGGCCCACATTTTATTGTGTTTACTTTCATAATATGCAGTATCATCAAGTATTAAACAGTTCAATATGAATTTTTATGCATCGCCCATGATCAACTGGGTCACTGAGATATTATTTTGTTTTGCATGTTCACTTTCCTGCCACCAGATGGTGGTAGTGTGTTCCCTATGAAAGACACATCTGCAACACTACAAGGAAGGAAATGGTGTGCTGGTCTACTCATCATGTTTAAGATACATGGGTTGGATTGACCTCTTGATAATCACATATAAAGGACATGTTATATTTTTCAAGTTTAGTATATTTAGTGCCCTAACTTATACACTGTTTCCATAAAGTCTTGTAGAATATTTGAGAATAAAATTTAAGAGTGTAGGATAGTTATAGGTAGTAGATGTTACAGGACCAAAGCATATTGTAATGTACCTCTATAAAGTTAAAATATTGTAGAGGAATTTTGTCAACAGGGAATGATGGTAGTCAAAGGTTTTATCACGACATGTACTGTCAGCATTAATTGAGCAAAATCAGACTAAAAACAAACCCAAGAAAACACCAGTTACAGTATACAGGCACAAATTGGCTATTTTAATTAATAACCTGTATACTCTATTTCCAAATAGTGTTGGTCTATACTAATTTTATCAATTTTGTTCCCCAAAAAGTCCTAAAGTTTAACATTTCACATCTAACATACTGTACATAGAACGCCACCATTTTATTATTCAAGCTTAAACTACAAAGCTGTAGGAAAGGAGCTGTTAATTCCTCCTGCTCCTCAAGTACTGAGGGTTATGTCTCCAAAACGTATCACTCTACCAGCAGGATTAGGGGCAGCTAATCGCCCTTTCTGACCTCTGTTCCACTAACACAGGTCGGAGGTTTCTTTCTCATTGTTTTTCTGAAGAGCTAAAATAATAACTGTCCATATTGTGAGCCAAATGACTACCGACTACAACTGTATGCTGAAAAACCAACTGTAAAATGCACCTCATTAAATCAAGACAAAACCTTGTTATCATTCAACAGTAACATATCACATGAATCTTAGCCATTGGAAATAGATGCTGTCAAGCCTCATGAAGCTCAGAGCTCATGTCTGGACAGATGCTGCACTACACCCACACCTATACAGTCACCCAGCACATTGGTGGCAGTCCTTAGACGATCCCTATCAACAAACATACAAGAAGATCTGAGGTTATAGTAGGAATTTGAGTGTGACTTGACCACAATAACACACAAGTTTAGGGTGATTTCAAACAGAAAAACATTTAAAACAGAAAGGATAAAATATGGAGCTTCTACACTTCAATACCTTTGTAAAGACCCTCATTGATGTAATGTACTCACTAACCTCAAACCATTACCTTCATGCCTACCCGCAACCCTTACCTTAAAGTCTAAAACCTCAAACAGCCCCACAGGAAATGAAGATCAAATGAACAAAATATCCACACATATTGGTTGCATTTGCACTTACAGAATAAAGTCAACAATCATGAGCAGTGATATGTCTTCAGTGGGCAGTCCAGCTGATGCCAACACAATCACCATGGATACCATGCCAGCCTGTGGAATGCCTGCAGCACCAGTGCTTGCAGCTGTGACAATCAAACTGAACAGGAGAAACATTGATGGTTATGTGTCGTAATCCTTGTTAGTGTATAAGAAAACAGGCTCAACCAATTAACAGAGCACTCGTGTTTGTGGATGCATTTTTGTTTAAGCATTGAGAAGCAATTCACTCAACTCTATGGGAACCAGTCTAATGTAAGGGCTGTACTTTTTCCATCTCTTCAACTACTAAGTCTTCAGTAACTCATGGAAATTAGTTAATGGATTAATCAAAACAAATATTTTACTAGTCAAGTCATGAATTTCTAAAACTTAAACATTCAAGCTCAATGTGTTTTGAGTGTACCTGAGGACAATGATTTGACCCAGGTTAAACTCCATATTATTAACCTGGGCAATGAATAAAGCAGCTACAGCTTCATAGAGGGCTGCACCATCCATGTTCATTGTGGCCCCAATAGGGAGCATGAAGCGTGTCACTTGTTTGTCCATGTTGTGATTTTCCTCCATACAGTGGAAGGTAACAGGTAGGGTTGCAGAGCTGTGAAAAAAACCCATGTAAAGAAAGGTGACATTCCACCAATGCTCGTGTGTGTCTGAAATATGTTATTTTTAATATCAAGACTCACCTGGATGAAGTCCCAAAGGCAGTGGTGAGAGCCTGGAGTAGACCACCCATTAGCCTGAAGGGATTCTTACGTGTGACCAGGAAATAGATGAGGGGAAGGGTGAGGAAGCTGTGGATTAGCAGGCCAGTGATCACAGTGAGAGTATACATGGCAACGTCGAGACCTATCTCTCCAGTGTCTGTCATCTTCACAATCTGTCCTGCCAGCAGGAAGAGGATTCCCGTTGGAGAATACCTGCGATATATAAAGGTGAGACACAGCAGAGAGGCAATGAGAGAGGCTCAATGTGGAGGAAGCCAGCCATTTCATCTTCATGATGGCCTCCTGTGCTTACCAGATGACTATGTCGACCAGACGCATAATGGCTTTATTCATGCAGTCAAAGAAATCCCTCAGAGGTTTTCCCTCGGTATCCATATTGCCCAGGATGAGGCCAAAGGCAACAGAGAAGATCAATAAACCCAAAATATTAAGTCCGTTTGAGGTGCCTGGAATTGGTACTCTGTCATCTATAGGGGTCCCAGGAATGTCGTTAAGAGTAGGTGGCGTAGTGACAATGTAACAACCATAATGAAGATCAGGCAGACGACATATTAATGCAACATAAGGGAAACTGGGTTAGACAAACATTTGGCCACAATTACAGGGATAGAACAAAAAAGAAATCTCACTGTTTTCACTGGTCTCAGTCATATTGATGACACCAAGACTCTTTCCTGTAGAAACACTCCTGGAATAAACTGTTTTATACTAGATAAAAAATATAAGCAAATGTTAATTGTTTATAAGTATGAAACAGTGACAGGGTAATTAATTAGTAATTAAAACAATTCATAGCCATTGCAGAGCTTACCTTTCTGAAACAAGCTTCCACCAGATTTGAGGGAATCATGTTTCTATAAACCAAAATCACCAATTAGGTGTTTAAACTGCCAACTGTGTCATTTCATGTTGTCTGTAATATATAATACTATTGTTTAGTTTCGTAGGAAGATTTTGATACACACCTGATTAAATCTAGAAAGGAATCCACAGTCTGCAGAGCCTCTGCATTACAACTAGAGGACACTGAGGCAGTCCTGGATGATTTCCCTGGTTGGATAAGAACAGCTAGGGCAATGCCAGTAAATGCAGCAATAAGTGTGGTGACAATGTAATAGCTGAAGGCCCTTAGCCCAATTTTCCCATATGCCTTCCTGTCCACAGATGACATTCCTGAAATAAAAAGATGTGGCTGTAATAATAATTTATATTATAATAAATTATGAAAACTAAACCTTGTCTACCGTGTAAACTCAAGCTCATCAGATGTTTCAGGGTTTGTTATGTAAAAAGAATCACTATTTCACTGCACAGCAATTGAGAAGTTCACGTTAAGTGTTGAAATAATTTTAGTCACTAAATCTTTTCTGGAAGTCTATAGCAGCCCCATGAGGCTGTAATGCCTATTACATACCAGAAAACTAAGGTGAGGCTGTAATGCTTACTACATAACAGAAAACTAAGGTGATGGAATTAATCAACATTGCTATTCTTACTGTAGATCCTCACCACAAGTCGGACAAAACATGTAAAGTTTGGTTTGAGAGTGGTGCTGGATAAAAAGCCATGTTGATACCTAAATTAAATGAGTTTATCCTCTATATAGTGGCAATTTTAGGACATCTCAGACTCAGTTTGTGAGCCTCAACTCTAAACACAGACCTAGCTCCACTTTTATTAGTCTTAAAGCTTAGTAACTCTTGCTCCAACCAGGAGTGTGGCCATTTATTGTCTACTCTGGTGATTGTTATCAAGATGTTATTACAATGGGTAATGTGGGTCAAACCATTTCTTTACTGATTGACTGAAAATCATACTTGAAAAAGTGGATCTAACCTGTAATCAGACTGGAAATGATTAGAGGAAGCACCAACATCTGCAGGATTCTCATCAGTATCTCTCCAGGAAAGGTTAAATATTGTATGTCCCTGGCTGACATATTAATGTGTCGCAGAGCAAAGCCCAGACCAATACCTCAGAGAAATATAAACAAAAAGTCAGTGTGTCTATGAAAGGGTGAGTTCATAATACCAAATGCAGAAGAGCCAATACACAGAGCAGTGCTGGAGAAGTGACATATTAATACAAAGCAAGCAAACATCAGGTTGCAATTTGTCTTTGCAATGGTATGGTAGATTAAAATACAATTTTCTGGCTTTATGGGGGAGAATACAGTGTGTTTGAAAACCACTTACCTAATGCAACAGCAGCCATTGTGACAACAACAAAAGCATTTTGCTTGAGAAAAGCCATAGCGTTAGATCCATTCTGGGATGAAGATACTTGACCTGAGGGCTTATTACATTTGTGGTATGTTTTGGTTTCTTGGGGTTCTGTAACCTCTACTGAGTCCAACTCAGACAGGTCATTAGGGCTTGGTGGCATCTCTTTCATATTTAGTCCCTACAATCTGTACAGACTGCAGAAAAAGACAGATCTCTTACTAGCATGAATAGGACAAGGACTATTAAGTTATTAATCCTAATAGAGTTTACAAAATATGACCACAGACATAAAAGCTAGATAATACAACATGGAAGCAGGTTAATATTATGAAAATAAACCTATAGTTAAATTAGAGAGACTTTAAAAGTGACAATAACATTACGTCAAAAGCTGTCTATGGAAGTAACAAGCAAGTATTATGAGAAGCAAATTCTCACATGCTCACTTCCTCCTTAGTTTAGTGATGTAAAAAAGATCACCTTTAAAATGTTATTCCATGAACAGTCCTCACGCATGAAGTTCAGTCACCACAGTGAAGACAGCATGGTTGATGGGTGGGAAAGTCTAGTTATTTTCCTCTTGGCGGTTTGACAAGTGGTTAGTGTTTATTTAAAATAGACAGCAACCTGACAATGTGTAATACCTGGAAGTATAATAAAGTAGTATAATGTACTATTAGGTGACGTTCTTCTCAAAGAAAATGTTTCTGAGTCATTTATGTATGATTTTCAAAAGGATGAGTATACACATAGCTTTAAGGCAAGGTTAAATAACCTCTCTTTAACTTTTGCTCTTGATTGCTCATTCAAAAAAAACTGAGACTTAATTTGCCATTTTAATACACATGATGTACTGTAAAATGAAGATAAACTGAATTAAAATCGGCATCAGCAGATATCCAATATTAAATGATCGGATCGGGCTCAGGGTTAAAAAAACTTGAAGGGGGCGTCTTTAGCTGTCAACATTGTGCCCTATGATTGCAGGGTCTGACATGCTAATGATGCGGTTTGAATGACTGGCAGCACTGCAAGGGGGAAGCAGGAAGGATGGTACTAACATCTTCCATGTGTTAGTGGTACTGTTCCTGCTACGGGCACCCATTCTAAATAAATAAAGCATGCAATAAACTCGCCTAACAGTATTTTAGTATAATTACTGAATATTTGTATCTCCTTGTAGCACCGTGAACTGTAAAATCTAGTTAACTAGTAACTTGTGATAATTCTGTAGTAACGAATGTTTCTTAAAATGTTTAATATGTGTGCTATTATTGCATTGTGGAATTATTTGTACTTCTTGCAATAATTTGTGTTTATTACCACAATAGCCCATGTCTACCGTAGTAATTAGTGCTGGTTAGTGAGTAGACAGCAGTGGCTCACATGCTGAGGGTCTGTTCTGCTGCATCTTGTTGACAAGGTAGAGACTCTCCATTGTCTGTAGGCTTCCAATTATGAGCTAAGCTCTTTAGCGGTTTTACTCCAGCCACAAGTTATTGATACAGTCTAATCATCTTGACGCACAATAGCCAAGGTTTGATATTGGGGAAGTTTAAATAGCAAGCAGCTCTTATAATAATTTAATAATTTGTTGTTAATATGATTGAATTTAGCATTACCCTTCTCCCTTCTACTACCTTTCCCTGGATTGAATAACATCTATTTGAACTGAGCTATGGTGTTCCTCATGAATCAAATGTTTGGTAGTAAGTTGAAGAGTTTTTCCGGAGGAGGTGATGACGATGTCAGTAACGCAGGATAAGAAGGAAAGGAAACCCCAAAGGTATGTCCGGGGAGGAGTTTGAGGAGTAGCAGAAGCAGATGGTAGAAGAAAAGTGTGTAAGCAGAGATGCTTATATTATATCTTCATAGCAAGACTGACTACAGTGCTAAAAAACACCAATGACTGATGTAGCACAACAGGTAAATTGAACAAGATGTCCTGTTTAATGTGTGTTTCGCATAGAGGACAGAGAAAGCACACTTACCAAGGATCTTAAATAACGTTAAAATGCTTACATCTTTTAGTGTTTGTCCCTGTAAGCACTATAGGTTAGAATAGAACACTGAGCTGTATTATTTTATGGACAAAAGTGAGCATAATTAATACGAGATTGTTTCATACTGAATTGTTGAATAGAGTGGAAAGTGAATGTAAAGAGAAAATATGACCTACATATCCATTAAGCAGGGATTATCAGGTATGATTAGCATGACTTAAAGTAGGCTCCCACTTCATGTTTGTGCCAGAGCCACAGATGTAAACACAGACATAAACTTATCAAAAAGCCTCACACCTTAAGATAAAAAAAAAAATAGGAATGATACAGTATTGGTATACAGCACCCTATTTACTCTAAACGTCCACATTTGAATGTGGTCCAAGTACTCCCAATGACACAGGGTGCTATTGCAATGTGGACCATGTAGGTAGCACTTACAGTAGAAAGAAACGGGTGGGTTTTCATTTTCCAGATATCATTTATGGTTATTACACAGAAGCCTCCACCTGTGTTTCTAAGTATTGACATTGGTCATTGATGTTGAGTTTAGAGTCATAGATCCACGACATTTAGAGGAAACTATTTTCTAGCCTCTCTTCAGGTAGTAACTCCTGTTTTTGGTACTTAGGTTAAAGGCGAAACATTTTATTGTTTGGAGAAATAAGAGTTGTGACTGAATAACCTTAAAAAAAGGGAATGTTTTGGCTGATATTAACTGAGAGTGATTCACTAAGGCTTCCAAGAATCTTCTGCTGTGATTATAAAGGTATTACACTGATATTACACAATCAGCATTGTGAAAACAAGATCCTAATCTTACTATATCATAATGTTGTAATTGTAAAGCAGTTGTATTAATATCACCCCAGTATTGATATTTGGACAGTCACATACTGCTTTCAGCATGGGCCCAAACCTGCCAAGAGGAAAAAAGATTGGTCTTTTTAAATTGCCACCTGCTAAGGTGGACTTGACTGTGCATGGTCTTTGTCATGTTTTGGACTCAGCTGAGGCGATTATGAGAAAAGTGCATTGTTTCCCAATTCATCTGTTACAGTGGATGGAAGTTTAGATAGAGTATGATTTTCATCCATCCAGGCAGCCATGCATCACAGTAATATTATTTTTTGGAATCGTACATATTGCCACAAGTTTACAAGATGAAACCTATCCTCTCCAGATGGGATTTGTTTGACACAAATCAAAAATTAAGTATCCTTATGTTGTGTTCACACAGCACGCGAATGACGCGAATAAAGTTGGACGCTTAAACATTTTGAGTTTACTCGCTTCATTCGCACGTGAAATCCGCTCCATTCGCGTGTACATTTCTACACACCAGACGTGAATTCGCGTCATGGGAGGGGCTAGCGGTGAGCCGGTCCCATTGAGTAAAGAACCTTTTTTTTCAAATTACCAGATTGTCCGACCTCCTCACTCACTTTCGTCCAAAGGTTTCCGGTTTCTATAATGATACCAAGACGCATCTACAGCTCCGGGTAGCCACACACAGCCACAATTACTTTATCCTCTCTCTCTCTCTGTTTTTTATGGCGGGTCCAACCAACTTGTTCAGATGTAAGCTGCCACCTACCGTACCGGGGTCTGTAACTATTATTTTAGCCTCCATTGTTGTTTGGATTTCTGCCTCGCTCCTAAGCTCCTGATTGGTTAACGTGGGGCGAATATCCGCCAAAGTTCAGATTTTTCAACTCATCAATCGCTCAATTCGCGTTATTCGCGCCGCACCAAACGCGCGAATCGCGCCATTCGCGCCGCAAAATGTCAATTTGCGTCTTTGTATTGACTTAACATGTAAATCACTCGCGCAAATGAAGTGATTCGCGTCCGGTGTGAACACACCTTTAGTGTTTAATAGTCAATTTAGTGGACAACTCTGTGATTGATAAAATAACATTATATGATTATATTATATTTTCCTTGTACACAAATACTTATGAATTATATTAAACCAAATTCTTACATAATCTATTAGAATATGTTGTGTGTTATTGATATAATAGCTAACCAGATACCAGTACCATTTGTGGGTACTGGTACAGTGGGTGTGAATCAGGCAGTCTGAACTTGCTTGCCGTTGTGGCTACGTGTGATGCATGTGTGACATCAACAGATGCGAGTGAGGCTTATAAGGTAGCTTTACGTGGGGGTTTATTTCCTTGGGGCTCAAATTAGCCAGAGAAGCAGATTAGGCTCTGTGTGTAATAACTCGTCAGGGCTTGGTTTCAAGAAGCCACCATTAAACACATCTCTTAGCCAGTGTGCATTAAAACAATAATTATTTAATCACCTTAACAATCTCAAGTAATGCTGATGTGATAGTTACTTCAATTAAGTAAAAAGGCAAACTGTAATGAAGTTAAGTTAAGGTAAGTGTGGCAGCCTGTATAAGACATGTCACTTAGGGTGTTCAATAAGACTGTTTAAAATGTTTCTTTTAAACAGTTATTTGAAGATTATCATAGCTATATTCTTCATCTGAGCTAGACTGTAAAAAAATATTAGTCTGCATCTTTAATATTTCATTTCACAGCCCCTTTTTGATTTCTTTCCTAGAACTACTTAATCAGACATGTTAAAACTAGTCATTACTTTTGTTTTATCTACATAAGAGACAGTATCTAGGTCTGTGGCTGAGTCACAGTTTCAGTAAGTGAGTTCAGCGAGTTTGCCTTCTGCAGTTTCTGTGATTTCATTGGAGCTGGAATTGTACTGGTTTGCGTTTTTGCACAAAACGGTATCTCAGTAAACGCTGAGATGATCTTTGTGTATAGATGACACGGAGAAGGTGACGGAGTGCAGGCCTGGCCAAGACATCAAGTATCCGTGGATCTGTGCCAAGCTGCAGCTCTTGGTGCAGCTAATCTTATTAAAAGAGGGTCAGGGCCTGAGTAGACCACCCTTAAATAGACACGAGTCAATATGGACACTGCCCTATTGTACTGATGACGACATTACTGCAGGTACACTTAGAGCAGTGGGCTTATAACACAATTGACGTACGAGTTAAATGTTTCCGGGCCAGACAGGTAAATCTGGGATTGAGGAGGTGAATACGTAACAGTTTCTTTTCTGCTTTAGTTAAGTTAGCTAAACCCTTCTGTTTACTACTGTGCAACACCAAGGTTTTTCTTGTTTATAGAGCGTGATGTCATATATATGCATCCACACATACATATACACATGCACATATATATATACACATTTGTTTATACACATTTTTAATGAAAAAAAAAGTCTAGTATTCTACCAGGTTTAGTTCACACAGTCTGACTCAAAATAAATGAAACAAACCAGGACCATAATTTCACCCTAACCCTAAACAAAATAATGAACCAATCCTAAAGCAGACTAACATACTTCAACTAAATACATTTCAAGTGACCCTAACATGTCGTATGAAACACTGAACTAAACTGTAACCAAAGAGGGGTGCAAAGGCAAAGTCACAGTTAAGTGTGTAGGTGTGTTCGAATTTGTGGTAGTTACACATACTTGTCCAAATCTGTCAAATTCAGATCAGTGGTGAAGAAAGCTGTCACCTTAAACAAAGGAGATGCTTAATTGAAGCACCACTATAAGGCCAAGTGGTTTACTAGGGTTTTGAGTTGCTGGTTTTGTGGTTTTGTGGCTTTTGGTTTTGGGCTGTTCAGGTCGTTTATATTTCGCGCCCCCATCAGACCAATCTGTACTCAGTTGTGAAAAGACAAAGCACTAGCTATGCAAATAAAATTGAAGATGAAGTACAAGCATTAAAAAAGGTTTAGACTATTTCCTTCTCACAGGTCCACCTAAAGATCACATATAGTAGATGAGGACAGGTATACAGCTTTCTTAACCAAGTCAAAACAGTGCAGGGTGAATGGTTGATCAGATCAATGCGATAATGGTTCATAGAATGATCTTTAAGACTCTGATCAGGCACTCCTGGCGTGATTTGTTTTCGCTTGCTAACAACATTACTGTAATGTGGTAATGCTGATGATGACAAGACACTGATCTTAAAGGATAGCTTTACTCAAAGCCATATGCTTCTTTCTCCACCCTTAACCTTTTAATACACTGTCCTTATGCTAGGACACATTGTTTGGGCTTAGGCTTATTGGACAGGACACAGAGATGTGGGACACATTCAAATGTAAAATATTCATACAATCATATGATTGTGAAGATAACTATTTAGATGAAGAGTAATATATTTTAATTGGGTGATCTTTAAAATTGTCACTGTTTACTAATGAAAGGTATTTTGAAGTACATATAAGTTGCATTTTTTCCTTATGATTCACACTGTTTTCAATACTTTGAACTGTGTGCAGGATTCAGCACAACCTAAGAGTGGCACTGAGAGTAATACTCCAGATGTAAGGAGCCATCTAGTCACTATCTATCTACTCATTTGTTGACACCTAAATGATGTATTTTATCCCAAGTTGCTGTATCAAAACTATTTTCAAGCAATGGCAAGTAACTAATCAAACTATTGACAAATTAAATAGCTTTCAGTTACTTGCAAATGTTTGCAAGAGTACCTAGCTGCAGACACAAAATGGCGGACCTCCACAAGAGAACCTCCGTTCTCCGCAGCCGAAGTTGGTCTTCTTTGTGTCGTTTTTGGATGGCAGGCATTCCTGGAATCAGAAATCAGAATCAGCTTTATTGCCAAGTAGGTTTACACATTCGAGGAATTTGCTTTGGTGTTTTGGTGCAAAACAATAAACATAATAGGAATATAAAGACATATAAAGAAACATAAGTAAGTACTGCAGGGGAAGAATTCTAACTGTAAAATTGACAATAAGATATTAAATCATATTGAACCAGAATGTTATCAGAAAATAATAATCATAGATGAGTAAAATAATTGTATAACTTTATTCCGTGGTTGTTGTTAAAGTAGCAATATGGGGCCTTACTTTTCTGAATTTATTGTTTATTAGACCACGAATGAGATAATAAGGTTGGAAAAACGATAGATGCCGGAACAGAGTGTTTCTGGAGGACGGGCCTCACTGATTACTGTACAAAAACGCAACAAATGTAATCACTAATTTTGGTGAAACTGGATCATATTTTATGGGTAAAATATTTTCTGGTTTTCCCTCTGATGTCCTCTGGCTGCTCTGCCTAAACTCTTTGTGATTCACGGAGTTTCCTGATACAAGACAGGCCCGTTGCCCGCTCGCTCGGTTCTGGTGTCCGTTCCCGATGCCCCTCCCTGCCAGCATTCTCTGTTGCCAGACGGAGTCAGCAAATAGGACGGCTAAATTAGCTGAAGGCTAAGCTATGGTGATGGTATCTGTCCATCAGGACACTTTGTAAATCACCGACAAATTTCAGCAAATCAGTGAATAATCACTTTTGATCACTGAATTGGAGAGGGATTGGGGGCAGGGCGTATTCCCGCAGAAATGGTTACCGTTGGGATAACACAATGACATTTTCAGTTGCCCTATATAATACAGAAATAAGCAAAAGTAACTGTCGACAAAAGAAACTACTTTTGCATGTTTACTTGAGTACTTTCCAAAGGTAAGTATACATTTACTCAATTATAATAATGGTAAGTAAGAAATACTTTTACTTACATACAATATCCCTGAGCTCCTTTAATTATTCTGTAATAAATGTTCTTTTTCTTTTTGTAAAAAGGCCCTTTTCATGGCAGACATGTTGACATATCATAGCGAGAAAAGCACAAGTGAAATTAACAACATTAATGATGGCTGTAATTCATTTAAGTATGCCATTTCCAAGGGTGTGGTGTTGTGCACACTGGCTCATGGCATAGCTTACTGGGATACTTAACAGAGTCACGGTTGATGTTATTAGTTACACCTGGGCTCTTCCTGGCCTGACAATGTTAATCATCTGCGGTTTCTTTGACATTTTTCTTCATTTCTTTTACATTTTCATGTATATTTACTTAATTTATTAAAGTACAAAACATTTTGGCCTCACACACAACTCTGCAAAATTTAATGTGCATTGCCTCTGTCTAGAACAACACTGACATAAACATTACTGGATCATTGAGAAACTGTGGATGGTCTCAACCACCAGTCTGAATGTAATACTATTTTATGTCTTCTGTCACAGAGTGCTCAAGACACTGCAAAAGTTCAGATGGTCGGAGACATTGACCTGCCAGAGGACCTTGCAAAAATTGAAGATGAGGAAGAGGGAAGCATTAACCACAGGTCCAAGGAAGGTCCTAATCTGGATGAGTGAAGGGAGCGTTAACTCTTTTGACTATTATGACAGACCAAAAGATTAAAACATGAAGTAAGGGAATGCTCCAAAAATGTATTTTTCCCGCGCCTAACAACTTTGTCTGCATCAGTTAAAATGTGAATATTGGGTCAAAATAGAACGTTTACGACTATACAAGGTGTGTCAGAGTCAGCTTTTCCTTCACATTTCAGCTCAAGCTGATCACATGACCAGTCTCTCAGCATTTTACCCTCCCTTTCCATCATCTCCCTGTCATCCCCCTGCTGCTCACCATCCCCCTTTCCCCCAGTAAGCTGACACAGCACCTTTAAACATTAGCCGCTTTCTTCCTAATAGGATCTCAGGGGCTTAAATTGTCATCTGATAAAACTAAGGAGCTTGATAGCTATGTTGCACCCTCTTAACCAATTTGTACTCAATTAGGATAATAGGGAAACAAGCAAAGAGGGACAGCTTTAATATAATAATGTGATAAAATGATTATCAATTTCCCTTGCCTACGACTTGGGTGGCATTAGGAGCATCTTGCAAGCTAAATATTATCCATTAATGAAGTGGGCCAAACAGTAAAGGTCATCAAAAATATTTTAACGTGACCTAAGAATGTGTTATACATTATCTGTCAACAGTGGCATAGCATGTCCAAGTTCTAATGTCCAAATACAATGTAAGAACAGACCTTTTGACTTATTAAATCGGTGTAGTTAATAACAATTATTATAGGCTGAATTCCACGTAGGTGTGTCATTTCAATGCCCCTGCATGCATTGTACATGCTGGCACACTAAAAGACTTAAATGGAACTGAGCCATCATTGATGTTATTTATTACACCTGCGTCTGTCTTGCTATGACATGTCAACACGTTCGCCAGGTATGTTCCCTGCAGTTTAAAGGGGTACTCCAGTGATTTTGTTCTGCACTTCCATAAAGTTGGGGGACTCACAGGAGACAGATTTTTAAAAGAATGGTCAAAACTGAAGCAGCAGAAGCTGAGAGATCCAGTCCTTTAGACCCTAGAATGGGTTAAGCTCCAACAACCCTGTATCCTACAATTTCCCACAATGCAACCCAATAACATCTTATTAGACCCCCCATGCCCACATCTAAACTCCCAGATCTTTCTAATGCATGATTTAAAAATGGATTTAAACTTTGCTATGAGGTTTGCAAACTCTTTATTTTGAGAGTTCAGTGGTCTTTTGGTTTTCTGTGACTAAAGAGCACCCCTAAGACTGATAATTGGCAATATACTAACTATGTATTAAAAGGGATTTTAGCAAGTGTACTTGACAATCAACTTGGTTAGGTAAAATGGATTACAAAGACACACAGATTGTTAGAAATGTGCGAGGCAACTGAAAATTTCAGCTATCTTTTTTACATATTATTATTATTAACTATTATCATTGTTAAGATTTAATGTTGGTTTATAAATTAATGCAATACCTCAAACCTTTCTGACAGGGAACAGAATTTATTGAGTGCACACTATTGTATATTTGTTATTTAATATAATTCTTTATAATTTTGGGGCTTTTTCCACCTTTATTTGATAGAAACAGTTGAAGAGGGGCAGGAAATGCGGGAGAGAGAGAGAGGGATGACTTAAATATACATTTCTTGACAACAACTGAATGTTCTGATTTGCATCACTAATTATTGAGACATCATCTGCAAGACCCAGTGACTGACTTATGGCATCAGTTTTGCCTTGCTAGAAGAAAATTTTGAGATCCTGGTAATATTTGATGTGGCAGAACCCAACAAAAAAAGAAAACTACCAGTCATTTAAATATTAATATGACAGTGACTTATTAACTCATGATTAAATGACTGAAGAAAATAAGCTGTTTTTGCATACTGTTTTGTTTTTGTGCACGCACTGAAAGGTGAAGAAAGATAGCTCTGCAAAACTCCCCACAGGTTTGACCTTTTATAGTCACCATACGGCAGCAACCTACTGCATAGAAAATCCCTTGCACAGGGACATCTTGAGGTTCTTTATTTAATTCTTCTAGTGGCAAAGCTCGTAGCTCACAGGCAAAAGTAAAAGGCTTTTGCAGTCTCTGCTTTCTTGGAAAACAACCTTGACAACCAAGAAAAGGTGTTCTGCCAAGGGAACTTAACCTACAACCATTCTGAAAGCATTGGCAATGCAGCCCAGTGTTGCCAGATGGCTTTAAACTTGTAAGCACTTACAATTCCTCAGCTACTTAGGCATGTGCCAACTGTGCAGACAAGTGTTACTTTTCTGTGCATCTCCCTGACTACTAGAAGACGGTGTATCCATGGATGGAAGCCCCTTGCTGGGGTCTTTAATACGTGTCAAAAAGTATTTCGAAAAAGTACACTTACCGTAAAAGTAACCTTTTTACCATGTGCTATTTCGTGGAATTCTAGCACTATGCAGAACTTTCACTGACTGGTACGTGAATATGAACTTGCAATATATGTTAATATTAGAGATTAGACTTTTTTTTTTGTCATTGCGGTCATTTTCAAAAACAACGCCCTATTGAGTATCCAAGGCAAAACGTCATTGCAAGGCTCTTACCCTAACCATCAAAAATATATAATTTGTCTGAATATAGGCCGACCACCGCCA
Source organism: Coreoperca whiteheadi (assembly GCA_011952105.1). Lineage (NCBI taxonomy): Eukaryota > Metazoa > Chordata > Actinopteri > Centrarchiformes > Sinipercidae > Coreoperca > Coreoperca whiteheadi. The sequence goes on from CM022487.1 coordinate 19,698,848, forward strand.
AAAGTGTGGGGGTGTTCAAGGGATATTAACATAATAAGTCAATATGCTCTTGATTTGACTTGGTTGATGCGAGAGTAAACACCTCAGTTTGCATTTCTGATACATTTGTTTTCTCAACAACACACTGTTGGAAAAAATACTTTCTGCACTACTTTTCCATGTTGGATCTTTTGTTTGGTGTACAAAGAACTACTTAATTTAGCTTCAGATAGGTGGAGTGAGGTCAGAGGAAATCTCTAGTGAAGTCTTAAGGCTCATTAAGGATGGGATTGATCTCTGCAACACCTACTGTAGCTGCCACAGCTTTGGTTGTGCCAGCTGGCAAAGGAGAAACCTGCAGGCGGCAGGATAAAACGCCCCGGTGCCCCCATCCCAATTCTACTGTGAACTAGCAGAGGCTGAGCAACTATTACTAGCAAGACTATTCGTCAAACAGGCTGTCATTTGACACATTATTATTTGGCACAAACGATGACACAAAAATGATTGTATGTCACAGTCTTAACTGAAACATTTTAAAGGGGTGATAAGGACAGGGTTCAACATTAGACTTGTCCACTAATTGCTTGTGTTTGAATTAATTAGGTTAAACAGAGGATTGTCTCTTTGCTTCTCTAGACCTGTACTTTAACTTTTTTTGGCTTCTTGTAGGTCCTCCTGGTATACACATGAAAAATGCAGCATCAGACATCTGATTATTATTATTATACAACTCATTAGTTGTGTACTATTTATAGTAATGCTGTATAATTAGACAAAATGTTTTAAATAGGAAACCGTTATAACATTACTTATTCTTTATACCACAAAAGAATATAATGTAATCAAATCTGCTTTGAAGAAGTGATTAAATTCTTTGTTTTATTTTATTTCATTATTAAAGCCAGCTATTCCAAAAGCAGTACTGCTCATAAAGAATTAAGTGCCTATTTGAATGGAACTGTGTCTTGAATACATGTCCTAACAGTGTGTATCAATCAAGTTAAAAGTCCATCTCTGTGTCTTTTCTCCCTTACACTGTCTATAATGAAGGGATTAGGGAAAACTCTGAGTACAAGCCATTATCTTTCAGACAATAGATTTTTTGAAAGAAAGTTTTGTCAGAGCTTCATTAGCAATGGCCTCCCTCTGTGGTCTGAATGCAGGACACATTTGGAGCAATTACTTGACCAGAAAACAACTGTCAGTCATTCTTAAAGGGGAAGGATTCCAATTAATAAACCTCTTAAACCCTTTGGTTTTACTACCATTCCCCCGCAAGCTTTGGTGTCTTGTGTGGTTAAGGAGAGTTTTGTCAAGAGAGAAAGACATTACATGTGCTTGTTGAACAAACTCCAACAGTAGGTCCTTTGCTCACTTGTGTGCAGGGGATTTCAAGGAATTAACTGGGAGTAACAAGTGCCTACAGTAGATATTGTTAGTGTCATTCGTCTACATATGGACCACAGGGGCACCGTGTGCGTAGCGTAGCAGGAACCTGAAGGACGGTAAGATTACTTTATGTACTTCCTTACTGTGCATTCTGTCAGTTATGGCATTGATTGAAGTTTTGTGTTTCCATAATGCTCATTTGTATTCAAGTAAGAGTTGAAAATAGTGCAGCTTGCTTTTAGGTGCCTCTCAAGACATTCTCAAATGTTTTTGGGCAGATTTGAAACCAAATGAACTGCCTAACTATGTAAAAACTTTAAATGCTGAGGTTTATAATGTATAAGTAAAAGCAAATGGGGGTAAGTCTTGAGAGTTAATTAGATTACTTTTTCTAGACGCTATAAACTAAACATATTCACTTATCTTCAAAGAGTCAGTGTGCCGAGCAACGATTCTTCACTGAATCAGTTTTGAATTCTTTCTACTTTTATTTGTTTCTTTATCTGAGTTTTTTGCCAAACAAAATGGCCTGCATGTTGTGAACACCACATGACTGTTTCTGATCATGATTATCCATCGTAATGGAAATGATATTAACATAGCACAACTTGAAGCTTCTTGTAGTAGAAAAAAAGATGATATTCACATTCACCATTTAAAGTAAGTTATCTTAATGATCAAAACAAGGTAAACTGCTTGCTTACAGATATACTGACATGTCTAATTTTCACTAAAAGTGTGACACGTACAGTCTATAAAGAATATCGATAAGCCATTAAATTACTTATTAAATCAAAGTGCACAGCTTTACTGTATTTGTCATGTCTTTTTTCTTTTCTCATTTCTTTGCAGACAAAGATGTGTTCTGCTTTTGTGTAAACAATACATTCAGCTTCACTGAAGCGATCCTTGAAGGATACGGCCCTCATGCTTCACATGCAGTAAATCTGCTCCATTGCACGTGAAGCAGAACAACAGCTCTGTACAAAAACTGCTCTATTTTGTCTCACTTGGTAGAATTTTGCTTTTTGACAAAGAAGAGATAAAGTGTCTGCAAAGGCTCGGATGCATTTGCCAATGGATACTCTGGGAATAGTGGACGATAGTTGCCTGGACAACTATGACATGGCAAAAGGTGCTGGGTCAAGCGGTGGAGGCAGGGTCCACAGTATCGATGTCATACTGGGATTCACTAAAGACCAAGACCCTTTACTGCAGTCGGTAGGAGATGATGACAGCCAGAAAACAAACGTAATAAACCCACAGCACTCTGAGAAGCAGGTTCCGTTGGACCCCTATGGACACCTTGCAGAACTGGGTGACAGCTCCCAACATTCTTCCTACCATGGTGAGTCTTTTCAGAAAAGAAACTATCGTCAGGCACAAACACTCTCTAATATATTTCTTGAGGATCATAATAAGATCAGGGGATTTTGCAACAAGTGGAATTAGAGCTGTACCAAGTTTGTCGGAGTCTTATATCCTGTTTAAAATGCAATACTTCCCCACAGTTTGTCCAATGTATTAAACCAGTGCCCTTCAAGGTCTCCTTTTAGCAAACACTCTCATGATGAGTCATTTGGCTGTCTGACATTGATGTGAAATATGTAAATATAACTTGTACCCCAATTTGCTAAATTAGCAATAACGCGCAGCAGTTTTGGTGAGTAGAAAAGGAGGAGCATAGTACCACATTCTCGTGCAGTTATATTTGTGTGCTTCTGGACTCTCATATTATTATTATAGTATAACAATAGAGATACAAAGGCTAGCCGAAGTAAGATGGTTAATAACAAACAGTTCTTAGTGCCCAAGATAATGGTAGCTTTGATCATGAGTGTCCAAGTTACACTGTTGAATCCAGATTATTCCCTTAAATGTCCCCTTACATTGCTTTAAGGTTAGAGAAAACCTATTCACAATATCTGACAATATCACATATAGACTGTCTGCTTGTTCTAAAATTATATTTAATCTATATGGTGCTTAAACTGAGAAAAGATAATTAAAACAAAGATCCAATTTTATTATGGCTGCACCTTCACTGAATATCAAATGGAAATATATTAAATGTCTTGTACATTGTTCTACAAACACTTCCCTTTATGTTTTTCTTTTGACTTATGACACATACGTGTAAGTATAGTACTAATAGGTATAACAGTTGCTTCCATTCAGGTGTTTGAGTGCCAGGGCCCTGGTATTTTGCCAGCTAGCTTAATGGCACATCTGAATGGAAGACAGCTTAGATTAATGTAATTAGTTACACCTGTGCAATTCTTGTTTTCTGTATCGTGAGAAAGGTCCATCCAGCTTGGCATATTCGTTACCTTTGGTAACTTTAGGATGTTGAGCAAATTTAAAATAATGTTCTGTGGATTAGAGCAATGCTCCACAGTGCTGGCTTTTGTAAGTATGGACCCACTTGGTGGGTCTGATTGGAATTAAAAGGTTAAGAAGCCAGTGAAATTAGCCTGTTGCCTGGCCTTATTAACAACTGAAATTGAGTGTAAACTAAATTTGAGTGCAAGTAGGGGTGTTGGTGGATACATACTTCAGTTTTCGTTCACTTTGTTTTACAACTACTTGTATGATACCAATCCTATTAAATCCAGTAATAGACATGACCCTTCAAATGTTGGGAACCTACTCACTCCCTATATGCTTAAGTGATCTAATATAGCAATATTTCTATATTCTTTTAAATAATTTATGGACATGATAAAGTTGTTTTATGACTTGACAGACCTTGAAAAAAGCTAAAAACAGAACAGTTCGAGTGATGTAGAATTATTTACACCTGCATATCCATAAAAAATTTAAACTCATATTGTCTCTCAGTGACCATGCCAGAATGTGGCCTGCTGTTACAACACAAAAGACTTCAAAAGCCTCCGATAGACAACAGATTTTTAATAACCAAGAAACGCAAAAATAACTTACGACCTATCTACAAGATCTGCACCTCAATTTAGCTATTAAGTTAAAATTTTTGGCATGACTGAAATGGCAGACTACACACTTCTATGAGGGTGCCTGTAACTTGTACAGATATAATTATATTCCAAAGAGTGATGACTCCTAAGCAGAAAGAGTTCCATTCCATTCAGAAAAAATGAATGGCAGCAACTTTAGATGGGTATAAAAAGCCATTATCCTACTCATTCCCTACTTATGGTGCACCCTTTAAAACAATCTTGCTTCAAAGATTTCACAAGATATCTTTAACAGAAAGACTTAAACTTAAACTTTTGTTGCTTCATTATTTTTATTATTATTATTATTTCAAACCAGTCATAAATTAATTGGTATGATTAAAGAACTTTGGTGCATCACATGGCACACTTGCTCCACATCCATTGCTTGGAAGACACAATCTGGACTATGAATGTTTAGCCAACTAAAGTCCCTTGTTATAAGAGGAGGCGCAGACTCGCAGGTTTAACTGGTAGCATCTGTTACTATGGGATTACAGCAAGGGAAGAATTCAGTGAAAGATGTGATGTCATTTGGACTTGCCAAACCCCTGGTGTTTACAAGCCATCAACTGTATAAAAGGGCAACAGTCATTAAGCTGTTCTGTCATGAGGAGAAGAGTTAAGATTTCACTTTTTGATCAGGTTGTTTGTTAAAATGTTACATTTATTTTGAAATTATCAACAAAATTCACAAAACTGATTGTCCCTAAAAAACTCATTGGCTGAGGTTTGGTTTTGTGGTTTTAAATGTACAGTAGTCCTACCTCTCCAAGATCCGTAATTGCTATTTTAGCACCACCTTGCTCTATCCTTAAGTCCTTGGCTTTACTTAGCCAAATAAGATTTGTCAAGATGGTAGTGTTGCCATAGACTGCTTACCGGCTTGACACCAGTTGCACACCAGTTGGGTGTTTACAATGTTACATTAACTCTGATAGGTGTTAATGGACATACATTTTCTTACATCTTACTATATGTATCCTGTTCTTCATTTTAGAATCTGATCTTTTCTCCGGTGACAAGTGTGATGAAGAAATGAGCAACCTGCAGAATGAAGTGGACGTTGCTGAGGGGTCTCCAGAGACCATTAAAGAGGAAGAGCACACTAAAAAGAAACACAGAAGAAACCGTACCACCTTCACCACCTATCAGCTTCATGAGCTGGAGCGAGCCTTTGAGAAGTCCCACTACCCAGACGTCTACAGCCGCGAGGAGTTGGCAATGAAGGTTAATTTGCCTGAGGTGCGAGTTCAGGTAAGGACTACAGTATGTGATATCCTAATGGTGTACTATTTTTTACACAGTCCGTGCTGAACAAAGAACATGTTATATTTTTGTCAGAGGCCTCATTAGGCCTAAAATGCTGAATAATCTATATTTCAATATTCAACAATTTATTATTATTTCATCATTAATTTTTTGCACCCAGCAGCAACAACACAAAATTTTTGGGACAAATTAATTTTAACCTAGAACACCTCTACACATCTATTTCAGGGATGTATCAAGGCTGAAAGTTTTTTTTTTTATAAAAACAATTGCAGACACCAAAATACATTTGAAAGTTTCCAACTTGTGCACCACCCGGTGGTAGTACCAGAGAATACACAGCACAATCTGTGCAACATGTTTTCTGATGAATGATTTTTGCTGTTGTGTCTCAGTGCCTCACAGCACCACCTTATCTTAGATCATTTCTCTTTGTCTAGGTGTGGTTCCAGAACCGGAGGGCCAAGTGGAGACGTCAAGAAAAGATGGACACTAGTACCATGAAGCTCCATGATTCCCCAATGCTATCCTTCAATCGTCCCCCGATGCCTCCTAGCATAGGAGCAATGAACAACCCGATGCCCCTAGATCCTTGGCTCACCTCGCCCATCTCCAGTGCTACGCCAATTCATACCATCTCAGGGTTTATGGGTTCACCGCAGGGACTGCAGCCTGCCTATCCAAGCCACAGCTTCCTCAACACCCCACCTAGCATGGTCCAAGGTATGCAGCCAATGGGCCCTCCTCCCTACCAGTGCTCACCCAGCTTCAACGATAAATACCCGATGGAGGACGACAGGAGTTCCAGCATCGCAGCACTCAGGATGAAGGCCAAAGAGCACATTCAATCAATGGATAAAACCTGGCAGCACATGTGATCTGATGAGGCACTGTGGACAGATTTTTGAACTGCTCCCGTGAATGTTTACAAACTGCTTTTCCACTGTTTGCTTCATGTACCAATGAAGTGGGTACATGACACCAAAGGAGTCACATATTTCTTCATTGACACTATAAAGCAACAAAATGAACTTCTTGTGATTTAAAAAATAAATCACTGTAAAAATGTAATTAATTTTGAATGAACCATTCTGTAGCTCCAAATCTCTGGGGGTCATTTATTTTGGTTTAGCTCAACACGTATGGGAATAGACTCTTGTTCTAGTAATAAAACATTTTCGACATGAATGTTTTAACACTTTTGTGTCAACATTAATTAAATTAGTACTGTATTATTAATTAGTATTAGTACAGTACTGACAAAGTAGTAGCAATGTTTTTGTATTTGGAGCTTTTACGTGAGGAGATATTTCAAGAAATATATACAAGTTTGCTGTCTTAACTGAGGAGTGTCTTTCTGACTTTTGTGTTTCCTTGAAGTGATAATATCTTCATGAGGATTAATAACCACTAGGGCTGAAACGATTCCTAGAGTAACTCGATTACTTTTTAAATTCTATGGGGACTAAGTGCGCACAAATGTGTATTCTAAAACTACTTCTCCCACTTAAATTTAAGTTTGATTAGGATTACAGGCAATATGTGTGTTTTATGTAAATCATTAAACTGGCTTTTTGGAGAGCATTGAGCCTTGATGGGGGAGGTGATCGGAAGTCACAGAGCGTAATCTGGCTCAGAGGCTAATTTAAACAGACAAGCATACCTCTTAACACCTAATTACTGCTTTTAAAGCGATTACCCCAGATTCTCAGCCATACACAGAATGCCCTCAGATGCCCCAGAAAAACTATTTTCAAGACCTGATTAACTTCGCCCCTCCTCTAAAACGTCTCCATTTATACTATTTCAGATACAGCGCAGCTTATCAATGTTTTTTTAATTAATCAATTATGAATTAATTAAAAATCTTAATTGTCAATTGTCATCCCTATTGGTAAAGGATGCACGTCACTGGATTGTTGACAAAATATTCACTTAAGTCTTGTGGATTTAGAGTGAGAAAGTTAATGAGTGCTGGCAGCCTCTCTTACCAATTGGAAGTAGCACAGTCTGACGTAACTTTTGGACCACAACTAGATGTAAATGATGCTGCACTGACATTTGTCAGAGACATCAGGTTATGGTGATACTGCTTGTGTGTTTAATGCTGTAAGTGTGTATCTGGTGTGTGTACATTACAATGATGTGGAAGGGTGCTGGGGAAGCAAATACATTTTCCTAATTATCATTTTCATTCTGGCTCTTGAAAGAAAACATCTAATTTAATGGAATCCGGAACAGGAACTAGCAAAGTAGCTTACCCTTTGCTTTCCACTATCTCTCAAATAATGTGTCATAAAGTTTGTGTTATCAATACCTACCTAAAGATGATGGTGAGTACTGTGGCAATGCTTTGAGGGAAGTTCATCTGGCAATGGAAGTCCCCTGTGGACACCATAACAAAGTGTAAGGAAGAGTTGTCATTTACATCATGTCAAAACATTATCTGTATATCATGTCCTTTAGAAATGGCAACACCCACACTGTCAGTTTTATTGTTTATTTTGTTATAATCCCTGTTCAACAGTGGACTAAAAAGCCAAAGACATAAAAGGAGCATTTCTTATTACTAGAGCACACGTATAAATGTGTGAGGGTTTTTTTTTTATATTTTTGTCATCCGTTTTTGATATCATTAAATACTAATTTCTAGTCCTTTCAATTTTTTTTAGAATGTGACTATTTTATATGTGCAAAACACAGAATAAAGTTACAGTAGCGCCACTGTAGAAGCACTTTGATTGTGAATCTTGTTTTTCACATGAATTAGTGAGCCACCAACATGACTTAGTGCTGTTAATGAGCGCTGGTGTACAATAGGCCATGTAAGCTGTGACAGAGCGAGCTGGCCTGATGGAGGCCTGTTGCGTACGTCCAGGCCTGTGGAGCTTTGCCAGGCCGTTAGACAGATGAAGCTCCACTCCATCAGGCCCAAGCAGGGGTGTCAGGAGGCCCCGCCTGCTAGGCTGCAGAGGCCACAAGGGCTCAAGCTTTAATTGCCCTCCAGGAGCCTGTGTGGCTTAGCTGCTCCAATGTATTTTTGGATAGTGGTTTGTATAGAGATCTATTTTGCAACAGAGTACTTTGCAGCAATGTATTAGCAGGCACAGATGACCTAAACTCAACACCAACCATTTTCTTCTTTTTTTATGCTGACATCAATCAGATGCTTCACATCTTCTATCTATAGTAAAATAGATTTTTGAGTAATGGTGTGCCAAGACTATCTAAGGGGAAGGAGGTGACAATAAAAAACTCTGGTTATTACATTTGATTTGGTAACATTGCACCAGAGCAGCACTTGAGCTACCAGACGGGCAGTCAGGACAATAAGAGAAACTGTTGAGAAAATAGTACCTAAAGAAGAAAGTGAAATGTTTTTGCATGTACTGTTATCAATTCTTAGTGCGGTAGTTTCTCACTTTACAGTGTCAGTGCTGAAGAAGAAAGACTGAAAGTATCAAAGCAAACTGCTTGCCTAGGCAGCATTTCATCAGTAACAGACTGATGGTCAGTTGGGTTAAAACCTGTGATCTTTTAGAATACACCATTTAAAATAAGACAAAAATAAATATTGCCCTAGCTTTTACCATGCTTTAAGGATTTCTACTGCTAAAACCCTTAAGGACGTTGTTTAGCCACTGGATAGGGAAGCTTTTTGTCTATATAAAAGTCAACTGTTTTAGACATGTCGGTATTAGTTTTTAGCCTTGGACATTTTGTCAAAGATAAGAGTAGGATAGTTGACTTTAGCTTTGCAGGGAGCAATTGCTAAATACTCATACCATTTATATGCCTCAGCAGTTTGGCATTATAAATCAGTGGAAAGGTTGTAGATGTAGATTTAGTGATAACCCTCTTTCTTACCACACCTTTGTCAGAAACACTTAATTTAGCATCACTCAGAATTTGCTAGAGAAGCACTCAGAACTAGTAATTAATAATTACACACATTATTTTGTTATTTTGCTCGTCTTCACCCCAGTGTTCACTTTGGACATGTCACTCAAACAACACTCCCTCCCTTGCTTTACACACGTGTATAACATGCACAGGCACACATTAATGGCTTACTTTTGCATTCACTGCATTGGCTAACATTCTCACAACTAATCTTAACTTTAACTGACTAATAAATTCCTAACTAATCTTAACACTAACCTTTAGAAGCCATATTAGCAAGTGCTGGATGTAACTTAAGGGAAACCAGACTGGCAACACAAGGTTTGTCTTCAATATAGACAATCAATGGGCTTGTCTTCCTCTTTGCCATCTTAAATTTGCAAAAATGGGTTTCCAAAGACTGTATAGCTGTTTTTTTGTATCTTATTTGCTAAAAATACATATTGTTCAAAACCATAATGATCAGTGCTTTGCCCAAATAACCACTTATTTGTTTTCTTGGTTTTACAAGGTCATCACCTCAAGCTATGGGTTTTTGGAAGTCAAAAACTCTCCATGATTATCTTACCTTTAATAAGAATTTGAATTGTGTTGTGCTCTATTTTGTTATTCTGTAAGTCAATCTTGAGGGACAGCAAGATGAACGTGAAGATGAACTTGTGGTTTTCATACAGGCCTCTGTGTTGTGTTCTTAATGCAGACAGGATGTTCCTCAGGCCAAAGTCATAGTGGACCTGACAAAAAGAAAAGGTTGGGTGTCAGCAGGTCAACAATGATTTAAAATAGTAATTAAGCACTGGCCACAATATTCTCACCTGTTTTGTAAGTTGTTCTTCACACAGTTTATAAAGAACAAAGAATTTCTGAGCAAAGATAACCTGCCAAAGACAACAGCGGAGAAATGACTAGAGCAAAAGGAAAAACATTACTTTCCACAAGTCAAGTAACCTTGACCCACCTGTCGGTCTGGTAGCATCATAGACATCAAGATTCCTGTGCATTTGTTTATACCATATCATAGTGATAAGAAGGCCGAACTCTGGATTCAGATCCACACAGTCACCATCGGTAACGATGAAAGTGCTTTTGAGTTTCTTCCGTGCCATCAGAACAATGTAGATCTGCTGAGCAGCAACAGAAAGCACTGGCAGGTCGATTCTGTTGAATTCATCAAAGCAGCCCCAGGACCCTGACTGCGCAAGGCCTAAAAAAAGAATACATCATGAGATAACTGAAACTGTACACCATACTGCTGAATGATTTGTTTCCAAGCAGCAACCTTAGGGGCTGAAAAGTGAAGCAAATGTGGAAGTGCATTAAACCTGCATTCTTTCTAATGACCAGCAGGGTGCGACTCCTTCTTCTTCTTTTCCTTTGGCTGTTCCCTTCCAGGGGTCGCCATAGCGAATCATGTGCCTCCGACTCCACTGGCTGCAAAAAGATGTCGATTGTATATCAGAATCAGAAATACTTTATTGATCCCCGAGGGGAAACTCTTTGTAACAGCAGCTCACTATCACATCAGCGCACACAAGAATAAATGTACTAAGCACAAAAATATATAACAGACTATAATACAGGTCAGGAAAAAAATTATAAATTAAGTACCAGTGTGTATAAGTATAAAATTTAAATAAGTGTGAAGTAAAAAGTGGATTACCGGTTGATGATAATAATACGGTATAAAGTAATAGTGCATGAACTGTCAAGTTAAGTGTCGCTTATTACGGTTATAATGAGACGGAGGATGTTGCACAGCAGCACTAGAAGTATAAATAATATCAATAAATTAAACTGAAAACACGGTATATTGCACAGTGTTATTAACACAAAATATTGCACAATTATGTCCAGTATTGCAGAGATGTTAATGATCAATGTCCAGTTTAATGACTTAGGGTCATATAGACTAACACTTAGAGGGAGGAGTTAAGAGTTTGATGACCACAGGCAGGAATGACTTCCTGTGGCGCTCTGTGGGAGGATGAGTCTTCTGCTGAAGGTACTCCTTTGTTTGACCAGCACGTCATGGAGTGGTTGGGAGACACTGTCCAGGATGGCATGTAGTTTGGCCAGCATCTTCCTTTTTGACACCACCGACAAGAGTCCAGCTCCACCCCAGCAATGTCACCGGCCTTACGGATCAGTTTGAGTCTGTTAGCGTATAGAAGTAGATGAGAAAATGACCCCGACTTCTCACTTGATTTATTTCCTCAGTAAACTATTTCCAAATGAATGTGTCTCAATCGCTTGTTTCAAGTCTTGTTCAATACAGCATGAGGTTCATTTTGTAAATTATGATCACATTTAGAGTAAAATAGATGATAAAGCATGGTATGCTTTAGGGCGTGGCTACCTTGTGATTGAAAAGTCACTACCATGGCGACCAGTCATCAGGATAAGGGCAATACATATCCACTGCACTGTGTACAGTTAACTAGTTGTGAACTTGTTTTTGGGTGCTGTAAATACTTTCATCTAAGAACTTGGACCATTTTGCAGTGTGTTGCTGGAACTCCACAGATGAATTTATTCATTTGTGTGATTTTTAACTTTCATCAGGAGACCACATGCTCTTTTTTTGTATAGCAAAATTCCAACCGCATATGAACTCAGCATCCCAAAATCCTGAGAGCATTGAATGCAGCCTCCCAGCCACCATTGGCCAGCCTGACCTGTGACCCAGATGTCACCAGGTCAATAAAAAGGGTCAGCGATCACTGTTCTGTCCTCCTTTCTCCACTCTTCGAACCTAATGGCCGCAACACAGGCGCCTACCTTTGTTTCAAGGTTTCTGGATAAGCCTTTCCTAAAATGTGCAATGACGATTTTCTAGGAACACCTGATATTACGTTGCGGTTTGTTATTTCTAGGCTAAAAATCAGATTCAAATCTCACTTCTTAACCTTCTCCAATAGTACAAGACTTGCATATTTTCTGTAAAACGTTACTGAAATTTAGTTAATGGTGCTGTATTTATTATTACTGTATTCTAGGTAAAAGATCTTACTCCCGTGCGTTAATATGAACGGAAAACAAGGACCACGGTCACCAGAGGACTCGCTAACGTCACGCTTCAAACGTCGTGTAAATCGAACCTAGCAGAAACACAAGGATGCTGCTGCCCATTCTTTGCTTCTTTTTTGATGGTTTAAATTAGTAGAAATTAGTCTTCAGTGGTGCATTAACCGTGCAATCCACGCTGTTGTTTACATCCGAGTATCTCCAATATGGCCGCGGATCCAGGTAACTAACCAAACCGTGACGTAGGTGCAAACCCTCTATTCTGCAAATGCAATTAGAATTAAGTACCTGTAGTTTCTCTCCCGCTTGTGAAATAACAGCCAGAATCTTGTCATATTCTGTTGCTTGAAACTCATTGTCAAACACTCCAAATAGATGTAACTGAAAACAATAATTACACCTAAAATTAGTTTTACTACATTTGTTACCAAACAAGTTCAAGAAATCAACATCAATATGACAGACTGCTAACGTTACTTGAACATTTTGCATATGTTATGAGCATACATTGTCACCTTGAAAAGACAGTCATAGGATTCATGTGCCAAAAGAGTGCAGCAGTTCACAAGAAAATATAATTTTCTCTCTCAAAACATTAAGATGTTGACATTCATGATGACGGAAGTTAACGTTAATGTTAAATTTAACGATTTACCTTCCGTAACCTTATATTAACGTTAACTTATATATAACGTTAAGTATGTGGGGCTGGGTATGATGCACCACCAAAGCTAAGCTAACGTTAGCAGCACACTAGGGTAACTAACAGTTAGCTAGCTAATGTTTAGCTTAATTGGCTGATTAACGTTCAATTTGGGCGAATGTAACCTTATTGTAAACATAAGGTTTAATACAAGTAAAAGCTAACGTTAGTTACCGTTACTTTACTATAATTGTTAATTGTTACCGTTAACGATAAGTTATTAGTTAACATAACGTTAATGCTAGCGTTGTCATTGTGAACTGAACTAGCGTGAACTTAACCGTTATTCGACAGTTAGTTCAATTACGTTAGCTAACGTTAATATCTTACGTCTTGTTAACTTAACACTAACTTTACTGTAACTTTAACATATTTCTTGTCCTTACCAAAACTCCTAACCCGATACAATTACAGACGCCTGCTGGCCATATTTTGTGCTGTTTCTGTTGCCCAAGTAAAGTTAACTTTTAATTAACACTAACGTTAATTGGTGTTTGACCGACTCCAGGGAAGGTTTCATCCAAATCCAGCCGTTAACTCTTGTCGTTGTCAAACGTTAGCCAATGAGATGGAGATTAAGTAACAGGCGCTGTAGCAATGAGCGCCAGAGATGACGCTGTGAAAGAAAGTTTTGTTCTTAACGTTCTTGGTCTTTCCCTGTTTTGGAGGACTTGTCAAACGATTAATTATGCGTGTCCATGTATTTCTTTCAGTTGTAGCCCTATTAATTTTGTTGACTGTAGACTTAACATTACTACTTGGTAGTAATTGGCGTAAGCTTGTTTGCAAACCAAACTACTAGAAACGCATCATCAGGTAAATCTGAATAGTGGTGTCGAGTCCTATACTAACCCTTTTATTCTCTATATTTGATATTTGGCACCCTCCAGAGGACTGTTTATATAACGACAACGTCGAAATGATCACTGACCCTGGATCAGGATCTGGGGAGGACTTATGTTTCGTGGTCTACTGTTATTGGTCCAGACACACCATCTTGTTGTCCAATGGCAGGCAGACATCTGTTCGCTGGAGCGACTCTAAAATATTCTCTCCTCTTCCGTGAGGCATTCAGCACTTCTTAGCAAGGACATTGGCAGCATTGGAAACTAGAGCTGAGATGGGGAAAATGCAAGTCCTGGGTGTCGTTGCGGTAATGTTAGCAGTGTACTGCGTACATGCAAAGGTTTACTTTCGGGAGGAGTTTCTGGATGGGGGTAAATCTGGCATTTATACTTCTAACACTTAGTTATTTGTGCAAGAGGTTAATTGATTGCATGCTAGCTTGACTGTTAGCCTTCATTTTGTCACACTTAGCATCGTGAGTTTCTCTTGAAAGCCTGTTCTCTTAACGAAACATTGTTTTTCAATCGGTAATTCAGTGATAAGTAACTATCAGTTTCTTAACTTGTTAGATGGCTACCTTTAGCGAGACCCCAAAGCTAGCTAACGTAACACACATAACGTTACCACTGACACCTAACAGTTAAAAGTTAACGTTAACTAAGTTGCTGATTGTGGCCTAAGTTGCAGTGTAAATGTGTATAACGTTAGCTAACCAAACGAATTTGTACGATTTGACAGTTTCAAAGAATACCGTTAGCGCCAATGAATGGGCAGTAATGGGTGATATGAGTTTCGGGAAGTAACGTTAGCTTGACGTGTTTGAAAGAAGTGGCCCAAGTGTTAAACCTTGTCTCTTTCTGTTCAGATGAATGGAGAAGTCGCTGGATGAACTCCAAACACAAATCTGACTATGGAGAGTGGAAACTTACGGCAGGCAACTTCTTTGGAGATGCTGATAAAGACAAAGGTAACGTTAAATGGTTTGGCTCTAATTCACTTTATTTTAAAACAAGACTCACGTGCTTTGATTAAGAATTACAATTCAAGAGCGTGGATCATGCTATATTCATTATGGCTTAAAGGCCCTGTGATTAAAAATGTGTTCCTGGTGTAGATATTGAATTAATATTTTAATGGTGGAAATTATCAATGGATCTTTTGATCAAATAAAACCACTATTCTGTCTTAAACAATTCTTATATTCAGTCTAAGTGCCTCTGTGTCTCTACTCTAATACAGTTCCCACACTGTTAACCAAAGAGAACCTATTTAGTTTGTCTTTTTAAAGATTTCTTTTGTACACTTTTATTTTTTTAGGTCTGCAAACAAGCCAGGATGCTCGTTTCTATGCAGTCTCTGCTCGTTTTGACCCTTTCAGCAACGAGGGCAAACCTTTGGTCATTCAGTTTACAGTCAAGCATGAGCAAAAGATTGACTGTGGCGGTGGCTATGTGAAGGTCTTCCCCGCTGACTTGGATCAGGCTGAAATGCATGGCGATTCCTCATACTACATCATGTTTGGTAAGTGATGTTCATGGTAATGAACTCTTATCATTGAATGGTTACAATAACGGGACATAAAAGACATCTAGTAATTTAATTTATCTCACCCAGGCCCTGATATCTGTGGCTACAGCACCAAGAAAGTTCACGTCATCTTCAATTACAAGGGCAAGAATCACCTCATCAAGAAAGAGATTAAGTGCAAGGTAATTCTGGCATTTTAATATAATATACAAACACACACTGCCTCTGCACCAGTGGCCTAATCCAAACACTTCTCTTTTATCTAGGATGATGAGCTGACCCACATGTACACGCTGATCCTGAATCCAGATCAGACCTATGAGGTGAAGATTGACAACGAGAAAGTAGAATCTGGCAGTCTGGAGGATGACTGGGACTTTCTGCCTCCTAAGAAAATTAAGGACCCTGAAGCCAAGAAGCCAGAGGACTGGGATGATCGTGCCAAGATTGACGATGCTGATGACACCAAACCCGAGGTGAATAAGCTTATGAATATAATTCAGAGAAATTTAAGCAAATATAAATGTTCCTTTTGTTCTGCTTTGTGCTGAGAAGAAGAGATGTATTTTTCCTCCCAAATTTCTGCAGCAGTCCTGGGCATTAAAGGGCTAAATTTACATTCACAAGTCTGTTAGTTCAACTTCCATTTTTGGATTATATGTTCTTTAGGACTGGGAGAAACCGGAGAACATTCCAGACCCTGACGCTAAAAAGCCTGAAGACTGGGATGTGGATATGGACGGAGAGTGGGAGCCACCCATGATCCCCAACCCAGAGTACAAGGTGTGCTCAAGTTGGGTAGTCATGGCTAGAGCTTATGCTTTGTGTGGTCACCTCTGCCTGAGAATCGCTTCACCATTCACTCTGCTAATGCCTTTTGCAGCCTGATAAATACCTTCTGTATTGCAGGGAGAATGGAAACCCAAACAGATCGACAACCCAAACTACAAAGGATCCTGGGTGCATCCTGAGATTGACAATCCCGAATACAGTCCAGATTCGAACATTTACAAGTTCGACAACATTGGTGTTTTAGGTCTTGATCTTTGGCAGGTGAGCGAGAAAGAGGTCATCTTTAATAGTAATGTTATTGCCGTAGTGATGCTTCAACTACAGTGTAACATTTCGTTACTGTTTATCTCAGGTGAAATCTGGCACCATCTTTGACAACTTCCTGATCACAGACGATGTGAAGGAAGCGGAAGACATTGCAAATGAAACATGGGGTGTGACAAAGGTATGCTGGTGCTGTTATTGTTTTTAAGCCGTATTTTGTCATTCGTCACATGGGATCATTGCCAATGAGATACCTGGTAGATTAAGAGGCGTGGTTTGTGATTATCTAAACTTTCCCCACAGGAACCAGAGAGGAAAATGAAACAGGAGCAAGATGACCTGAAGCAAAAAGAAGAGGAGGAGAAGAACAAAGAACAAGACACTGAAGCTGGTGATGATGACGACGACGACGACGATGATGACGACACGGAGGAGGAAGAAACAAAGGACGACGTAGAGGAGGCACTTTCAGAATTGGGTGATGAGGAAGGAAAGCTTAAAGATGAGCTTTGAGGAGGTGTGGCCAGAGAGTTTGTCTGTCCCTCCTTTAGAAACTCTGTCCTGTATTTCCCAGGGGTATTGTGGCTGCTGTGCATCCTTTCCCTGAGATTTGGACACAACCCAATTTGGGATAGTGTTTGGTGGCAAGTGGATGTTAATGGACTTAGTCTCTCTTTTATTTTGGTCATGATATTACCCTGTTGCCCCTGAACTGTTGGATTGATTCTATGGTTTTCCACCTTCAAAGTCCATTCCTCATTTTGTAATAACAGAATAAGGAGGCACTGACATCTACTGTTTTCTTGATCTACACCTCTACTTTAGTTTGCAGATTCTCTTGCACAGTTTACCAGAAGCTATAGTAAATGTGACAAATTAAAATTGAAAAGAATAAGGGTTAACCGTTCCGATTTCCTCAAAGGAAAATTTCTCTTGCAGCCCGGTAAAACATAAAACGGCCATAACTGAATGTATGCACAAACCTTTAAGACATACCGCAAGAAAAAGCACAATACCGACAGAAATCAAAACTAATGTTGCTTGTTACTTATTCTGGTTATGTCTGGCACTGACTTTTTATTTTCCTTTCCACATTCTCTAAGGCATAATTGAATGAGTTGTTTAGACACAAATTAATCTTTCATCTAAGTAACCAATGAAATTGTTTTTCTACATTGAAATGGCATGAATGCAACATGTCTTCGTGGTAATGTGATGGGATCTGCATTATTTCCTGAATGTCTGGAGACACAGATGGTGAGCCCCTGGTGTGACTTGTGACATCACAAGGGTCACAACACTTATTTTTATTGGACAGAATGTTATTGATACCAAAGTTTTTATTAAAAGATTATAACCTTATTGCCTGGTCATATTTTGTACTGCATATACACATTTTGGAAGTACATAGTTAAAATGTAAATCTGTATTCACACCCGCATTTCTCAATATTTTGCGGCGTTGGACACAGTGACACATTTGATATAGCAACAGTTTTGTTTTTGCAGAGGGAATACATTAAAATGTAATAAAGGGCCATGCAGCCCGTGCTATGTTCGTTGGTATAGTCAAGATAAGAAGCGTAAAACAATTAAGAAATGGTACTGTGTGTTCTATTGTGTGTTGCCCAGCAATTCGTCCCACAGTTTGATCTGTGTGTTGTGTGTAAACATCATTATATTTTGAACAAACAGTTCTGCTGGAATACTACCCAACTCCAGATTTACAGAGTGTCTGTTTCTCTGTGGTAATTTGATTAAACACAACCATAGGAAAAGGCACCATATAGGCAAAATATCAATAGAAAAAGAATATGATTCAAATCTGATTTTGACGCATGGAATTTCAAAAACGCCCCTTCAATATTCTGTAAAAATGCAGTTTATATTATGATACAGGGATGCATATTCCTAGACAAAATTACAATAAATCCTATTACACACTGTGAACCCGAGGGTCTTACAAATTGTGAGAATGTATGGCATGAAGCTGGTATGGAGTAAAGGGGCGCTATAATACAACATTTTAATCAGGTCGCCACCTGTTCCCGGACATGTGCTGTGTTTTTTCCATTAGGCCTGCGACCGTGACTTATTCAGTCAGCGCTAAGGACTGGAACAATACATTTTCCCCATGTCTAGTCCCTCTCATCGTCAGCCATCGCTGGGTCCACCGTTTCAGAGGGCCTGTGGCCCGGTGCGGTGACCGAGGCGGTGCACTGACCGGATCCCACGTCCCCTCCGAGCCGTCGCCGCTCGTGCCCGCGCGGTTAAGGGGCGTGTGCGCACTCCCGAGACACCAGGAAATATGGCGGCGCTCATGACTCTCAGTCAGGTAACATCTCTCAGTAGCGCAAGAAAAGTCTCAAATTTTACTACTGGTCATTATCAAGTGACCGTGACGGTCCGTGTATTGTCTCGCCACATTACTACTTTATAAGCTTCGTGAATATTGGCTAGTGGAACCGTATTAGCAACCTTTCGTTGAAAGGTAACATGGTTTGCTAACGTTATGTTAACTACGTTAAGGATAGCAAAGTTACTGCAACGTTAACTACGTTATAATGGAATAAGGAAGCTACGAGTGGAAGGAAAGTAACGTTAGTAACGTTAGCAGCGAGGATGGTGCTAATGAAAATAACAACATGTCTTACCAGTAGCTAAAGCAGAACAAAAACAACCTTTTTATTTGGCTACCGTTAGCCATCAAGCTGTGTTTATCTATCTTTAACGTTACCTATTTTGGACTAACTGAACGACGTACAGTCTGTTAAAGTTATAGCTATTTCCAGCTTTCTAACAACTTCATTTGGTTTATGTGCTAGCTGACACACCTTCTTGTAACTCAGCTGGTGGTGTATTTATCTCCTGTCTCCAGTTATCAAGTGGAGTCCCTGCCTATGAGAGCTATTATAGACAGGTAAGTGATTTCCACTCCAGCTCATCTAGTGTTCATTCATCTGATTATTGTCGGTCACATGAAATCAGTGAGTAACCAAAGTCATGGTTGCGGCATCCACTTGTTTTGTTGTTGATTCTTTGTAGCTTGATCCAGGAAACACAGGCAAGATATCGTCTGGAGATGCAGCTCAGTTCCTTAAGAAGTCCGGGCTGTCAGACAGTACACTGGGGAAGGTGGGTCACACACTCATGCGGCTTACATAAACACGCAAGAATACACTCATATATTTGGTCAATAGCATCTGAACTGTTTTTTTTTCCCTCAGATTTGGGATTTGGCAGATTCAGAGAGAAAAGGCTATTTGGATAAGCGGGTAACGTTTCTCTTCCCTTGAATTTCTCTGTAGATCTGCTGTGATTGGTAATACTGATGCGCACATAAAATAACTGGTTTTCCTTGCTCTCTTCCTCTTTTCAGGGTTTCTTCATAGCTTTGAGACTGGTGGCCTCAGCACAGGGTGGAAATGACATCAGCCTCAATAACCTCAACCAAAACTTAGCTGCGCCCATATTTGTAAGTGATAACCTGACTCTCCTGACAATTGCAATATCCAGTGATGTGATAGGGAACGTCTTGAGCGGAGAAAAACTGCTTCTGTAGCTTATATGAGAAATTAATGGTCATTGAATGTCTCAGAAAGTGATATTGTAAGGTCAAAATTGCATGCCTGTCTTTTTCCCATCTTCATACAGTTGTTACTGTGCTTGTCTGCTCTGATTGTTTGTATCCTGTACCCACTCCATTGTTTACAGAAAGACACCAGCAGCCCATTAAGTGTTTCGACGACAGGGCCTGACTCTCAGTGGGCAATTAGGGTGAGTTGAAACCATTTGTCGAGAACATTCTTGAGGATATAAGGAAATCAAATTTGTTACGTCACCTAAACTTGAGGTTTTTCTTTTTCTTCTACAGCCTGACGAAAAAGGGAAGTTTGAGGCCATTTTTGAGAGTCTGTCCCCTGTAAATGGCCTCCTCCCCGGAGATAAAGTCAAGCCAATTTTGATAAATTCCAAGCTACCTCTGGATGTGTTAGGAAAGGTGATATTACATGTTACAGTGACATAACACATATTGCTGTTGCACAGTCGTGTCTAACATTGCAAAGTTAACAATTGAAAGCACTATATCTTGTTCATTTTTTTGCTTACCTAATGTTTCTGTAGATTTGGGACCTAAGTGATGTAGACAAAGATGGACATTTGGACAAAGAAGAATTCACAGTGGTAAGCTGGTACCTTGTGTTCACGTAAAGTTTTACTGTCACTCCAGAGTCATTCTGCGAAGCCAATACTTGATTTTTAAAATAAAGAAAAAAATATATAGTATTATTAATAAATGAGCTGATTTCCCATTTTCTAGGCCATGCATCTTGTGTATCGCGCCATGGAGAAGGAGCCTGTCCCAACTACCTTACCCACTTCCCTCATCCCCCCTTCTAAAAGGAAGAAGTCTGCAGGTGCTATGCCAGGTGCTGTGGCTGTGCTGCCTGCTCTGTCCGGGCTTACTGCTGGCCCGGCTGCTCTCAGAGAGTCCCTGCGAAGCACACCTCCTCTGGGCAGCGCTCTTCTGCTCAGCACCAGTGCTGTCAACCTCTCTCCAAAACCCTCCTTTAAATCGAACTCACCGGTATGTCCCCTCACCTGTGTTTCTCTTGAGGTGTTGATGTAGGCATAATAACTGCACCACTGCATTGATTAGTCTATGAGAGATGTGCTCTTTCCTAGCGGTGGGCGATATGGGTAGAATTAATATCACAATATTCTTAGGAATACATTTCCTATGTTGCTACACATCCCAATATAGAAACCATATGAAATATCACACATAAAATAATCAAACCTAATGTTCAGTGCAATGATATACTGCATTAGTATGATCCACTTTTTACATCAAACAGCTCTTCATTTGAGTAAAACAAAAACACTTTCAGTAGCTTTTAATTACAGCAGAATTTTGTGAAACAATATGCAGTTTGTTTGCGTGCTTCACTTATTGCTTTCAGTGCAGTTTCATGTTTTCCAGAGTAATCTTGCGAGGTATTAGAATGTCACTTTCTGAATGTGGCTAGTTATCGTCATAGCCTGACGTTTTAAAGAAACCAGCATTTCACGTATTCTGCTGCCAATGGGTGGACTTGTTTTGCCACATAGTTTTGAGCATTGTGAACAGCCCAGTGTGTCCAACCTTTTATAGCTGCAGGGATTTTTCGCCTGTGACTGTTGGAGAAACCGGTTTCCTTGAAAGGGAAGAGAAGCAAGACTGTTCAGACTTGTACCATGATCACCTGGCGTGGCTGTCATGACACACGTTGTGATTTCCTCTTTCCTGTTCTACCACTTCTCTACTTTTTTCCTTCTTTAATTGCCAGTCCAATTGCCATTTCCCCATATTTATATTTTCTGTGTAACTTACCCATACCAGATTTCTCAGAACACAATTTTCTTGTATGTGCTATCGCTTGCATTAGCTCATTTAGTTACAGCAGCTTGAGTTTTAGTTTGAATGTGTGTGATAGGTTGGTGACAAATCATCATGTTGTTTGTAGTAAGCAACTGCTTACTGCAGTTGATAAGAAATCCAGTACATTTTTATTCAGGGTAGGACTGTTTGACATTGTTTGGCAAGACCTTTTGGTACAGTATATAGGACATGTTTTCCCCATTGGTCACCGTGTGCAGTTCATTTTTACTTTAAACCAGTATAATACGAAAATACCACCTGGTATTTAAAAAAAACAAACTATTGCTCTTAAGATTTTAGCAGATGTTGTCTCCCTCATCTGAAATCAGAAATGTTGTCTTTTGGTAATTCCAGCCAGTGGTGAACTGGGTGGTACCGGTGGCTGACAGGGAGAGATATGATGACCTCTTCAAGAAAACAGACACCGACAACGACGGCCTTGTTAATGGAACTGAGGTCATAGAGATCTTCATGTTGTCCAATCTTTCTCAGACTATGCTGGCACAGATATGGTGAGACCACAGCTCACTTCAGATTGTATTTATTTACAGATTTCTTCCTCATTAATTTTACAACACACTCTTCATATATTAAGAACATTACAGTTTCCAATTTAAGAAAACACAAGAAAATTGGGAAATGCATTCACCAATGTGACAAGACGTATATGGCATTAGCTGTTTGTTTTTTTAAGTTTTTTTCATTTTCAGGAAAAAAATGATCCCGCATAGAACCAATCTTAATAGAGCTTTTCATCATACCTAGGTACTTGAATAGGGGTGAATCACCCACACAAAGCAGAGCAAGTCCCACCAGGTTTAACTCTATAGCTCCATCTGGTGGACAGTTTATATTATATTACATTTTCACCAGAAGATGGGTGCAAAATAAGATGCAAAGGTTTGCCATATGTTGTGCCAAATGGTGATCTTTCAGAGGACATTTTTATCAGTGGACATTGGGTATTATTTCTCAGAATGAATGCAGCGTCTTACGTTTCGAGTGAAGTGTCTCCTCCTCTCTGCAGGGGACTCGCTGACACTAAACAGACAGGCAAGCTGACCCGGGAGCAGTTCTCTCTGGCAATGTATCTGATCCAGCAGAAGGCCACTAAAGGCATAGACCCTCCCTCCGCTCTAACCCCAGACATGATTCCTCCATCAGAAAGGACTGCAGCTTCAGCGGCAGGCACTGTGAGTCCTGACTTTAACCCACTTCGCCCACTGCGTCAGCTTTCAATATCCCTATTTTTTGAAATTCTTCCTATCCTCCAAAGCCAAATGTTTCACTTGCATCTTTACCTCAAGAGTCTTATGTTTTCCTGCTACTGTATGCATTTTAAATGGGGAGTTCTGTTTTCTTGCTTTTCAGCCTTGCCTTGTAAAACAGTTTTTTTATGCTTTTGCTTTTTTGAGCTTTCTTCTATCCTGTCTAACAGAGCTATGCTGGGCTTATGTCAGCTGTGAGACCTGAACTTGCTCCACTAGCTAATATGCGCAGAGTGAGTAATTCAGCTTTGTGTCACAAGGTGGCGCTTTCGTTCTGTCATATTCTCTGTCTCAGTCTGAAGCGTTAGGTGTACATAGGACCATATTCCTTGTATTATGGATTAATTCCCCAATTTATTTTCCCAACAAAGGGGAACACAGGATTTCTTAGCTCATTTTTAGTCTTTGTAACATATTTTTCATGCCTTGGATTTTCCCCATATTGTAAACTGTACTAAATGGAAAGACCTGCTGCAGTTTCATCATCAATGGTCTGTCACAGCAACCAATGTCAACTAATGTCCAGCTATTATATAGCTATTTAATGCATTTGATTACAGTAAAACAAGTAGTGTCAATTACTTTACAAGTTGTTTTACGAACATAGACTATCCAGCCTTCCACATCAAAGAAAGCCTGCTACGAACTGATTGATGTCATGAATAGAGTAAAGTCAGTTAAGCAAGAACGTTCAAAGAACAGTACAAATACATACTCTTTTGTAACTCTTACATAAGTCATTTCAAATAAATAGCTCTATTTCACAGTTCCCTTTTTGAGGTTGAACATGAAACTTAAAGCCCCCCCTTAAAGTGTAGCATGTGTTTGAGCCCTTGTAAAAGGAGAGGATTCTGGGACAGTTCTTTATATTGCGACTTGATTTGTCAAAGGCTAGATATGTTGATCACTGATATAAAAGTTCACTGTAGTGTTAAACTCTTTTGTATTCTCTTATCTTTGTGGATTTTTCTTCATTCATGTATTGTCTGGAACTCTTGCTGCCTCCCTAGCCCTGTGAGGTGTTTGTATTTCCTTCCTGTGTCTTTTGTTTTTTTTAGACATATCAGCGAGGAGCTCCTCTCTCCCCCTGTGTACCGTTCATGCCCCCTCTGCTCTCTTTCTCCCTCCTTTTTATCACCTTTCTTTATTTGAACATTTCCCCTCTTGTCCTCTTTACGCATCCATTTAATCCATTTCCCTGTCCTACCTGCTGTTGTCACTCTTTTCGTTTCTGTTCTCACCTTCTGTCACCCCTCACTTCGTCCACCGTACTTTCTTAGCCAGCTCTCCGTTTCTCTCCTCTCTCTCACTTGTCCGTCTCTGTCTCTCGCCTCAGGACAGCACCAGCTCCACGGGGTCGGCCGAGCTGACAGGCATCAAAGAGCTGGATGACCTCAGCCAGGAAATAGCTCAGCTGCAGAGGTGAGCCCCTGCACTCTGAGTAGCAGGAGGACGGATTTGTTTCTCTTCCTCTGAGATAAAGGAGAGGAGATTATAAACTTGTGTTAACCTTTTATTTCACCAGATGCTCCTATTAGATTTTTTTTTTTAATTCCAAGAAAGAAATATCGAGGAAAGCTGAGTGACCATGGCACCTTGCTTTGGGCCAGTCAGAGCATATTTTAAAGTTTGAGCCATCATTATCATGTGGACTCAAATAATTAGTATGTAACGAGGGGCGATACTCACATTATTGCAGTCGTCATGCAGGTAATCTTACATTCTTTAAAAGGTTAAATTAGAGCAAATGTAACACAATTTCCAGACCTGGCATACTAATATTTCAAATGACTAGGATATGCCTAAACTGATATACAAAAGATTTATTTTAGTGCTTCAAGTTTGCATATTGTCACAAAGGTCATGGGAGGAATACTGATCAAATGGTTGCAACAGATGCCCCATCTTTGGCTGTTTCCTTAATGTTTATTTTTCTGGAAATTCCTCCACATCATGCCAAAAGCAGCATCTAAAGACACATTTGAACCATTTCTTTGCCAATGCATACTGACGTGTACCACTTCCGGTCAAGTACAGTGACCGTCAAGTGGAATATATCTTTCTTGCGATTTACTAATGTTTTAGCCACTCATCACATGATGTCGAAAGCCTCACCAGTCTGTTTTTTCAGGCATGTTTAAAAAACACACAAAAAATAACAGGCTTTGTTAGGAAGTAATACCACCATTTGTTACTTACCTTATTCTTCTCTCATGTTTTACGCCTATAGTGAGAAATTCATTCTGGAGCAAGAGATCAGGGAAAAGGAGGAAACCATCAGACAACAAAATAGTGAAGTTCAGGTAAGGCTGCACCAAACAGTCTAAACACATATTAGTACAGTATATACACATTTGTAAACAAGGGAAACTTATGAATCCAGTTGAGACCATTTTCAAAGTGTTGTATGTTTTGAGATCCATTCAAGAAGATTTTGAACGTAACCGCTATGATGAATTAGATACAATATAGGTGGAGGGGTAACAATAGTTAGTCGCTGTGTACTCAATAGTCCCTTGATGCTTGCCACCCAAATTATACAATTTGGGGGTAAACTGGTTTGAGAGTTAATAGCTGAATAAAGACACTCAGTAGGTGTATCATGCAAACCACCAGTTTGTGTGTGTGTGTGTGTGTGTGTGTTTGGCGGACCCTCAGGAGATGCAGAATGGCTTGGACAGGGAGAGCAGCAGCCTGCAGGACCTGGAGTCGCAGAAGCAGGATGCCCAAGAACGTCTGGAGGAGATGGACCAGCAGCGCTCCAAGCTGGAGGGAATACTCAACGACATCAAGCAGAAGTGTCAGGAAGAGTCCCAGATGGTTAGAGGCGTGACCTATTAAAACAACATGCATGTATTAAAACAAGAGATGCTGTTGTATTTTCTATTGTGCTTCTGGTGACATGGAAATACACTTGCAGTTATTATCTTTTGGTGCAATCTTTTTATGCTAAGTGTATAATGCTCGGTATTTTTGGAATGCGACACCAGATATCGGTCAGATTTTAATTCAACAGAGTCTGTTGAGATGAAGGTTTCTTTAAAGGAAAATGCTGCACTTTATTCATTTTTTACTCTTATCAAGTGTTATAAAATACTCTAGCTGTTTATGTGTTTTGCTTGCTCGGGTTTTTGGGAAAATCACTTACATTTTAGGAGGTAACCTATTGCATTGCTGATTCTTTTGAGGCCAATAAGTAAAAAGTATGATTTTTAAAGTAAGAATAATAAGGACCACTGTCTTACTGTAATGCCAACCTTTGTATTTTTCTTGTATCCTCTTGAGAACAAACTTTAAAATTCTGATTTGAGCTGTCCTAATGAGAAACCCGAGTCTGATAAGATACTGTTAAACTGTTACACAACTGATGAGGGCACAAATATAAAAGTTTTTTTTCTGCCGTCACCCTCCAGATCTCGTCCCTGCAGAGCCAGATCCGCTCGCAGGAGACCGACCTCAGGAGCCAGGAGGATGAACTGAGCCGCACCAAGGTGGACCTGAGCCGGCTGCAGGAGGAGGAGGCCATGCTGGAGCAGAGCCTCCTCTCTGGTCGTGTCCAGCTGGACAGCATCGTTAAGTCGCTCAAAACCACTCAGGAAGAGATCAACCAGGTCAGTGCAGACGGAGGAACTACAGGTTACTTGGATGTTCTGCCACTTTTGGCCAATAAGCTGATCAACTCAGTTTTGTGTGGGATAAAGGTTGGGGTTAGGTTGTGAAGTTGATACAAGTTAAGCTCTGGATATCCAGTCACAATACCGACTTCCCTGTGGAGGTATGTTTATGTACTATCTGTGGAATTTGTATTGGGTTGCTATCAAGCTGACAAATTGGAATTACTAAAAAATAAATCAATGTTCAGGTAGCAGTGTGCGAATTCGGCTTTTGCTTTTAAAAGCAAATCCATAGTAGCTTACTCATTTCTGCCCGGTGGGAAATTCTCCAGTGTTGAACAGCTCTGAAACATGTTTTAAAGATGGTAAAGGAAATCTGATCAATGTATTTTATGGAATTCAGATACGGATTAAACATTCCTTTATGTGTTTTTAGGCTCGCAGTAAGCTGTTACTGATCCAGGAGAGCCAAAAGGAGATGACCAAGACCATTGAGCAGTACAACAGCTCTTTGAGCGACATCAACGGAGGAAACTTTAGCAACCTGCCGGACTTAAGTGAAGGGTTTGCTGAGAAGGAAAACGGAGGTTTCAGAAGTGCGGTGAGGAGATCATGAATAGATTTCACCACAAGAATTTAGCCAAGAATCCCGAAACTTTAATCACCTTTCCTCCTAATGATCTTTGTGCCAATTTTTTATTCCTACCCCCTAAAAGTAGCACTTTTACTTTACTTCTCCTAATTTGCCTGTTTCAAGGCTATTCAGATGGATGACGAATGTTATGTAGTTCCAAAAGTTTTTAGTTTGTACTTATTTTCCTTTTGGATAGGGACCTTATGCCATACATTACCACGCTTTTTTTCAGTGTATTTAGAAAGTGAACAAGCTGTTTTTATAACTGGCTCACTGTGTTCTGCTGTACCATAGTTACACACATATGTTTTGTGTGCATAGGCAAGACTTGACTATTAATACATGTATTGATTTGTTTATTTTCTGGATTCATTCATCAGGATGACTCTTTCAAATCAAAGATAGCCATGTTCAACAACAGGAGTGTTAAGGAGCCTCCAGCAGACCCCTTCCAGACAGAGGACCCCTTCAAGTCCGACCTCTTCAAAGGTCTGAATACCTCCGTGTATCTTTTTAGTCATTTACTCCTGTATTTCTGTAAGGATCGAGGTCATTCCCTGCTGTGCCAGCTGTTGGTACCAGCTTGCTGGTAATCACCTTGACTCATTTTTTTTCCCTGTGAATGAGCATCTCCACTAAATACCTGAAATCTACCTAAATTAAAGGTGCCAAATTGTGGTGTTTTAATGAAATGAAAATGTTTGTTGTATGTTCCAGTCTGTTGGAATTCATGCTGTGGAACAAATCAAAGAAAGCTGTGATTATCTCTTTTTAGAGGCTGAAGATGATTGAAGTGCATACCCATCTACGACAGTTGCTCTCCTCTCACGGTCTTTTTCTAGATCCATTTGGAGGAGATCCATTCAAAGAAAGTGATCCCTTCAAAGGCACCTCAGCTGAGGATTTTTTTAAGAGAACAGACAATTCAGACCTGTTTGGATCCTCAGACCCCTTCAGTAGAAAACCCACACTGCCAGCGAAGGTATGGAACGCCTCTTTGTTTTACCACTCACGTGATGTTTGTTGGAAGTGCTGATCATGGTTCTTTTGTTTGCAACATGACTGTGAGAAAACTCTTTTGTCTATGTTTAGTTTTCAGTGCTGATAGAAACAAGCTCTGGCATGTCTTCACTATTGTAGATAAATGGAAAAGCAAACCAGTACTACAAAGAGATTTCTAATGGTTCTACCGACGTGACCTGTGTGTGTGTGTGTGTGTGTGTGTGTGTGTATTTAAAGAAAAATCTTTTGAATAGCTTGCTTACTGTACTTGTGCTTTGCCCCCTTTTTTTTTATCAGCCAAGTGTCTTCAGCAGTGGTGACCCTTTCACATCAAGCAGCCCAAAACCAAAGGATTCAGGTACGTTGCTGGTCACGAGCATCATAGGATGTCAGTACATAGAGAGAGATTTTACTCTGGGTCTTTTCCGTGGCAAATGTAAAGATTAACCTGAGGTAGTATTTGTTTCTGCCAAAACATTTAGTTCTTTCTGGACTTGTTGCCTTTATATCATTTTGCAAATAGTCATAAGGTTTCTCAGATGATTGTTTTTCCAATTTTCTATATTGTAGTACATACTTAGAATAGGTTGCCAAAGATTCGATATTTGTATTTGTTCGTTTCAGTTTTTTTGGAGATGTAGGTTGTATATTTTCTTCTCTTATCGCAATTACTGCAGTTAGGAAGGTAAGATGTGATGATACTCCAGTAGAACGTACTATACGTTGACTTCTTGCCATGTCAAATAAAAGCGCAAACGCATAGTCATAGTCACATTTTCCATGCAGATTACCCAGAATGTGACTCTATTAACTGACATCTGAACGTGAAACACGTCTCAAAGAGTCATTCTTTGCCATTCTGGGTGACATGTTAGATTTAGATTTTATTTTTGGGGGCATCAGGGGCAAACAATTTTTACTCCCTGTGGCTTCAATTTTTCCTGTGGTTTAGGGCTATTTTTAGTCGAGTACCTACGCATTTAACTACTGGCCAACTAAAAATACTCCCCCTACCCTGGAAAAACAGGAGGCTTGCAGGAGCCAAACATAACAGAAACTGTGACTGCTGCTCCTGCTCAACTAGAATACACTGCCACTCCTTTAACCAGTTCTCTGCTGCCTCTGTCCTGTCTTTATATCTGCTGCTATTGAACTGCTCTGCCTCATTCGGTACGGAAGTTGTTTTAAGTTAGTGGCTACCTCTGGTCAATGCTCTGCCCTGCTACACACCTTCAGAAGAACACAGAGGCAACTGTAGGCCTGAGCTGAGTTACTGTGTGTAAAAGAAAACACTGCATACTTCACATGAATGGGGTCTCTTGTGGTTGCACACTCACAACAAACATATTCTATTACAATGTTTTGTTTTTTCACTGTAACCATCTGCAGTTTGCTGTTTTTTTTCATTAAGTGGCATACCGCTGAGCTTCAAAACAACCCGGGCACAGTTCTGGTTAACAGTACACCAACTGACGCCTTTAATTAGCTGATCAGATGCATACGTCAGGTTAAACAAAACCTCTGCTCTCCAGGTTTTTGCGAAACGTCACGGAAAATTAAATGGTCATGCCACTTTCCCCTCTCTGAAAATAGCATCCAGGCCCTTTCAGAATAAGCAAGATGCAAAGATCATTTTGAATATGTGGTTTGGAGTTGAAATTCATTATAGTTTCTGGCTCTTTCCATAAACGTATTAAAATGTTCCAAATGCATTTCAATGTCCTCTTGTCACAGATGTGTTTGGGACAGCGGACCCCTTTAGAAGCAACTCTTTTGCAAGCAAGGGGGGTGGATTTGCCAACTTTAGTCAGATGTCAAAGGTAAGCTCTGGAGACTGTTCGAGTTATGAATCAGTTGCACCACCAGTTGCATCATTTTCCACTTAAGCTGTAGAAAGCTGTGTTGTTAATTTTACTCATCATGAGTGATTTCTTATTTTTCTGCCAATTTATCACATTTATGAAAACAGTTTCTTTGGTATGAGGCCAGAGGTTTCAGATTTTGGCTGACATTTTGTTGGAAGTTGAAGGATTTTTTTTGTCTCTTCCCTTGTGTGTGAACAGAAGTCGGACAACCCTGTACTCCCATCAAAGAAAAATGTGCCTAACCGGCCTGCACCCCCTTATGGTAAGCCCTGATTTTGTGTGTGTGTGCTTGAACATGATTGTGCTTGCAGCTTAACTTGACATTAATGGTTCAGTGATTTTGTTAGTTTAAACTAGCTGAAATTAATACAGTTTATCATGGCAATGTTGTCAGTGCCACATTACAAGATGTCTAACTTGTCACAGAAATGTAGTGGCAGCAACATCAGGGTAAGGAGTGTGATTGAATGTTGACCTACTAAAAATGCATTTTTGTCCCCTGATGGTATGCGGAAAAAAATGACTTCCCTGTTGAGCTGTGAGCTGCAGAGAAAGTAATTCTTTTGAAGTTGTGAACAGCTGTTGGTGGAGTACTCTGGGTTTACAGAGTGATGTGCCCTTATTAGTGCTATTAAGACAGTCATGTATTTTTGTCTCCAACTGTTTAAATAGCCAGTGCAGTGTTAAGTTAAACTTGAGCAGTGTGATAAGACTGAGAACTACTTTTTTTCTGTGCATTTAGCCTCATGTTCATCATGTTTTTCTGTGTGTACGTTCACATAGTCACCCACCACGCACAGGCCATGCCCAGCACGTGCCCTTCCGCTGTGACCTTGCACATATTCTTTTAGCAGAAGCCACAGCGTGGGAAATTTGGTGTTCCCCTTTGCTTTACCACACAGAGAGGGGTAGAAATGAGTGCCATAGTTAGCTAGCAAGCTAGCTCCAGAGATGTGCCTCATACAAAATGGGGAAGTGAGAGCCCCACTCTCACTAAAGTCATGGGCTTTTCACAATGCCTGCCTCACAGGGACATTTGCACAACAAATTTTGGCCCAGTTAGAAGGTGTAATTTAGCTTTTTGCCTACAACTTTTCAGGGATTTGTTAATGAGTATAATGTGCAGTTAGTTGTTTTAATTGAGCAATAGTTGGTATTGCTACTGTTGTTCTTAATTAGACAGTGTTTGCTCAAAGCCCTTCAATAACCAGATACAGCCAATGTGGCACTGTTGCACAAAGTTCGAGAGATGAATAATTATGGCCACATTATAATACCGTCAATATATGAAATGTCTTCAAAGCTTACTGTAGACAAGGGTGGGTCTTTTACAATTGTGTTCCAAAAAAGCCACACTTTGCTTGTTAAGCTTCAATGCTTCAGTGAGTCTTACTCAAAAAATGTGGTTAACACATTTTTGAACCAATATCGCTTTCACCCGGGTGACTACTCTGCATGCCATCAGCTTAAAGCTGTTGGCGTCCTGTGAATATTTAACACAATATTACACATTAGCCTTTAAAGTGTGTTTTCCCATGGGGCCACCAGTTGTTAGCATCTGATGTGAAGCCACTAACGTGTGTCATCTTATGGGCATTTTGTGTTTATTTAAATGTCTTCCTTCTCCAGTAGGTATGCTCAGTTTGACTGCATCAGAGCCCTTCCAGAACAATTGCTCCACAGCAGACAGTAAAGACTCTTTTGTTACGACACACATGAGTAAAGCATCCAAAGACTGTCCTGTGCGTTCTGCAGATTTTGGCTCTGTAAGTGGAGTCTACTTAGAGTTTGCTGTTGAGTATCAAGTATCTTTGTCTGCATGAGCTGCTGATCTCATGATCTCACACTTCAGATTGTATATCTAAAGGCTGTCTGTCACTGGGCCTCATTCTCTTAGCTTTCCCTCCCAGTGACATTAGCAAGCGATCACAGGACCATCGTGCTTACTGGCTGTTGACTAACAACTGACAGAACATCTTTTAAGTGCTTTTTAAGGGTTTGGTGTGGAAGGAAATTAAATGTTTACATGACTGACTTGGACAGTCCCCCCGTACATGTGTCCGTCTGGTCGATCGTTGCCTCCGTCCGCCTGGCAAATGGGCTTTTGCATGCTTGCTGTTGTCTCTGGCTTCAGCCTTTTACAGGAAGTCATGATTTATACGCTTAGTCAGCGAGTTAGTGAACTTGCCTGGTCAGGTAGCACTCAAGGAGCATTTTTCAAGTCTTGAAGTACAAACTTAAGGCTTATTTGCTGTCAAAGAACGATATGCCTAGAAGCAGAACACAACAGAGTAAATCTGCCTTTTTGTCCTCCGTCTTCCGCTTCTTTGCCATCGTGTACAGCCCAACGGCTGAGCGTGCTCTCAAGTGGAGAGATGATGCATGGCAGCTTTTTGTGTCTGGTTTCATTTGACATGACATGAATTTATTTCATCCCTCATGCCAGCATGACAGTTGTGAAAGGGATTTGTGTTTTTTTTTGTTTGTTTTTTTTAAATCGAGCTCTGTATTGTAATTTTTGTTTTTCTGCCAGGATCTGAATATGTCAAGGTAAGACTGTACAAGGGTGTGGTGGTCGATCCTTCTCATGTGAAAAACCTGTCTGCACTGCATAATCGGAGTATGGTTATTCATGAGCCGATTCTTTTCAAAAACTATCTGATTGATCCAAGCACTGAATGTTTACGGTAAATATGTGACCAGCAATATATGGCACTAGTATACTCAAGAGTATTGTGTAGGAATCTTTTTGTTTTAGTGTTGCTTTCATGGCTTTTTTTTTATGTGACGTCCAAGTGAAATCAAAACGCCTATATTTTTGCATTTATTTTTCTCAATTCCCTGCCATATATCAAATAATTTCAGTTATGTTTGACGTAGTTTTTGCCGTTCTGCCTAATTAGAAGCATTTTGATTTTAAATTTGCATCCACTGTTCTTGCTTTCACCCAGTAAGTTCTCTCTAGTTGTGTTGACATTTGAGCCTGCAGCTCTGCGTTTTTGTCCACATCTAATGTTTGTTTGTCTGCTTCAGTTTGGAAGTGAGATCCAGCAGCTGGAGTGGGCCAAGCGTGAGAGCGAGCGTGAGGAGCAGGAGAGGCTGAGGAGGCTGCGGCTCCAGCAGCAGCAGGACCTGGAGCTGGCCATCGCTCTCAGCAGGGCCAACATGCCCAGCTCCTAACCAGGCATGCCCCCACCACAGCTTCTTCCTCCTGTCTTAACAGTCCTCCGTCCGCAAGCTAATGACAACAGCTCCAACACTGGCCCGACATGACTAGCAGCCCCTGTTACCAATTTGTTTAAGAGACCAGTGTTTCTCCAGCCATGACTGGACTCATGTCAAATGACTCCACATTTAGCAACCAGTTAAGGTTCATCGCTCCCAAACTACATGGCAACTATAATCAGGGACAATACGGAGCCACTTGATTTAAGCCTGGCTTCGTCCTGCAAGAACATAGTGATTTAACCCAACCCCGAACCAGCAGGGTACTCAGCGACAGCCTACATCTTGCTCCATATGTTGTTGTGGCTAATCACCCTGACTTATCCAAAAGCCTTTCTGTTGCAAGAAAAATAACCTTTTAAGAATATCTGACTTTTATTTATATGCAAAAGCAATGAATCTATGGTGTATGAAGTACTTGTAAAATGACCTGTATAAACTGTTTTCTATAACCTTTAATTACTCAGAAAAAATTCATATTGAAAGTCAAACCATATACGCAAACTACTCTGTTGGCCTATGATTGAGTTTGTCCAATTTTAAATGTTTTTTTTTTAAAGAAACTCCTTCATGTACTGTAAATATTGTTAGATGATGGTTTTATGTACAAGCCTTGGAAGAGCGGAGTCCATCTAAACAAACCTGTCTTAAAGGACTGGAGCTTTAGTGATCAGATGGCAGGATTCATATTTTAATTTTAAATGTTACAAGTGTTTCTTGCCATTCATGCCTGCATATGACTATTTATGGCCTTAAAGTAAATGGATTGAAGAAATGTTTAAATATAATCAAACCCTCAGCATGGATATACATGTCAAAGTAAAAATATGATGTTTCAGGAATCCCTGATAAGCATTTTAGTCCTAATGTAGCTTTGGTTATATATGATATTTGCCCAGTAACATCGGGCGCCTCTTGTATTTACAAGAATTCAGATGCTAGCGATAATCATTGAGGTCTTCCTTTCTTATGAACAAAGTTCAGTCCACCTGGAGCCCTGTTGCTCCATCCGTCTGATGTCAACAGCTTGTGTTTATCAGTAGGTGCTCTTGTTGTAACGCCCATACAACTTGCACTCCCATACAACTAAAAGCCTCTATAAAATGGAAATAGTGTAAGCTACATTGTTTATACTGGTGCTGTTAAACTTAGCCGTGTCCTTTTTAAATCTTCACACTACCACTGATGCACAGTGACATCTGCTTCCTACTTTTTGCCTTTCTCTCAACCCTCAAATCAAACATTGGATCTTTTTTTCCCCCTGTGCATTTCTGTTCATTAATGTCTTATGATCCAGATTGAGAACATTTGTTTAAATGCCTTAATATATTTCATCCTAGTAATTAATTAACACTAATCAGGTTTATTCGGCACATAATATATGCACTGTATATTCCAGAGTTTACTGAAGTGTACAGTGACAGCGCCTTATTTATCAACATATCAACATTGTAACATGTAATATTGCAACGTATGTATGTGATTATAAAAGAATCTCAAAACTGTAACTTTTTAATTGAATAAAAGTGATTTCTAACATTTCTGAAACAAGGTAAGTCTTGTTATTTTAATAAAATATTGTGCCAACGACCGCAGACAGAAGTGACCCAGTTACAAGTCACAGCAGGAAATAGTTTGATTTTAAAATAAATGTATCTGCAGTGAATATAAACTCTTCATACTGTAGAGTGGCTCATGGAACAGTAGCTCAGCATTGCACAGACATGGTCTGTTATTAAGGGGGAACTTCTTAGATCTTAATGTGATACCTGTAAAAATATCTCCTATCAAAAAAATGTGCAGATGTAAATAAATGTAAGATGGATTGCTTCTATCTTGTAGTTCTGCATTGATATTGGAACAAAAAAGTGAAATGAGAGTGATACATTTGCATTCACCACTAAAGATATTTTTTACCTTGTGTACTTCCTCTTTTTTTTTTTTTTTTTTAATAAAATATTTAGATAAATTCTAGTAAGTGTTGAACAACATGTCTGAGTCACATTCAGCTTGTGCATGTTATTGGTATGGGTGAGTTTAAGATGTAAGATAACAGTTGACACCACCTTTGATGAAAGGCGTAGTGTTATCAAGTTATTTTTAAAGTTCTAACACTGTCAACAGAAAGAAGAGTATCGTGTCAATAACCAACCATGCATTTGAACAGAAATGTTTGTATTGTATCTACTTTTTAAAGTGCCATCTGGGTTTGATACGTCAACTCAATGCAGCCTTTGATGCGGGAGAAATAAATGCTCTCTGACACCATGCAGACATAATATGCTTGGACTCAGATACTTTGAAACTGCAGTGACTCTGTGTAATTGTAGTATTAAGGCCCTTTGATGTCCTACTATAATTTCTACCCATCAGAAAGGGAGTCTAAGGGCTCCCTGATGAGGGTTTGCTGTGCCCCTCTGTCCAGACGGCTGCCGGCTCACTCTGTAATTATGGAAATGGAGTGTTTGTATTTATAGGCTAAGCCCACAAGCGGCTGCCCTTCTCTGTCTTGCAGCTGCAAAACATCACAGTGGAAATCAAGTGTCCATGTTTTAAATTAAAGTGGGTATGCCATGGCAACATGTATAACCTATTCAGTGTAACTGATCTGATGGTCTGCAGGTCTGCTGCACCGACTTAGCCTGGTAGTAAGCACAGTATGAAACCTGTTGAGTGGGTGGATGTGGTGTAAACAAGACGTATCTGGCAAAGCATGCATGAAAAGTAAAGAGTTCACCAGGCAAAAGTTCAATTTCATTGTTTTTAATATTTACAATAAATACATTACAGTATAAAATCCATGTACATATTTATATAAATTTAAGTGAAAAATAATGCACAAGACATCAAGCCCTGATAGTGAACAGAGGGACTGGATCCAAGAGTTTCACACAAGGAGAAAGCATCAACTCCAAATAGGGAAAAGCCATAAAATAAAACAGTTCAGGCCATTCAGACATTGAGGCAGTTTAAATAAAACATTGTCTTTGCACATGTTAAAACTGTATGTGCATCTCACTCTTGTCAACAAGAACATGTAGCCTACTATTTTGTGGCCATGGTGTTCTGTCACGAAGAGTTTTACAGTAGCACAGTGATAGAAAGGCACTTTTGTGTCAAACACAGCATTCCAGTTCTGTCAAAGAAGAGTAGTATATACAGGGCCAGCCCCTTCTTGGTCTGCCTGCTCTAAAGCAAACAAAGCTTTTCTAAAGCTTTTCTAGAACCAAAGTAGTACCAGCTACGTTATTAGAAAATAATAGCACAAACTTTTTAATTCAATATTATATATATATATATAAAAAAAAAACTTTGGTCATGTGGAGAACTATTTAAATAAAAAAATACATCAGTTGAA
>CM022487.1:19735936-19816169 GCA_011952105.1 Coreoperca whiteheadi
CTCCCCCCCATGAACCCCAAGTCCTTATGTGGGCCCCTTCACATGTGTCTCTTCATGTGCAGTGCCAGGTGGTCAGACCTGGAGAAGGCGCGTTCACACAGGTGGCACTGGAAGGGCCTGTGTCCTGTGTGTTTGCGGAAATGACGGGTCAGCTCGTCGGAGCGGGCGAATTTCCATCCACAGCCTTCCCAGCTGCAGTGGTACGGCTTCTCACCTGCGAGGACAGAGGAATGGAAGATTATGAGCCTGTGCTGAAAAGGGGAAACGGTGTTTGTTTGTTTTTTTAGTCCGTGCGTAATTGCGCACACACGTTATTTATCATGTAGGATAGGGGCTCAAACTTACCGGTGTGAGTTCGGAGGTGTGCCTTCAGGTGTGAGCTCTTGGTGTAGGTCTTTCCGCAGCCAGCGAAGGTGCAGGTGTGCGTGGCTGTGCGCTTCCGCGGCCATGTGCGCCGACCTCTCTTTGGTTTGGACTCCAGCAGCTCGAGGGGAGATGAGGGCGGTGTGAGCATCACCCTCTGCGCGCCTGGCTGCAGGCTGAGACCTTCGTCGTACATGCCAAAGGCAGTGTGTGGAGCGTGGTAAGACATCTGCATCTGGGGCGCCTGAGGGTGGTGCGGGAAACCCGCCGGTGTGTGATACTTCTGTGAGAAGTTCATGGGCTGGCACAGCTGTGCGTGGCAGTCCGAAGCTCCCTGGTCATCGGGGCTGAGAGGCGGGGTCATGTTGCTGGCTGCCCGGGGGGAGATGGCCACCCGCGGCTGCTCGAAGGACATCATGCACGAAACGTTCCCTTCTTGCTTGATTTTGCTGCAGCTTTGGGGCACCATGCCCAAAACGGGACCGTAACCGTCCATGGGTGGCTCCACTTTGATGTCCTGGCGGGGAAACTGCACTGTGTTGACATAAAATCCCCCCTGAACACCAGGGTTGCGTGTAATGCCATAGTTGCCGGGTCCTTCGGAGCGGAGCAGCTCTGTCATGAGGCTGGAGCCGTACGGGGGCGGCGGGGAGCGGTGGTCATCTCCTGGGTAGGATGGCACCGAGTTTCCCGTCGTGTACATGCTGGGGTCAACTGTGCCCACAAATTCCGCCGCGCTGTCTGAGCCAGTCGTGTTGGCGAGAATAAAATCCAGATCCAAATAATTACTCAGATCCTCGTCGTCCTTTCTGCTGTGATTGTCCAGGTTGTGTACCATTTCAAGCATGGAGCAGCTGGTGGAGACTAGTTTCTCCATCTCGCCTTTCCACTTCTGAAAGAATAAAAAGATATGATTAGATACACGTATAATGTTACTGTATTATAAAATGCTGTATGAGAGATTGCAGATGATATCCAACCGAACAAATCATTCAGCCTAATAGGCTGCTGAGTATTATTTTCTTAAAATAAGTTATGTTTTCGTTTTTTCCTAAAGCAAATAAATTCGTTCAAGCAACTATTCAATATATTCATATTACAATCCTGATCCAAACAGGTGAGACAAAGTGACATATAATCCAACTCAGGAATTTCCACAGCTTTTATAACATAATACTCTTGTATTATCAAATGTTTTAACTTACGTTTTCCCAGGTTCTCTCTCTTTGGTTTGAGAATGTCGAGAACGACGGTAGCATCACTCCGGATAAGGCCATCGTTTGGTGAAATAATAACTATCTCTTGTCGAAGTCGCGTTGTGCAGAGCGGCAGCCGCACCAGAGTCTGTGCGCCTATTTCACTCTTCACAGCTGCGCTCCGAAGACATGGACAAGTTTAAAAGTGGTAGGAGGTCCTTCAAACCTTATAACTCTCTAACCCGAGTACGCCTGGCCAATTGTGAGAGCTCAGGAAACAACGTACAAGTTTGGTAAATTTAGCTCTTTATAAAGCGGCTCCTGCAGGCAGCGGGGCTCAGTGCGCTGTGTGACAGGCAGGGCAGCGCAGAGGCGCCTATAAAGTGCAGGACCTCCTCCAGGGGCTGACGCAAACACTCAACAGACCAACCCACCTGAGCTAGAGTTGGAAACAAGTTGCTGGCAAATTACAAACACACGGACAATACAGCAACCATACTTACGTAATATGCTGAAACGAAGAAGCCTAATGACATAAACTGCATGAGGCCAAGACGCACCAATAACTTAATATAAAGGCTGTCAGTACTTCAGTTAATAACCACAACGCAAAGGAGATATGGCTTTCTTGATGAACAGTAATAATAAAATATAATTAGATTCAGAGTACTTGGTAAAAACTCTAGAAGGAAAGACATGGAACTAAGAAATGCTCTTGAGTAAAAGGCAGGCTATTGAGTTAATGGCACAGAAATCTAAAAGTAGCCTACCAAAAGGTCAAACTTTATATTTTGGAGTTTTTGTCAATTCTTCCATGTGATTGCACCATTTAATCTCAGGCCTCAAATACATTTCTGTTCTTGTTTTCTATGTTTTCTCTCTTTTATAAGGACAAATGCTCTAAAATCAGGTCTGGGCTCCCTTTAAACTTTCAATTTGATGTTTATATTAACGCCTCTACAAACGTTTTGCATATCAAAAAAACATTTCAAAAACGTTTAAAATAATGCAGTATACTGTGTCTAGGCCTACAGATAAAGGCTTTCTCTGCCGTGTAGGTGCTGCTGCCTACCTGTTTTGCGCGGCTCGCCCTCGGCTCATTATCATTAATGGAAGATGGTTTTGTTCGCTCACAGCCGGCTTGTCCAAACAGGCGCCAGGGTCGTCTGCAACGGTTTTCATGGCTTTTTAACTCTCTAACCACTCGTGGTGTAAACATGATTTAAGTTGAAGTCCCATTCAGGTGTAAATGACGGACGCGGGGGCTGCGGTGTCGAATTTACATCACAAGTCCTGTCTGCTTACTATATCTGCTGAGGAATCTGGTTTCTGACTGGAGACAATCACATTGTTTCCTCACCAGGAATCCTCTGGCTCCAGAAGTCATTAGGTTGAACTGTAACTCCGGACTTTGTATCAGTTTAAAATCCTTAATACATGTAAAAAAATATATTGTTTCTTGATGTAAGGCCACTCACCTGAACTTGAATTTTGATCTCGATTCTAAATCATCCTGGCATCCCTCTGCACATCACTTCCATAAGCAATGAAATACGTCATTTATGTATAAATTCCCAAACAAATAAAGAATATCTAAAATGTAAAGGTAGCAGTACCACCACAGTGTTAAAATGCCCTTTGCATTCAAAGTTTCTCTCGAGTTAAAGTACACAAGTATTAACCACAAAATGTAGCAAGAATCAAAAGTAAAAGTACTTATGCAGGCAGAATGGCCCTTTCAGCATTATGCTTTCATACGTTCTATTTACTTTCTATTATTATTGATGCATTCTCATGTAAGCAGCCATTTAGGCTATCTTTTCATGGAGCTATTTTTTTTTACTATGTCATATACTGTTGGGATTGTTTAATCCACTTTATAGGTTTTATCTTAAGCTGCCTGGTGAGAAGTATCTGTCTAGAATGTGCAATAATTACCTCTTAAATTTAGTGCAGTCACAGTATAAAGGAATATAACATGGACGTTTTCAAGTAAAGTCCAAGTACATCAGAATTGTACTTCAGTACAGCACTAATGTACAGAACAAATGTACTTTCCACCACTGATCAGCAATCCGTGTGCTGCATGTAGCATCCTAATTTAATACAAAACCCCAGAGGGGGAAACAATCGCCTTCTGCAACAGGTACAGTCACAAAAAAAAGAGTTTTAAAAAGTACTGATTGTGCTGATGATCTGAGCAAACACTGAACAACTGAGCTCAGACCCGCATGACAGACACATCGCCTCTCATTAAGCTGTCATGTCCACCACCACCAGTAAACTTCAGTTCAGTGTCAGTTGCAAAGGTTTGAGGTGTGAGCTTTCCACATCCTGATCCCTGATCTGTGCTGTGTGTTCAGTGGAAAGTGCGTCACACGGCAGGAGTCCAGTAAGGCCGTAGAGGAAGTGTGTTTTTAGTGGTAGCGGAGCCGCCGGCCTGATGTCTGAACCCCTGACCGCTGAGTCTGACCTCTGTGCAGCAGGCCAGCTCTGCTGTGCTACCAGTGAAAGTGCCATCACTTCCCCTGTTATTCAGCCACCTTTAATGCTTAGTAATACTCCAAAGTTTGAATTTAAGGAACTTCTCCCAATGCTGAGTAGTTAAAGTCAGTCATTTCTACCGCTTGTTCCCGTTTGGGGTCGCGGGTGACTGGAGCCTATCCCAGTGACTTTGGGCCTTAGGCGGGGTACACCCTGGACAGTGGCCAACTTGTCGCAGGTAGTTAAAGTCATATCTCATAATTTACTTGCAAAAAAAAAACACAGTTCTGTTTTACTTTAAAAGCTTTTGGCAACATTTTTCACATTTAAGGTTCTCCCCCGTTGAATATCAGTGGCTGTGGACATCAGATTGTCCTTCAATATCTAAATGCAGGCTATCTCAACAAAATATCACGTCTGTGCTATTTTAACAGTTAACTTTTCATGCCCTCCCTTGATTTGATTTTAGGCTTTACATTTTCGTCTGGGATTCAGTGTCTTGCTTAAAGGAATAGTTTGTGTTAAACGAACATTTTTGCGAAACACGTCTGTGTCTGTGTTCCTGGAATCATGTGAAACTGCACACAGCGTGCTCTGCCCTGTGCCATGCAGCCAAGGCATGGGAAAGGTAAAAAAAAGAAAGCCTTAGTTGGCAAGTGCGGTGTTTCCCCAGAGGGAGCGCTCACAAATTCGCATGACGTTTAAGAGACAGGTTTGAATTTCATTCTGATCTGTCACTTCCTGTGGAGACGTGTACGTACCCAATGAGAGAATTGCATTTGGGAAAATTGGGGATA
Organism: Coreoperca whiteheadi; assembly: GCA_011952105.1. NCBI lineage: Eukaryota > Metazoa > Chordata > Actinopteri > Centrarchiformes > Sinipercidae > Coreoperca > Coreoperca whiteheadi. The sequence goes on from CM022487.1 coordinate 19,740,777, forward strand.
GCGTACAGGACCTTACGTATGATGGGTGGGACACCCTTTTGACTGCAGCAGCCCACATGAAAACATTTCTCAGTGGAGGTTTCAGTTAAAGAGATTTGTAAGAAGTTCATAAAGAAGTGGTACTTAATTGATCCCTGTAGGGAAATTCCCCTTTTGCTTGCCCCCTCAACAAAGAGGTCAGAGGTCAAGAATAGGATAAACACCTTGGAGCTTAGGGATTCAGTGTCCTCCTCAGATTCTTGACCCCGTGTCCTTTTTAGTCAAAGCAACCTGCAGCCCGATATGAGCTGCACATTTGACTTTCCCTGCAGAAGAGGAACCACTGAAATCACTGTATGAAACAAGGGTTGAATGTGGATAAGCAACATTTCCACAGAAGCCTCTGAAAATGTCTTTCCCTGAAGTGACATTTACACAATAGTTACACCATTGGGCAACCCGCGTGTCATTTCACAATTGTAAAACTTGTGCTATGGGTGCTGCGGACTTATCTGTGCAGTTAAGTGACCAAGTTATCAACAAGTTGTTAACAAGCCATGAAGTTGTTGCCACGTTCTCGCAGCAGTGACAGTGACACTAACTCTTTTAAATGTTCTGTTTTGTTAATGCACTTGTTCTTACAAAAACGTGCTCATGGATAACTTCAGCAGTAAGAATTTTAACTTCTTTTCATTCTGAGATTTTCTTTTTGTTTTTGTCTCACAGTTTTTATTTTGGAATACAACATCGGTTCTGTACATCAGAAAAAAAAGAAAAAGATACAGCCTATTTACAAACACATCCTCCTAATCCCACCCCACCCAAACACAGAAACAAGAGGGCTCAACCAAAATACAAATTGGCTTTCTTAGAAAGAAACAAACAAAGAAAAACAAGACAATACAATTCTCAGAAAGGGTACGAATGCATAGCTCATACATGGAAAAAAAGCTACCTCCATCTCCTGCGTTTACTTAAGCATTTATAAAAGAAATACACACGAAATATACAGTCCAGTCCTACAGTGGTTGTGGAAAAGCAGATAATACTTTACAGTCTTCTACAATATAAAGTTTTGGACAGAATATAAACTGCACACCTATGACGCTAACAGTATAACAGTGAATCTTCGGCGATCTTCATCATTTACTTCCAAAAAACAGCACAAAGGGTGCATCACATGGCTCGTCATATGGATGAAAGTCTCATATTCTCCATGATGAAACCTTGTGTTGTCACCCATAAGTTGTTATTGGTCTGTGACATCAATGCAAGCACTACGTCTCCGTCAAGTCTGTAAGTGTTCTGTCACTGCGGTGACGATTTGGACACATCAGCTCTGCCTCATGTGGCATACTCTGCTAACTTCCATGGAAAAAACCGTGTGTAAGTGTGAGAGGCAGCGCAGGGCCTGCAAGGGACGTCCTGACTGAGTGAGAGTTAGGGAGAGATTGAGAGTGAGTGGGATCCTGGTCCGGGCTTATATACCCCGGTTATTTTTAACCACCCACCCCTTGCTTATTACAGAGTTTCCCTCCGGACCACTCAGGAAGCACGTTTCGCTCCTTTTCCTGCTCACACGAGGCCAGATTCAAACAGAATCAAAGAATGATAGCATTGAGGCTCTCCAACCCCCCTGTAGGAAAAAGAAGGGGGAGGGGGGGCGTCAAGGGGGGAGAGAAATGTTCAGCAGAAAAGTTTGGCATGCGCCAACTACATGACATTCAAAGAGCTGGCTCTAGATCTGCTCCAATTTCAGAAACCCTCAAACATTTATTAAAAAAACAGCACAGGGACAGGGCAGATAGTCTTGAAAATACATGTGTACCTGCTGGGGAGTATTCAACAAGGTTTCTATTTAATTAGCATAACTAAAGAACAGTTGAGTTCCACTGTTAAAGATAACTGTCACCAAACAGAACTGTCAGTAATCTACAGTATATACAGGAGTTAACTGCACTGCACTCATTTAAATAATGTGTTGCACGACACTGCCTAGTTGTTTACATTGTCCATCCATCCATCCATCCATCTATCCATCCATCCATGACACTGCCTAGTTGTTTACATTGTTAAGATGTAAAGGTCAACTAGTTGATACTTGAGAATACAGAGAGACCAATTCAACTCCTTGCATTTTCTACCACTGAGACAAACTACTTCTACTAACTACAATATTTCAGGTATTTTGGGTTTTTAATTGTCTGTAGAGGAGAACAAGCATATTTAAATCAATGAGGGAAGAATGAATATTTGAAACACAGTTCAACAGCACCACAAACTACAAAATGACCACACCACGGCATGAAAACCTCTCTTAGAGTTTCAAAAAAAGCTTCACATTGTAACCTTCATGACGGGAGGATTTGTGGCAGGGCTGTTGTATTCGAGTGCATTAGTTGTAGCTAGGTCCGCCAATAAACTAGCAACTGAGTGTATCTCAGGTATATTGCACAAAAAGTGTTAAAATACCTGAGGCAAAAGCTCCTCTCTTGTATCTATGGAGAAAAGGTTTTAAGACAAGTTTTGTGAGCCTCTCCAGGTACCAAACCTGTTTATTGTCTCTACACACATTACTGAGGTGAGACTTTTGAAAACAAAGGGCACATACTGGCCCCTGCTGCGTTCCACAGCACCTCTGTATTAAAACAGCTAGCATCTGGCTTCCACAGAACCCAAACATGTGTCTCGACAACCAACGTAGCTTTCAGCAAGTGTTATGGAAACCCACCTTTTAAAAATATGCAGCTCACTCCGGCTAACATGGCAGGAATAATGGCTACATGTGGATATAATTGAGCCAGTAGAGCACCGGGGGGATGGGCCCCAATTTATTAGCTGTTAACACCAGGAATCATACCAGTCCCACTCGTCATACCGCACACACATGGCTTCACTGGCTGTGAAAATGTTGTTTTTTTCACTCCAAAGTGCTAAGAAAGGTGCTTTTTATTTGATAAATGAGAATGGGCAGGCTCTCAGGGGCTTGAAGTGGGCCACTCTGAAAAGACTGGAACATTTTCAGACCGGCCTTTGGACACATGACAAGTGCTTGCCAGGCTCAGTGCAACTCATGAAATAGAAGTTATTTTACTATTGAACGTGTTTTTTTTCTGCTTCTTCTTGAATTTAAAGGAATATTTTGAAATTTTGGGATACTCTCATTTGTTCGTTTGGCTAGAGTCAGATACGAAGATCAATGCCACTTTAATGTTAGTACGCTAAATGTGAAGTTTTAGCCTGGACAGGATCATCATAGAAACATGGGAGTGGTATCAATCTTGTCACCTTACTCCTGGAATGAAAGCAAATAAGTGTATTTCCCAAAATGTCAAACTACTCCTTTAAAGCTCATGTATTGGCAGCGCATACTTTCACTGATAAGATGTGACCACTTAAGCAGCATTTTCCCTTTTCTGTTCTGTTTACACTAATTTCTGACCCATCTAATGTCAGCAGGTTAACTCAGCTGTTTCACTTTCAGTATGATGACACTGTATAAAGTAAAGTTTATCCTGCTGAAAGCTCACGGAGGCCTGTGTTTTTTTTCCTCTACGTGGTACGGCAGCCTGAGACCTATGCACATTTGAACATGCCGAACTAAACTGTGCCAGCTGTTCAAATAGCATAACCCCGGCCTCGACACAGGTTCCCCATTGAAGCCACGCTCCACTTGATGGAGTGATCTAGCCTGAAGTGCACTTTATAATGTACACACCTCGAAATGGCGACATTTGTAAAAAGGCTAATAAAAACATTCCACCAGCAAGGAATGCTCCAGGTATTTCCTCCCCTACACCTGGTTGCGATTCTTTGAGTGCACTCGTCTGTTTTCACAGAACCACGCTCCTTCAGAGAGTGGATATTGATCCTGTACTCAATGAATGGCGTTGTGTTTTTCTAAATGGATGACATTGAAAACGAGGGTCCCTTAAAGGGCCAAGGCTTGACGCCATTACAGCCCAAACTGTTAGGAGCTCATTGGTGAGTTGTTTGGAAATGAATGAGTATGAGTTACAATGTGATGATTAAATGAATGGAACTGCGTAGTAAGTAGGAGTCATTGTGTATGAAATCAAGTGGGAGGCAGAGACAGGTTATCAGCAGAAGTGTCAAGTATAGGGGTCAAGAAGGGTTCGGGATGTGTCTGTGACAGTGAGTAGAAGCCTAGTGTTGGATGTGACAAAGCAGCAGCACTGTATGACTAAATGCGTATGAGGAGAGTTTCTCAATTTCAGGGTCATGGCCTCAGATGATAAAGATTTCAGTATTTTCTATAGGGTCACTGATTGTACGCATGAAGTTCATTTTACACATCCTTACTCCTCAGTCTGTAATAACAGCTGTATAATGTCTATAGTGGCTCTAAAGAGAGAGCTTTCCACAGGTAAAAAAAAGTAACCCTGATGATGTCATCAGAGAAATCTGAGCTTGGACTTGACACTTAAAGCCTGCGTTACAAACTGGAGGTGTGAGATGACTACAAACTACTCCATGTTTGAGTGGACACTACTTAATTTGTAAAAGAGCAGTGTTTTTTGTTTTGATATTTAAACCTGCAATCACTTTTTTGACACCTTTGGGGCGGAAAGATATTAGCAAATAGTTGCTTATTTACAATAAAGTTGTCATACAGTAAACAATGAGCTGAAATTCACTATAAACGTCTGTAAATGATAATTTGCTGTAGGGCCATCACTACTAGTGACCCCTTTCACATTGTCACATAGGCTAATGTTCAGATCGATGCTCAGACAGCAAGGTGTCTTTCTGAACACTCTATTTATAGAGTTTGTGTAGAGCACTTTGGTCAGCTGTGTTGTTTTTAAGGTGCTTTATAAATAAAGTTGTATTGTAGTGTATTGTACTGTTGAAGACCGCAGCCAGCGCATCTCTTCCCTAGAAGCCTCCTACAATGACATTAGACAGTGTGTGATTGAGCTTGATCTTACGTGAAGATAGCTCCAAACTGAAAGCCAAGATTATTGTGACTTAGAGAGACAAACTGTAAGTGTGGCTTTGAAAGAAGAGTGCGTTTAGAAGCCAGAGAGGGTCTGATGAAAGGCTGCATCATGGGATTGTAGGTTCCAGTGTTTTTGGTGCTTGACCAGAGTCTAAAATTCTGTTGCTTTGATTTTGACCATTCTTTTTTTAATCTGTCTCTTGTGAAACCCCCAGCTTTGAGAAAGTGCAATGCTAAAGTACCCCTTTAATACAAACCGATGTTGAATATATCATCAGTTGACAAATTGAAAGTTGAAAGTTTACAAAGCAAAGACCAAGAAACCCCTGATATAGAATGATATTTAAAGTTAATAATATATTTGTACAGCCTCTATTTGAGGTAAGAGTATAATTATTTCCCCAAATATCTAATGTGGCAGGTCTTGGTAAGAATAATTACAGAAAACAAATCTACACAGGTGAAGTCTGTTCTCTTACATGTCTCAAGGCCAGGAGGCATCACAAGTTAGCCTGCAAGCCGTCCAGCACTCACTCCGTCAGTAACTCATCAGGCTGTGGCAATGGTTCAGACAGGTTCCTCTGCACATTACAGATGCTATCTCAAAGGTGCACTGGGACATTAACCCAGAGTCAAACTGTCATAAAACACCCCCGTTTTTCAAGTGGGTGAGGTGTGAGACAGATGCTGATGGATGGTATCTAGTGTATTATACTTGGTATCCCTTCACACAGGGTAAAATATAAACTATAGTGTTTGACTGACAGAAATATTCTTATTTAATCATGGCCACAGTGTGAGTTTCATTTTGAGAAAAATACAGATGATGAAGTAATTTCTGGGTGTAACAAGTGCTAAATCAATGTATTTTCTACTTTGGACAGTTAGAACAGTTAAAGGGAGTGTTCAGGTGCTGAGGGTGTATCTACAACTGAGTAATTTAGATTTTTGGGTTTGGTTGCAAAACGGCAGAGAAGATAACAACCTGTGGTTGACAAACAAACGAGATCCGGTGTGTACCGACCATTTGGCACGCGCAGCATTCAGATTTTGATGTGTCCCTCTTTCACTCTTAGCCTGCTGACAGGAATTGGTGTTTGTAGTGTGGTTTTGTCAGCTAACCAGGTGGGTCCACGATGCACAGAGAGAATCCAAACCAATGCAAAATATTCAGTATGTCATGTGTGAAGTGTGCTACCTCAATGGAGAGAGTGGTTTGCTGAGCCGCACGTCGGTTTCCTCTCCAACTTTCAGCAGTTTCTTTTGTGGCTATATGCAATCCACTGATGAAACCTGATTTAAAATCTGTACAAAGTCGTTTACAGTTGGAGAATTTCCATCTCTTTTAAATACCGTAGTGTCTTACTACTGTAGCAGAACTGAAAATGCCCACACAGGGCCCAACATAAAGTCAGAGTTAGCTTCAAAAACTCCCCCAAGGAGTGAAGTGAGTCAAATTTCTTCCGAAGCCGCATACTTAATTGATTTATTTACTACACCTGGCTTCAATAAACGGCACCAAAGCACAGGTTACTGGTCTATTTAACACTTCAACTAAGGTATAATTAACCTGCTGTAATGGCTCAGGGGCCTCACCCGACTGGTTAACTTCAAACTCCCCCTTCTTCCTGCTGCTCTTTAATAACCTGTATCTCTCGAATCATCTGTAACTCTTCACTCACTTCCTGAATGGGGCCCACCATAGATCAAGCTGTAATTCATGGGCTTTTTGTGGGGTGGAAATAGACAGGGGCTGGTTCTTATCATACCTGAGAACCTGAGGGGTGAAGATCAAACTAATGGCATAGTTGAAATCTAAGACGATGACACCATCTGACATCAGAATGATAATGATTACAGAACACTATAATTACCACGCATGTCCAATTCAGGTTCAATGCATATTATTGCAATATGGCAAGGCAGGGTCAGGTCTATTTGTGAATGGCTGAGGTTATTACTACAAGGAAGCACTGTTGACGTTACTGCACCACGGTGTGGTATGACTGAGTGTCTTATTCATCAACCAACTGTTCCCAAAATATGTGATCATCTTATACTGTCACAGTGAACAGTATAACACACTGCACTGCACACACGCACACACACACACACACACACACACACACACACACACACACACACACACACACACTGTGCTTAGCAACGGCATGTGCTCTGACGGAGAGGGGAAAGCTGACACAGAGCATCTCTCCCTCCTCAACATCTGACCCTGCAACCACGTCTCACAGGCTACTTTAAGGGTCAAAGGTCAAAGTGGCTGCTTCTCTGAGGCATCTCTGAGTCCATGACCTCTGGAGAGCTTGAGGTCCCCACACTCTCAACCTTGACTGGCTACTTAAAACTCACCTGAGCTCTCCCTTAAGCACTTATCAGGCCCATCTTGTTTGCAGCTCAGCTCAACTGTCAGAACCTGTTCTCACACCAGCTCATCATGAGACCTGTTGCCTGTGTTGTCCTTTGAGCCGCTGACACTAACCGCTGAGATAATGACTCTTGGCTCGATTAATTCCCTCCATGTTTTTGTTCCCATCTAAGCCCTCACAATCGCCAGCGTGCCTGGGCACTTCTCTCCAGCAGGACAGGTCATGTACTTCAACCCGTGGCAGGCCGAGGGGATAAACACACTTGATCCATAAATGCATGTGTGCTCATTTGGAAGGAGAGCCCTGCAGCTCTGGGTGACATTCTCAAATGCAGCTGCTCTGTTTAACCTGAGGCGCAGACATGGTGCAGGAGAAATAAGCCTTTGCTAATCTACCTGTCTGGCATATTATGCAGTTTAGACATTCTTTTGTTAAAGGGATAGAGATGTTCTTTGAGAAAGGCTCATGTGCATGTGAGTGAGTACAACTTTCTATTGACAAGGGGCTGCTTCTTTGAGGAACTGCACAAATGAATAATGTGCTCGTTTGAAGATGTGTCTCTGATGCAAATAAAGCAAATAAAAATTCAATTTGAGGAGGTGGTGGAACAGTTTTCTCAGTTCTGTTTGTGAGTTTTAAAGTAGTCAGATATTGCAGGTTGTCAGTGTATTTTGAGTGTTAGTATTACAGAGGTGTACTCTGGTTTAATGCAGCTGGTAACCACATCCTGTTTTTTGAACAGTGAATCTTCTCACAGTTTGGCCATAATTTCCTGAAGTGTGTTTCGTGTGTGTGAGCGCAAGCCTATGTGTGTTGTGGGTTAACGCAAACTGAGGTGGCTTGCATGTTTGCAATGAACAATCACAGTTCCTCTCTACTTAGCGTGGTGTACCTTTTGGAGCTGCAAATACAATCTTTCTTTAAAGTTTCTAGCAAGAATGCACCAATAACATTTGTGTCTGTGTGTGTTTTTGCACGTGTGTGCATGTACAACTTTGCAAATCTGTGTGCCAGTGTGGCTTCACATGTCAATATGGTGGTTGTGTTCATGGAGGGATTGTGTAATGGAACAAAATGAGCGTCTCTTTTTTTTCTGTGTGATGTGTTGAAGCTTCTTTTTCTTTAACGCTATCAGGAAACTGATGCATCATTCACCATTCTGGCATTGTACTGTAACCTTCCTTCCTACTCAGCTGAACGGCAACATGCGAGATCTGTGTTCACATTATCGCTTGATCTCTGCATCTCTCTTTTGTGCTTTGTCTGCGATCAGCTCAGCAGCGTGGACCTCACACAGAGATACCACAGAGATACCACATTCTTGCCTGTGCTGAGGCCCAATGTTGTCTTTCAAATCAGCGATTAACAGGAACACATGTACACCAGTTGTGTATATAATGTGTGTGTCTCTGAGCCAAGAGGCCCTAATTTGTTTTCGCAGACTCTGAGGTTGACCGTGTTAAGATTTATACTCATCTGGCATTTTTCACCCTCGCCCCATTGCGTTGCACAAGCCTGACTGATACGCTGTCGGCCTGGAAATACAGACAATAGGACTCACAGCTTGTTCAGTTCTCTGCATTTGTTACTCAGATGAGGGGTTTGCATGATAACATGTTTCTAATCTTGTGGAAATACTCAGTAGATACTGAAATTCAAGATCTTATGGATTTAACTCAGTTTAACTAGTTATTGCTAATCAATTTGGTAGTTGTTTATACCACACGCAAAAAAGACCAAACAAAAGAGAAAGAGAAAACAGATAATCTAGCAACCGCATGACATAGGTGACCACATACGCCACAAGTTAGAGAAGTGGGCCTGACTTGTGGGGGAAGAGGTTCCCCACTGGATTTACACACAGAGATAAACAGCACATTTTGCTGAAAATAGATTCCTTTCATCTCCACTAGACCTAGAATTTATGTGCCCACATTGAGGGTTTTCCACCCAACCCTGTTGTTACCTGCTACTGAACAATTGAGGAGAAATCTGAGACATTTAGTTGCTAGAAGCTCACCCGTGTGGGCCGTAACCCATAGCAGCCCCCCAAAACTGGAGGGTCCCTTACCAAAAACTGAATAGGACGTCCTCCTTAATCCGGAAATATCCTCACCAGAGGACAAAATGGGGTTATAATGGAAATGTATGGCAGGGTGTGGCATGTTATGAGAATCCCACAAATTATGGGCTGGTGGGGAATTGTTCTAATCCAGCAAACCAATGCTGCAGAAAGAGAGCTGCCATTTTGGAGAAAGGGAAGGAGCCAGTTATTTCCTGAGTCCAGGCCGAGATCTAATGGCTCATGGGGAAGCTGTGTGGGCCCTGTGGTGTTTTTCAGGGGGCGGGGGACCCTACAGTTTTGAGGGTTTGGGGGTTTTGCATCTGCAAATGTATGAAAATACCTGTCAGTGAGATTTTAAGACATATTCAAACAGTGTGGAAGTTATAATTAGGGTCAGTTCCTTTCCAAATATGGCTCAGTCATGTCTTTTTCAGATTTTTCCTCTCTCAGTAGGAAAATGTGATCAACAGCGATCAAAGATAGCGTCTGATGTATGCGTTTTAGTAATTTAAGATTTCTGCTGTTTGGTCCGCCCTTGGTCTTTACTAATAATTCATTGCACTTGCTCAGCTAAGCTTTCATCAGATGTTCAGATGCAGCAATGTCCTGGATCATGTTGTGTTTCTACGGCTCGCTGCTTTTCTTGGAATGTGCGCCGGCTCTTTGATTGTTCTGTTTCCTGTGATTTCAGAGGCCCTTTGTCTCTGCGTGGTAACTCACTAATCAGGGAACTCCGTCATATAGCTCCCCGTCGCTAGGCCGCGCTCCCCTAATGTCACCCTCTGTGTAATGATATTTTTATCTCTGCTCTCATGCCTCTCACAGTCCATTGAAGCAACAAAAAAAAAAGGAAAAAAAAGTCAAAGTTGGTCAGAACAATCAAATTTAGGAATGTGCAGACTAAAAATGAGATTGTGGCGTCAGTGGCAGCTGAGGGGGTTAACTGCGCCGTCATGAGCCAGAGCTCCAAAAGTAAAAAAAAGTCACAGTAAATCCCTTTCAACAGGACCTTCCTCTCACCTTCATATGCCAGTTAGCTCCTGTATGATTTATGATTTGATATATTACAGGCTACTGGATACATAGATCATTTTTCTCTGTTCATAAAATGTGCGAGGAGGAATCCATTTGCCAAGACTGGAGAATCATAATATGGTCAGTTTTTTTGCGCTCTGGGTTTCCCCCATCTTCTTTTGCTTAGACTGTGGTTTCATGATGTGCTATGGGATCCATGAAACAACAATGAAACCAGATGTGCTTAGTAATGTGTCTATGTACAGTTTTAACAACTTTGCAGAAGTTGAGCTGAGAGCACACCATGTAGTCAGTGTGAGAAGTTTGTGCCGTCTAAGCTTTCTGGAAGGACCTCTGTTCCCTTTTATACCGCCTCTTAAAATAATCCCCCTCCCATTGGCTGAGAGCACTCTGGTCATCGAATCACATCAGGCCAATTAGAGAGTACACTTCCTTTACTGTGAAAGATGTTTCCTGTCGATAGTAAACGTGTGGCCTGCTGAGGAACAGAGAAAGGGAGGGGAGGGGGGGATGCTTGTTGAAACCCTGCCACTGTTTCCTTGACCTCTGTGATCTTCATGGTGGAAAAACTGATGCTGAGGTGTGTGTTTTGACTGTGTGTATGTGTTTGCGGGTGTACAGCAGTCGTGGAAAGTAACTAAGTACATTTATTCGAGTACAAATTTGAATATTTCCTCTTTATGCTACTTGAACTCGGCTGTTCACATGAAAAGTGACATAAAAAGTTGATAGAAGAGAGAAGTTCAAACCTTTATTCCTTTCTCAACTCTACACGGCTCACCAATCACTGTGTGAAGTGGATGTGGATCGGTTTCCGAAAGTTACAGACGTCAGAAAGATGTGGGTAGAGGGGGTTCCTAGAGCTATTCGACTGTCCTACAAGCATGTCTGATGGAGCCTTTAGCAGTTCCACCCCTTTAAACGTCTCAAAGGGTGTAATAACTGTGTGTAAAAATTATTCAATATTTCACTAAACATCAAAGATTAGAGAAAAGTAGGCTACAAAAAAATAATACATGTTTGTGTAGCAGAATTTTATTGTTTCTTCTCTCCTACCCCATTAATCATCTCACAAACCCTCATTGTGACCCTTTGAAGGGGCCAACACCTAAGTTAGGAACCACTGCACTAAACAAGCTAGCTGTATATAAAGTAGATAAAACTAGCTCCACTTTGAGCAGCTACAACAGTTATATGTTGCTATCAGTTACAGGAGCCATTTTTCTGCAGTACTTTTACTTAATACTTCTTCCACTAACTGGTGTACAGCGACACACAGGCCTGGCCAGACAAAGCTGCTCGAGCCGAAGCATGCACAGACAACATGGATGTACTATGAACCTGACTTATTTCTGCCATGTCACGTCTTCCTGGTGTCACTGGCTGGTTCTGATGGCAGATCCTGCTGTTTTACATGTCAACCAAGAGATGTGAAGTGGTTTACTCCCTGTGGGAATGACAGCGTCACTCTGATCAACTCAGGCATGTCGCATTCCAAGGCTGTATTTAGAGCAGCAAACGGATCTGATGTTTAACTCTTGGTGAGATGTTGTGTTTTCACAGCCATCTAAACAAACAGAAACCACACGAAATCTTGTTTTGTCCTTTTTGATGTCCGTAAAACAATCAGACGTACAAAAGGTTAAAAATCCTTGAAGTCTGAATTCTCATGGTGTCTGTCTGAAGTTTTGGTGAAGATTTTCTATCTTTTGACCTCTAACAGGGTTTTAGTGACCAGCCTCACCCCTCATGCCCACCTGCCTCCGTGGCCTGCATAGACTCAGGGTTGTTTACTTCTAATGGGACTCTGCTGCAGAGTGAAAACCGAGGGGCCTGATAGTTGCGGCCACAGGTTGGAGGAATGTCTACCGTCTGGACGGGAAAGTGTAATCAGCTGAGATCAGCGAATTAGAGGCCGGTTTTTCTTTCTCCCTTCGTGCTCTCACTTTCCCTCCATGTGCTTCTCACGCATGCAGGCGCTCTCACTTTTTTCTCACTCACCCTCTCTGAGTTGTACACACACACACACACACACACACACGCATGCACTCTTTCAGATGAAGAAAAATGACACCATTTCTTTCAGCTATTTCCTCTGTTTTTACATACTTGGGCCTGGAGTACAAGAAGCAACCTTGTGTTTTCATGTGACAAAACACACAGAGGTCTGTGTGGATTTGGGAGAGGTGAATAGCCTAATTCATCATTCAGAGTTAGGCCTGTCTAAGCCTCATCTGGAAATATCTCTATCTACACTTAAAAAGTGGGACTGTTGGTGCTGTCTCTTGAGCTTAAAGAAACTACAACTCAGGCCTGTCCTCTGTTTGACTGATGACTTCTCTGGAGAATCAAAATTCCGCAGTTAAAATGTGGTTTTACCTAAAAGCTGTAAGCCTGCGTTTCTCTTCAACCGTCCTCCCGTTTGATAGAGGAAATGGCATTTTGCTTAATCCTTTAGTTTTTTTGGCTACATTCACAAAAAGCAAACATCAGTGGTGGAAGATGTATCCAGATCCTCAATTTAAGCAAAACCAGAATTTCTACCATGCCAAAATACTCCTTTACATGTACAAATCCTGCATTTGAATTTGACAAATACATATAACTTTTTCTTTATCATCTTGTGACACTGTGCTGTTTATGATGTGCTGACAGAATGTTAAGGTAGGGGGTAAATGTGGTTGTTACAGTAATATGTGTTGTTTTTTTGTATAAATTCAATCAAAATTTACAAAATCACAATATACAAAAAAACAAAACAAAAGTAAAGATGCATACATTATGTTTTGGGATTTCACAATGACAAAAGTATACCAAACTTAGGCCATAGTACTGGAATTTTTGTTTGGTCAGGGAGAGTACCCAATTTACTCAGAGGAAGCGCACCCATCTTACATTAAAGGTATAAAGTCAGTCAGTAATGTCACCAAATGTCTATGTAAATGTCATACCCCCAATTCTATGTATTTTCATTACGTTACTGCCTCTCTCCATAGACAAAGGATTCACAGGAAGCAATGCATGCATGTAGTGGACGTGATGCGTAAGACGATAGCTGATGCATGCGCAGATTTTAATCTGGTAGACAATATTTGATCATTAGTTCAGTATGAATGGGATTGACAACACTGTCAAATCTCTTCTGTGGTATTGTTTCTCTATCCTATATGTCTGCCAATTTGTTTAAGTGTTCAATTTATGAGTGTGAAATCTATGTACAATACAGCTCTAAAAAATGTCCACAATAGAACAACAAAGTAGCATCCATGGCATGTACTACTGTCTGCTAAAAATCCAACAATGCAATTTTATAAATGCAAAAATTACAGTCGCCTGACCAACCACTTGTCACTGTTGACGCAAAGCAATGACTTTTAATAAGTGTCAGAAATCTCAATTTACTACGCAACACTACTATATAGGGAAGAGTGTGCGTATTATGTTATTACATATTATTAAAACACACTTGCTGTTACAACCACTAATCACACGTTGCAAAAATCCACCAACACTGAAAACTTAAGGATTATCCATTTTAAGGGACAGTTCACCCCAAAATCTTACCTGCTATTTCTCCATCTTGATTGTTTTGGTTGCCAAGTTTTGGAGATATCGGCTGTAGAGATGTCTGCCTTTTTGAATATAACGGCAGTTTCATGTAGGAACTATAGAAAGAAAATAGAAAGAAAATAGTTCCTACATGAAACTGCTCACAACAAGGTCTGTGCATATTCTTGAGGAACCAGGTCATGATTTCCGGAACGAGACATTGCTGTTGAGTTTTTCAAATGTATTTTTTTGTCTCTTTGAGCGCCACATGCTGAGTGCCATATACTGTAGTTCCATTATATTCCAGAGAAGGCAAACATCTCTATGGCCAGTTTCTCCAAAACTCAGCAACTCACACTAAAACAATCTAGATGGATAAGTGGCACTACAGGTAAGAGGAAAAATATGTTTTATTTTGGGGTAAGCTGTCTCTTTAAGTAAAAGTAGATCTAACACAGTGTAAAAATACCAATCCTAAATAAAAGTTCTGCCTTCAAAAACAGTAAGTAAGTATTGTCAGAAACATGTAATTGATTATCAAAAGTAAAATACAAATTTTGCAGAATGGCTCCCTTTCATGGTGTTATACATTGTATTATTGGATAACAGTTACTGATACATTCATGTGTAAGCAGCATTTTATTGTTGCAGCTATCCTATGCACCGTTTGGTAGTTTAATCCAGCATCATACAACATAAGATGATCCTATGTTTTGCATACAATATCTTAATCTGCAAAATAACTAGTAACTGTAACATATGCTGTCAAATAAGTCTGGTAGAGCCGAAGGTCCAATATCACCCTCTGAAATGTAGTGGAAAAAACATCATGAAATAAAAATACTCAAGTAAACAACACGTACCTCAAAATTGGACTTAGGTAGGCCTTAAGTAAATGTATTTATTTATTTTCCAACCCTGACAAACATGCACGCCTGTTATCAGTAAACTGACTTGTGTATCACACTGTTTATACAAAAGTCTCACCAGGGGCATTATTTCTGATAATTCAGCCTCCACTGTGGACGTTAAGGGTAACAGGTCAACCACAGGCACGCTCAGGCTGCACTGTTAGTCCTCCACTGCCTGTCACGTACACTCACTCTCACACATTCTCACACTCTGACACACATGTTGATAACCACACTTGTAATGTGAACCTTACTGCTGAGGAGAGCTGGTCTATAATTACAGAGCAATGGTGGGAAAGCCATAATCACAAAGACTCAAATAGAAATCTGAATCAACAGATGATTCCAGATTGATTCGTTCCCTCTGTTTACACGAGGCCATTTTGATTTACATTCGGGACTGGAAAACCTATTGTCCCTTGCACAAATGTTAACATTTGCCTGAGTGAGTGCCTGTAAGTGGTGATATGTAATTGTGCTTTTTTGTTTTTGCTTTCACTCAGAAGCCACATCAAAGGTGTTTTTCTGTATCTCGCCAGCCGATAGAAGAGGCAGTTTGATTCTGATCATAAAATAAAGCATTGACTATATTCAGTGGCCAGTTGTGAATCGCACTACTGTGTTCACCCGCGTATAAAAGATGCCTCAGTGTTTCTGTTACACACACAAACTGCATTTCCACTATTTCAGCCCAGCTGAATATGAATAATACATATATGAACAATGTAGGTGTATGCTATTTTAACTGCTTGTTAATCATGCATGAGCTGCACTGACCTGTGTAATGAACAGCTGGCAGGGTTTTCTCTATATTTGAACCATTTTGGTTTTTAATGACACATTCTGCAAAAACCCCTTTTTTAAAAATCATTTTTGTTATACAGCTGTTTTAGACACAATGTGACATTAATATTTGAAAAAAGTAAAACATAAATACTGTGCATGATTCTTTGTGATTTGTCTGCATATTTACAGTGTTTCCAAAGTATGTGTCATATTTCTTCTAGGGGGTCAATCAAAGTTCACATTAGTCAGTCATCTACTGATTTCACTATAAATGCAACATTCAAATTGGCGATGAGTGTTTCTATCTATCTATGTATCTATTTATGAAGAAGAACTCTTCCTGTTTTCTTCATCAAAACCCAGCCGTTTGATACTGTAGCTTTAAAAAAACTACAGTTTATAACACTGTCCTTGCTCAATAGCAATTGCCTAAGACACCCCATTCCTGGGAAATGAATGCGTGCCCTTGTTCCAAATTTAGTTTTTGCCCGCCACCATGGGCTGCTATTTGGTCTGCCATTTCTCAGGGTTGTGGGCTTCTTTAATGAGCACTTTGATCCCACTCAGGTCTGGCACTGGTGTTTACACGACCCTGGAGAAAAAAAATGAAAAAGAAAAGAAAAAATGTATCCCATTCTCTGCTAGAGACCTCTGAGCTGTGGTGTCCAGTGTAGCTGCCACATCAGGATCCGGGGACCTCGTCTCCATCCTCAGACCCTGAGTGACCGCAGAGAGTTTGTGGTGGACCGTTCTGTGGAAAGTACAACAGCAGATGACAAATGTACACTAGAAGAGGGTTATAAGGGACAAAAAATGTAACTGATCGTGAAACATTTCCAGTCAACCTGTCAGATTCCTTTGGATTACAAGTTCACATTGCAGATGTCAGTGGCAGCTGTTTTTTAGGTTCATTTGTAGTATAACATGTGTTCTTGATTAAGATTTCCCTTTATCAGTCTCATAAATTTCATAACTAAACTACAACAGCGTCTCAGCTCTACACACCTGATACTTTATTTCCAGGATGGCTTTGACATGGAGCAGCTGGATTGTAAGCGTCAAGGCTCAAGTATTTTTTACTTGTTGAATCTGTATGCCTTCACTGTAACCTGCACAAACCTGACACTTCAAATATCCAGAATTTAACATGCACTCATCCAGTACAGAATTTGAAATGTATGCAGTAGTCTGGGGGTGGAACTCACAAAATTAAATATGGAGTTCATACAAATACAATTTAATTGATACATTTGCTCTCCAATGACACTTGTGAATGATTCATTTAGCTTAATTTGATAACAACATGAAGGGTTTATTACTGTGAAGCAGCTTTGATATTGTGAAAGCCATTTGTTTAACCCATTAAACCTCGCTGACCTGCCATGGGTCAGTCACTAAAATCATGCTGTGCAGCCAAACATTGTCGAAACTCGCAGAAATGCATTTAAAATTTTGTGGAAATCCTGAGATTTCAAAGATATCAAATATGTCTGAATTTTGGGTAAATGTGTATAAAATGCTGCACAAAACAATCCAGAATATTTTCATTTAAAGCAAAAGTGCAGCCATAAGTAACATACGACGGTGAAGTTAGCTTCCGATTCGCAGCTTCCGATTTCGGCAGTTAAAGGGAATGTTAAGGGAAACTTCACTGAGCTGAGCGACCGATCCTCCCCTTTTTTGCACCTCTTACTGTTGTCAAAGTCTGTTAGATTTTGTGGGAGCATCTTTGATAAACCCTTTATCCTGTCTGAAACCCACTTTTATTCTATTTGTTAAAAAGGAAAAAAGAGCGATTCGAATGCTTTTTTTCATACCTCGACCACTTTGACCAGGTCCAGATCAAAAACCCCCAGACTTGTCAAATCTGGACTTAGTGTGCTTGTTCTTCATTTGATCTCTATATGGAGGCATTTTTATAAAAAGCTTTCTGTCAGTACTTTGTCACAATTATCAAGATTTGATTGAGAAATCATTTGATTAATCTGTCCACCAGCATCTGCCATCATTTCAGACACTGCTTTTCTTCTTTTGGCCACCAGTGGTCCTACCTTTGCCAGTCGCCTGACCTCACACCTGCTTGCAGACATGATCCTCTTTACTCCGTTATCCAAAGAGTTCGTACGGTAGACCTGCACGGCAGCCTAGTCATTTAACACACTGTGTATCGTGTCTCCTAGTCGTAGCTTTGCAGCCATTTTGTTTTTCCTGAATCTGCATGCCTGCAATTGTGATTTGGAGATATGCTAGTTTTTTAGCTTTTTGCCTGTCTGCCATAACTCTTTACCTGTTTAACCTGTTGGTGTCCTGTGTTATGCCTTCTGACAAAGTAAACTCAGTTTTTAGTGCTCCTGCTTTGTGAGTCTGAGTCAGCAGTATTTCTCAGTTTCCCACCCTATTATGCTACTGTCACTATTGCTTGAAAGCACTGCTACAACTTTTGGTTGCATTCCTTATATAACTACCACTTTTACTATTGTTTCAAGAACCTATGGAGCCCTACTACTAAAACCTTCACAATAAGCCTGTCTTTTTGTTTCTTTCTGCTATCCCCTTGCTCCTTTCCGACCGGCTGTCATTTGCACGTCCTGCTTTTGTCTCATTTCATTCCGTCTGTCCCTCTTACATTCTGTACATTTCTGTCTATCTTACTTTCCATACTTCTTTCTTTGTTTTTATCATGCCTTCTTTCTATCCTCTTTTACCTGAGTTTCTCTGACTTATAGTCATAGAGTTTCCACCCAGTCCTTATTCTTCTTTATCTGTCACTTTACTTTCCCCTTGTAATTTCTTTTATCCCCCCACCCCCTCTTTTGCTTTTGTTTCTCCCTGCCTTTCCTTCACTCTCTATGTCCTTCCTTCCTCTCTCCCTTTTTTCCTCCATCTACCCTAACCATTTTGTCATTTTATGTCCTATATGCTCCCTATAGAAAACACACTGACAATACAGATTTAGTGCATCAAATGTGTTTACAATGTATGCCATGTACCCGGCAGGACCAACCTGACCTGAAACCAATTTTTTCTCAAACCAAACTGACACAATTTAATTCCTGCGATGGGTAAGTTGTTCCGGAGGATACAGTCTTCTTTTCTACTTGCTGTGAAAGTGAGAAAAAGTTATGAGAAGTTGGTGTAAATATTAATAATTTCTCTGCTATACATTAGAAATAGACAGTGCCCGGTCTCGTCACCCGCGACCCCCAACGGGAACAAGCGGTAGAAAATGACTGACTGACTGACATTAGAAATAGAAAATAATGTCTGTTAATGGATATAAGTTAAAACCGCTGTTGCCCTACCTCTGACAGCATCACATTTAGGATGCATTTGATCCTGTCAGAAGACTTTAGCAGAGAGTTTGCGTTTCTTAATTTGTGATGCATTTGCAAAGAAACATTACAAAGCCAGCCTGTTAATCTTGGCCAGCTTTTGCTGCATCCACATTGCCTGCGGGAAATGAAAGCTTACCAGGTGTCCATAGCCTAGCCTATTAGATGAGCTTGACCTCTGCAAGCAACTCTAGTCAATAGGGGCGGCTGTCGCCTAATGGCAGAGTGAGTCGTCCACCAATCAGAAAGTTGGCGATTCGATTCCTTGGGCAACACACTGAACCCCAAATTGCTCGCCTGGGCACTGCGGCTGCCAACTGATCCTAATAATTAGGATGGATTAAATTGCAGAGATTGAATTTCACTAGACATTGTACTGTTTATGTGACGATAAAGAAAAGAATCTCCTAAAAAATCATTCAAAACAAACTATCAGTTATATTGCTTGATACCACTCTAATTACAACCTACTACATCCATGGTGTCGCCTTTGCGAGATGTTTGATTGACTGCGCGCAATGTTCTCAACATGATGAAACTATTCATGAAGTCAGTTTAACATTTGATCCTGTGGTCGGTTATAGTTGACTAATGTAAACTTTCCACCCTAGGAAAAGTGGTTATATAACCTTTGAAACGAGCAACAGCTTAACCGTGTGCATGCACGCATGTGCTTAAACAAATAGCACTACACCTCTGGTGATGAATGACAGAGATCATCCACATTTGTTTTTCTCATGCATGCTTTTAGTAATAGCCATTGCACTATTATCAAAAATTTAAATCAAATCCTAAATTTCAAAAGGAATGCACAGTCCAAATTACAGGCTAAGCAATTAGTTTCACATGGAGTAAGTCCAGGGAAACTTCAGCTGCTTTTGAATATGAAAAACATGTTCATAGAAAAGTAAACATTTCAGGCACTCACATGCAGAGCTAGGAGGTTTTTACCTCGGAAGGTCTTCAGTTTATTAGTTTTTTCAGAGCAAAAACTAGTACGTACTATCATAGTGATAGTAATATTAGGATTTTAAGGTTACAGTTTCATAAAATATGCCACATTAGACTTCTTGTTTCAAGTCATTTGATTCAGAAACATTCTTAAAACATGTTGAGAATTTACACTAACGGTAAATAAAATCACTTCACACCATGAACAGATTTTTCTTCTTGTTGAAAAATCGGCTTTTTTTCCTTTATTTAAACTCAGAAGTATGTACGATGTAGGCCTTAAAGACATGGATGGTTGGTCAGGTGTTTTCTTTTCATTTCCCTAAAGGCATCAGCAGGACTTGCCACATTCCACCAAATTAATTACCAGCCACGCCGACACATACAACAAAGGGCTTCAAACAAGAGTACTGACTGTTCAAGAGTCATTCATCGTTTGACACAAAGTCCCATCTAATGTTAGGTTGAAGGAAGCTTGCCCTACTTCACTCTGTGGCAGCGCCCTGAACCAAACAACCAACCAAACAACCAACCAACCAACCAACCCAGCCTTACAGTAACCTCACAAATACCTCAGCTGCTAAGAGCCACATGTAACAGTTGTATATACTTTAGTTCCTGGAAAACAGTGAATAAAAATATAACATAGTGTATCGCATTAGGTTGGTTTATAGCAACTTGGAGACAATGTTGGCTGCTTTGTTCACTGTGAAATATTAATCTTTAAATCCTGTTTGAAAAGGAAGACAGGATATGCAAAGCCTGTAACTGCCTGGGTGACAGGTGTGTGTGTGTTTGCTTTTTGAAACTCGACTTGAAACTGTGGGTCAAAAACAAACCAAACAAAAAAAATCATATATAATTATGCCA
Source organism: Coreoperca whiteheadi (assembly GCA_011952105.1). NCBI lineage: Eukaryota > Metazoa > Chordata > Actinopteri > Centrarchiformes > Sinipercidae > Coreoperca > Coreoperca whiteheadi. The sequence goes on from CM022487.1 coordinate 19,761,605, forward strand.
ATATACTATACACATATTTAACATACTTTTGTTATATACAGTATATGCACAAATAACTGTTCCAATCTCTCTAAGGCAGTGTAGAGAGACTTGGACAATGTGATGGGAACTGTTCACAGCCAAAGACAAGAAGAGAACTTGCTTGTTGACTCAGTGACTCACAGCAGGATTGTTGCTGTTTGCACTGGGCTGTTAATCACAAGAGTATACGGCCACGTGAGCGGGTGGAGGAGCAGGATCCTGCTGCAGGTAGCCTGACATGGACAAATCTAGACACACAGTAGAGCAAGACAGCAAAAAAATAAATAAATAAACATAGGCCTACAATGAAACCAAAACTTATGCAATCAAGCGCATATACACTCTTAACAGTTGGGTGTAGAGAATGGTTTGGTGCGAGATAGATCAGGGGATTTATCCAGGTGTAAATGGCTGTCGGGCTGGATGCAGCCCTTTGCCTGGACTTGCCTGTTGTGTGCCCATCCACGTGTTCTGGATGCCCATGTGTCAGTGGTTATGAGTCACACCAGACGACGTTGTTTGCCCAAGCTGCCGTGACTCATCGCATTCTTGCTGGATGGGACCCGGACTGTCGATCTTTTCTCATGCCTTAAGTAGAGTATCTGTGTGACTTGAGCTTTGTAAGGTATTCCTATCTGCGTTTTTTGCATGCTAACGTGGCCACATCCAGCTCAAAGACAACAGAACACCTTTCTCTTTTCTTCATTTTCTTCTCTTTAAATCTGCATCTCGCATGTCACTCATGACAGCTTTGGTTCTTTATGATGGAATCAGCTGTGTTGCCAAAGCACATGCATGGGTTAAATCCCTTTTTTTTATCTTTGTTTATCTGAGCCAGAATTGGGTATTTTCAACATAACACACTTCTACATAAGTTCACACGCAGTTTTTGGCTTTGGAAACATGCGTGGGCGACTGTCAAAGGCGTGTATTGGTGCCCGGCCAAGGGTTACAGCCCGAGGGAGACAGTGTAGACCTCAGTCCTGATAGGGAGACATTATAGGTGTCTTATCTATGCACCAGGTTCCTTATGTCAGCTATTCACCACTTCAGTAACAGAATTTAATGGCAACAGAAAAAAATGGCAATAAACATAAAATGACTGACTGATAGCTGCACTCAGCTGAAGGATGCCCTCTAATTAGTGTGTTTTATGAGCCCAGGATCCACAGTGAAAACATGTACATGCTGCGCCAGAGAGCAAACACTGCCTGGGAGGTCACAGTGCCCACATGGAGCTCTGGCGTGTCCTCAGACCAAGTTCAGGGCACCACATAGGATGTCTCAATAGCTCTTTTTTGCCCACATCATATTTTCTAATTGCATGGTTAATTACTGCACAGTGTGAGGAATGGGGCAATTACAGTGCACAAAAGGGAAGAAATGTTGTGCATTCCACCTTTAGAACAGTTTGACAGCCGATGTGTTTTTGAGCTGTCACTTTTTCAAAAAATGAATTTTGTCGCCAGTAACACTGATGATCAGTGATGGCCTTTTTTCCATGACTAAAACGAAATAAAAAGAAACCTTTGAAAATGAAAACTGTAAAAAAAAAAAGGTTTAAAATTTTCATCAATGAATAAAAAACAATTATGTGAAAGACGAAAAAATGAAATGAAATTCAGTTTTAATGCAAAGTCTTAGTCAGTGACATGCAGGCTTCTACAGAATCACACATTGTATGCTTCTGTCCTGATTGGTAAAACAATACCTCTTCTTCACAAGTTGAATTAGTTGCTTGACCTGTTGCAGTAATTTGCAGCCTCTTATACCTGTGATGTTCGCTAACGTTACTGTTTCTTGGAAGGAAAACACAACACATTAAGGACTGAAAATCATATACAATCCCAGTGAAAATTAAACAGAAAGCAGCCAGCAAAACACAAAACAGGGTGGCGACCATGTTGACATTTATAAATCGGTAAGCTAACTTGCATTCAATCAGGGATCTTTCGTGTTGGTAGGAATTAATTCAGGATTAATATAGACTGTCAGCCATCTAAATCTTCCTTTAGATATTTGCTGAGGAATATTACTTCTTAATGTTATCAGACATTATGGCAGCTAAAGCCATATGAGTGGATCGGTAATTAACTGAGGGTTGGTGGTTCAATGAATGTTTCCTGATGGGAAAAAAAATTCTTTATACAATTATCTTCCAAATGATGCTGTGAGAAAATATTGTTGAACCAGCTTTGCATATAGTTGTTTTTTTTAATGATAGAACTAATATTTGAGAATGTGATATCCACTTGTTAATATAAAATTAAACCAGATTACTGGAGATATGATAATATGTAACGTAACCTCATGGCTGAAATAATTTTGCTCATATTTTGTTGATTTTAAATTATAAACTTGATCCTCTGGCCTCTCAGGAATGAATCCCTGAAGAAGTCCTCCAGTAGCAGTACTTAGACCCCCAACATCTCCTGTTTCACCTGCTCCTGCATGAGTGAACCAACGAGCTCTGGTCCCTGACAACACAGGCCAAGCTCTCAGCAAAGAAAAGCTCTTTAAATGATTGAAATATTTCAGATGCTCCTCCAGACAAAAGAAGTAAAAACAAGGGAGTTAAGTGAGAGGCAGGAGAGTTTCCCCTGACCTTCTGGTCAACCAGAAAGTGGGAAGGGTTAATCCTGGTTTACACTGACCTCACTCAGCAGCTCCTCAGCACTGGAGTGATAAACATGAGTACAAGGAGGATTCCCTTCTCACCCGGAGACAGCGCAGCACCCCGGGCCTGACCCTCAGAGGTGACGACAGACTTGACATGACTACTGTACTGTGGAAGAGAGACAGTGGAAGAGAGAAAGAGCCAGAGCTGTAAAGAGATGGACAAAAGGGGAAATAGAAGCAGAGAAAGCCATACAGATAAGGCCATTTCAGACATGGAATAAGTTAAATTGCTGGGTTTCTTTATCTATTAAAGAAAGGGCTTTTTGGCTTTTCATCACGGACAAGCAACATTCTTGTGTGATATTTGAAATTTAGCATTCAGGACAAGGAAATGCAGGAAATTCCAAATAATGTACTATGTAAAAAAATGTTTAATGCAACCGCTGACTGTCTTTTTTCTCTAATTTCAGCCTCAGACCAATGTTTAAAGTAAGAATGCTACTGCTTTTATTCAGCCATTTAGAAAATGTTGTGAAAGTGAATTTGTCTGTTTCAAAAAGATACATGGAGAGTACCCAAAAATACAATACAACCAAGTTTAGTAGAGGAAATATGATGTATATGAGAAAATATGAATGGGACCTCAATGTTTGATTTTTATTTTGCCCAAAATAGTTTCAAACACATCTTATCGTTTGTCCCTTTGATTTTTGACTGAACTGTGGCATCTCTCCAAATATTATTCAACTGTTGCATGCTGCTTCATGCTTTCATTCTCGGATGAAAGATCTGCTTTTATTATAGAAATGCTGACAAATTCCAGGTGGCATGTTTAGTACAAGTTTGGATTTGATTTGGTGTCACAAATCCGACTGGTCAAACTGGAATTGAAAAAACAAAAGATAGATTGCTATACAAAGAGAGCAGCGGAGAAACATATAAGAAAGAAGGGGATTAGGAGCAAGAGTTGGAGAGAAAATCAGACGTAAAATTCAACCTGTTATTTATCAACCCCTTGTTTTCTTCTCTTGTGCATTTCAAGGTTAATCAGCAAGCTTTTCTTCGCTTGTCTTTTGCAACCGATAATATCCCTGCTATCGTTCAAGGTAAATGCAGAGTTCAAAGATGTCAAAACTGTTTGCAAAGCATTGGGCGTTGACATTAGCTTTGCAGCAATTTTTTTTTTCATTTAGACCTATCTTTATTTCTATTGATAAGGTGAAGTTGATTCATCAGTGTCAAGAGGTTGAACTTGATCGTTTCAGTTTTAATTTTTCACAGTGACTAATGTTAAAACTATATGTACATAGCTGTAGGACGATAGCAAGGTTTCTTTTTTAGACTAATGTTTGGTTAATACCTATAAATCAACCTTGGACATGTTTTGTAGTCATGTAGCCCAGTGTAGATGTGTTTTGTGCTAAACAGGCTTATAATACAGAGAAGGATTCTGATAGGGCTGAATGGAATTCTCTCCGCTTTACATTCATCGTTCCAAACTCTATTAAAGATTAGGGGGGGGGAAAGATCTAGGGATGGTTTTAGATGAAAATACCTAAAAAAACATTTGTGAAAGAATACATTTCCCATTTACAAGTAACAAAATTAAGGAAGCTAATTTTAAGTTTATCCATAAATTCTATCTGACTACTATAACGATGCATACAATTTCCAAAGACAAATTAACCAAACTGTCCCAGATAGAAAACTAAAGAAGGAACATTTATGCATCTGTTTGGGATATCGCAATCTGTTGAAAAGTTTCTTGAATTCGATTCACTCCTTCACTAAATCAGTCTTGAAAATATAATTTCATTTAAACCGTTGTTTATATTTACTAAATGATATGCCCACTTTTCAGTTAGATCTAGAGTATTAATTACTATAAGAAACGCATACTTCCATTTTAGAAAAATGAATCTCCTCCAACTTTTAAGCTGTTCCTGGACCAAAAATCGAAATATTTTTCCATTAGAGAAGTTAACTCTAGAGATATATGGATATGGATACATCTTTCAAGATCTTGTTATTTTCTTACATGGAAAAAAGTGTCCAAGAACACATCAATAGTAGTCCAACCACGTGAGAAAACTCCTGCAAACCATATGAGAGAGTGCTTTATCCGGCTTTGTTTACATCTTAGAGAGATGTAACTGTAATAAAATTATATTATCTACAGAGGAGCTCCTTTAGCATGACCTCCCTGTAAAATGTTACCTGAGACTCTGCAGGTATTTTAATGAGCACATCATAAACTATGAAAATAAAAAAGCACTAACTGCGTTTTGTCTGTCCTTTCACAAAGCACTTTCTGTGCTGCATCTGTCTATTATTTTGTAATTATTTACCATTTATGAGGTGCTTCAAGTCATGCAGGTAAGGTTTGATTTTCTCACAGGCAAACACATAAAAGGCCTTACAGTCCACTAACTCTTCAGAGTGCATGTGCATTTTATATTTAGTTTTAAGCAACTTCTGACTCAACCTGTTTGTGGAGGAAACTTAGTATTCTTCAGTTGTTTTTGCAAAGCCATCAAGCTAACAAAGACACACAGTGAGTTCAACTTACCTCCAAAAACATTTTCATCTCTCACTTTTCATCTATTAATAGAGGTTTCTCAAAGTGAGAATGCTTTGAGACCATGCGGCTAATGGTTTACTGAGAAACTATAGTGTTTGTGTGATTCTGCCAAACTTTATTTTTAGAGGCAAGAGGAGTGTAAGATTTGATAGAAGAAGGTTACATCAAGTCAAACCCTAACTATCAGCTGCAAAACGCGCTTCACTTGGGCGTGCTTCCACACACACTCACTTAAACACACACACCATGCACCTGTGCAGGATTGTGCTGAAAAGAGCTGATAACAGAGTGATAGAACTTGACATTTGTTTTCCTAATCACCTCCGACACCTCCTTTCTGTTTGTGCAGAGTGAGAAGTATCACAGAGCTCAACAAAGGCCCCATTTACTCACCATCCTTATTTGTCCAAGCGTGTTTCCCTCCAGCTCCCTGAAACCACAAGCTCATTATTTCATCCTCCGTAATGTTAGCTTTTAAATCCACATCAGCACACTCGTTTGGTTAGATTTGGTAAATATTTATGTGGCGTGTCACAAAAACACACACACGCGTGCACACACAACTGGCAAACAGACAGCCACTTACAAGCACACATTTACCCTCCCATTTGTTCAGATTTCCTTTTTTATTTTCAATTTGAGCTGGAACAGTTTCATCGGCCCTTTTGGCTGGATTCACGAGATCTTATTGGATTGTTTAAAGCCACAGAAGTGCTGTGTTGTTTTGACTGATTGTTTCTTTTTGTTGCGTAGTGCTTTGTTTTCACATGCAAAGTGATTCTAAAACGATAATGAACGTGAGTGTGGTTGAATAGTGCTTCTCTGGGTTGAATAATTGTGCTCTGGCTTTCAGAGCTGATCACTGACTTTCAAAATAAAAGTCACAGACACTCAACTACTGTTTACAGACTTTATTTAGGGGAGTGAAATGAATTAAAGAGACTAATGTCACATTTTGATGGAATGTAGGAATGTGAGAATAATAACTAAGAGGGAAAAGCCAAAGTACAATTTAAACGGTCCATTTATGTCTACGTTCATTTTCGGATACACAGGATAAACCTGGTGCTAGAATCTTTTTTACCTCTGTTTATTAAGTATTTTATGTTGCTGGGTGCCATTGTTTTGTCATTATTATATACTGTATGCTGTTTATACTCGATACTGTTTACTTATGGTCTTGGGTCAATCAAGACTTATTTTAAAGGGAAATACCTGTATCATAAAGTCCACCCTCAGATACTCGAACACTATTAGATGTCACTAACTACTAATGTTCATTGCATTTCTTGAGATATTTTGTGCTAAATGTACTATAACAGCCTGCTTCATCTACTGCTGCTTCATTTTAGTAATGAGTTGTGAGCGTGTTAACTTTCACCTCTTTCAGCTGCATGCATGAATAAATAGAGCGATTGCAATAGAACTGTGAACGAAGCCCTTCTCTTAAACTACATAATGTCTGTTGTGGTTGTTGGTCTTCATTAAGCTACATTTGATTTCTCCAGTGTTAAATTTTTGACTGTAGGTGCAACAAATGGTGAAAGAGGAGTAGCAACAAGTTCTGTTTGCAGATCAAAGATTTCTGTAATCACTCCCATCTGCAATGGGTTTGCTATTTGATGCTCTGCTCACGCTGAGAGAAAACCACGATCATTTTTGTCTACTTTAAATAAGTTCACTCTTTCTTATCATCATAACATCAAGAAGAAGTTTAACGTCATTTGTAGCAGCTGATGCTTCCTGTAATAAGTATATTTCGTTTATATTGCACTTTAAAAAAGCACAGAGCCGAGGAGCTGCTATAGAAAAAGCTCTGCCCCCGGCCTTTTTTTAACACAAACAAGGCATACCCAACATGCCATGGTGGGAGGATCTGAGGGGTCTGGTGGTGCTGTAAGGGGTGAGAAGTTCTGAGCTATATGTCAGGGCGAGACCATGGAGAGATTTGTAGAAAATTAGAAGGGTTTTTGAGTTTACCCTGAAATGAACTGGGAGCCAGTGTAAGGATGCAAAGATAGGGGAGTTACAATAGTCCAGCCTGGATGACATTAATAATGCATGAATGACTCTTTCTAGATCAGATGGCGATAGGAAATGGTTTTGAGCTGGAAGAAGCTGGACTTGACCACAGAATTTACCTGCCTGTTGAAACTTAGATCAGCATCGTGTATAACACCCAGGTTCTAGGCATGCGGGCTGATGTTGGTGGAAAGGTGATTGAGGTTATGCACAGTAACAGTGGTATGATGTGGGGGGCCAGTGAGTAGGATCTCTGTCTTGTCCTCAAAACTGAAGGAAATTATGTTTTTTTCATGTAGGCTTACTGTAGATAACATTAAAATACAAGTATGCACTGTGTAGCTGTACTTTACATAAACAATAAATATCTTAAAGGAATCAGTACTGGCATATAATCAATATTAAAGGGCATCCCTAGTTTTGACTGGAGAAATGTTAATAACAGTCATTTCAAACAGAGGATCTGGCTTAGGTGGGGCCCCCTGACTCTGTGGGCCCCATGGTCTTTGCCCGGTAATCCATCCATGCCCTCAGTTGTGTTACAGGCTCTTACCAAGTGTGGGATGGAGCATGGTCTTGATGTGGGAGTGAACACTGAGGCTTTGACTTTCACAAACGTTGCTCCATGGTCCAGGTAAAAATTCATACCACTCCACTCCCCCATTCAGATAGAGATAAGCAGAGACATCTGGATGTGATGAGTTCATTTATGTTTGAGCAGAAAATTCGAATAACCATGAAAAACACAGTCAAAGCAACAAATTGTGCCCAGAAACACAGGATCCCCAATATTTCTTTTAAACTGTTTTTCAGGTAGATTTATTTTCAGTTCATTCATCTCTCCACCCTTCCCCTTCCTTCCACTCTGTGTCTCAGGTTGCCTGCAGTCAGGTATGATGGCCCGAGGCCTCTGCAAAAATTGCCAGCCCAGACGTCTGCACAGCTCTAGTCTGCCTCATCGGGAGTCCTGCATTGATTGCAGCTTTAGTCTCCCCTCATTGTTAATGGGAGCCCTGCATTGTGAAGGGCCTCTTGTAATGTTGTCTTGCTGAGTGCTGGAGAATTGGCTGTGTGGGCACTGGGCTGCCAGCGGCTCCTGTGAGGTCTTGTTGACCTGCTGAATGCAGTCACCTGAGAGTCCATCAGCGCACCAAAATACCCCAACAGCAGAGAAGAATGTGGGTGAGCTGCTGCTGCCTGGATTAACATCGGTTTCAAATAGTGACCAAATACTATGGGAATATATCAAAATATATACTGCTCAAAACAATAAAGGGAACACTTGGAGTTACATCGTGTTGTTTAAATGTTCCCTCTATTTTTGTGAGCAGTAATGAAAAGAGCCTAAATAACTGTACTACAGTAGCATCAATTAGAAAAAAAAAGGAAACAAAATGGTGCTAAAACTGGTTTTGTCGCAATGTGGGGAAAAAAGGTACAATCCCTACCAAAAAAGAATGATTGTGAGGTAATCAATGAGTCACAGTATACTGGATCATAAAAACCTTAATATCTTAAAACAAGTGAAAAATGTTGACAGTGCAGTGAAAATATCTCAGCCTAGTTTCAATGGAAATCATCTTGTTTCAAGAAATGTCCAGAAATTATTTTCTGACATTGTCTGTATCATTACAGCTCTGTGGGGTTAAAGTAAAGTGTTATTGATATTCAGAATAAACACACACTGTAAACACACTGTACTGAAACATACCGAAACAGTAATTAAGGATGAAAGAATGTACCGTATTTGTGTTTGGACTCCTAGCTGTTCCTGCAGGATGCCGCAATTAAACCTTCATATCAATATCTGCTCTCTTTCTTTCTGTGCCTCCGTGTTGTGAATTTTCCTCTTTCCAGAGCCATTGTTTCGTCTAACTAATCAAAGACTCAGCTGCTATCAGATCAGTGAACGTTTTAACATCTGTCAGCAGACTGAACCAGCCGAGCTCCAGCTAACAGCCTCTGTCGCAGCATGCAAAGATGATTCTAAAAGAACAACTTTGAGGAGGAGGAGAAGAAACTCTGAATTTTAATTTTGGTTGGAAAAATCTGAAAATGATATTTACAGTTTACATTTACAGATACACTAATATCCTCGGCTAATGGAGCTAGTGATGTGGGTGCTAGGACTGTGTTGATACGAGAAAATCAGGCAGTCACATTTATTTAAAAAGGGGTCCACTGTCTCCAAGGCCAGTTGAGAAATAAAAGCTTGGTTAAAATGACAAACTCAGCATGTGTAAAAGTGGAAAATGAATTGGCGTTCGTCATTAGCCGGGGATATGGTAAATCCTTAAAGTAATCTGGAATTTTTCAAATATTGGCTCTTATATCTAGTGTTCAAAATGGCAAATTCTATTCCTACATGTAGAAAAAAAACATATATACAGTAGCATTTGGAAACACAACCCTTTCTATGCAACCTCATACTGACGGTCAAGCAGATAAACCCGAGGTTACCTCTTCAGGGCAGTCACTGGAGGGATGTGTGCTGGGCTCATGTAACTGAAGCTCACAGTGACTCTCGGTGGATAATGACGGTGACTGAGCCTTCTTCCATTGTTCACCTGCATTGTGTTACATGGGAATGAGGGCGGCAGGAAACCCACCTTTTGTTGATCTATTATATTTTGTATTATTACACCAATGCTGGAGCCTTCGCGCTCACAACACCGGAGCGCGCGCGCACACACACACACACACAAACTAACACACACATTAACATTACATGCAAGACAGCTTCACCACTTCAAAGGCCTCAATCTGTGCACAAAGCAAATGGCAGGAGGAGGCAAATTAGAAGGGGAACACGGGTGCTTCTTTAGAGGAAGAGGAAGCACATCGGAAGAACCTTTAATCTCCCACAACCCTGCCAAATTGAAAACCAGGAGGAAATGACATCACATGGCTTGCTGTGGCCATATCGTGTCGCAAAATACAACATTCATTGCTGTCCCAGATATGTTTGTCCCCAGCATGACAGAGGTCAGGTTTCTTGATATTATAAGCTTCTCAATGAGCAGCCTCTTGGAGGTATTATGTTGCTAATCCAAGCTGACAATGGAAAAAAGTAGTCCAATAATAATATTGAAATATATTTATATAAAATGTTGTCCAACAAATTCATTATGAGGTCCCATGACTTTTGCTCAAATATAAAGTAGTTCTTGTTTGTACGTTTGAAAAGTAATTTGAAAATGAGTTAACTCTTAAAATTTTTTGTGTCTGGGGGTAGTGGGTAACAGCTGTAAACAATATAGCACTTTTTTATTGTTACTGATAAAGGCATCAGCATACTTTGTTTGGGCATTTGAATGAAGATTCAGAGTGAAGTACCCAAAAACTGCAGGTTTTTGAGAAATACTATGTGTATTTGGTTTTTTTAAAGATTCTTTTTTGCCTTTATTTTGATAGCGACAGCTGCAGATATAGACAGGACAGGTGGGGAAGAGAGAGAGAGCGAGAGAGAGGGGATGACATGCAGCAAAGGAGCGTTTGAATCAAATTCAGGCCGCTGTGGTAAGGACTCAACTTTGATGGTACGCGCTCTACCAGGTGAGCTAATGGGGTACCCATATTTTTATTATTTCTAACGTTATGTGTCAGCTACGATTTATTTTGTGTGCTTTGTCGGAGGCCTAACCCTGATTGTTTTCTGTTTACAACATTACAGTAAAAGCTGGAGGGCTTAATCCTAAAGCCCTGTTGTTCTGCACCACTAACATGCACTAAATTGTCTATCAAACCTCACAGAGAAAAACCAAAACCAAAACATGAGTCTTAATTTATGGACTGAAAGGGATGAAGCCCTAGAACAATGCTTGAAGTAAATTGTAACCTTTAAAATAAGGCAGTGCTGTTCCACCAGCCCAGCTTAACTCATCACCTCTTTCTTTGTGACAACCTATAATTGCAGACTTTTTAAGCAGCCCTGGAGATGTGTTGTAGATAAGCTGTCCAGCTTAACACAGTCAAGGCTTCAGTGGTTTCCTTTAGGCACAGAGTTCCTATAGGTTGCAGATTTTGAGCAGAGGGGTCACATTTCAAAGACGCAATGTCATTCAAAACACATTAGTAAGATGACAGATTCATCTTGTAATTAGCAGTAGAGAAATTATGTGAAATGAAAGTTTCATATTCTGTGACTGTGTCAGAGTTACTGTGTATTTTTTGTATGTTTTCTAAGGTCAAGGAGATCCACGAGACCATGAAAGGCCACCGGAGGACAGCAGTTGTTGATTAGTGGCCACAGCATTTAGTAAAGGCACACTCTTTAATTATAGAAAACACCAATGGAGGTAAATACTCCGTCATCTGATAGCATCTCGGGTGAAGTAACCCACCCCCTCACCTCAACACCAAACATTAAGTGCAGGTAACGAAGCTGTAGCCCTGAGGTCCCTCTGCCTCCAAACTAATCAAGAATGACAATAGAAGTAACTCTTATTTGTGTTGTTACAAAAACATTCAGGCAACATGAAACAGAAGTGTTTTTCAGGTAGGATTTCTGATTATCGAATGCCAGTGATCAGAATGAATCTAACCAGCACAATGTGTGACTATCTTCATCCGTTGGGTTTTCTAAGGTGATTTCTTATCTGAGGCTGATTAACAGCCTGCTATGCTCAAAATGTGGAAGAGCACGCTGCAACTTGACTCATTCTGCAGCAGCTTCCGTTGATTAGCTGTAATTAAATTTAACATTCAAGCTGGTTTACTGTACTCAACCTGCAGCACTGAAGAGGATGTAAAAAAATCCTGCAAACAGGGAAAGACAAAGAATGTTAAAGCCAAAGTTAGAAAGTTTGAAAAGCTTTATGATAGTGTATCAGTAACTATTAATTAGTGTTCTCCAGCTTGAGCTCCTCAGGCAGATCTTTCCAAAGCCAAAAGGCAGATCACCTTTAGTCTTTAAATTTGAAAGAGGAAAAGTCAGCACATTTCTGCCTGAAGAGCTCAGGTTGCAAGAACGAAGCAACAGTCCAGAAAGAAAACTGGCATTGAATGAAGCAGCAAGGACCCAATCATAATCAATAAAACCTGCTAATCAAAAACCGGTATATACCATTGAAGAGATGTCAAAGGGTCATTTCTCACAAATGTCTTACCCCTTTTGGTATTAGTTTTGGTTTTCACGTGCCAACCCTGTCTAGCATTTATGTTCACATTTTACCAAATTTTGCCTATTAGGTTTTGGTTGGAAACATACAGAGTGCAGGACTTTGACACCAGCGAGTTCTCATCATGAGTCAGCCATGTGATTAAGTTTAGGCAACAAAAGCACTTGGTTAAAGCTAGGGTAGGTAACGTTGGAGAAACATTTTGAAAGTATCAAACCGAAAGAAATGCCAAGCCGTCCCTTCAGCCTTTGTCCAAAGCCACTCTACCAAAACACATTTTCATGCACAGTGAGTGCACGGGCAGAGTGCGCGCATTAGGCCAATCATTTCATTCTGCCAAATGAAATGATTGGCCTACCTAGTTTGCCTAATGATAAGACGGGCTTATAACAGGCCTGTGACAGCCACAGTTACCGGATTTTTCCACCAGAACATTTGATTTATTTATTGCAGTTTGCATGTAAAGAGAACTTCAACAAATAATGAAATCAAAATCGAAAAATGCTTCTGTAATACATTACCTGCCATAGCTTTAAGGTTATGGCTGTGGTTTTGGTTAAATGTTAATAAAGTACACATCTTTCCCTAATGTTAACCAAGTACTGTGAGTGCCTAAACGTAGCCATTTAGAATGCTTTAGTTTCTACAAGTGGATATTGTATTTCAAAAGTTGATGTTTTAAGGAAAACAAATAAAATAAGCTGTTAGTGAAACTTTTGCTGATACATCCAGTATCAACATTTTGTGACTTGGCAGATACAATAATTAATAACGTTTCCAAAATGTAGGCGGCATTGTGTTCCTTATACAAAACATATTTGCGGTTGAAAAGGCGTAGTATACAATCTTGATTTCTAGGCGACAGGTTGTTTGTGCCGAGGTTTTCCGATATCTGTTTTTGATACTTGTGCCTGCCCATTACAATGGAGGTGTATTTGTCTGTGCTGCTTTAATTATTAAATAAAATAATTACATTCAAAAACATGCAACAGCCACACATGTTCCCAGAAACAGTTTATCTGTAACTCTGGAAAAACCACGGACGTTTTTTTTTTATTTATTCAGAAGAAAGGCCAACCCTGCAAAAAACTCATGGCTAGATACCTTGTATGTATTTATAATGTATTATTTTTATGATAAAGGTTAACTGACTGTTTAAAGTAGAAGCAATACATTTTATCTGTTAGGTTAAAACATATTGCTGCAAACCCATTGGAGGTTTTCTATTAAGACGACAGGCAGTAAATGATTTTAGAAACGGCTTTGACGCACTTGAATATTCTGGATGCTTGTACATAATTAACCGTGTGAATATGCAGTACTGTAGTGGTGGCAGCTTGATTTTTGAGTAGGAATCACCATAACCGCAAGCATTGGTGTGTCGTTTATTGCCCCCCATCAAACTCCATTCACCTGAGATAACAGAATTTGGCCAATATGGGATTTTGGATCTTCAAGCTTGTTTCTTTCTCCTTTCCATTTTGTATTTTTTAATAGGTCACTATGTCCCTGGAGGACAGAATAATATTACTTTTGACTCTATTTCTTATGAATTTGGCTCTTTAAGAAACATTAAGCAACCAACCCTTGGGTTTCTTATTATCATTTTAGAACAGGAAAAAAGAAACGTGTCTAATCAGTCAACAGTATATACTAAAATTTAATTTGGTGGAGATAAAACTTTTTGAAAACACAACTTGGATCTGTTCCAGTAAATATCTCTGACATTTGGATACATATAAGCACTGTTAGATAAGATAAAAAACATGAGGAGACCTGCGAATCATTTCTCCACCACGTAATAAAACTCCGTGGCATTGATTCAAACTCCTCCTGCTGTAGATTAGATTAAAAACTGGCACATCACCAGATTCAATAACTTCTATAGCAAATGTTTTATTTATTCTAAACCCGAGATAAGGCCTCGACTTTTGCAAACAGTTCGCTTTGGGTGATCATGCGGCTTGCAAAACAAAAGAGAGGTGTCGACCAACTGCAGCCCTGCAGGTCACATGAACGTCACAGATGAAACGTGCTAATTCCCTAACACCGGCACAGTGGCCATCATGCCTGTTCCTTCCTCGAACAATGAGTTGTAACTTGAGCAGAGCCACAAATACATGTCTGCCCTCAGAAGATGTGATGGACAACAAGATGATAGACAGGCAAGTCACAGCCCATAGCAGCAGCAATTATCCCTTCTTATTCTTTGTCCAGTTTCATATTAAAATACCTCTTTGATTAATTTAAGATGAGTAATAACTAATAGCACGAACCATGTGCAGTCTTGTTCTTTTGGCTACCAGCGATACTGATGAGCAGAATGACTCTCACTGTCTCTGAGTTACTATGATTTAGTATTCACATACTGTACTTTGTAAATGCAGCATTGCAAGTTCTGCAATAAGGATTTACTGCAAACTTGCAGTATATTTAATATTTAATGAATTCTCCTAATCACAATCACATTCACTAAGCAGAAGTGAAAATGGTGAAATATTTTACACTTTAACAGGTACACCTATTTTTCTGCACAAGCCCAGAAATGACATACTCAACCTAAATGGTTATTCTTCTTGAATTACCTCTTCTGGTAACAGCTGGGAACTGTAGTTTTTATCAAAAGCCACTCAAATATGAGTAAATGATGTGTTTGCTTCGGGACTATTTTCAGTTGCAGATGAATACACATTTGGTAGTCAAATGAGAATTTCCAGCAGCAGGACAGTTTATGTGGGATTGACTCAAAATAGATTACAGTGGCAGCGTTAAATGAAGGTGCAACAGCGTGGCTCATTGATGTGTTTTAAATGGTTTTGGGACAACAATGGAGTTTTATGGCAGAAAAGGAATAAACTATATCAGGCTTTAGCTACACAGATAAGACTTGTTGGTATGATGTATCACCAGACTTATCCTTTAAGGGGTTAAAGCACAGGAAGAGGCTGCACCTTGTGTTTTTACTTTTAGTCACTGAAAAAATGAGAAAAAGTTACTTGTGCATGTTCTGTTGTCTTTACTTTCAAAAGTAACAATGCCAGTGCCTTCCTTCATTGTTGTAAAGCTGATCAGAACATGTACAGTATCTGTAGCAGGAGGGACAACCCAAAATATTCTTATTATACTCACTACACTCATGTCTAAAAAATGTGAGGATTACTCATATGGAGGTTAAAAGATCCTATGACTAAGACTTTACTTTCCCCAAAGCACAAAATGGCCATAGTCCATTATATATTTAAGGCTTTGATAGCGTTGTCAACCAATCCCAATGACTCACAGATTAATTTGCCAGCCTCAGAGAGTTCTAGCTTTCCAAACTCACTTTCTGGCCAGTATTCTATTAAAATGGAAGAGAAACGCTTCCCGGCAATAAGCATTTCAAGAAATTGCGATTTAAAATGGGTCATTATTTATTATTTCATGACACAACCAACACTTACCTATTTGCATTTTTTTTTCTTCAGTCCAACAGTAGAAGACAGTTGTTAACAAGCAAACGATGTTGCAACACATTTCTGACTCAAAAAAGTAAAAGATGAAGAAATCTGACATTGCATCATAATATATTATTGCTTCAGTTGTTGTTTATTTTGTGAAAATCTGACTTTCATTATCATGTATACTGCAGGCCACTATAATCTGACACTTATTGTGCTGTATATTGTTGACATTCCTCTACAGAGCAGTAAAACTTGTATTAGAAGTTGCATTATGTCCCTTTAATCCCAAATTAATTAACATAATGAAAATCCACCTATTGTACAGTAACCAAAGTAGCTTTAACTATTTACACCTGTTATACTGAGAACACTGTGTGCTCCGAGTCTTTTCTTGGATGACGCTGGAACTGGAAACGCTTTCAACTCAAGTAAACCGCCTACAGATCATAAAATCCCCAAACTGGACAATGAAGCTTGAGTTGTTAAACATTTTTATAGTGAAATACCCCTGCCTGTTCTCTCAGCTTCGTACACACAAGCAGAAGTCAAACATTTACTGACCCTAAAAATAAATGTTTTCTGCCAATTGTATAATTACATGGCGCGGGGAGCGGGGCTGTTAGCGTGTAATGTGATGCCATTTTGTGTGTGTTTGTGAAGGGAAGGGGTTGCGGAAAGGGGAGGAAGATGGGGCGGGGGAGCTTTGGTACAATATAATTAAAATATTATGGCCTTTGCAGAACTCAACTTGTTATTGTCTTTTCAACCTCAAAAAGACGGCATGTAAAAATAGACATGTGGCAGACGTTTTTTCTTCTTCTTCCTCTATATATTTTTACAAAGATTTGATGAAGGAATTCTGACTTTGAGGTGGTTACACTGATCAACATCTTGATATCTAGTGAAATGACAGCCTCAGCATTCCCTCAGTCAAGTTTTTGTACTTGCACATACCAGTTGCATGTATTTCCGCTGTAAACCTATCAACGCAATAAATCCCCTCTCTTTAAATAGTCCTTAAAAACTTCAGGTAAACCTTCAACTGTTGGTGTTCCCTGATTTCCACCCTGGTCTGGCCAGCACTTGGTTTTCTGACTTATGCAATTCCATCCAAGAGGTATTTTATTGAAGTGGTTGCCTATTTGCCCTCACACTAAATGCCTGAGGAATGCGTCCCTGGGTTTGCTGAGGTTGTTTTGATGTGCATTCAAAAAGCCTGTGTGTGCAGAAGGAGCTCATTCACAGCTCACAGGGACTCAATGGCTTCATTTGTCCTTGAAGGTAAACATTCACAGAGGAGGCCCTCAAATATGGCCTTTTCAATTGCCAAGGCCCCCTCGGCTCTCCATCTTATGTGACAATGAACAAATTCCTATTCAAAAGCACTTACTGTGCGATAGCGTAGCATTGTGGTGCCTTCAACACACCTGAGTAAATGAATGAATCACATCATGGTTGAACAAAGCACATTTACAGTTTACTTGAGCCCTAAACGAGACATCCGTGTATGGTGCACTTACGTTGGATGAATGCCTAGTTTCATTACTCAAAAACCTGTCTGACACATTGAAATCAGTCCAAAATAAAGACATTTCACTCACGAAGTCTTGTCTGGGTCAGTGGTTCCCTACCTTTTTTGTACCCCCTCAGCACATTTGAGCTAAGTACCCCTTCATTAACACCACACCCATCATAGTTCCAAATGTGTTCTTATGGATGGATTATATACTGAATGTTATTGTTACAAGAATATTTTCATACAAAAAGGTTCAGGTTCCTTTGGTCAAGTTTGCATTTGTACTACCGTTTGGACTGGTGGAAAGCTGGGCATCAAGCATGTATCCATTACTTTCAGCAAACTATTCATCTGTTACTTTTAGCTAACTGTTTCAACAGTTTATCCATTAATTTTAATGAACTATTTTGACTTCTGTATTCAGGATGGGTAGCTTACTGGTTATTTATGTAATCCTATTTGGCTGTTTATTTTGTCCTTAACATAAATATATGGATAGATTTCTTAAATCAAATCACAATTTCGAATTTTTAGATGAGTTAGGTTGAGTTAGTTAGCTGATCTTTCAATGTACCACCTGGCAACTGCGCTACATTTGGAATCACTGGTCTGGGTTATTATCTTAAATATCTTTGTCTCCTTGGTGACCAGAGGTTTAATACGCCCCTGCATTGAACACCTGCCAACTGTTCGCACACAACCGTTGGCGTCTTTGTTCGTGTGAAAAGCAAGTGGAATCTGCTTCTCAGAATTTAACGCGTAAAAACAACAAGTAAAAGGTACAACAGACAAGCCTTCTAAAAATAAAGTCAAATTCCAGTGACAATGACTGTATCTGTTAGTCAAAATACCAACACATTTCACCCTGCAGGTTCCCAGCGTGCCGCAATGATTTATCACTGCCACTATCCCATAATGCACCACGCGCTGCAGCAGCGTGTGTTTTTTGAGGCATTCCCAGGTGAGGTGTGTGTGTGTGATTGTCTGTCATGTCTTTCATTGCACCTATTGCAAGCAGACAGCCTTTATGAGATCCTGACTGTTTTCTCTGTCAACGCCTCAGAGGGAGATATGCCGAATAACTTCAGGTCCAACAACTATGAAAGTTCGAGACTGTACAGGTGTGAAAGTGGATTTTGTTTTGTAGAGAGGGCCTCACATTCCCACAACACTTCAAATTACACTCTTGTAGTGTTGATGCAGCCGAGCGACATCCCACACAAGCCTTTAGATAAAAGATGTGTACTCTTGCATGACCAAAACCCACAACGAGCAACAGTTTAAATTTCTGATAGATAGTTCGATCTACCAACAGATATTCAGACATGTTTGGTGTGTTGTGTTTAAACTTTACTCACACTGATAAGTACAAAAACACTGAGGGAGTTTGACGTGCAATTGTGGATGCATGAATAGTCAACACGCTTTTTATCTCACAAACAGATTCGCTTTAATTTAGCAAATTCTTCCGTCCGTTTCTTGCTGTTTGAGAATTGTTTGATTTTATTCTGGTTAGTTAGTTAGTTGGTTAGTTAGTTAGTCAGGCTTTAAAAGACATGCAGTTAGAAAACAATATTATAAAATGGTTGCAGACTGCAACATTTAGCTAGATTTAGCTAGGGTTTTTTTTTAGCAACATTTTGTTAATAAAAGAGGCATAAAGAGGCTGCTTATTTAATTTGTCAGGAACAACTTGCTATACACATTTTTGGAGGCAGTAATAACCTCGAACCATGAAAGAAATTTCATATTTCTATTATTCATTAGCATGCCAGTCTGAAAATGATATTGCTATTGCTAAGATAATATCAGTCAGTCATTTTCTACCGCTTGTTCCTGTTAGGGGTCGCGGGTAACTGGAGCCTATCCCAGTGGCTTCGGGCCTTAGGCGGGGTACACCCTGGACAGTGGCCAACTTGTCGCACGGCTGACACAGAGACAGACAGACAAACATGCATGTCTTTGGACGGTGGGAGGAAGCCGGAGAACCCGGAGAAGGCCCACGGTAACACAGGGAGGACATGCAGACTCCACCCAGAGAGATCATGGTCTGGTCCCGGATTCGAAGCCACGATCTCCTTGTTGGGGGGCGCTGGCCGCTCTGCCACCGTGCACCCCCTAAGATAATATAATATAATATAGAGATTTAAGTTAATGTTTGGCGTCTTTCAGAAAGTATTTTATAATGTTTTACATCCATCAAACCCATGCACCAGGAGCATCTAATGTTTTAGGATGAATCTTCACAGCCTGTCATTGTTAGATTAAAATGTTACAAAAGAACTGAAAGATGAAAAGAAAAGAGACTTGGTTTTGCAGTTAGTGTCAAACTCATTAATGTTGTTTTTGTTGCACATCTGGATCGAATACATTTTTGTAGCACAAAATAAAGGTGTGAGTTTTGGCAAACATCTCTCACTACTTGTTGCTTGTTCAGAAAACTGTTTGGCAGCCAATCTCATGTGCCATCTGACATGGGCAAATTAATTCATTGCATGGTTCAGAGATGTATTAATGTGTGAAAGTGCTGCCGTCTTATCACTGAATCAATCACGGGATAATTCCTGATGAAACTTCCTGATGAAACTTCCTGATGAAACTTTTGTTTAGAAGTACATAGCACTTGTCTTCTTGTTTTCCTGTGATCTTAATAAGCTCTGCCAACCCGCTCAAAACAAAAAGAAACTTCCTGAATTTCTACTGCATCCGCATTGTCTAAGTTCACCCCATCAGCGTGCAAATCATGTAAATTGCAGGGAAGGGTGGGTATGTATGCTATAATTTCAATGGAATATGTGTGCTTAAATTAGAGCGCGGCGTGGTTAGGGGGGGCAAATGTACTGAGGCGCTGGGGCCTCTGGCTGGTGATTGGCTGTGTGTTGCGCTAACAGACAGGGCCTTTCCACTGGTCGTGACGGGCGGTTCTGATGTGGCCGACCACGCGGCCCTGATGACGGGGTTGCATGTGTTTCCTTGACCCTGACCATAATGGACAACTTTTACCCGCCGGAAGAAAATTACAGCCCCTCAGGAATGTTGCTGTTATTATTTTTCCTTCTTTCTATAAAATAGAAGAAGACATTTCAACGTGTAAGCCATTATAAAACCATTGCAGCTAACCATCCGCAGAGGGAAATGGGCTTTTTTGTTGTTGTTGTCCATGTAGGAGGGTAATAGATGATTAAGAGGGAGTGCAGATGAGTTTATGGGGATGTTCCGCTAAATTAGACAAGGACAATCAACACATTTGACTAATTTCTTCCTCTGTAACCCGCCTACTGCTTCACTAATTCTCTACCATGGCTGAAATGTATCACTCATTTTCTGTCAGATGCACAGGGAGGGGATGTCGTACATTGCATGGCAGTGTGAGTCAACAAACGGCATACACAGTTTTCATTCTGAGGGAACACGTTTGAAGAATTTCCCACACATGCGTCTAACAATATAACTCAAACACTTTAACACATCTCCTGTGGGACCAGAGCAAGTTAAACTCCCCCAAGTTTTAAATCATACTCAAAATATACCTCCTGGAGGATTCCTTCAAACCAACCTGTGCACGGTGGTAAAACTAAAAGTGACTCACTAAAGTCGACTCCATATAAACTGAAATTGCTTGATATATTTGGCTCGAGTCATTTGGGTAAATTTAATGGGGTCTGTAAGAAGCTAAATAGAATTACCACATGGGTCAACACTAAAAGTGATGCTGGTTTGGCTACAGCGGGTGCAGCATCTGTTTAAAAGCTATGAGCTTGACACAAATGGGGAACTCTGGCTCACCCTCAGCCTCCTTTGGAAAGCGGAGCACAGAAACAGGTGGCAGAGCTGAGCTGTTTCATTCCTTGGTAGTGAAACTCCTCCTCATTAGGATTTGTTGTCCTTTGGTCATTTTTTTAAAGTGTGGAGATAAAGATCACTGAGATTAGCACATCTTGAATTCAGAGTGATGACTCTGAAGGTCTTTTAGGGGGCAGGGATCATATCTGCTGTCGAGGATCAAAGGAGAGGAGCTTCAGCCCTGAGGGATGCTACCGCCTCTTTTTGCTCCTCACCTCACGTCACCTGTCCTATCAGGTGTGTATGTGGAGGACAGGGGAGGAAAAGAAAGCGACAGAAAGAGGTGGGTATATCCAAGCTATTATGTGACAGACGAAGAGAGAAAGGAAGAAGGAGGCAGGCGAAGAATTCGCTTCAATCTTCAAACCTTTTACACAGTGTTAAGGTAATGAAAGGTGTCACGCAGGCAGATCTGGATCCATTACCTAAATGAAGTTGCTGTTGTTCAAACACCTCCATTCCCAGTGTGGTATTTCTGGGAATGCCGTCAATTTTACATGCCAGTTATAGATTCAGATTCCCCACAAATACACACATGAAAAGACATGTGGTTTAGGTTAAGTTAGGTTATTTACTTACATACAAAGCCATTTTCCAAAGGACAACCTACATATTTAGACTGATTTCTTACCTTCTAGAGTAACATTTTTTTGGTCAAAGTTACATTATCATTGTATGATACTGCAGCTGTAAGTTTTGGAATCTCTTGTCGGTGTATTTAAGGATGCTCCCATAAACTCCACAACTGCTTTGCAACCAAACAACAATCCTTTATTGTAATAAAGGCCTAATTTCAACTTACTTAATTTCAAAACATCCATGTTTGCCTACTGTGCTGCACCAACAGTTTTCAACATGGTCCCCTTTGACATCTCCTTTCTCACTCCCCTTATTTCCTGCCACAAAAGTGCCCCAAAATACTTATTTAATTAATGAAGTCACATTATCATTGCATGGTACAGCTGTGAGCAAGGACTATTTTGAAACTCTTGTCAGTGTGCTCAGCAAACGTTTTGCGCAGGAAAGGACTAACTTAAAATGATCCTTTTCACAACATGCATCTTTTCCCATTGTTCTTGGAGATTTCTTGAGTTCACAACCAAGAAAAGTTTTCAAAATGGTCTCTGTTCACAGCCAAAGATATGTTCATTTTGATAAATGACCTATCTAAATTTTTAGTTTTCGAAGTGGATTTTTATATCTACGTATATATTAAGCAGAAACCAGTTCCTGGAAGTTAGAAATCTTGGAAAATGGTTGCCAGTAATGTAAAGTATATGTGATTTGTTATTAATGGGTGCAAAACCACAGACATTGTCCTTTATTATATTCACACTCAAATGCCCTCTTACTCTGCAACGAACAGCTACACACATATTTAAAGTCAAAGCTCTTGTAGTCTTATGAAACTAAAGTAGGATTTCCTGTGTAGTTGACAGAAGACATCGGTATGCTGTCCCAAGCTGTGACTCAACAATGTGTCCTGTTCGGTAGATCAGCAGCAGCCACATGATTTGCATAACCTTTTAGAATTATTTCCTGTGTTTTTATTTAAGACAATACCGATGCCAGTGCTGAGAGGGGTAAAATATCCCTTGTGTAATAAGGTCAGCGTGAAGCTATGAGGAAGCGCGTCCTATTGTGATAGTGACACACGAAACAGGCATAGTTGTGGAAAATGTCCATGACACTGAATGGTTAGCAGGGAAACATACAGACTTTGATTAAGACTTATGATTTATCGCTTGAGTGCCTTTTGATCTCCTGTGGGCATGAGAGTAAATTGTTCCTCTGTGTAGATGTTGAGATAGTGATCACAGCACTACAACCTCAGCTTTGGTGTGCTGACAGATGGCAGCTGAAACTTGTCAGATACTTGTGAGTGCTGAGAGTAGAGAAGTCAATCAACCTGGAGTGATAAGGCCAATTGTATCACTGACAAATAGGTCAGGTCTCTCAAATAAATGGCACGATAAGTTTCCCTTTCCTTACCACCTTTTTGGTGATTTTCATGCTTATGAAATGAAGGATAAAAGATGTCCTCATTGTGATGAAACAAGACTAAGACTGAGAGCTCTGTGAGACTCTACTTGTGAGGCACAGCAGTGCTTTGAGCTAAATGCTATTGCCAGCACACCAACATGCTCACAGTGAGAAAGGAATATTGTTTACCATGTTCCCCATCTTAGTTTAGCGTGTTAGCATGAGGCACTAGAGGAAAAGTCAACATAGTCAGTAGGATTCATCCTCTGGGCACCATCAATGTTTGTTCCAAATTTCATGGCAATCCATCCAATAGTTTCAGTCTGGACCAAAGTGGTGGACCAACATTGGGATTTATCAAGCTCACTGAAAAGCCTCTGTGACATTTCTAAAAGAGATTTTTGTTAATTTAGACATAAGATTCGATTAATTCCTGCAAATTCCTCAGGGTTTAAAGATCTTAAGTAAATAAAAGTCCTGCCTGTATATCTCTCAGCACAAAAACATTTGAGCTGTTAATGAACATATGTACCAACAGTGTTTTTCCATTGTGAAATACTGTTACAATACGTTTTAGGCCATAAATCAGGCACAATAATTATAGAGACAGTAATCTCTGTAATTGCTTTGAGGTGGGCGAAGGTTGTGTCTCCATGTCTGCACACCACATACCACATTTACAGGTTAATCAACGTGGGAGGCAGTAAACAGCGGCCACACCTCCTAATATACAGTAGTTACTACATCAGACTGTGATATGAAGACATGCTGTGTTTGCTGAAAGAATGAGGAAAGAGCATCAGTTAATCTCATTAATGTTGTCTAAGATTAACAAGAAGTGGCATTCTCAGCACGTGTGTTTATTTTGGGTGTGCAGATGTGTGAAATTTACATTTAAAGACATGATTTTTCTTTTATCTAAATGCTGCAGGATGTTTGCGTTCTTAAACTTTGTGTGTCTTTTGCAGAATCACACAGTAAGCTAACCACGTGTGCAACCAGCCTACCCCAAATCGTAAATGGGGGGAACTTTTAAATCTCTCTGGACAGACCCCATCATTGCACCACTGAAATATATACCCATCAAACAAGCTATTTCTGGTCTGAACTTCTTCATGTGGTTGAATTTCTATTTTTGCCTCACCCTTGAATTTTAACTGAATGATATTGTATACCCTGACCGTACTCCCATTGCAAATTATATGAGGGGAATCATCTGCAGATAGGATGAATCACAGTAGGTTATCGTAACCAACACAAAGTCAAGCACATGTCGTACTGAATGCGTCTTCAAACCCCTGTCCCAAGGATGCATCCCAAAGGTTTATTTTTACTCAGCTGTGAATGGTTATGGCAGCAAACCGCCATATGGCTGTAGGATTGAGTGGTCTTGGTGGAAAATGGGGACGGAAATTATAGAGGGAAGGAGCTGGTGTCACACAGGCCTCTCATTCCTCCTCTTCTCCAGGAGCTGATTGGGTAAATACCCAAGGTTTCTCTGGGGCTGGGAAACGGTTCATGAGGATACTAGTCACACAAGCATCACCTGACTTTGCAACAGTTTTTATTCGAACATTTCATCCAGAGAGTTGCAATGCTGGCCTGCCCTTTTTCAGCAGTAATACTACTTCACATTGACTTTCAACTCAGAGTCACAAAATTATATGAAAACCCCAAAAAGCAGACTTCGTGTTGTGGACATGAATATGGTGAAGATTATGTAACATTAGCACAAAAGGATTGTGTGAGAAGCAGCAACTCAAATGTCGTGTGAAAGGGCTCCTTTTTAAAGTCAAACAAGTATAACGAGTTTAAACAATGGTGGATTAGGATTTTATTTATTGGTAACTAAAAGTGAGAAAGATTTTAATGAGCTTTAATGAAGTTTAGAATTACATAAGACAAACTTAAAATGAAAACTTCCCTTGCAGTCAAAGTCACAATCCGACAGATTTGATGGCAAATCCTCCTGAACTCCTCTGTTTTGATTTGTCTTTTTTATGTCTCCTCTTTTATGTTGGGAAAAGTATCTCTCAGACTTTTCTTACACGGACTGAATTTTAATGTCATTCTCATCCCAAAAAATGTCATAAGACAAAGTTTTGTGTGACCTAATATTATTTATTAGCTGAAACACACATTTTAGCTGGCACATATCCACACCTGAGAGCCACTAGGCATTTTTTTCAACTGGATCATCAGTAGCACAGCTGGAGCAATTTGCCTGTTGAGTGTTTTGATTATGAGCTCCTCAACAGTAGTTGTTATGACAGGATGGAGGTGCTTGTTCACTTTCGCCTGCCCAAACTGACACTGCGCATCAGGTTTCTGAGTAATTCAATGATTTGAAGTTGCACATGACTGTGCCCTTTGATGTTGAGCATGTTGTACATGGCTAGATAGTCTTGGAGAGTTTGTTGTGGCACCGGACACGCTGTACTCTGTGCGTGTGTTTACTTTGCTGCTGTCTATCCAGAGCCCTTTTCAGAGAGGTAGTATAAACAGCAGCCTAAACAGATTCAAAATGAGACACAATGAAGGATCCAAAAACCATTTAACCTCAGCAAGCAGGCCTATCCTCAAACACGAGCTCACTGATTGTACTGTAATAACCGGTACGCTTTGAAATCAGCCATTGTCACCCATTAATTTAAGTGGAGTTGCTGTAAGGGACAATGAAGCCCCACTGCAAAACATCTAGCAAGTGACACTGATGTCAAACACATGTTTCCCCCCACAGCCCAACAGAAATAGACAAGCCTATTTAGAGGACTGGTTTGCATGCAGGCTCCAAGGACTGATGTTTGCAATCTGGGAGCCACAGAGGGTTTTTACATGATCAGTAATTCAAAAAGTGGTCGGCCAAAGAATTCATCTTGTGCCTCTTTGTTTTGCTGTTGCCATGCACTTGTGCTAAAATATCATTTGGTGCAACGGGCCGGCATTAAGACAGCAGAAAGTATGTCGGACGCCGTCCAAGGCCTATCAAATGTCCAGAGGAGCGAGAGAGGGGAAAACGCAAATATTTTCAGTAGCAGGGAGCGAAACCAAAAGGCCCTATTGTGGACAGTCAAAGTGAATTAGGGGGTTTCTGATGAACGCGTCAATGTTCATTACAGCTGTAACTGTCCAGGTAATATCCAGATGTACATTTTGTAGATTTGTAGCTGGCTAAAAAAAGCAATTTGAAGGACCGGGAATAGAGGTTTGTCCCCTGTGGTACTGCTGAAGTTTTGCTATTGTCATTATCCAGAGCACAAGGTGTCGGTGCTCGCTGTGCACTTGTCTTTCTTTATCCAAATATAAAACAAGAACAGAAGCTGAAAGCTCCTACAAGCCTTTGAACTGACATCTATCAGCCAGGTGTCCTGCGCTTCTCAAAGAGGACACACAAGGATTTTATCCTCTATTGTGTTTCAAGAAAAGACTTGAAAAGCACGCTGCCTCAAGCAACATTTATTTTGACGGTTGTGTTCGGTGGCAGAGAAGAGTGAAAGACAGTGCTGTGTGAACACACTAGATGCTTCCTTCACTTATTATGTATTTGATAAAGGAAGACATCTTTTTTTTTTTACAAGACAACTTCCTTCTCATACAAGCTGGACACATCTACATGTGTTTAGTGGGGGGTTGTTTGCTTTTAAAGACCAGTGCCATCGCAGACAGTTTTCAAAGGAAAATATTATTCAAACTGCCCTGTAGACTTTTCCTCAGGTTGTACAAAACCGCCATTATAGATATGTCGTTTTCACATAATCCCTCAGCAGTGGAGGGCATGTCGTGGCACTGTAAATCCACAGCACAGAGGAAAGACAAACACATAAATATAGAGCGCTAAAGAACTACCCGGGGGCTTATTTAGAAAGCTATACCTCTTGTACTGACTTTCAGTTTGGATAAGTGTAAAAAGAGGACACATTTAGTAACTGACAAAACAAACTGTGAGCAGTGAGAGCCTTTTATATTTTGGATGCCATGACAGTATCCAGGGTAGTTTTCCAGGAATAGAAGCAGCAGAACTCTGAAAGCTAGGCTGAAAAAATAATGAAGTCAGACTTCCAGTTATTGTCAGTGAACCGACCTTGTAATACACACTGTATATTAGTAATGTCTGAGGTTACAGTCTCTGTTTTAAACACATCTATGTGTGATTCATGAAAGAGTTGGAGCTGTGTTTGATAAAAGATTTTCCCACCAAGTAGCAAAAGGTGAAATACTGTATGTTTGTGTGACAATGGGCCCTTTTAGTGCAGTGGTTCCCAACCCTTTTGGCTTGTGACCCCTTAAAATACATGAAACTAGTTCATCAATTAATCAAGTTTGCTAATTGATAAATCCCCTAGTTCCAGCTTTTCAATTGTAAAGATTTTCTGCATTTCTCTGTCTTATGTGATAGCAAACTGCAGAAAAAAAATACTGTAAACTTTCTGAAAACCACTGCATCTCTCTAACCCTGTGTCTCACGAGCACACGGGCGTCCAAGCTGTGTGTCTAACTCTCTCTCTCTAGTTTCTCCTCCTCCCCCTCTCTTTCACTCAGGCTTCTCTGTGCTGGACCATCGGCTGTCGTGGGACCTCTCTCTCTCTCTCCCCTGGCTGTCGAGGCCTCTTTACAAATGTTTTGGATCTGGATCTTCGACCTAACCGAGATTTAGCCTCTCCTCTCGTCTCTCTCTCTCTCTCTCTCTCTCTCTCTCTCTCTCTCTCTCGCTCTATCCCACTGTGTGTGTTTGTTCTTTTCTCCTCTCGGTGTGAATGGTGTGCTGGAGCTTTGCATCCTGTGTGTTGGCGCAGTCTGTCCTCGTCCCGGTCTCCATGGTGGAGAGGAGGTCGTGTAGCTCAGTTCTGTTTGGCAACACATGAAGCTGCTCAACAATTACCATCTATCTATAACTTTGTCATCATGATTGTCCATACTGTAATTTTATTATGTTGTTCCATACTGTACACACGACAGCTATTGCACGTCTGTCCGCCCTGTGATAGTGATCCCTGTGTTGCTCTTCCTGAGGTTTCTTTCGTTTTCTTCCCCGTTAAAGGAGGGTGTCATATGCTGTACAGATTGTAAAGCTCTTTGAAGCAAATGTGTGATTTGTGATAGTGGGCTATATAAATAAAACTGACTTGACTTGAATATCTTTGGGTTTTGGACTGACGCATTTGAAGGAATTTTCTGACATTTTATTGACCAAACAGTTAATCTCTAGACTAATCAATAACGAAAATAATTGTAAGTTGCAGAAGGAGCAGAATTTTCCCGTCACAAGAAAAAAGCGGAAATGTGACGAAAGTAATTAAAAATAAACAATTCTGTGTAACATCTTCTATTCTTCCTCATCCCTTTAAAGGAATAGCTTCACGTTTTGGGAAGCATGCTAATTCGCTAACTTGCCCAGAGTTAATATATGACAATATAGGACAGAATGGCTACCACTTTCATGTCTGCATGTAGATATGTAGCTGGAGCCAACAAAGACTGAGGTAGGGAGAGTAGAGAATTCAGGCAGTACTGTGGCCCTGGCCAAGAAATCGTCCAAGACAACCCCATAGCATAATTAATTTTTACATTTCAGCTTTTCTACAAGACACAATGAGCTTTGAAAGTGCTGGTAGGCCGTTTTTGTTACCTTTGGACAGAGCCGAGCTAGCTGCTTCACCCCATTTTTAGTCTTTTTGCTAAGATACGCTAACTTGTTTTGACACCACAAGACTTGAGATTGATATTGATCTTTACTCAATAAGGAAGCGAAAAAGATTATTTCACTAAATGTCTACCTATTACTTTAATCATCTGCTGACTCCTCTGATTCATCTTGGGACCTTGTGGGGGGTCCAACCCACAGGTTGGGATGCGCTGCTCTAGTAGTCCGTAATAATATGCTCAGGGAATTATGAAATGGGGTTGGTAATAAGGTTGTACGTACTCTACCGTACTTGCTGATCTTTCGGACTTTAGACTCCACTGCTGATGAGTCAGTTTCCAAGGCAAAGGCATAACAAAACACTTGTTACATGAGATCTCTTAATGGGAAGTAAATATAGCAACGATGCCAAACATTTACCCTGATGTGCACTTTCAACCCGTGACACTTCAAATAACTGACCCAATATGAAGGCCGTATGACCTACTGTCACGTACTGCACTTGGCTGTCTCAGCACAATATCTGGCAGGATGTGTGGGCTTGAGACTCTGTCAGATTACAACATTGTCTCAAGGCCAGCTAGGTTGAACGCTCAGTTATATGCTCTTTAAACCAATATTGTTCTAAAGTCTACACAGGAGGATGGAAATTTCTCTACTCTTTAGGAATACCCTGCTGTAAAGCCAGCACGGACCACACACTGCGTTCACAGTGCTTTTCAACCAGTGTAACAACTATTTCAGATTTCAGTGGGAGGAAGTCCCTCACATTCTGCGGCTTCACCTATAGTGAAATACCTTTTCTCCAGTTACTATCTCATCAACTATTTGTATTTCACAACTGAGGGGGAGAGACTTCACCCACAGGCGATTATAGGGGCACTTTGCGTGCCTGAGACGGGAACGACCTGTCTTGGCGTCACGCAGGGATCAGAGTCCTGATGTGACACGAGAGGATTTCCCTCGGTTGCTAGGCGCCAGGGTTCCGTGTGTGTGGATAAACATGTGATTCCTCGTGGCACACCTGTGTTTGAAGTCGACATTGCCACGCTCGTCAGACCTCTCTACCTGTTGCTTCATCACACTGTTGAGTAACCATAGTTATTTTCCATTGACGATAACTACAGTGAGGTATTTGCAATAAAATCGGTGACAATAGTGTAACGTTGGCAAGACAACCAAATAACTTCCTGGGGGGAAAGGAAGCTTATATTTTTATTCACCTTTTAACGTAGTTAGGGTATGAGTTTGTTTGTGTCGTACCACATCAAAGCTAAAATGATGCAGTTATTTAACCCTGCGGTTAATACCGGGTTACATTTATTTACTTGACGTTTTAATAGACTCTATGAATGATGCACTGACTGGGGAAGCACTCTTAAATCTCGACGTACTTGTGACAATGACAATAAAGATCTATCTATCGGTCTAAGTTGCGGTCATACTTATACAGTATTTCCATTTTCTGCTAGAAACAAATATTTTTCTATTACTCCACATATATTTGACAGCTATACTTACTAGTTACTTTGCAAAATAAAATTTTAAATAACAAGTACATGAGTTTATTAAATATAGTATGTTGCATATATATATATATATATATATATATATATAGAGTATATAAAGTAAAATCTTCTCACACATTAGGGAATTAGTAATAATTCAATAATTTAATATATAAATAATATAACACTGATATGAGCCATTCTGCTGCATAATGAGTGCTTTTACTTTTAACATTTCATTTTGCTGATAAAACGTCTGTACTTTTACCTGTAATGGTGTATGTTTATATGGCAGTACTGCTACTTTAAATTGAGTAAAGATTCTGAAAACTTCTGCTTTAAATGATAATTAGCTTTTTCACAGTTATTTAATTCTTTATTTGACACATTTTGAACATAAATGAAGAAACTGTCTTTGAGAAACATGTTATTATAACCCTGCGGTTAATCTTAGATAAAAGGCCATATTTTTCTGTTAAATATTTGTGAACATAAGAGAGGATACTCATGTTTTGCTGCAACCAAGCCTTCTGTAAGCAAACTTGGGACATGAGGTATAGGTCCGGTCTCCCCTCTGACTCCCCAGAGGTTGAATTTGCTTCATGAATGCAGCCGTCTCATCATGTGCCAAACACTATGTTCACATGCTCTGCCAAGTATCACAGAGACTGATCCCCAGTGAGGTAGAGCACACGTCGACCAGTAAGCATCTTCTAGGAACATCTTAATCTGTTCTGAGTAGGTGTTATCTCCCGTCTCATACCTGACAGTCAGATCACTGCTGGATAGGACAAGTATTCACATGAAAAACTGCAATCTCATACGGGCACTCACTCAGAGATTAGGTCTGCAAATGAGCACAAAAATAAAGTTGTAAAACAAACAAACAAAAAAAACTGTCTTATATGACATTATCAATAGATAACTTTGCTTTTCTCCAAATGCAGCCGATTCAAACGGCTTGTTTTCTCAGTCACACTGCGGAAGGCAAACGCTGCTTGAAATCATACATTATTGTAAGATGTTCCCTCAGAAATGTATATGTGCTGCAAAACAAAATGTATGAGGGAAAAAATATGCAGCTGAAGATAAGAATGTACCTCGCATGACTTTGGTTACAGACGACTTAACACCTAAACCGAACATGATCACTATCACGTACATTGAACGCGGAGTAACAAAGCATATTATGAATCATATTTTGTTCCCAGGCTCAGCACACCTGCTGTGTCGGTGTTTCAACAAAAACAGGTGCTTGCAAGAAGAATTTGAACACTGGATCGCCAATGATAGAATCGAGTCCATCACGTGATGAGTAATACGAACAAATCCGGCATTTCAGGTTATGGTGACATGGACTCAACCTTCAGCAACTGCTTTGAGTGACTCACATGAATTAAGATGATCGCAGTCCCCTTACAAGAATAACTTAAGGAATGACCTCATGCAGGACCACTGCAGTCTGGCTTGGCATGAACAATAGCTAGTCTGTGCCGGTCCATCCTACGTTTCTCTCTAGCATGTCTGTGAGAGTTGACCACAGCTTGAGTCACATCCTTCCCAGCTCTCCTGCATGTTTACGGAGTGCTGGCGCTCAATTGCCTATGATATCACGGTCCCAGGGTATTAAGAGTTGCACTGTTCGAAAACACCTCCAGGACGGGGTGGAAAGAACCATCCAGGGTTTGCTACAACCACAAGCCTGATACAGGAAACCCCCTCCTCAGTCTCTCTCTGCAGAGTTTTCCCATCTATTCAGCATTCCTCATTGGTCTGTGGGACAGGTGCCTGCAGATGACACTATGACAGCTCACTGTGATGACTGCAGTGACATCACACATGAAATGACGCAAGGAGACGATGGAACAGTTTTCTCTAAAGAGACATTTAATGATTTAAAATAATGTGGTTACAGACGGGGAAAGGGGAAACAGGTGTCGGGGTGGAAAAGAGGGATTTTTAACTGGTATTCTGTTTACTGTGCAACTCAAACTGACCGCATTTCATATTTTCTGCGAAGCTGAATGTCAAAGGACTCAAAATGACAAATAAAAAGCACGGCAGCCATGCAGGAAGGCATCGCTCTGGCATATATCAATGGCATCACATGGAGGTGATAAGAGGTGAGAGAACATTGCTTTTTAATTTACAGTTATCAAACAAATAACACTGAATTGAAGCTCATTAACATGTAACAAATATATACAGATAATCAACAAATAGGAATTGTGGCAGAACAAAGCAGCTTCATATAAAATATATCATACTCAGACTGACTGCAGAGTGTGTTTACAGTAACTGTAATTGAGAATTGTAACATACTCTTTTAAACCACTTGATCCATTGCGATAGATTGCGTACATCTCTGCAATGTATGGGTTGGATGTAAACAATACTCCTGCTTTTCTTGGCCTCGCTCACACAGTAGTAAATCAATAATTACTTCATTTTTTTTTTTAAACCATGACTAACCGAAGGCTCCAGCTAATATATTTATCAGAAATTAATATAACGTCAACAAATACAAAAACAAAACAAAAACAAGTTACTGACTGACTGACACCTGCCATTGATAGCACATTAGCGGCTCGACTCCGCCCCCTCTGAGTTCCACCTGCCTACTGCCGGCTGAGGCGCTGCCTACTGGGTCCGGAGCTGGTAATCTGAGGAGGAAATGGACAAAACTTAATCAAATGGACAAAGAAAAAAGGGAATCGGAGAGAAATCAAGTGGAGGCAGCTGAAGCTATCCACCCAGAATGAGTGGAATACAAAGGAAATGAGATGAGGATGTTTGGCAATTAGTGGCAACATTAGCAAAAAGACCAACATGTGCAACCTTGGTAATCTCAGTAAAAAGATCAGGGAAGCTCAACAAAAATAAGTTCACTTTCGCACATTTCGCAGGACGTTGCCACATTGCCTCATGTTCTACAGTATATCCCCTTTTCATAATACTACATCAGTTCAAGGTTAGTTCCCACCACACTGCACTGCATTGCCCAACTGTTGCCTAATAACTGCACTTATGGGCACTCTGTAGAAGTATTATTGAACTCTTAACCTACCTCCATTTTGGGTGATGTAGCGCACCCACGGCAGGGCCTGATATCCACTCTTCTCAATGATCTTCAGGTAACGCACCTGTCAAGGGAAAACAAAGCTCAATGACTGGTATGAACATGACAAATACAAGTGACGAGAGTTTGCTAAAGAAAATTCCAACACTGAAATCTTTGATATGAACAATTTTTAAGTTTGCACATCATTGCAATGACAATGATGTAAGTTGCTCGGTTCTAGTATAACACACGTCACATAAGTCAAAAGTCATTTGTTGATACGAAGTTAATTGTTGTGTAAATCCACCTAATCCTAAACATTTTCCATCCATAGTCAAAACTCATCCTGTGCAGGGTTGCGGGGGGCTGGAGCCCGTCAGACAAACCAGAATATGAATACATTCCCTCCTATGGGAAATTTAGAGCCGACAATTCACCAAATGTTTTTGGAATGTGGAAAGTATGGAATTGAGTAACGGAGCACCCGAAGGAAACCCCGGGAGACACGAGGCGAAAATGGAAACCATAAAAGCCATAAAAAGGCCCCAGCCAACAGGTTTGAAACCAGGACTTCCAAAGACTCAATATCAATGTCCCACTTCCATGCTACACACTTAGCAGGTTTCGAGTATGTAGTGTTTTCAAACTAGAAAAGCCACAAAATTAAAGCAATGCACAAAGGACGTGGAGGTGGCACTCACCGCTGCAAAAAATGTAGATAAATTGCAGATGGTGGTGAGACAGCTCCAAAAGGATCTCAGAAAACATACAGAAATATTTCAAAAACCATTTTGCTTTTGTTTGTGAAGTTTATTTGTCAGCAGTGTTGTAAAGCTGCAGTTTCCATTTAAATCCGACACCATACATATTGCATAATTTCCTGTTAGTATAAAAAGGTATGTTGACATCTTGAATAATGACTGAAAAAGTATACTGTAAAATTTAGCATGTACCATATAGTGTATAGCAATTGGTACCCAGCAATTGTTTCTGATCTTAGGCAAACTACAAACTTTTCAGAGGAACCTTTAAAGCCTAAAGGCAGTACGTATTGGATACTCAGTAGATAGATTTTAGAGAGTAGTCCTTTAAGAGCTGCAAGTTGTAGTGAGAGTAGTGTTGCTGATGAGGAAGCAGTAGTATGAGTCACACTGAGAAGAGGGAAGCTGGTACAGAACAGCTTTCAAGGGACACAAAGTTAATTTACATAACTGTAAAATACTGTTTTTCGAAGCCAGGGAGGGAAAAAAAAAATGCACATCAGCATAATCAAGATACAACTTTCACAAGCCATTAACCGATATTTCATCAGACCAGTGTTACCACAGAGCTGAATTACGAGAAAAACACTCTAAAAATACCCTTTCATCCTGACCATCACTGAACATGATTGCACATTGTTGGGGGGATTGCACTCAGGTGGGGAAAAACGCTGTTAAAACTTCACACCAGTGTAACAATCTGTCCATGCTAATTAGATTCATAGTGTTAGATTTATTGTTTATAAAAGATTAAATATTGCTTTTTTTATGAATAATCATTTCAATCACAATTCAAACCACAATCTAGAACTTACTTCTCTGTGGTATGCCATTTGGTATCCGTCACTGTGAGCTACAAAAATAATTAGACATATCTTTCATGCTTCAGTGTGCTTTTGCAGTATTAACCGTCACACAAACCTTTCTGTTAAAAACAAAACAAAAAGACCCATCAGATCTGTGCGTTCACAAGCAGGGATGAAGCGCGGGCCATTTTAAGGCTGACCCGACCTCTCTCCGGGAGATGCCGCCGTGCCATGTCTCCATTATGCTGGTTCCCAGCTGAAAGCGGGACAGACAGATCAGGAATTTGTGGGTCGAGTGGCGGCGGTCCTCTGGTAAGGCCTCGGCAGTGGCCGCCTTGTTATTACCTTCCACTACATAGTGAGGTCAGAGGGAGAGAGAGCGAGAGCGCTGTGGCCACCAGACACATGACGACAAACACAGACGCGGGATCACCAAGTTTGCCGGCACAGCACTTCTCCCTGAACCCAGCAGCCAAACATGTAGTCGGCCTGACCGTGGGTACGCAGTCAGCAAAACGGATCAAAAGCCATCCTCCGCAAAATATCATTATGGCTTGTAAGATGAGAAGGGGAAAGGAGGATGTTTGCTGTATCTCGTATGGTAAGTACAGACTACATGTGTGGTCTGGATTTATCAGGCTTTTGCTAGAAACTAAGGCCCGAAAAGTATCTACCGACTTGTTTGGGCCCCCTCAACATCACCTAAAGACGGACGATTTTCAACACGTAACTACACTTCTGCTCTTATTGCCACTGTGCCAAAGTGTGGGGTTACGCCATTTCTAGTTAAACTTAGAAAGGTGCAGTTACGTGCATCATACACACTTCACATGCGCTCTCCCCTACACTTAGTGGCAGAGTTAAGAGGAACTTTCTCATGCTTTGATATTTACATGTGTCTAATTAAACTTCACGACCTTTTCTCACACGTAGAGAGGGGTGTTACTGGCTGCATTAGAGCCTGAGACCCAGTCTGCAGTTGCCCTGTAATAAGGGAAAGGTTACTGGCCTGACACAAGAGTTTGATGAGAATATGGCTCTTAATAGGTTGCCTCTGAGATGGTGGGTGCACCACAGTGTGATTGCAAACACTGAGCAAAGAGCTTTGCTTTTGGCTTGACAGAGGCCTACAGCAACTTAGGAACTGGTGAACTGCTACAACTAAAGTACTAAATCTAATATTTGACGTCCATACTTGTAGATCCTTAATGCAAGTGGAAAGCATTATTTCCAATATCACTCTTAACTTCTCCAACTAGGCTATCATGTATTTTCTTTCAAATATTAAGAGTTAAAACTAGAAATGAAAATTTGTTGTACTTTATTCAACCTGACTGTGCGATCTCTAGCACCCGAAGTACTCGAAGAAATAAAGTCCCCAGGGTGCAGTGCATTTTTCAGAACCAGACCTGTACAGGTGGCTTCAGTGACTAAGTAAGTAATTCCAGGGTTATACCGCTAATACTGGTAATAATATAAAAAATAAAAAAATACTTCAAGCACAATAATGGACAGTGACACTTCTGCCCAAAGGGTGTGTCCAGATTGAAGAGAACAGGAAATACTACGGTTTTTTTTGTGTATGAATACAAGTCAGCAATGGTTTATAAAAAATGTTTAAAAAAAAAAACAAAACACAAAAAGAGGATCCATCAACCAAACTAATGAGCAAGCCTGATCTAGTTCTCCAAAGATTGCACTGTGTCTTATAGGACTTGTTGTTGTTTCCTTTAGTTCATTTTTTATTTATAAATCTTTCCACAAATGTTTCATGCTTGGGATGTGCGCATTTTTCGAAACAACATTAAAAGTTAAAACAAATTAAAAAAAAAAAAAAAAAAAAAG
Organism: Coreoperca whiteheadi; assembly: GCA_011952105.1. Taxonomy (NCBI): domain Eukaryota; kingdom Metazoa; phylum Chordata; class Actinopteri; order Centrarchiformes; family Sinipercidae; genus Coreoperca; species Coreoperca whiteheadi. Next base: position 19,798,375 of record CM022487.1, read on the forward strand.
GATTTTAGCTTTTTAAAGTAACTAACGACAAGGCTGTAACTCATGGATATGCAAAGTGACTCCACACCTGCCTTTGTCGCAGCACTATGACCTGATGCACTTGTTTTTATTCGAGCATCTGTTCATTTATGGACTGGCACAGATTTGAAAGGAAGGATGGAAAATGAGATTATTTATTTCAGCTGCCAAATTACCTTGGAAATGGCAAGCATTCTTACACTGCCAAAACCGCCCCAATTAAAAGTACTATATTTTTCAATTAACTGGGGTTTGAGCTTCTCGTTTCCGAGTGGGCTGCATAATGTCCATACAACTTAATAACGTTTTATTGACTATCATAGGAAATGTGGAGAAGCCAGAAAATATGACCTTGGAAGCTCTTTTGATGACAGTTACACAGAAAAGCAGTATGGAAAGTTAAGAAGTAAATAAAAAGTGAGTTAGAAGGAGAGATTCCGCCCCCATCAGTAGAGAGGAAAAAAGCTGGTCAAAAAAACGCATTGTTAAAAACATAACAACGCTGGTTGTTAAAGTAAGTTTTGAAAGAAGACGTTTATATACATTTTGAACGCTTACACTGTTACAAAAATTCAATAATGCTCAATTACTAAGCTTGGCTGCTCTTCGGAATGTACTGCCTTACAATTCCTTTATTTTTCTCAAACAAGGATTAATTATGTACCAGTACTTGGGTAACATTATTTCGTTATCCATGTTGAATTTTTAGGAATTAACGATTGTTAATTGTCTACGACAAAGATGTACGGAGCTGCTTCTTGAGCACATTTTGTAACTACAGTGTGATTACAGTTCACCGCATACTCATAAGAACTGACCGTTTGCAATAACAATATTGAAACTCTGAGGGAACTGTCGGCGGAGAGGTTGTCCGTATCTACAGATGTGCAAGTGGAGAATCAAAAAAGCTTTCAAAGTGAAATAAATGCAAGGTTTGAAATCTACAGACAATGAATCAAAAATACAGAGATCTTTTCCCCTTGATTTTTATTATTACCCTGCTCTATGCGTTGAGCTATGGGATCCATCAAGTCTTTTCATCTTCTTGTCATGTAAGGCAGTGGTATTGATAACTTGTCCTATGTTCCTAGAAAACTAGCATTTAAATGAATGCACCCGTATTTTACAACATCTGGTTTAAACATTGCTTGAGAATATTTCAGTTTAAGAGCCCTAGCTTTAGATAAGAAAGCACGGCGTCAAATGAGGTCTGGTTAATGTAAAACTGAGGTGTAATTTTGTAAATGTACCTGTGGAAAATGCTGTTTTTTCCTTTCGGGGCAATTTTCAAATGGAATTTGTCAAGCTGCCATTGTTTCCTCACATCAAGACATGGGAAAACTTAATTTTGTGTTACTGTGGTGCTACACATATAATCACAGGACAACTGTGATTATACAGTAAGTGCAGCACATCTGTGCAAGTCTGTGGTCAGCAAGAGTTTTCATTCAAACACGAAGGAAAAACATTAGCTTCTCTCTCAGTTTCATAATCAAACCCCAATGAATCTACTTACCTGTAACTAAGAGTGACATTTTCTATCACTGTGATTAACAGAAAGGCAGACAGCCAGGTCCAAGTTGATGAGCAGTTGCTTTCTGGTTTGTTCCAACAGTAGAAATGTTCTCTACCACAAAAAAAAGGAGTCTCACAGTTTAAGAGCGCTCCCTTACTGCCCCCTCTGGCCAAAAACAGGACAAACACAAATTGTTTAAATTCCTGCTCTGGAGAGAGAGTACATATGAGACACTGCGCCGTGCCATAAATTCTAAATCCAGGATGACGGGGAAACAACAGAGAACCACGAGATATTTGGACTACGCATTCATGTGCACTGGAAGATAATCCATCTGCTCACATACGGTTTACTATTTAGGAATGACAAACTGTTTGACCAACTGTAAACAGATGTAGTACATTTTCCTGTGATAAAATGTTGTCCTAATTCCTATTATCTCTCCATGGGGAATTAAGTTTCATCTTAATTTTACATCTACCCATGTGCTGCTTCAACTAGGTTAAACCAATTGCTCTTGGAATTATTTGCAAACGCTGTTCGACAGAAGTCATGTGTGCGGGGACGTACCTGGATGCCAGAGGTCGTGAAGTATGGGATCTCAAACTTGACACTGATTGGTGGCTTCCCCTCCTTGTCTTCAGCCTCTACACTCGGCAGACCGAAGTGGGCTCGCATCAAATACTCTTTTCCACCCTGTGACAAGTCACAACACAAACTCTATAATACAAAACCAAAATTCGGGAAACCACACGTGTTAAACCCTAAAAAGGGACGACGAGCCCCCTCACGTGTTTTTATAAACATTAACTATAGGACAAATGCAGAAACTGACTTTTCCCCCACCACGACAAGAGGCAGGTGCAAAACACGAGCAAACTGCAACCCAAAATCTTAAGGTAGGACTTAAGATTACACAATCCTTTTTTAACCATCTGTATGATACTCATGAGTCATGATTTCTGCTCACAGGGAAGGATTTGATTGACCAGACGATCTCGCTGTTCTCAGGCACCCACTTCACGCTGCCCACTGTGGTCTTGAATTTGGGTGAGTCGGCGTCCGTTGGCACAGGAATGTGGATCTCCACATTGTTGGCTGTGGAACGCCTTTTGAACTGACTCTTCGCCTTAAAGGAGAAACAAGCAGGTCAAGTTCAACCACGATGTCCGCGCCTAAACAGGGTATTAAATAGAGGGTTGTCACTCACGTAAACAATAGATACAAAGTCTCTGAAAATCATAACAATATACTGGTACTTTGCCGTGATGGTTAACATACCTTGAGCCACTCTGAACTGCATTACAGCCATATCATATTTCTTTAATTCTTCATTTACAAATACCTATGGGACCCAGTTTTGACAACAAAAACAATGTTGCTATAAATAATATAGCAACTAATGCACTAACTGAAAAAGTGGCCTACCTTGATCATGTACTCGATTCGACTGTGGGAGTGCTTCTCAATAACAGATTCAATCCAGATCAAGGGCTTCACCTAAGATACACACATATTTTGCCCACAATGAGATTCATTTTAAACATGCTCCATTACGTTTAACATACACGTCAGTCTAAATAACATGTGACACAGTCACCACCTAATGGACAGCAGCAATTACTACAACAAGAACCAACATAAGACGTTTCTGAATAGCACAGAAACTTGCTGGGTTTTCACTACCACCAACAAAAACAGCAAACTCAAATTTGCGTTGAGTGGAATCCCTGTTGTGTGCTCTCATTGTTGTAGAGGAAATCTAGGTAAAAATACAAGCTGTGCAAATCTTGGCGAGAAACTTAAGACGCTAGTTAATGTTTGGTTTTTTTTGTTAAAACCAATCCCGCACAAATTGGGCTCGGTTTGGGGAAGGAGGAGCCATGACAGGTAAGACAGTTTGTTCTTTTGAAATAACTCTTGAAGTTTCAAGTCTTTTATTTTATCATACAACCATCCACTAAATGTTTAACAAGTTTCTTGGGTCGTCAATTTCAAATTTGTTTGTGTTGGGTGCTAGTAGCTACAACTGGACCTCTGCTCCACTTCACTTCCCACAAGCTGACTGGCAACACTATTGTGAAACATTGAGAACTTGAAGCAATAGGCTATGCTTGCCTATAGCCTCCTCCATTACTCATTATATATGATTTTTCACTTCCTTTGCTCGTGACCTGGCTGATGATGAAGCAACTTAGCCATATTTAAGCAAAGGCTGGTTTGGCCGAGACCCCATCGCTTTCGTTTTTCCAGGTTAGGAGTTTTGTGCATAAATATTTACTTAGCGTACTGACTGTGCCTTCCAAAAACATTTTTGTAAACATCTTGGCTCAATATAAGCCTCCAAAAAGGGCAATCTCTAGGATTTACAGATTTGTAAATATTAACCAGAAACCAGATGGAAACTGGCTGTCAGGGGTACTGGGGGTTATTCTGGTGGGCTGCTTTACATATTGGGCCAGTGAAGAGAAGAACAACATGAAACATGGAATACCACATATCCACAAGTCATGGTCATAGCTTAAATGCTGTAGTGTGTGGTCATGACTCACCTGCTTTTACCACAGTTAATTCAACACATGCTGAGTTGATGGAGAAGAGGTTAAAGGAGAATTCTGGTGTATTTCTACCTGGCGTATTTCCCATAAATGTGGGTCGGGCAAACTCTGCACTCACCACCGCTGTTCTTGAATCTTTTCTAGCGTCTCTTAGTGTGACCGCAGGTAGAGACAGAAAGCAGCACCATGGAACGACCATTATGGCTAATTGTATGAGAGCTACTTCCATGGGCATTGGGATCTTTCCACGTTGCAACAATAGTTAATTGCTGTCAAGAGTCTAGGGCCATTATGTGCTGTAAAGCACTTTGTAACACTGTTTTTGAAAAAAAAAAAAAAAAGTTCTATAAAGATCTTCTTCTTCTTATGATTATTATTATTGTTCCTTCCCTGCCTCCCCATTAGACATTACCAGCTCAACAGCTACTCTTCCTGGGGTCCACAGGAATAAAGATACCCAACTGAAGAGCCATTAAGATATTTTTGGGAGAGTTTCTAGAATATGGCATTAAGAAGGGCTGTGAGATTCGGTTCTAACTGAAGCGTGTACTCTTCTGCAGTGAATTCTGGGCACAACCTGATTTAATTTCAAGTAGTGAAACGAGGTTCACGTTATAATCTCGACTGGGGAAACGTATCCTGTACCCTGATTTTGATTCTAAAAACACTGTCTTGCCTATATTTCATACAGCTGATTCATTGGTTGATATGGTGGCCCGTAAGGACAATATTTGAGAACATGCACATTTGTAAAGGCTATAAGAACCCAAGGAACTAAACTGGCATCATGTCAGGAAATTAGCAGCAGGTTTGGTGGGATTTGATGCTCGGCAGGGGTTGTTAGGCGTCAGTCTATCGAATGACCAGACCCTGTTGGTAGAATACACGGGGGGCTGGAAGGTGTCTGCTCCACAGTACTCACATGAGTGTTGAGGCGGTAGGACATGAGCTCAAACTCTCCATCAGGAGGAATGAAGGAGATGGTGCGGTCGTTCTCAAAGCGAGACAGGCGGACACACTGGTGAAATTTGACATCTTCCAGCTCTACTGATTTACTCTTTCCTCCTCCATGAAAAAACAAAACATACATTTTTAAAAAGGAGAAAAATACAAGAAGAGCATACCTGCATTGCATGAACTGGTATAAATCAGGCCTAGGTCACATTGCATTTGCAAATAACTTTTAGGGTTTTTCCGATTAGCATGAGGTAACAGATGGACATGGTGCAGGACACAGGACAACACAATGAGAGCGAGGAAGAATCATCTGACTGTCACTCTTGTATATTTAAAAGGGTTATTATCATAGAAACTTCCATCAGGCAGCATCTCACCCAGCTCAAGTCATTTGTTTACATAATATGCCCGACAACTGTTATGAGAGAGAACTTACGTCCAGTGTTTTCGAACAGAACCTTGTCGTTAAGGCCCAGCCGCAACTCAGGCATTCCAGACAGGAAGACGCGCATCTTAATGGAGCCAACAATCTCACTACGTAGAACATTACCATTGGCGCTAACCTGAAAAACAGAGCAATTACAAGTGTCAGTGGGTCACAGATGGACAGAGAATCCCACCAGGGAAAGCGTTAGCCACTTAAAGAAAGCACTCACAGCACCCTGCAGAAAACATAGCAAGATCAGCTAGCTAATGCTGTGACGCAGACGGGGGAGGGGGGGGCTTGCAAACAGTCTGACTGGCTTTCCTTAAGCAACACAGTGCTTCTAAATCAAGGAGTTCCTACCAGGAGGTTGACGGACTCAATGACGTCTAGGAAGACCTCATTCTTCCTGTACTTGATGCCCTCTGACCTCCAGGAGACGGCATTGGTGACCGTGGCAGGGGGTCGCGGGGCGCCGGTGTCGAGCTTGTGCCCCTCCTGGGTTATGTATCTGTGAGACAGAAAACGTAAACACTGAGGCAGAACAGAGAAAAGGGGAACTCAACTGTCTGCGGTGGTGAGTTTCCAGTAAGCATCAAAGAATAAGAAAGGCTCTCATGGTTACGAAGAGAGGAGTGTCTGACTTATTGCTGAACTCAGAACGCTGGGGGAAATCCAGAGTTGGCTTGCTACATGTCTGCATGAAACACTGTCCTGTGAGTTTAAACAGTCATCTACAGTAATTTATGGACAGTAAGCTTGTTTTGACTTGCAAGATCTATAGAAATGACAGGACAATACCACAAAGCTGAAATAAAAAAATAAAAACGCAATCCGTAAGACCCGATTTAGCGGCAACATAACAATAAATGTATAAAAGCTTTACACCAAACAGTTGGTTTAAGACTACACTGGCTGGTAAAACACAAGGAAATGTCATCATGAAAATTATCGCTTAACAAAATAGTTGCTCAACAGATAAATAACAATGACAATGGTGATTATTGACTAAGTTTAATTATCAGGCAAAATTACCAAACGCTTTAAAGCTTCTCAACTGGTACGATTAGCAGATTTTAACTTTTTGTTTCATATAATTGTTAACAGAATAAATTGGGGGTTTTTTGACTGCTCATCAGACATCAACTTGGTCTCCGGGAAAGACTGTTGAGCTTTTGTCATCCAAGGATTAATCAACAATGGCAGCTTTTGCTAGTTGCATCTCAAGTTCATTGCAGTGCGGCCAAGAGGGTACTCACTCTTGCAGAATCTTGCTGTCTGTGGTCTGAGGATAACCGAAGTCCATCAGCTCATCCATCAGCTCGTATATGATGACAAAGTTATCTCTAATGCTCTCTTCCTCCAATTCTTTGAAATACTCTGAAAAAACCTGAAGGACGCAAACGCTGCTTTTATCAATCCTGTTTGACGGTCACTGTAAATATTGAGTATATGGCTTATGTGGTTAGTGTTGTTTCTGCTGTAAATCTGCTGTAGACAAAAGCAGGTAAAAATCACGCAATCCTACCTGGACAATTTTGTACAAGAAGGAGAAGACCAGCGAGACACTAGCATTTTTCTTGGACGTTGCAACCACTGATGTGATGTGTGTTAAGAATTCTAGCAACAAGATTTTAAAAAGCCGCACAAAAGAGTTGACAAGTTGCCTGGGTACAAATGCGGTAAAGAATAAGGATACAGTAGAGGTTATTGTGTTTGATCCACATGAAACGCACTCCTCCATGGGCCAGGATTGGAGAGAGCGTGCCCTCCTCCTCTTTGTCCATCAGAAGTGTCATGAAGTGCTCGATCTCTGACATGTCCACATCGCCCCGGTAATTTCGGCACACCAGGACCTGAAAAGGAACAGGTAGTATTTTGTGCGGCTTGCAAGATCAAAATGTTACTGTACGTTAGCAACTGCAGCAGTGCTGAACACCTGAGGACAATCGTGGCTATACAGTAAAGAACAGGGCCGTGCGCAGGGGGGTGGCCCGGTGGCTAGAGCCACTGCCCCTTTGCCCTCATTGGCTGAAGTGCCCCTCTCAACTCTCTCAAATGATTGTACCAGTCAGATCAGATCTAATATAAATAAGGCCATATTTTCTGTTGAAAGGCAATTTTGGAAACCTTCAAGGAGTTTGATGCCCATGTTGTGTTTCCAACAATTTTTGAGCTGCTGAAAATCTTTGCAACACTGCCAGTCTCAACGGCCACTGTTGAACGCGCAGTCTCAAAGGTGAAAACTAAACTTTGTACTGTGTGTGGACAAGACTGACTCTCTGATCTTCTGCTTCTGGCCATTGAAAAAGACATCCCAATCATAAAAGATGAGCTTATCAAGATCTATCAGGACATGGTGGTACCAAATAGAAAGGTTTTGCTGTAAAAAAGGAACAGGTAAAAATCTAAATGTAAAACATTAAATCGTTTCTATTATTATCATCAGCAATGTGTAATTGTGATGTTCTATAAAACATCTACAATAAAGTCTGACATGTATTAGAGTGTGTGCTCCCGTCTCTTTTAATTGTAGATGTGTAACACCTGGAGAATTTGTATTAACAAGAACCGACCCCTTTAGTGCCCCTCAAAATGTTTGTGCACAGCCCTGGTAAGGAAAGAGTTGAAAGAGAGGGGTGACGTTACCGACATAACCAAAATCAGGTTTACGTCCATGTGTTCATTCATTTACACTTTCTTTCCTTAACCATCCACCATGAGATCCTGATGTATTTTGTGTGCGTTACGAACAAAAGTCTGAGTAAAGGCAAACACCTTTACAACATTACATGAAAGGTTTTATAGTCCACTCTTCAGTTCGGCATACAAGTAGCTGTCTTGTCTCGGGTGCACGTTTTATTCCACTAGGACAGAGCTATGGGCGGTAGCAACAAACAAATGTTACTTTTAATTTAATGCATCTCGACGAATAACTTTGACGCCGAATTTACCAGGAGACATCTCATGGCTGAAAACAGACTGTAGGTATATACTATGCAACGCCGTGCACAGAAGCAAGGAGGTGTGAAACCTGGCGGATTTTGAAGGGAGTTTTATTCGACGACCTTTTTACGCTCCCTGCTGTTAACAGCTGGTCACCTGTTTGTTTAGTCTGCGTATCCGCCGTTATTTTCCGTTACGTGGCCTAGTATTTTTCAGTTTTGCCCATCATAGCAAACCGACGTCCTTGTTTAGGTGGGGCATACAATCTTACAAGCAAAAACCTTAACACAGCATATCAACCCATCCCGACGCGTTAACTGTCCTGCTGCAGATTGAAGCGCATCATAATCTGTCAATGAAGAACGTGCTAGCTAGGCTAAAGTTAGCTTAGCAATGCAGCAGTGCACTCATCTTACCTTTCCTTTTAAATCCAAGACATACACTGCACTCGCAGACATCTTGAACTAATTTATGCGAGCTTAGTTCAGCTCTTTATCGGCACCTTACTGATTCTGTTTGATGATAACTAACGTTCAGGGATAAAATCAAAGAAAAGACTTTCATTCATAATACCGAAAAGAGGAAAGCCACCCTTCCCTTTTTTTCACACCACCCATGCATCTAACGAGCGCCCCCTGTGGATCGGGAGGATGTAGTACTACAGAGTGACGTGTGGCAGGTAACCGTGTTTTCCCATATGGAATGCCATTTCATTCAATATTAAATAAATAAATACATAAATATGCCATTGAAATTAATAAATGAGTCAATATGGTTCAATAAATAGCTTTTTATTTCATTGGACTTTTATTTCATAATGACACATATATTTATATTTAAATATTATATATTTATTTAATGGTAATAACCAATCAATTTCTATGGGATATTGATTGAATAGTTATTATTATTTCAATCATGGCAATGTTAAAATAATCTTTGCCCTGTGTGGTAAATCAAAGTATTTTTCTGCCACCATGTGGCCTGAAGCACTTTCTTAACCTGAAATAATACACTCATCTTATGTACTCATATGGTGAATGGTACAAAATATCATCAGATATTAATGATCTTCACCTTGCTTCCTTGCACTACTTTCATTAGTGTACGGCCATGTGCAAACCTATGCAACATGGTGATTGATGGATGGAACATGTCACATCAATCTTTTATTGGAGTTTAATTTTGACCGTTTTTTATATCAGAATCTCTCTTTTTAAAGGTAATTTTCTTCCTGTGTTAACACTTAATGTCACTTTTGTTGCTACCAATGTCAGTCTTCCTGCCATTCAGCCAATCACATACTCACAGCGGGCTCAGCAGCTATTGAATGAAGCTACACTGAACAAAAAAAAAAAAAGTATGTGGACAAACTAACATTACATACTTTATTGTGTAAACATCTCATTCCAAAACTTTGAGCTTTCTAAAAGATTTTGGATCCTGGGTGCAGGAATTTGCCCCCACTGACGTTGGGCGAAAAGGACTGGTTTTATGGGGTTGAGTTCAGGGCTCTGTGCTGGACAGTCAAGTTCCTCCACACCAAATTTAGAAAACATTAATTTATGGATTTCACTCTGTGCATAAGGGCATTGTCACGTTAACAGGAAAGGGCCTTCCACAAACGGTTTCCACAAAGTTGGAACCGCACTATTGTCTCAATTATCATTGCATGCTAGCATTAAGATTTCTATTAATTGGAACTAAACAGCGTAGCCCAGGTCGTTTTAAACAGCACCAGACCACAAGAATGAAGTCTTTTACACTGACACTTGCGTGAAATGTGTCTCAGAGGAGGGGATATTAGTGCATTGTACATGGAAGTGCCAGGAGATGAACATTTTCTGGGTAAAGATGATACAATCCTTTTCCTTAACATTACACGTCTCTGCTAACATCTTTGCATCTTGGGCCTCTTTCATGATGATATGAAACTATCTAAGGAGAAACTGGTCAGTCTTTGTATCCTACTGGCAAAAGATTGTTTGGCTGACTAGCCTCTCAAGCTGCCTGGTCATGGAAAAACAGATGTATGCTACTAAAGACCACAAACAGACATTCCAAATAATATGGGGGCACTTTTTGCACTACCTGGAAACCAAGCTACCCAACCAGCTCTGGACCTTCTGATGAAGAAATTTAGCTTTTGCATGAAAAAATTATGAACACTATGGTTTTTTGTTGTTGTTGTTTTTTTTGTTTTTCCCTTAATGATTTCTCTTTGTGTGTATCCATATATGTGTTTTGTAAATTCTTGTGTCCTTATTTATTGTGGAAAAATATGAAAACCAATAAACACTTTCAACAAGAAAACAAAAGCACATCAACAAGCATTTTCCACATTCTTTTGACCATCTAGTGTTGCTAGTTAGCAGGCTTTAATATCCATGAATCTTGCATAATCAGCCACTCATTATGGATTTCCATTGTAATTGTGAAAATACTGTGTCTAACTTCACTAAAGTTGGACTCAGATTTTCATTCAAGTGCACTAAATTTGTGCAAATCTTCCTATCATAAGTTCTGATGTGACCCCTGTCCTAACTTTATACTGAATCTTAACGAACTTGATCATCTCCTTGACTAATACTGCTGCTGTGCAAAACTTAAATGGCAGCCAAGCAACAAATACTGACTTCATCAGAGTTGAAAAGACTCCTGAAACATAAGTAGAAGTACTGCTGCTTCATATATCTATAAATACATCGCTTATTCATATGTCAGTGTATTATAATACACAAAGCTACCCGAGTAATTATTGAGGTAGTACAGGCTTACCATTAAAATAACTTAGGTCTTAAAGCCTGCTCACGTACGCTGACCCTAACAGCTGGTACTTTGGACGTCTGCTGTGTGGTACAGAGACCGGGATGTGAAGTGGTGATGGATAGCAAAGATATACAAGAGAACATGTGATGTGTGAATGAACAGCTGGGTAGTTTTGGGAGAAAGAACTCCGCATCGACATTACTTAGGGGGACCGAAAAAAAGTGTTTTATGAGTGAAAACTGACAACCATCCGAGTTCACTTTCCTTAAGATCACCGCCTCCTTTTTGGCGTGAACGTCCTTTCAGCACTGGGGCTTGTGTAAGACAACTGTGTCTCATCAGAGTGACAGATCTCTGATCCCTTGGCTGGTAAGATGGAGTCTAGACATTGTCAGGTGTCATGGATACAACTGGACTGAGTTACAGAGCCAAATATAACAGATTGCCACTTCCTTCAGCCACTTCTTTACACTATACACAGTGTTTGTGTGCGGGGGTGTAGTTGGGGATCACTGGATGTGGCTGCATAGTTAATGGACATGTTTGTACAGAAGCCTCAGAGCTGAACAGGGCTGACGTGTGTATAATTTGTTGCCAAATGGGCTTGTTTGAGTACACTATGAGTCAGTACATCACACAGGTGTTACATACTTGATTAGTCAGATGTGCAGGTCTTGCCACGGCAAACGTCTGGAATATGATATGTCCATTATTGTCTCCTTAGACTGATAACTGTAATAAATATGTTTTTGGTGTGTAAAATTGATTCTTACAGCTGATCATAGAGTGGCAACTTTGGAGACCGAACTGTAATATCAGTGTCCCCATAGTGCTTGCATGACATCAAGCACTTAAGGCTACAAAAAGTGTACTAGTTTGTATTCTTCATGGTAGCATTCATATAGACTCTAATCTGTTCCACCATTCCCATGGCTTTGTGATTTATACTTAGCAGGACTTTGACTCTACTCCCAAGACGATCCTGTGGCTTTTTGGGGAGTTTTTACCATACAAGGAGAAGAGGAGTTTAGCTCGGTTTCCTGTGGGAGGGTTCTGATTTCTCTCACTCTGCATCTGATTCACTCTGTCTCTCTTTCTCTCTCCCTTTCCTCCTCTCTCTTTCTCACTCTCTGTCCTTCCTCTCTTGGTTCTGCTCCAAACCTCCTTTCTGCTCACTATGCAAACTGAACAACAAATAATTGTAAGAATCGCCAAAACACTTCCAAAATCAATATTTGTTGCATTAAATTGGCAGAGTTGTATCTGAGCAATCTATTATCATAACATTGTGTGCAGCCAGCATCTTGACAGACCAAATAAGGCACACAGTCACCACTCTTTATCACTGCAGGACATGATGTAAGCTTGTGTTAACCCCAGGATTTTAAAGCTATCAAACTGCCACCACTTTCATAAACTTATGCCAAAAAAGGCTGCAGTTACCGTCCCCTGCAAATATAAATTCTATTAGTCCACCAACTCTCAAAGAGAAGAGTAAAGATTTGTGGATCCATGTGTATTTGCAGATTTCCTCAGGGTGATCCGACTTCTGAAAAGCCTACAAGTTACCCACTGTGTAACACACAGTTCTTTACATACCTGGTATGAGGCATAACTGGCCCTAACTTCACACCATTATGATTTCAGCCAATCTGGCATGTAATAACTATCCTAAACTACACTAAAGTATGAGAATTTCTCAATACATAAAGGAACAAATCCTTCAGTTTACCTGGAAATGTCTCCAAATTTACATGGTTTTTAACTGGACAGCAACAACATGCTCCTCAAACTCAAAGTACCTGTAGAAAGCAGAGATTCTAAGGTTTAACTTCAATTCATTCTTCCTGGACAAGGTCGTCTGAGCTAAAGTACAGCCAGGAAAGTGTCTATATAACGAATAACATCAAATTAGGGGATACACACGCAATAATGGCAATGCAACATGAAAAACGAAAGCCATGTGTCCAAGTTCATCTTCAAATTAAATGGCCACTGTACACCTCACTGTTCTTTGAGTTTCCTTGTAATCTTTATTTTTAGCCCCAGGCAGATGACAGAGAAGAGCAAGCAGACGGGTCCATTAGCGCTGATGTCATCAGCACACACACAGACATACAGTACGCACCTCCCACTCGCTACGACAATTTCAAATTGACCACTGTTTGCACCAAGATTAATAATTACAAAAGAAAATACATGAATAACAATATCTATTGGATTTTGTTTAAAAAAAATATGTTTTCTTTTCTTGTCATTCGATGTCTGATATAAACTTTAATCTGCAAATAAAGAGCATGAAGTGAATACCATGCATGACCCATTTTTCAAATATCTAATGTTGCATAAAATCATATTCCTGGAAATCATCTCATTAACACAAGTTGTATCCACCAATCAACAATGCTTTTTATATTGTGTTCCTTACAAATCACAGAAAACAGAACTAAATAAAGGTCTGTCAGAACAATAGTAATTCAGAGGATCTTAATTGCAGTAGACCTATGGTTTATGTCTGTGTAGCTCGACTGTAAAGCTCCGGGTGTCTGGTGTAGATCACATGCAGACAGCTCTTTCTCCAAATTTTCTTTGGCTGGATAATTTTCCATACAGCCCTTTTTCTTTCAGCGGTAGAATGAAAACTATGTCCTTTTCTAACCAACTCTGGTATTAACATCAATTTGAACATTCCTAAGTAAGAACACAGGCATATAGATATGCAGCCCAAAGAGGGGAAAAAATGAACCTGCAGTAACTCATATTACTAATGTGAACAATGTCCTTTTGATGTCTGAGTTACGGATCATTGTCCCTCTTCTTATCTGCTATCCCTCTCCTGTTCTGTCCAAAACAAAAAGGCCATGATCTAAATAAGGAGATAGGCTGGATATTGCCAACACATCTACACCACTTTGTTTGAGGGGAAATTTAGATTGGGGGGGGGCACAGTAACTTCTCAAGTGGACAAGGTGGGGAGTGGCAGAAGGGGTCAACGTTGGGAAAGGGCTGTCACTAGAGACTGGGGCTGTCTCCAAACCTCCAGTCAAGTTTAAATCACATAGAGCTCCACCGACTCTCAGTTTGCATCCTCCTCTCCTCTCCTCTCCTCTGCTCACTCGCTCTGAGCTCCCTCTTTCTCTCTCCTCCTCTCTGCATCTGGTAGCTGCTCTCCCCGTCAAACCTTGTGAGGGCTGTTGTGAGGCGTCTTCCTCTGAACATCTGCCACAGCTTTTGACCTAAAGAAAGAAATAAAAACTTTTCCTCCCCGAAGCCTGCGAGACACTGAGACCCAACTGTCACCATGGAGGCCATCAAGAAGAAGATGCAGATGCTGAAGTTGGACAAGGAGAACGCCATCGACAGGGCAGAACAGGCTGAGTCCGACAAGAAGGCAGCGGAGGACAAATGCAAGCTGGTGAGACATGGCTGTTTTAAGAATACAGGATAGATGTGAAGGACTGACAGACAATGGTTGCTCTTGAATGACATTAATTTTACCAAATCTAGAGTATGCTGGGCAATAATTCAAAATTATTATGTATTGACTTTCATTTATATAAGATAAGATAAACTTTATTGATCCCAATTGAAGTGTCACAGCAGGTAAAAAAGAAGAATAAGAACAGATGCATAGTATAGATAAGTAAGCTTCAAAAAGGATTTGAGCATCTACAATATAGAAAATAAATTATTTTAGTAATTACTCTAAGCAAAATGTAATTAAAAAGTAACAAAATTAGTTATTGAAGTTTTCGTATGACATATTGCATAACAATGAAGCATCAGCTGGGTTATTTTATATGTGATTTTATGTACATTTTACATATCACGATATATCTATAGCAATAACATATTGGTGTTTTGTGAAAATTACAGTGATAATTTGGTCTACAGAGGGGCTCAACATAAAATGTCCCAAAGCACCAAATGCTGAATTACAGAGAGTAGCTGATACTGAGCCCCTGGGCCTTGTCTTCTGGTGGGCAGGAGAAGGTGGATGAGCCAAAGGGATTACTTGAAGCTGCCAGAAGCGGTGCTGCAGTGTGAGAGCCTTAGACAGCTTGATATTTCCCGGGCTACTTAATAATAGTGTAGTTGTACCACTTGATTCAAGCAATGTAGAATCTGGAGATGTAATAGGATAGTTGAGCTTTCTAAAGAGAGGCAATTATTCCTCTCGTATGGTGGTACGAAAGGAATGCTAGAAAGCAGGGAGTTGGAGGGGCATGAACAAAGCCAGGAGTAAAGCAAGTGGAAAGAATCCTCTCTCTGGTGGCTAATGTCCTAATCATACCCTCAGAGAGCACAAGGAGTGACAGTTGTCATTGGCACTGCACATATGGACCCACGGCATGTCTTCCACATCAAGAAGCAGTCAGCATGAAATCCTAGAAGATCATGCAGAGCTCTTTAGTTTGTTTAAATGGCAGGGACACAAGCAGCGCTAAGAGATCCTTTCTTTGCGTGCAGTTAAGCTGACGGAAGGCACTGAAAATACGCAAAACTAATACTCAATATCAACATACATTACAGACAACAGACTCCAGGAACAATTAAGGGATCAGTTCACCCAAATTACAAAAGAATTCGAAACAAATTCAGCAGCAATTTGTCTTTTCAGAAACAACGTCCCGGTTACTCTTGATAATCCACAGACTTCATCATGAAGGGTTTACATTGGAACAATTTTTTACCAAAGATATAATCCTGATGAAAACCTTTGACAGCATGTTCTGTAGATTATCAAGAGTAATGGGAACACATTGAATTTTTGGCCATACTAGCAGAGTAGCTCAAGGGATGGCAATGTCAGTCGTTCCACCACTTTAGTCCAGAGTGAAATATTTAATCGACGATTAGACAGATTGCCTTTGGTTCCCAGAGGATGAACCCTAATGACTTTGGTGGTCCCTTGATGTTTCCTCTAGCACCACCATGAAGTTGATATTTGTGTTTTTAAGTCAAATGTACAAGTATAAGTAAAACAACTATTGGATCGATTGCCATGACATTTGGTACGGACATTCGTGTCCCCCTCAGGATGATTGTAATAACTCTGGCGATTCTCTAACGTTTCATCTAGCGCCATCATCAGGTCAAAATTTCAGTTACCTAAATAGCTCATTAGCAAATGTTAACATGCTAAACAATAAACTAAGATGGTGAACATGGTTGACGTCATACCTGCAAGACACCAGCATGTTAACGTCATCCTTGTGAGTATGTTAGCATGCTGATGTCAGCATTTAGCTCAAAGCACCACTATACCTAAAGTACAGTCCCACAGAGCCACCGGCATGGCTGTAAACCTTTAGTCTTGTCTCGAGACATCTAACTTAGGTTGGTACTAATCATGCCCCAAATACGAATGCTTGACCAAGTCTACCTAAGTGATTTTAATCTAAAAATGTTACCAAATGAGCATTCCCTCTGTCCTCCAAACAACTACCTGCCTAATATGTCAAGAATAATTACAAAAATCAAATTCACCATTTCAAAACTGTAGATATATCATTGTATCGAAACAATGCTAGAATTTTCCATGCAGTGTTTCATTCAGAATTACTTTTAAAAAGCAAAAACTTCCTGTCTATCTGTCATATTTGGCTCCTTTCAGCTGGAGGATGAGCTGCTCGCTCTGCAGAAGAAACTGAAGGGAACAGAGGATGAGCTGGACAAGTACTCAGAGGCCCTGAAGGATGCTCAGGAGAAACTGGAACTGTCGGAGAAGAAGGCCACAGATGTGAGTTAACCACAACGACGCCATCTGCAACATATTATCCATGTTACAGTGGAGCACCACAACTAAGTTTCAGTCTCATGAAGGATTATAACCACTTTTTCAAATGGACTGAACTAAATACCACTCCATGATTGAACAAAGATCAGTGATTTTGAAAACAGAAGTTCTTTTCCATCAAAATTAGAATAGAAAATCAATGAATTACGTGCTTATTACACTCAGTCTGGGTGTTGTTTCTACTGCTTACACACCCTAAAAAGGCCAGGTCAGGACTCTCCTAAATAGTTTACTGTAGTTTGGAAGCAGAGTGATTAAACACTGATTCCGAATAATAATAATTAAAAACTATTTTGAAAGTTATTTGTCTAGTCGTAATCAAGTAGACTAAGGGCACAATGTGCCTTGGTTTCTAGGATTTCAACAAAACAAAGGAATAAAAGGCAGTCAGGAGGACACTCACGGTTTGCCATGAGACTGAATTTGAAAATCCCTTTTTGTGTATTAAACACAGACATCTACTGTACCGTATATATGTTGAACACAATTTACACTAAACTCCTACTTTCAATGTGCTACCCAGCTCCGAGTGATCAACCACAATTTAGAAGGCAACTAAAAACCCTGAAATGAATCCTGAAACGATTAACTTGTTTCTTCTAACCCAGACAGGGTTGAGAATCACAGCGTAAATGGTGTTGTATTGAGGTCTGTAACAGAGCGGTTTCTCAAGCACAGACAAAACTTGGCCAGCCTGTAGCCGACCAGGAATCCCAGGAATGCAGCTTAAGCAAACAGAGAACCCCATACTGCAGTGTCTAATGAATTCAATGCTCTGGCCTTTTTTTTTCAGGGCTGGGGGGGTGG
>CM022487.1:19824959-19843682 GCA_011952105.1 Coreoperca whiteheadi
GGTGTTGTTGGGTGGGTTTTTTATGTGTAAGTTTATTTGAGAAGGGGGGGGGGGGCTTTTCGTTGGCTGGAAAGAATAATTGTTGTGGTTTTTTTTTGTTTTTTTTTTTTTTTTTTTTTTCAAATTCCTTAAATTGTTTTAAAGTTCTTCTTTGTTTTGATTAGAACTTAATTTGTTTCACTGTCTTCAGTGACAAAATCATGGGTTTTATAGCCTATAAAATTAATAAATCTAATGCCCACTTCTACATTGACCTCTAATACACCAAAGCTTCCTACCGCTCTGCCATGCCTGCCTCCCCAACTTAATCGTACTAAACTGCAGTAAGAAATTGATGAAAACCGCATGATTTATCCAGATATTGATCTTAAAGGCATTTCATATTTATTCTTAAACTTTCTGCTACGACACTTTAAAATGTCACAAATCTGGTGTTTTTTCAGGGACACGGCTGGCCAGGAGCGCTTCCGAACAATCACAACAGCCTACTACAGAGGAGCGATGGTGGGTGACAGACAAATCTTAACACAAATTCACTTTCTTAGGTAGCCACAGCTCTTGAGCTCTGTTAATCTCAACATTATTTATGGTTCTTTACAGGGCATCATGCTTGTCTACGACATCACCAACGAGAAGTCTTTTGAAAATATCAAGAACTGGATAAGGAACATAGAGGAGGTATGTACTGGCCCTAATAGACTCTCCTTTACGTGCTTGCTACGTCTTAAAACATTCAAATGGCGCCATTTAGCACATTGTTTTTATTAAATTTCTCCTCTCTTGATCCAGCATGCATCATCAGATGTTGAGAAGATGGTCCTCGGCAACAAGTGTGACATCAACGACAAGCGGCAGGTGTCCAAAGACAGAGGGGAGAAGGTAAGAAACGTTACAATAATAAATTGTCCTTGTGTTTTATTTTATAATGGTACGTGATCATGAAATACTATTTGGTGACCTATTCCACTGGTATAACTTGAACAAATGTGTCAACAGACTTGGTAAAGTGTAAGTTGATGTAATTTTCTTTCAGCTTGCGTTAGAGTATGGAATAAAGTTCATGGAGACCAGTGCAAAGGCCAACATCAATGTGGAAAATGTAAGTAGTTATTCGTCCTTGAGTTATAATATGTTTAACAGACCATATGTCATCAGCGGGGCAACATGTGTATTTTTTTCTGGTTCACAGGCATTTTTGACACTCGCCAGAGACATTAAATCAAAAATGGACACAAAATTGGTAAGAACTCTTTGATACCACATAGTATTTCACCTTGTGAGAAATTGATGTATGCAATTACTTTTTAGCAGCTCTTAAAATATTCCATTATTTGAAACATGTTTGTTCAAACTTCTCACAATAAGCAGCAGTGTGCTATTGATTGGTGGAAAAGTACACGGAGGATTTCTGTAAAGAAAGTTGCTGAACCATATGCGCGCAGCCTCTGAGTGTAGAATGGTTTTACATGACCGAGCTGTGATCTGTTTTTGTCACATTTGCAGGAGGGCAACACACCGCAGGGGAGCAGTCATGGAGTCAAGATATCAGAGCCTCAGAAAAAGACCAGCTTCTTCCGCTGTAGCCTACTCTGAGGACCAAGGCCTTCGATGCTGGCTGGACATAAACGGACTGTGCTTGCTCTTAGCACTTCCTTCCCCTTTGCTCTTTCGGTCCTGCCAGTCCACACAAACCATTATATTCCAAGTAAGAGGAGGACTTCCCCTCCTCTCTTCCTCTTCTGAAAGCTTCCAGTGGTGCACCTCTTCCATTTTAAGGAGATCTGTTGTCTTCATGGGTCAGAGTGCTTGACTGGTCGAGGACTCAACCAGGTGCATTGTCCCGATGTTCCTTATCACACAAGACATGCTCTTACTTCTGATATTAGTCTCTTTCTACTGTGCACTCATATTTCACACAGCCAGTAGCACAACCCAGGAAATAATTAGATTCATGTCAAGGTTTTTAGAGTGCAAATACAAATGTGATATTTAATCTATTTTTATCAGAGCTCTTTCCCTTTCATGTTATAAATGTCAACCAGAGACTGAAAGGCTTTTACTCTAGTGAAACAGAGTTGCACGTGCTTTCGCTTTCACTTTCACTTCAGCAGGTCAGAATCATATCACGCATAGCGAGGAATAGAACTGAAAGGTTTTTCCATTGAAATTCTGCTCTTTGTTTTGCGTGTAGTCCTTGAAAATCATGTGATGTGACCAAAAATGTGTGTTTCATCTTGCCTGGATCATTACACACTGCCTCCGACTGTTTAGTTTTTTGTAACTTTTCTGCAATAGCTTTCAGGTGCGGGAAGACAGTTTAGCAATGCAAAACCTAAAAATATAATCCCCATTCAAGTTCTGCTGTCAAATTATCAGCAGAACATTGGTTTCTCCTTGGGCTTTCCCTGGTGTAGTAACCTGCAAGAAAGTATTGTACATACATTTTTGAGCACATTGTGGTGTGAAAATGTGCTAACAATGCCTTGTTACCAGTTTGTAAGTACACTATTTAGGAAAATATCAAGATGTGTACACACTGTATAATTTTAAGTAATCATCCACAAATAAGTACAGTGTAGTAGTAATAATAGGGCTGCAAGTAATGATGATTTTATTATCAATTATCCTGCCATTTATTTTCTTGCTTCATCTATTAATTGGTCTGTAAAACAGTGAAAAATGCCTGTGTTTTTTAAAGTTTCCTAAAGCCCATGGTGACGTTTTCAGATGTCTTGTTTTGTCTGATCAGTAGTCCAAAACCCCAAAAACATTCAGTTTACTATCACATACGACAAGTATAGCAGGAAATTCTCCCATTTGAGAAGCTGGAACTAGCTAATGTTAGGTCTTTTTGCTTGAAAAGTGACATAAAATGATTACTCGGTTATTAAAATGGTTGGCAATTTATTTTCTCTTTATTGTTTCCGCTAAATAAGATCACTTTATAGTTCAGCCTTTTTAATTTGACTTGAAGGTTGTGTAGCAGCTCTGATTCACAGTCAAGCTAAATGATGTCTCTGTTTTTTTTTTTTTTTTATCAGCAATTAAAAAAAATCCCTCTTTGAAGTTTCACGCTGTAAGCCCCTTCTCCTGCTATCCACGCAGCTCTTGCACTTTACCAGTAACGTGTTGTGTGTGTAGTCTGTGCCAAGTGATAGTTTTGCAATACAATTACTTAGCTAAAAACGTCTTTATCCACTGAGTCTTTGTAGTACAATGGGCATAGTTCCTGCATTTTACTACACTTACTTATAAATGACTTGATCTCCTTTGCTATTTCACTGCTAGTGATCCACTGTCCTAGTATAGTTCACTGAAAAACATAGCCCTTACGTACTCCCAACACCTTTATATATTTATAAAAAGGAAAAAGAACTTGCGAGCCGCTGTTTCTATGCTACTGCCCTGCCAAATTGTAGTTTGAAAGTGATGTTTTCTTGGCTTATTACATGAACAGTGGCTTTGACCTCAGCTGAACGGTGGCCCAATTAGTATTCATGTTCTCATGTGTTTGTGTTTGATTGTAGTCCTTTAGTTTGACAGCTAGGTGGCATCACAGATACAGTATATATTATAGGTGACCACCTGAACTCAACTTTTAATCAGTATTTTTGACACACAGTGAACTACACTTATGCGATCCAAACATGTACCCACTATTTAACATGGATGTTGAGTCTCAGTGTATTTCTAATTTTCCTCACAGTTCTTTCCTACATTTACTAGTCTGAAAATCAAACTTATATATGCACAATATCAGGAAGGATCTGCTTTTGCTTGCCTGCACCTTTTTATTTTTTTATTTTTATTCTTTTTTTAAAATCTCAAATAATTTTGGACCTCATGATTACCGTGGCCATTTGTCTTAACCGCTAATACTCAGTTTTGTCATAGGTGAGCTATGCATTGTGAATCTTGGACCTGTGCATATTTGTGTAATGTAATTTTCAGACATACTTGTAGACCTGTACAGTTGAATGTATGGGCTTTTGTTATTTTTGTTTTGTGTCATTCACTGAGCCAGAAACAGCACATGCTCTGTTGGTAGAACTGGCATTGCTTACATCAGCGCGGGTGAAATTTAGCATGATGGAAGATTAGGTGGGAAGAGTCTGAAGACGCTGAAATGCTGAGATATTGCTGTTGTCTCATGCGAGTGATACTGTAGCTTTAAGTCATAAATAGAAACATAGGGAGCAGACGTTTGTGGGACACAAGTTGTTTCATTTTCAGCTGAAATGATACTCCCGCTTTAATTTTGTTTTTAATTCATATCCTTTTCTTAAGATTCCTTTCACATGCCATCGCATACTGTACATCACTTTTTACAGCCATATTTTCATTCTATCGATTTGTGAAGTACACAGGGGGAATAATACAATACATTTTGGGAGAAAAAAGTAAAAAAAACAAACAAACATTGTAAATATCACATTGAAATAAGAGATCTACTTAAGTTGTACTTTCTAAAACCCATATGAAAATGTATCTACAATTTGTAGATATGTGTACTTTTGATTTAATAAAATAAGATTATAAAATGTCACATTCACTTGTCTTTATTGGTTGGCTGTCAAAGGAAACTCAGGGGTCAGTGACCCCACGCTCCCGCAATTGAGTTTGACTGCTTTCGTGAAAATGGCTCTCTTGTTATTGGCCTGCTGTGACCCCCCCTGGAATATTCTGGCATGTGTTTCTGTTATAGTCTGGTGTAACCGAAGCCCTTTAGGTACAAAACACAAATCTACTGTAAATGGTCATAAGTAATGAGCCCAGTCTTGATGGATTGGTAGATGCCGCCACCACCTGATGATAGACCTGCAGTCACTGCATGATTGGTGTTATTTTTTGCATTTGCAGTAATACAATAAACATTGGATGAGGACTCCGACTCAGTATGTTAATACAACAAATCTAATATGTTCACAGCGATGCGCCCATTAAAGACAAGACTTCAAATTCATCCACTCAGTATTTAGTCTCGATGCTAACGTCTGATGATCAAAATGTTTTTAGTTACAGTTTTTTTTTTTTTACAAAATAAAACAAAAAGTTGATGGTTTTTGGTTGAGATGTCCAGAAATTCTGCAGTGTTATGAATCCATTCTTAGGTGCTATTCAAATTAAGAAATGCACATAATTGCTTCATTCCTTTATATCCTTATGTGGAAGGTGCTGTGAACAGAAATTGCAAAAGCTCTGGTGTGATTTCCTCATTAGAAGTCAGGGTTAAAAACAAATGTAAGTAGGTAAATACACATTAGATTACAATCATTGATATGAAGCAAAATATAAAATGTGTTCTCATGTGCTGTGTGTAGGTGGGTTTGCCCTTCTTTACATCTTATGGTAAATGGTCACCATTGGCCTACCTGAGGAAGTCTGGAGCTCGTACAATCATGTGCTGGAAGTCCTCCAGTGATAGACGTCCGTCGTTGTCCAGGTCAGCCTCATCTATCACCTTTTCACACACCATCCTCACCTCGTCTTCTGTCAGCTCATTACGGGTCAGTTTGTTCAGTGTCTTCTCCAAGTCTGACTTGCAGATGAAGTCGTCATTGTTGAAATCTTGCAGAGAATGGAAAAGAAGGAGATATCTAGAGGTGAAATGTTTGGTTGATTAGTCGAGCAACTTTTTTCATAATCAATTCATCACTCAAATCATTCTTCAAGCCAAAATACCCAAAGTTCATTGCTTCCTGCTTCTCAAATCTGAGTGTTTTCTGGTTTACTATTGAATTTTCTAAATATCTTTAGGTGTTGGACTAATAAGCTGCTTGAATATGTCGACTTGGTCTTACGAAAATGTTTCACTATTTTCTGACATTTTACGGACCAAACAGTTTATTAAACAGATCAATCGATAATGAACATAAGTGTTAGTTGCTGTAGAGATATCGTTCATATATTCTTAAGTAATTCCCAATGAGGGTAACATATAGATACCTATTTTGGCAGCTGCTATGTTGTGACAATATTCAGTGTATTTAATTTGGACCTCTTGCCAAATAAAATTGGCATAAACTCTTGACAGTATGTCACCTTCCTTGGTTTTTCTCCTCTATTGGTCTGAATAATGAATGAACAGTTTCCTTGACCCATGACCATGGCGTTGTTTATGTAACATCTTCATCTGTCAGCGTTTGTTAATTAGGGGGGACCCTAGTGCTGAGCACAAACTGGGCTTTGACAAGCTCGTTGCCTCCATTATGGGTTGGTTAATCATTTATTACATTCCATGCACCACCCGTCATGCTTACAGCTCCAAAGCCCTTCGCCATGCTCCCTTTTCATATGCTTGTACAACATTAAACATTAACATTAAAAAGATGTTTCATCTACTGTCATTGGACTTACTTGGGAAGATATTAGTTCATAGTTAAAATTTAGGGATTTAACTCTTTTGTAGCAAAACAGTGTGGCCTATTTTGGTATCAGATGACTTCTTTACACTCTGTAGTTACATGTGAAGCCTCATCTTCTGTTTGGGGTCCTGGAGACCCCGGGCCCTCTTTAACAGCAGAAAAAAACATTCTTAACATTGTTTTGTCACCATGATACTTTGTAACTTTTCCTAATTTTATGAGATTTACTTATTAACTGATTTTGTTTACAGAAAATTATGCTTTATTTCTGTTCAACCTCATCTGGTTAAGATGGGGTTCAAATGTTCTATATCTGTGATTGGTGTCGACAGCACATTTTACACAGCACTTCCTCTAATAAGGAATATTTGTTCATACATAGTGCATATATCATATAATATACAAGATGTTTCCTTATTTGGTGTAACAACAATGCTTTATGGTCATTTCAGGATTTTGTCACCTCAAATTGCCAAGCTCAGTTTGTGACAAAGGGAAGGGTTACCACTTCAGTACGTTTCTACATATTGGTTTTTAATAATATCAGAAGAAAAGCAAAAGGGTATTTGAAGGAAACAAAATTGGTTAATTTCAATTATTGATATTATTTTTACATATACCACACTAGAATCTGTGGGACCCCAAACAATAAGGAAATGAAGCCCATTTCAACAAAATAAAATGCAAATTGAAACTCTGTGATGTGCTTTTCGTTGTTTTCATTGTATCATGTCTTCGGATATTTTACCATAAATTCTGAAAGCGTAGTAGGCCTTGAGGTCACGAGGAGCCATCTCACTCATGACTGAAAACATGTCCAAGAAGTCGTCCAGTGTCATGTTACCCTCTCCATCCTCAGAGAAAACCTCAGCGATCCTCTGACGAAACGGGTTGTCCTGGACAGAGGGGACACCAGTACATCTATAACAGTCTGATAAAACCTCTGGAAACAATTTAGTACTGTTAATCAGACAGAACTATGAACTGCTGCATGTTTGATTTGATGGATTTCCTGTGCTCCATTGTGTGTTTTTGTTCAGTTTATATCTCATGTCTGATTTTTGTTTTTCTAATATGAATTCAAGAAAGCTATTAAATTGTCACAATTGGAAGTAATGAATGACTATGAGGGAAGGTATAATCTTCACAGTATAACTTTCTCTTACTCAGGATATGTCAATGACCAGCGTTTTGATGCACCTGTTTACCTTGCTGTCATTGTGTAAAGAGGCATATAATTTATCCATTTCCAACAAGTGTGTCCTGAGGGACTCAGCAGCATTCTTCAAGTTTAAAGGAGTCGGGTAACATATAACCTTTCAAAGAATTCTGTCGATTAGTTGGCCATTAATTATGGATTGGGAACACAGGGAGAGAGCGGGTCTGCAGGGTGTGTGTGGACCAGTGGGTCTACCTTCAGCTCTGGCATGCTTCCAATCAGCTCATATGGTAACTTCACATCTGGGTGGTTGGTGTAGTCAAGGGGAACGAGCTGCGGTGCCAAATCCCGATAGCGGTCGAACAGTCTAGGAAAGGTTTATAAAATGTACTTTCAGTATCAAATTACATAAAATTTTGTAAGTTATGTAGTTGTGTATTTTAGAGGGGCAATTGGCATTCAAGAAAAGTTAAGTTAGAAAACTCCAACTATTCAGCTAGAGCCTATTTTTCTCTATTGTGGTCAACATAATTAGTTTCAGCACGGTAAAGTTCTGAAAGCAAGATTTGAAATACCATGTGATCTCAATGGTAGCCTGCCCCACGGTAGCACAGGTCTCCTGATACTGTAGTTTAGAGTTACAGTGTAGTATTGTGCAGAACAGAACAAAATAACAGCTATGTCAGCTGTGTTACACCAGCAATTACTCAAATATATTAAGATCAAGATATTAGAATAATTTTGATATCAGTGAAATAATTTGCTCACCTGAGAATTTCTTTTCTTGTAAAATATGTACAGTCCTGCAAATACAATCAGATTATGGCAGGAATGTGAAGTTCTTGCAAAGAAAATTATGATGCAGCTGTTCTTATATAGTCTAGTGGTAAATTACTTGTTTTACACAGTGCTGTATAGTAGAAATACCACACTATAAAAATACTCCAGTACAAGTAAAATTAGTGCATTTAAAAAAATGTTAAGCATCAAAAGTAATAGTACTCATTATGCAGAATAGCCCATGTCAGTGTAATGTTTTTATATTATTAGTCCATAGTTATTGATGCATAAACATTTAAACATTTAGTTAATTTCTTTACTTTATACTTTTGAATAGTTTGATCTATAAGAATGCTTCATATATTCTAAGATAATCATATATTTGTTTGTGTAAAATAGTAACTATGGCTATTAAATGAGGTAAAAACAATTACATTTCCCTCTGAAATGTAGTGGAGTAGAGGTATTAAGTAACATCAAATACTTAGCAAAAGTACAAGTACCTCAAAATAATACTTAAGTACGTGTCTAAAGTGAGGTAACTAAGTAGAGAAAATGTTCTTAGTTACCCTCCACCAGTGGTTTTATATGCAAACAGACAGCATCATTCTAAATGTTTAACACTTGATTAAAAATATGCCATTAACTCGATGCTCTCTGTCACTAACTTTAGATCGCAAAGTGTTGACTTTAAAATGTCCAAAGACAGCAAGGTTGGAAGTATTAAATCCACAAACACCATCAGGAATGCTTTGACTTAGGGGTGCGCCACATGAGCCGGGATCTTCTTCTTTTTGTGAATAGGAAGTATAATAAGTACAAAGAAGTTTGTATCAACCTTGTTAACAGATGCCGGTAGCTAGTGAGTGAGGCTCATCGTCTCATTCAGAAAGAAACGGGATTGACACCAACCTGATAGGCATCTAGCTGCTGTGCTGTAAAGATGGTCTGTTTATTCCCCATGTCTGAGCACGCTAACACCAAGCCTCAGGTCCATCGCTGCTCCAACATCAAGTGTTTTTTTTTAGGGTGTGTGGATATGTCAGATATGAAATACTGGGACAAAAGGAAGCCAGAGTCAGCAGAGGAGATCAGGTGTCGGCCTGCCCTTTGGTCCCCATTATAATGGCAGCATTTCATCGTTTTCTCCATTGTGAATAGCAGCCCCTTTGACAATGAACAAGGGCTGTCGTCCAGCATCATGCCAAGTGGTATCAACCCCCTTTAGTGCCACTCTATGGCCAACGCCTCGGTCACTGCTCAGGTTACACTCTTTAGAGACAGGGTTTTGTAGTGTGCAAATAGTCTTTTTGATGGGAGACAAGTTTTGTTTCAGCTGAGAACTCGATTTTTGGAAAGCTATCCAATTATTGAGTATATTTTCATTCTCAATTTCAGGTCAGGTATTGCAGGTATCTATTTAACCTAAAACTAAACCTGAAAATGTATTCGTTTTGCATGAGAATTATGAGTGGTAAGCATGACTTGAGGCACTGAAATCAAACTTTGCCTTTTATCCTGCCATTACAATTTAAAATAGCAGATGTACAGCAGTACTCTATGAATAATGCATGTATTCCACCTTCACCTCACTTTATTGTACTTGGCATGGGCAATGAGGAAGACATTAGGTAGAACAATAAGTGGTTTAAGTGACAAACAAAGGTTTATTGTAAAATCAGATGATATCTTTTCTTTAGAAAATCCTATATGGAGAAGTTTCGTCACTCTATGTCAGTGGGTCCCAGACTGCGGGTCCCAAAAAAATGTAAGGGGTCACCAAATACTTTCACCTTTTCAGGCCTCTAAAAATACTTCAAAAGGAAACCAGTGTATCTGCAGGCCTTGAAAAGACATGAAAAGTAATGAATTCAGTTCCTTAAAGACCTTAGAAAGTATTAAATCGTTTTGAATTGAATACAGAAAGGTCCTAAATATTTTCTCTTTCCTGCTGTAGGCTTTCATGTTTGTTCCCGATTGTGGGGACGTTACTCAGCTATAAAACTAAAAGTGGGATTGTTTGGGCGGTTTTTTGTGGCATTTCAGTCAGAATCACTGGACTTATAGCAAACATTGTCACTGCTGTCGCTACAGAAGCAATAGGAAGCTCATTGTCTCATAATGGGCAAGTGTCAAGTTTAGCAAAACCTTTTACTAATGAATCATTTTTCATTGTTTAATATATCCATAATTTGTCTGCTGCTTATCAGAAATTACTGGTATATCCTGCTGGGAAGTAATGAAAAAAAGTGAAGAAATCATTCCAGGCCATATTTTCCCTTAATTGATTTCCATCATACTTTCATACTTTGATGAAATTAATGAAAAAAGGTCTTAAATTTAACTTAGTCAATACTCTTACAGCTACTCTACCACACCCATCACCTCTCACTGACACTGTGGCAACCTTAAAGGCTTTTATATTTACAATATATTCAGTCTTATGTTGATGTGTGCTTTGCTGCTGTTTTGTAAGGGGCGACTCCTCGATTAGCCTCCACCTGATGCAAAAGCTACAAATGTTGGTGCTTCCGCTCATTATCTCCAGTCTGATCACAGGTTATGTCCCCACATTTTACATTCAAATGGCCCCACACATGCAACTGGGAAGCTATGTTTATGTATAGTAAAATATGTCCTACAACAAGGATGAGTGCATTCCCAGCATGGTATGCTGTGTTGTCAGTCTGTGTTGTGAAGGAGGCCCCAAACCATGGTTGTTTTATCCTTATTTTTTAGTATTTGTTTAGTATTTTTGTAGTCACACTATACATACACAGTAAATTAAAAAGGTGATGTCAACCACACTCTCAGTTGAAACCTACCTTGCCAAGAAAATGTTTGATCCAGTGATGTTAGCCACTAACATGCTCAGTTTAACAGCATCTTCTGCCTTTTTTCACCCCATTTGCTGAGGGGAACCGAATATTAGAAACATCCTCAATATAATGCAATCCAAAACAGCCAAACCACATCTAACTACAGGCTAAAACGTAACGTCATAGGCTTCAGGTATTGGATTTATTGGTATTGGATTGCATTATATTGGTAAATCAGCATAGGTCTCAGTTTGAGTTTACTATTTTAAATAATGAAATCACTGTACAATATGTTCATGTATGGCGGCTGTGGCTTGGTGGCAGAGCGGTTGCCTGCCAATCAGAAGGTCAGCGGTTCGATCCCCCAGCCATGCGTCGAAGCATCCTTGAGCAAGATACTGAACCCCAAAATATGCTCCCGAAGCTGCGCCTTCGGTTTGTGAATATTCTCATATGTAAGTCGCTTTGGATAAAAGCGTCTGCTAAATGACTAAATGTAAATGTAAAATGTAAATGTATGCTCAAGTGCAGTGTGTAAGAGTGTGTTTAACATGTGAAAATGTTTCCCTTGAATTGGCACGATGCAGTACATGTCAAACATACTGAAAAGCTGGTTCCTTTTTTTGTGGTATTTATTTTTAGATACACTATCTTTAAAATATGTCAGCTATGAACCTCAAACATGGAGTTACATTCATATGTTGTAACTTGTTTTCATTTCAGACATGTCATCTGTGGACAGGAAGGCTTATTGGAAAATGGGGCTCCAGGCTCTTTGTTATTACACAATGACTACCCTCATGGCTGTGTTCCCATCCAGCCAGGGAAATCATCCAGGAACACCTCAGCGTCCTCTGGTTGTGAAAAGGAGGTTGTGCAGACTGTAGATGCCTTTCTGGATCCTTGTCCATCAACAAGGATTAATCTACACAATCAGATGTCAGCATTCAGTCTAAGCTAACTATACTGTTTTTTTTTTGCTTTGCAGAAACATGTTTCCCTCAAATCTGGTGGCCGCTTGTTTCAGAAAGGTAACATCCTCAGCGGTCATGGTTTCTTTTTTTTGTCTTTTCATTATCGTACTTGTCAACAATGATGATCTTTTATTCAGTATAAAACTGTTTATTCCAAAAGCAAAAGTCTTAGTGTCGTCAATCTGACCCAAACAAGTGAGTTCAGTAAGACTATTTTTTTTCCTTCTTGGTAACTGTGATCAATTACTTCTATTAATTTGTTTTATTATGAATGGTTATTGTCATGATTTGTAACAGCAATACCTTTGAACCCTCTAGGTGATACAGTGCCAACGCCAGGCACCTCGGACGTGGTCAGTACTTTGGGTTTATTGGTCTTCGGCATCGCCTTTGGCCTCATCCTGGGCAATGTGGAGACTGGGGGAAAACCTCTGAGGTATTTTTTTGACTGCTGGAATAAAGCCAACATGCATGTAATCAGCATAGTCATCTGGTGAGAACGAGAAGATGCTAACACGAAGATGTGGAACATAACAATCGTGACATTTTAAAGTTTGACATTTTAAACCATATTTGCGACCAAGCCGTCCAGTCAATCATTGAAGTTTGTAAAATGCTTTCAATTTAAAATACATCTTTTTGCCACCTGCAGGGAATTGTTCACTACAGAATCTCTGCTGTATCTCACCTTTCTACCACAGGTATTCCCCAGCGGGAATCCTCTTCTGGATGGAAGGCAGATTTTGAAAATAAAAGACATTGGAGATATAGGTTGCCAGTTTGTCATGTTTACTCTCACTGTGGTCACTGGCCTGCTGATCCACAACTTCTTTACCCTTCCACTCATCTATGTCATTGCCACATGTAAGAATCTGTTCAGGTTTATGGTTGGTCTACTCCAGGTTCTCACCATTGCCTTTTGGGACTTCATCCAGGTGAGTTGGTCTTCATTGTTGTTTACAGGCATACAT
Source organism: Coreoperca whiteheadi (assembly GCA_011952105.1). Classification (NCBI taxonomy): domain Eukaryota; kingdom Metazoa; phylum Chordata; class Actinopteri; order Centrarchiformes; family Sinipercidae; genus Coreoperca; species Coreoperca whiteheadi. The sequence continues at coordinate 19,838,028 of CM022487.1, forward strand.
TTAAGTGAAGCCGGATCTGGCTTGGGAAAATACTGAACATAACACAAACAAAAAAAACTACAGAATCTTGAATAATGATTTCATTACCTTTGAAAATGTACGATATATTTTGTAAATGGGACAGTTGTGTGACCTTATCCATCACCATCCTCTGTCCGGAGAACAATATCAACATGCACACGCGGGTGATACGCTTCATGCTGCCTATAAGGGCCACAATGACCATGGATGGCACACCAATTTATGAGGCAGTAGCTTCCATATTCATCGCCCAAGTTCATAATATGGTCAAATCATCATCATCAAGTATGATTAAATGCAGACTGTAAACATGTTCTATCCCTTCACCTATATAAACTGTATACACTTTAGAAATCAAAGTTTGAGGAATTTGAGTATTAATAATGTTACTGACCGGCTTTTATCTGTAACATTTAACTATAATTATTGTTTACATTTTTGCGATGTTGTACAGCTTAGAGACAGTGGCACTGAAGAAAAGACAAGAGGCAGAGCTGGAGGTGGCAGAGCTTAAGATGTTGAGGTCCTCTTTGGGAGTGACGAGGATGGACAGGATCAGCAACGAGTACATCAGAGGGACAGCTCATGTTAGATGTTTGGGAGATAAAGCCAGAGAGGCCAGATTGAGGTGGTTTGGACACGTTCAGAGGAGAGACTGTGAATACATTGGTAGAAGGATGCTGAGGTTGGAGCTGCCAGGCAGGAGGTCTAGAGGAAGACCAAAGAGGAGATTTATGGACGTAGTGAGAGAGGACATGAAGTTAATTGGTGTGAGTGAAGAGGATGCAGAGGACAGGGTTAGATGGAGGCGCATGATTCGCTGTGGCGACCCCTGAAAGGGAACAGCCGAAAGGAAAAGAAGAAGATTGTTTACATTTCATTAGGTACCCAGGACCTAGTGGTTTAAGATCCATACCATATACCGCAACATCCCCAGGTAGATTCTGGCCAAGGACCTTTGTCACACTTTGTATCTGTAAATTATGCAATAAAGTAAAAGAAAAGAGAGAACCATCTCAATACAACCATGCATCGTCTATACTTGCATAGCCCAATTAGATTTTTTGAGGGAAAAGGGATGGAGGCCGGAGTGTGGCCAGTGTGCTTTGGTTGAGAGGCAACGTGCTCCGTGATTGCATCGGTGTGGGTGTAGTGCAGCATCTCTGCAGACGTGAGCTGCGGAGCGCCAGTCCCCTCAGAAGAATGCTTAGTGGAAGAAAATAGAGTGAAACCTTCTAACTTAGAGGCAATAACACTGTGCATGCTTGCTTACTAGTCTTTTAGCAACAAGTCATTGTAGAATATTTTTTTGAGTCAAGCAAAATCAGTATTTAGGAAAATACATGATGGCACCAGTGCAGACATATCGTTACTGCTGATAGAAGAACAAATAACTTTCTGAGACTACTTTTTAAATTTCCACCTTGCATGTGGTATTATAGATTATGGATTATAGAGTCTGTGTTATTGAAAAGATACACTTTAATTGCATGAAAACTTTATGACGCTAGTTACTGTACTTCAAATGATTTAGCTGCTTAGAAAGCATATCCAATCAATTTCAGGAACATTTTCAAAATACACGAACAATTTTGTCCGTTTTCAGTTAAAAATAGTCCTGAAAACTCTGTTTGATCTGACCTAATGTAAATTAACTGGTGTGATGTGTCAGCAGGATCTCAAGTTTTTGTTATTTGTTTCTATGACAAAAATGCAGCATTTCATGAGAAATTGCTAAAATATTTAAAAATAGTAAGGTACCTGTGTAATCTTGTGTCGACATGAAGTTGTCTGAAAGACGAAGTCCGTTATAAGCAATAACATAACAGTGAGGGAGATGGATTTTTAAAATTGAGGATTGTTTTTATTTGAAATAGGCTGGTAACACTTCTTCTAAATGAAATTATTGTTGGTAGAAAACTCATCAGTAGAGAAGATTGCAAGCATTCTTCCAATTTGATCATTTTTTGTGGAAATACTGCAGGGATTGGGTAAAATTCCCTCTATGATATTAGTTTACAACATTTATTCTGACTGTTTAATAATTCACAATAAAAAACATAAAATATACACATATACATCTTTCACAGGATATCACTTCTATCACTGCCATATATTATAATTTTATAGATATTTACATATTTTACAATGCAACATATGGGACTCTGCACATTAATCATTAGTTGCAATTGAGTTTTAAAGGGCAGCTGGCTATCTATGTACTAAAACCCTTATTTTATATTGTATTTTTTATGAATATCTGTGCAGCCCAATACCAGTGACTAGTTGATGTCAGTGGCAGCCACAGCTTCCAGCCACCATGTCATTATACTGTTTCAGCACCACATTCTCATAATCATCAAAGTAGAGCAAGTTGATGGAGAAGAGCTTGTCGGGAACGCAGCATGGCATCTCAATGCCTTTGATCAGCTTCAGGGCGTTGATGATGGACTGGACGGTGGCGTGGTTGGTCGGCCTCATGTTCTGACCCAGAGGGAAGGGGCAGGAGCCTTTGCAGTGGTAAGCGTTGTAGCCCCGGGGCGACACAATCCAGCCTGACCAGCCAATCTCCTCAAAGTCAACGTAGAGGGGCTGGCGTTGACAGGGCAAAGACACACCTTCCTCCTCGCTGAGGTCCAGAGAGCGGGCGCTGCGGGAGGATCGACCTGACATGGGGGCCTGCGGCAGGCTGGAAGTGGCTGTGGTATCGTTTGGGTCTGGTGAAGGAATGGAGAGTGTTTTGTTAAAAAAACACAGTATTTTATACAATATGTTCTATGAGTCACAGCAGGTCCCCAAAATGAAAAGTTGAGCTATGTTGCAGGTGAATTGGGCTACAGCAGATCCTCTAAAGTGAAAGTACCATTTGGGGTCCTTGAAACTGAAATCAACTAAAACTTTCTCAAGAATATGACAAGCTGTGACAAAATGGAACAACTAGGATCACAGTTTGGCTAGATGACGTTAATACATTAACTCCCTCACCAGAAAGATCTTTAATAGCTGACAACTGATGAAAGTGGTCACCAATTAGCCTTGGACGTCAGATTTTCCTTTCGAAATGTGTCTGATAACTGACTGGTAAAACAATGTGTTTGTAAAGTATAATATGTACAGAGATTTGTTCGAGTTGATGGCCGCACAGAAATTCTTGTCATAGATCGAATAACCGTGTTAAGAAGAGAATGGGGGGTTTGGGGGTCCAGGGTCTGCTCTAGGCCCCATATGGTTCTTACCTTCCCCCCTGCTCATCAGGAGTAAGACCACAAAAATACTTGAGCTGTGCATTTTTACTGTCACTGGACATAACCTGATCAACCAAATGACTTTAAAGCTGTCACAAGGCTCACCTCTGCTTTCAAGAGTAGTAGAGCGACGGCCATCGTCAGTGAAGAGGACCAACATGGGCTGTTTGCTCTGGTGGTGGTTGCGTCCTGAAGCAAAGCGGATCAGTTTCATATCCATCTGGCTTCCTCCCAAGGTCTGAACCACGACTTGGAGCCCCAGGTTGCTGTCTTCATCTACCATCCAGGAGCGCACCTTCACGAAGAAGTTCACATTAGTCAATTAAAACGCAGAATCCAGGCAGTTATATTCAGAATTCACCTACAGAAGGTAAGGCAGGCCTTTAAGAGAAGTGCATACTTACTGCTTGTGTGAAGGTGAACACTTCCCAACCTGTGGAGTGGACTGGGATTAGTCGAGAAGACAGCAACTTCTTCTCCTGTGTATTGTTGGTTTTGCTGGTGTCAAACAGCTGATAAACACTAATCTGAATGAAACAAAAGAGATGGGGGGTTACAGTAATGTCTAAGGGAGAGATGCATTTGGGTGGATTAACTGTATTTCATTAGATTGTTCAGTTAACCATACTTGTATTTAATGGCACATACCTGGCAGAAATGATGTCTGTGGAATGTTTGTGTTGCCTGAGGTCGCAGCTTGAAAATATGGAGCTCTGCAGTGAGGATCTTCTCAGTTCTGGCAACCGTGGACAAGTTGAACATGAACTCTACCTGTTCACTGCGCACTGTAATGGAAATTATATCATTAGAGGCCATAACAAACGCGACTATATTCATTGTGTAGCAGTAGCTAGCATCACTAATCTGTGTTTACATTTGTCAAAGAAGCTGCGCACAGTATTCCCTTCCAGAAGATACGGGTCCTTGGTCACACCGTCCACATCAGCAACCGTGTTGTACAGATCAAGCATGTACTGTGGTGGCTGCTTGTGCGCATGGATAGCAGGCGGGTCCTCCATCCCAAAAACTTCCAAAAGTCTCTTGATGGCAGCTGAACGGACTTCCTCTGACTCGTTCTCGGCGGTGAATGGATTCTCCAGATAGTTGAGGGAAGGCCGTGCTGCGGCGGCGCACACGAAAGTGGCAAAGCTGATCACGAACATCAACATCTCCGAAGCTTGAGTAGATCCCTGGTGCATCGGTGTCCTCGAGCCTCACAAGTGGCCAGCAACTTGGAGTTGGACTAACTGCAGGGTCCTTTTTATATCAAATGCTCCCGTTCTCTCCTCGGTGCCACCAAAGCCTTGGTAAACAGTAGTAAAGATGCTATTTGGTCGCAAATGTAAATCACCAATCAGCGAATGTAAAGGGAGACTAATGGCGGTGTTAACAGGGTGTGAACCCGATTGTAGATTTTATTCAAGCCCATTGTCCCCACGTCTGGCAATACAGGCTCAAATAAACTAAGTTCATTCTTTGAAAAAGCTTGATGCTTATCGACGAGTAACTATGTTGTTCTGGGATATTTGTTTTCTCGGACGTAGTATTTTATAATGGAGAAATGAATGAATGAATGAATGAACAGAATAAACGTGGAGCTGATCTCTTGAGGAAGTGTACTCACCATGGGAGGTCAACTCCGTCTAAATGAATCCATTCATTTAGAATAATGGGCACAGTGTCTCAGGTGGTAACCAATTACTTTAATAAAGAGACGGGTGTGACTGGCTACTAGTCCCCAGATTTACATAACTGCTTATCCAGTTACAGCGGGATTATCACCAAATTTGCAGTTTTATTTTATAACAGAACTCCGACTGGACTGATCTCCTGCGATGGAGTAAGCTGCTGTGGTGCTTTAAAGACTTCAAGCCAGTGATCGTTCATTTTTCCTCATAAAAACACAATTTTCCTTTTTACAGCAGTTTGATATAAGTCGCTCTGCATAGAGCTTACAGTGTGAATTCCCTACAAAAATAGGTACGGTGTATTTTTCTGATGATGGTTTGTACAGTGGAAATGTTGAGTTTCGGTACATGGTTTATCCTTCACCACTGTAACTACAAAAAAATAGTTTAATTATTATTGACCCTGTCCCCCCCATAAAAAAAGTAAACCTAAGTTATTATTTGAATTAAATTCTCATTTAATTCTTAGTTATTTTTCCATTTATTTCTCAAAGCCAACTCAATTCTTTGCAATTCTTTCTCAATTCAGAAATGACTCACTGTACCATTTGGTTACTTTGATCTTTACGCACAATTACGCACGAGCAAAAAACGTTTGTTTCCCCAGCTGTAATAAACAGTTAAGAGATCAAGGTTTTTTTCTTCTACAGAACACTTTGTAAGCAAGTCATAAAAGCTCTTCTCTTAGGATGGGGGGGGGG
>CM022487.1:19843707-19917451 GCA_011952105.1 Coreoperca whiteheadi
ATCATTCTAATTATTCTTTTTGTTTCATTTATGGTTAGGAAAAAGTAGGAGAGATGGGGGGGGGGGGGGGGGGGGGGGGGGGGTGTGGCACAACAGTGTTTGTTCACACATTGATATCAAAATAAGGAACTATTTAATGCATGCACGTGTGTTTTTTCAAAGCGAAATTTGTGAAATTGGTTTGATTTTCATGTGCTCCTTTCCAGTGCTTCTTCAAAGCTTTATTTGGCCTTTTGAAACTTTAGATCCTCTTACTGATTCAAATTTATTTCAGATTTCATTGATCCCTAAAAGACAGTCTGTCAGGCCTGCCAATACTTGCTCTTGTTTCTGTTAAATTAAAACTTGTTTTCAGAACTCAAACCTAAAGTTTCTGTACTCATAATTACATTTATATAATAATGTAAGAGGGCTGCACATTCTATTTACTCTGTGGTAGAATGTCTTAAGTGCCATTTAAAGTTTACTTTCTGACTAATGTACCTGGGATACCTTTCCAAAATATTTTTTTTGCAGTTTGTGAAAAATGTGTTGTACAGTGGACAAATGTGAAATCCTCACAGATTTTTGGTATTCAATTTATTTACAAAATTATCATTTTTACATATATTACATATCATACAAAAATAATTTTGAGTAGCAAATTCTTGAACAAATTTTATAGCATTTGGTGGGGTCATCAATAGGCTACAGCTACTGTGAATTAAAACCTTTCACTTCCTGAGAAGGGGATTGAAAGTTGTTTTCCAGTAGGGGGCGCAGTGTTCAGTTTTGGCAAAGGCAGGAAGTGATGGAGAGGACTGTGCGTATCTTCCCATGCTGGTTAAGGAAGCTGTGGCTCTCGTAACACTGAGGAACACAGGAACTGGACTGTCCTTCAGCCCATAAGTGGCAAATTTGTGGATCAGATGGACTCCTGCAGCAGAAATTTGAAACAACATTAAAATCACTTAGTGCACTACATCAAACAACCACTTAATGTGCTGCATGTTGCCCAGCATACATCTTTCACACAAAAATATCAAATTAATTTACAGTATCTACATTTAGCCTATACTCCTATACTGTGACAATCAACTTTATGTGAGATTATTTTGTGTTGTATGTTATGCCTGTCTGTCCAGTGACATTTTGAAACTTTTTACTGTTCAACATGGATAATTCCTGTGTAAACTTTTAATAAAGGTGATCAAGAATGTGCTGATATAAATGTATCTCAAATGTGCAATACTTGAGAGATTTGCATTATAGATAGATTAAGACAAGTAAAATGACTCTTGTGCATTAATACATGCATTAACCTCTTAAATCCCAATGACTCGCTGTTGGAGCAGTGATAACTCATGCTGTGCAGTCAAAAAAAATTGTACAAAGTCACAAAAACTTGATTTTAAATTCTAGTTGAGTGCCCAAAGTTTCCAAAGATACCAAATGTGTCAGGCTGAATTTAAGGAAATATTTGTCTAAAATAAGGCACAATACAAATCATAGAATATTTGCACAATCATGGAGTCTTGGGTTTGAATATTTCACTCAGTGTTAACTCCATATATTTATATTATATGAATATTTATGTGATACTGTCAGACAGTGTGGAAAAATAAAAATTTTTAACAACCTCGAATCTACTTAAGGGGAAAAAAAGGGGGAAACTATATGATAAGAGGTCAATTAAATTCAAAGATAGGCTTTTTGTATTTTTCTGTACTACACTTTTCCTCCTCGAGCCATAACATCAAAGTCAAATGACATGATAAGGGAACTAAAAGGTACGTTTGGAATGTGAACCTCTTATTCTTTTCCTATACTCAAGCTAAACAGTTAGAGGTCTGCCACAAAATAAAGCAGAAGGTGTAAGAGGGACATTTGGTGTAGGAATTAGACTAAAGAGGCCAACCTATTGAGTGTAGAAAGTGTCAGATCTCACAGGCAATTGTAATGAGAGGGGCAGAGGAGGTGTGTGGGTGGGTGGGTGGGGGGGGGGGGATGTGTATAGCAGCTGTGTTCATACTTACCTGAGAAGGCATCGGTTTCCTGTAGTGCAGCCTCCCAAACATCTGCCCACATCTATTTCCTGTGGAAAATTAGCAACACAGAGAGAGGGCAGTCAACTCTCAGCTGGTCGCAAATATTGACCCAGTTGGGTGGCCAGCTGCTCTTTAGCATGTTAACTGCTTTGATTCAACACCTGCAGGGGCCATTTGTGTTTGTGCTGCGCTCGCACCTTTGGTGGTGAGGAACAGCAGATGACCAACTGTGACCAGGATTTCAACTTAAATCTTATTTTACAAACTTAAATGTAATAAGTTATTTATTCGATAAAGTCTGATGTTAAAATCACTAATATATTATATTAATGTTTGTGGTATTGAGAGGGCTGGGGAGGAATGTTGTAGTAAGTGCTGCGAAGTGGGACTTTTGTGAATGGTATCAGTTTAAGAGAGAATAATAATAAGTCTAAATCCTAATTTTCTACATAGCCAACAAAACTCGTTAAATCAGGTTTAATTGTATTTTCCTGAATAAAGATGAGTTATGAGTCCACTCCAATCTGCCAGTCTATCATGTTTATTGTTTGCAGGTTGTGAATGAATCAGCATGCAACACATCCTGAGGTCCTTCACAGCAGGATGTGCGGTGCCAGCCACTGGCCAGTGGATTAGCATGACAAAGTGTTGTCTTCCACACATGTGTATGATGAATAAAGATACTTCATTACTGTCTGACACCCAACTAGACCCCCGTTTCCTCTAAACTTGATGACAAAGGAGAGCGTGAAACCGGCATCATAAATGAATCACTCTCCCAGTGTTGCATATGCCATGCTAAGAAGAAATGAAGCTCATTTTGAAAAGCTGGATTCAAACATAAAGTTGAATTCACAAACATTTTTGTTGTGGATGAACAAAACTGGTTATATTTGAGACTAGAATATATAAGAGTCCATGTTTTAGTGATAGTTTAGAGTTTACACCTACTTTGAGCCTCTCCTCTTTGACTCCATCTGCATGGTGGACTATTTCATAGTGATACTCCACATATGGGACCCTGTAGCAGCTTTCCTTCAGCTCACAGGCCACCACTGTCTGGATGAGGTCCACTTTGTTAGGGGTTTCCACTAAGGCTGAGTCAAACTTAGTGGGGACACAGGAGAATCCCTCTGTGAATGATTGATAAAGGGAAAGTAAGAGTTATATGGGCAGGAAGAGCAGCTCAATTACAATCTGTACAATCTTTAACTTTAAGTGAATGGTGGTGAATCCAATGCTAGCAGTGCAGGGCTGCTTTGACAATGGGTCTCCAGTGGATATCAATATAAATAGATACATGCTGTTATAATGTTTTACATGGACGACAATCATACTGTAGTTCAATACATTACACAGTGCCACTGTACCCTTTTTATCAAGGTAGTTCTAAAGTTTGATATGCCCTAAAACAAAAAAAAAAGTAAGCTTAATTTTATTTGGGCCTAAAATCTTATTTGTGAAGGAAACAAAAAAAAATCAAGTTACTTAATCACCCCTTTTTCCAGTGAAACCTGGTTTAAATGTTTCTTGCATTGTTGAAACTGTCACTACTGGAAGTCGACTAACCCCTTCATACCCCCTTTGTTTTAAATATGCTAATTGACCGACTCCTGTTTTGTTACAAGTACACACACACTCACCTGGTGAGCCCTTGGACCGGGGGCATCCTCCCACGTCGATGACTGTCTCGTAGGGTGTCTCGGAGTAATACGTCCTTAGTGCGGGGACTCGGATGCACTGAGTCAGCTTGATCTCACAGTGGCACTCCTCGATGACCTCCACCTCCCGGGGTCCCTCGAACAGAAGCACCCGGTTTACGCGCATCCCGGTCGGCTCGCACACCTGGTTCATCCCGCAGGAGGGCAGCTGGCGCAGCGACTCCCGGCTCTCTGGAGCTGCGGGTCCGCGCGTCCTCCTCTTTTGTAAGGCGAGAGAAATATTTGTTTGGTTCAGACACGTCAAAACGTGTTTCTGTGTGCTTTACTGTAAGCGGTGCAAATCGGTTTATGCAGAGTTGCCCACAAAAACCTTAAAAAATCTTTTAAAAATAATTAATAATGCGTTTGATACTAAAATAATTCCTTCGTGACGCTTCAGTTCATTATCAAGTAGGCCTGCCTATTGGAGAGTCATCGTATCAACGTCGACAGACAATCCCAAAGTGACAGCGTGCCCTTGTGGCCATGTGGGGAAACTCCACTTACTTTTTTGCTCCTGAGAAATTCCAGCATTGAGGAATGTTTTGAGTATTCCTGCGGTCCTGCTTCATGTGATGGTCTGGATGCTCCCCCACAGTGCGACTTGCACATTCCCACGTCAACACTGACAGGACTCCCAGAGATGTCTGTGGAGAGAGACACACACAAGATCGATTTGATGTCAGACAGTAAGGGGATTATTGTTTACAATGATTATTATTTCAAAGTTTTTATTAATCTCGGTCGCTTTTCAATTTCTTTGGCTTCTGCTGCAGGCTTACAGACATGCATTCAATTGCAAATGAATACTTGGTACTTAATATGGTTATCCTGAACATGTGGTGGAATGTGGCGCTTTACCTTGTCCAATGTAGACAAAGTGGCTCTGTCTTTTGCAGCATACTCTCTGTGTGAACAGGTTTCTGTGATCTATGTGTTTGCTCAACACTCCGGTCACTAGAACGCATTACAGAAACATCAGTGAGTTAAGACTGTTATCATTTTACTTGATATAGAGTAAGCATAGTTTTTCTTTAAGAATGATTAAAGAAAGAATGATTGAGAATCCAAACATTATATTTTACAAGATGAGCAGATTCAGATGCATGAGATCACAATATTTTACACAAGTTAAACATGGGACACAATAGTGGAGGGATTCATTTTCTTCACTCCCTTTTGTTAATGAAAAGCGATGTTCATCTGGAAATATTCATTTTGGATTTGCATTGGGGGAAAATTGTTACATGGAAAGTGAATGGACCCCATCTTGTTGTGCAGTTAAAATAATACATATGAACACATCACACACAAGCATCGCACCCTGTTCTACGACTCGTGTTTCCAGTCATATCACAAGGGATAAAGCAAGTATATTTGAGCAGATTGGTGTCAGTCCAGTTAGTGAATGGCTGCTTCTGTACAGGCCACAGCAGCAGAAGAATGGAATAGAGCAAGCAGTACTTACAGGTCAGGTGGAGGGCACACAGCAGGAGAAGGAATGGTCGGGGTACATCCATGGCTTTAGTCCGATCTGCTCTTCAGTTGCCAGATCCTGAGTGTCCCTCTGCTCACTGGTGCCTCTGATATTTATATGGGCTCTAACTTCAGTCCCAAATGTCGCCTGAAAGGGGAGTGGAGTCAAAAAAAAGTGAGAGCTAATCAAATCTCCATGCTGAATGCTTTGTGGGATAGAGTTCTTACAAGCAGGGGCAACTTCAAAGGAAATCTCTACAGCTTTTCTGTTTCTGCTGCGAGGGACCCAGTGGCTCGAGTGTGTCTACCGGCCCAACCTCACCCTAATGAAGTGCTTAAATAGCCTGGAGCCATTAAAGTGTTGCTCATTCAAAGGCATTAATCATCTTTTATCTCAGGGGGAAGGTGTTTAGCACCTCCGACTTAAAACAAAACCTGGCCCAAACACATAAACAGGATCAGTGTGGGGGCCTGAGCCTCCCCTTCAGAAAACTCCAGCACCTTTGTGTTTATTCAACATGACACCAAATGGCCTGACCCCTCAGAGCTGCCTTTCAAATCTCAGCTTCTTTTTCTCTTCAGAGGAAACAGGCACGATTAAGAATTAACATACTCTATATGTAACATGTTTTCAGACATGTCAATCTCTGTTTATATGTTATATTTGTGAGGTAAAATGGAAACCTGAAAACACAGTATACTAGCAGAAAGGCCCAGAATACATCTTATGTTTTGCCAGTTATAAAAGGTACCACCTAAATACACTGTTTTGTTCCTTTTTCAGACTCAAAAGTCCTATTTTGATCACAGGAAAGAAGTTTAGATATATTTAACTGATTTTCCATTCTTATCTTACTGAATACTGAAGTTTGTCGTTCTTTGAAGTGTTGCTATGATCCCCTCATTTTCATCGGGATTAACCGATCATCGTTCAGAGAACCATCAGCATTCAGACACCTTGATTAAGGTGATGCCTACAGCAGTTTCAGTTGTTAATTGCTTTCATGATGTTACAAAAAATCTTATTGAAATTCTATTATAATCCTGGTAAAACCCAGATTCAGTTTTAGTAATTTGTTGATTTAATTATGTAGATCACACAATAAGCTGTCAAAAAATACAACTGGTTTTCAAACTACGTTTCAGGCCCATAAGGGGGTTATTTATATTATTTATAAATGTGTTGTATTTTGTTTTGTAAAAGGTGAAATAGACTCACTTTTTAATAACAATTTACTAATATCATCGGGGTGAAAGGTTATCAAGTTTGAGACTCAAAACCAAAAAATAAACTTTGTGAGTTTGATAACAAGACTCACCACTCAAATAAAATGAAATGCTGTGTTGTTAAAAAAAATCTCACCACAAAGTCCATTAGTAGCTATTCTGGAGCTTTCGACTGTGTCACGCAATCTTCCTCAGCAGATGAAGTTTGCCCAGTTTTCAAATTTTCATTTTTCCGTATGCCTGGATGTAATTTTGTTGGCTTCATAAACTTAGCGTCACGTATTGTCCATAGAATGGTTTTGTGTAGAAATCTCCAAGGCATTCAGAGCTGTCTTAGAATATAGGCCTTTTATATTTTAACAGTTTAAAGGCATTTGTTTATCTGTTCTCACCTCTTACTCCTCTTTATCAATATCACACATAGTACATTGCACAGTGATTTTCTGTCTCCAATCATACATTTTGTAGTGACATTGTAGTTTTTTCCTGAGAAATTATAAAATCGCTCGCTCTTTTAACAAACACACCTGTTTGAATGCAGCCTCTCCTCCCTTTCCTCAGTAGATTCTCGACAGTAATTCGACATTTTATGTGCTGAGATGATCACTGAGGTGGTGATTGGATTATAGTGAGTCACTCGCCACGTAACCATCCAGCTTATGCACGTTGGCTGCTAGACAAGCCATGTGTCTGGTCGCAGAGGTTGACGGGAGTGAACAGACAGTCCATCAGTATGTCTGTGCAGACAATCTGGCCTTGTGTCTGTCTGGTGTCATGGTCAGTGTCTGGGTCGCTGTGTAACTGTGGAGCCCGGCCAGAGGGCCACACTTACACACTCTCGGTGGTCACTTAGCTTTGGGTTGAGATTATGAGTGGCATTTTTTGTTTTGCTCTGGCGGAAAATGAGAAGAATTGGAATAGTTATATAGTTATATCAGCACAGCCTTCAACAACACAGTGCCTCTAACAAATTAGAAAAATGCATGTGATTATAAGGTTTGAATTATAATGTAAAAGTAATTTACACTTAGTCTTAAATGCTATTAATTAAATGTTCTGACCACAGGAAACTGAACCACTTAACCACAGTTATAACCTTTCCTCAGTATCTTGACCCCTAACAGTAATGATGGTTATATGAAGTACATTGTGGAGATAATCTAATCATTGTCCAGGTCAAGCACCCGCATTAGGCGTTATGTTCATGTCCAGGGGTTAAAGAAGCCTCTGTAAAGCCTGTCGATTGTCTTTCTGCATGGGAGGAGTCCAACACTGGGATTACAGGGCTTCAAGCAGTAGTTCTGGATTATTCACAGAAGACAATACTGCACTAAAGGCAGACAGCAGGTGAAAAAGAACAGTGGTACTATAACAGCATCTGGACAGGCAGTTAATTATTTGAGAAAAATCATCTTAGAACATGTTTCCTGATGAGTGTAGATGGTTTTGAATTCACATCATGCTGCTCATATCGTTTCTCATAACATTTTTCCTTACATTTTTGGTTATTAGAAAATCATTTTCTTGGTGATTTACCACCTTCTTGTTTTCTAAAATCTTCAAGAAGTCAGATTACAAAGGAAAGTACCTTCTGGTGTCTGGGACAGAAATCATGTATTTGAACAGCCGAAATAATTCCATCAACACAGAAAGGAGTAAGAAGAACATAAAAGGGAAAACATGTGAGTACAGACGCGCCACTAACTTTAAATTCTAGGATTTCATGATTTAGATACTTGATATTGAAGGCCATAAGATGCAGTAAGTAGTAATTTCTAGCATTGTAACAATTTTTGCTGTTGCATCCCAAAGTATGACACCAACTTGATTCTTTTCTCCTTCTCAGGGGCTCACTTGAAGTTAACTCCACGTCAGGAAGAGATCTTCACCATGACATCCCCAAAGATGGGGAACAAGGTGGGAAACAAGGAGACAAAGGAGTACATGACAGAGGAGCAGGAGATCATGCAGCGCACTCCGTTTGGGAAGGCATTTTTTGATCTGACCAATTCAGAGAGAGTGATGAATGATCTGACATTTGGACGGCGGGTGGGGCTTTACGAGCTGAGAGGAGAGATCGGCTCCGGAAACTTCTCCCACGTTAGACTGGGGATACATGACCTGACTAAAGGTGAGATGCTGGGTGCCTAGCCCTTTTTTTACCCCCCATTTTCACAGCTTCAGTGATCAGGTATGGCTGACGATTGACACCTTAACTGTTGCAAGGATTTAATAATGATCTTTTTTTGGCCACAGGTACAATGTTCAAGCTTCTCACATTGTTGATACTTCTAAATTAGAAAACATGTGATCAATGTTAAATAACGTGTATATATACTATACGAGTGTAATTGGCCTCTATCTGCTGCTGATTAAAGTGCATGTGTACCCAAGTTATTGCAGTCAAAGTAATGATAAGTTGGTCAGAAAAAGCCACACCTCTCATGTCTTTCCCAGGTTAAAAATTCAAAGCACCACTGCAAAGACTTCTGATGAAAGTGGGTCATGTTAGCCTATATGAATATAGCTGTCAAATAACAGTTCCACATTGGTACTCCTCTAATTTGTCACTACTTAAATTTAAATATGTTTTACCCAATTAATGTTTTGATGTTATATTGTGAGACGTGTATTTGTACCAATAACATTTATTTATTATTTATTTATAAGCATCATGAAAGTTAGTTAATATGCTATACAAATGTAATAAATGTGATTAAGCAATGCAGGTATAAAAGGATGTTATGATGTACAAGAAGAGTGAATACAGGATTGCTGATTTGCAATGGTAAAAACAAAGAGGATTTTTGTATGCAATCTTGACAGTAGATGCTTCTCCTTATTTATATCTGAATTTTTAAAATATTTTACAAACATAGAAACATAATGTTGTTGTGAGGGTTTCCTCTACATGGTTTCTTCTACAAGGAAGCTTTTATTATATCTCCCTGTAGCTCATACTGTAGTAGATTCAGAGGCTTTTCTTTGAGGGCATATTACATTTTACCTGATTCACGTATTAGTTGGAGACTATCAGTGTTAAAATGAATGTACAGACATCCAGATTCATTTCATGGAACTTCAGCTCAACTTATCACACAGTGTAAATCCAGTCTGGGTCATTCCAGATGTTCAAAAGACATAGCTAATCTCATCAACCAGCCATCCACTAATCCATACTGTCTTCAGCCCTTCACAGCCAGAATCACACATCTTCTGTGCAACATGGCTGTAGGAATTAATAAAAGGCGTAGATATATCAATAAAGGAAGGAAGGAAAAAATACTCAAAAACATAAGGAATATTAAATAATAGAAAAGGGAGAGAAATAAAGTCAAGTGTGTTTGTTCCTTGTGGCCTCACTGCCTTTACCCATACTTGTCTTTATCTGATAGAAAGAGTGGCAGTAAAAATCCTGGATAAAGTGCATCTGGACAAGCGATCACAAGCACTTTTTGCCTCTGAAATCTCTTGCATGGAGAAGCTGGCTCACCCCAACATAGTGCGCCTGTATGAGGTAGTGGAGACATTCAAGCGACTCTACCTGGTGATGGAGTATGCCAGCGGAGGAGAGTTGTTCTCCCGTATCAGCACCAGGGGGCGCATGTCTGACCTGGAGAGCAAGCTTGTGTTTTCCCAGGTCCTGTCTGCAGTCAAACATATGGTAAGTCAGCAGCAGCTTTTGGGGGAACATTGTAAGCAGTAGATTTTGTTAAAAAAATGGAAGAAGAGATATCCCATACAGAATATTAGAATATTAACAGAATGCTTATTAACATATCATTTTGAGATACCTTTATACAGAAAAAATCTAATATTTTCACACATTTTTCTCTTTTCCCAGCATGATAATAATATTGTGCACAGGGACCTGAAGGCTGAAAACGTCTTCTACACCAGCACCTACTGCATTAAAGTGGGTGACTTTGGTTTCAGCTCATCCTGCTGCCCCAGTGATGCCCTTCACACGTTTTGTGGCTCTCCACCTTATGCAGCCCCTGAGCTGTTCAAAGAGAGAAGTTACATTGGTCAGTATGCAGATATCTGGGCACTGGGTATCTTGCTTTACTTCATGGTGACTGCCACTATGCCTTTCAAAGCTACTAACACGGGCAGGCTTAGGTGTTGTATCCTGCAGGGCTCCTATACCATTCCCCCATATGTACCCAGACCATGCCAGGAGATCATTAAGGGCCTCCTGAGGCCAGTTCCTGTGGATCGCCTCACTATGGCACAGATCATGTACAGCGACTGGATGAGGGGTATCGAATACCCCCAGGCCTACCCAGCATGTGGTCCTACACCCTACCACCTGCTCAAGCCCTCCCACATCCTCAGCTCAGATGAACTGAATGTGAAGGCAGCACTGGAGGAGCTTGGCATCACCAAGGCCAATCTCCTCAACAACAGTCTAGACTTGAGAAGCCCCATAACTGGGGCTTACCGGATTTTGCTACACCGCATCCAAAAGAGGAGGTCTGTGGAAGCTGTGGGCTACAGCCAGATGTGCACCAAAGAATCCAAGAACAGACTCAGATGGAGAGCAGGCTCAGATGGCCTGCTAAATAAACGCCACTCTGTGGTCTGTGTCATCATGTAGTTATGTTTCTTAAAGGAATAGTTAAATGTTTTGGGAAACGCGCTTATTTGCCTTCTTTCCAAGAGTTTGATGAGACGATTTATATCACTGTGTGTGTGTGCGTGTGTGTGTGTACTCTGCATTAAGTATGAAGTGAAAGCCAGGGAGCAGTCGGCCTAGCTGGTCATTATTTACTTTATTTAATAATTTATTTTATTATATTTATGTTTTAAAATGTTCCCTCTTATCGCTTTTATTTGTCATTTTGTCTATTTAACTGAATAAATTATTTTTTCAAATCTATTGTATAGGTTTAATGATTACATTTTCATAATTTGTATTTCTCATGGTCATTAGTCTCCAATTGTTTTACTGTTTCACTTGCACTACCTTAAAGCACTTGGAATTGCACTGACCTGTACAAAAGATGCTATACAGATAAAGTTTGATTAATCGCTAAGCATAAAGACTGGAAGAACAGCTGGTCTGGCTCTCACCAAAGTAACAAATATATGTTGCCAGCACCTCTAAGGCTCACTAATGTATTCTGTTTGTTTAATTCATACGCAAACAGCAACATCAAAACAAAATGTTTGGTTTTAGGCAAAGTTATATTCTGTAACAGTTGTTTGACGAACAGCAGGTAGGTGCAATGACTTTCTAAAGTCTTGTCACATGAGGTTGGCAACCAGGCAACCAGCAAAGGAGCTGCATCAAATTCTTGGTTGGATGCAAAAACTGTTACTGTTACAGTCTTCCAGTCTTTATACTAAGCTAGGCTAATCGCATCCTGGCTCGAGCTTCATACTTAACACACAGACAGTAGATTGATACTGTTCTTTAAATCTAACTCTTGGAAAGAGGGCCAATAAGCATATTTCCCAAAATGCTGAACTATTCCGTTAATAACGTTCCTCTGGTTTTTGTTAAAGTTAAAAGGGAAGAAAGTGGTTTCAGATTTCAATCTGATTTTCAAGAGAGGCTCTCATGCTGTGGAAGTATATTGATAACAATCAATTTACTTCCATATCCTGCTAATGCAACTCACTGTGAAAGAAAGTGTAGACCCAGTGGCGTACTCTGTGACCAAACATGGCACTCTTTTGTTCAGTAAGTTAACAGGAGATAAAGTTTTTACAGTAAGAGCTGTGAAAAAAAAATTCACCAGGCTCACAATGACCAACAGATCCCTCTTGCAGTAATGGAGCAGCAATGTAGAAATATCAAAACCAAATTCAGTTCTTTTTTTTAATAAATGAGTGAAATAGAAACTGAAAATGATATATATGGTATCTGACAACATGATTAATATTGTAGAAATAGTCATGCGTAACTTCCCAAAAATGTCCTTACTGGTCTTCTATTCCAAAGAGAAGGTGGAGTTTAGATCTGAAAGCAGTTAAATTATGTTATTTTTATTTCTTCAAAATTGTAATTTTCTACTGTTATATCTCATTATATTTCATATGCACAGTGTTTTTAATTTAAATATAATAGTAATATATGTAAATATGTGTAATTATGTAATTCTAAACATTTTAATTTTGATCTCAAGACATTTCCGGAAATCTACATATGATAAACTGCACCCAACATGATCTTTACTGACCTACTCACTACATTCATGGTTCTGTCACATATTAGCATAATACAGTCAGGCAAACAATTAGAAATACAGTTCACTGCTCATGGTGAAATAAAGTAGCTGTTATGACATTGTTTGGGGTTAGGTTAAACAATGCAAAATATTACGGCAATAAATATATCATTTCCACTGTGCAATGTTTTACGACAGCTTTTATCTTCCTTTTTGTGTTGCCCTTTTTACCTTTCTCTCAAAGGTGTCATAATTTATAGTTCCAACATATGTGTCAATCTTTCGCAACAAACTTGCACGGACGTCTGTTAACATGAATTTCAAAGTTTTTAAGTTATGAAGGTGGCAGAGATACAATTGTAAGTTGGAACAAGTCTGTGCTGCAACTTTTAATGTTTTCAATTCTGTTTTTTAAAGCCTCCTGTAACTCTTTAGAACCTAATTTTCTCATCTTTCTGGTCTACACATGCTCAATCATCCTAATTTCTGTAATTCATCACATTTGTTTCAGTTAGAAGTGATTTTTCCACATATTGTTTCCCCCGTCTCCTACTTTCCTTTCGTGGTTTTTCCCGTTGAAAAAAGAAGGCTAAAGTTTCTGCTCACGATGCCAAACAACCATTACTTTCTGCCCCAGCATGTAAAAGCAAAGAGCGCAGCACATTTGTAAGGATTGCTGTGATATAAGCAACAAAAAAAGAAGTCTCAGCTCCAAAATCCTTATCAAGCTGCAACCCAATTCTTTCACCTCCGAAGTGGTGCATCTATTAGTCATACCTATGCAATTTTGGATGTTCATCAATATTGTAAATGCCATTAATGTCTCGGTAATTATTATGTATTTTTCACCTTATTTGCCTGTGGGCAATGTTGGCAACCTTTTCAAACAAATACTTCACCTGCGTGCATGGAGGATTCTCTGCTTTTTAATGTTGATTGCCCTACTTTTAAAAGTTTTTTTAAGAACAATCATATCACTCTCACCTCTCAGTCACGTGTACATTAACTGAGAGGTGTGTTCACACCTTTCCTTTAATCAACAAACATCAGATACTTAATGCACTGTAGTGCACAGGCCTGTACTGTCGGATAATGTTGCTATCGAGGCATATTTGAACGCACAGTTTGCAAGACAAAGCCCCTGCAAGACATCAATGTGTGGAAGTCATCAATCTCCACAGACAGCGCAGTCAAACATACTGCATTACTCACAGTGAGATTTTATCAACTGCATGTCCCAGCAGTTCTTGTGAATGCCCATGGAGATGAGAGAGTAACACACATAGATAAATGAGTAAATCCAGCACCATGTCAGATCAAATACTACTGGTTGTAAATCAGCACATCACATTCACTCTCATTTAGGCTTTGCATGTGCCTGCTTGCTTTCTGCAGATATTTTGCACTGCAGTTGCAATCAGAATATTAACAATTTTGGGATTATACTGTCTTTGTTCATAGTTAGATCTAATTAGCTGTGCATCTTATGCAAAGGAAATCAACTGCACTCAAAGTCCTAATGGCTGTGAAATTTAAATATTCATGGAAGATTGGAAAAAAATCAGGAATATAGCAATAAAGATTGTATGCATCTTAAAGGGAAACAGTGTGTGAAATTATTATAGTATCTGTAAAACATGTAAAATGTAAAAAGCAGCCCACATTCACATTTTATAGAGGTTCATAGAGCCGTTTACATACAGAAAGTGTAAACATTACTTATTTTACTATAAATGACTGCTGATTGTGTTGGTCTCTTTTTATTGCAGTGATCTATAGAAGAAACTGTGGTAGTCAAAGGCTGTTTAAGGTGAGAGTACACAACGTGTTGTATTTAAGTTGTATTTCAAATGTATGTAAGGTAAAATACTGGCCATATAAACTATATTTAATGATGATCACGTCAGGTGATGAGAGAGAACTATAATTTATAGCAGCAAGGACAGGAATTGGGTGTCCGCTTTTCTCTTTTTTTACATAATATCCCTTGTTTTAAGAAAATAAATGTGTAAAAATGTGTTTAAATTCAAATAACACAGAAGTATAAACTATCAAGAGGAAAATACTGTATAGAACAATTTATGTGAACATAATCATAAACAACACTGAGTGGGAGGTGATAAGCAATTTTATT
Organism: Coreoperca whiteheadi; assembly: GCA_011952105.1. NCBI lineage: Eukaryota > Metazoa > Chordata > Actinopteri > Centrarchiformes > Sinipercidae > Coreoperca > Coreoperca whiteheadi. Next base: position 19,858,448 of record CM022487.1, read on the forward strand.
GTAATAATGCTTTTTGGGAAACCCATAAACTGTAATAAAACCTATACACGACATGTATAAAAAGACTTACATTTAAACCATTTAGAAGAAATTAAGACTCCTTTTCTATGACACACAATTCAGAAAGCCATTCACAGTTTACAATTTGTGTTAGCACATAAACAAGCATAGACATCTGAAAACATGCGAGAAATACTCTAATATTACATATATACTGTATAGTATTATCATTTACACTCCATCACCGTTAATTAAAGCGCTTATTGAATATCTAATGATGTCTCAAAAGGCAAGAAAACTGTCAGAAATATTCTCAATGAAGCAGCATGCTATTGAAGGCATTTATATATGGTGTGTGTCGGCATCAGCAGTCCAACCCTGAGCAATAAAGTGCTCCTGCAATTTACCCAAGCATCTGACCTTCATCTTTATGTGCAGAGTGAAAGCAAAAGTAATGCTACAAGATTTCCTTGGCTAACCTCCTCGACTGCCTTCTAGTAAGACACCATAAAACCACTTCATGCTTAATCATAAGATTTGGCAGAGGGAGGAAAGTTGATTGAGGGCCATTGTAGCAGACAGTCGTCCTCAGCCTCTCTATGGCCGTTGTGGATGGTGCTGCGAAGAGCAAAGACATCCATTTGAACATTATTTCAAAGATATTTCAAATTGTTTTAAGTACTTGTCATTTTCTTGATTTTAGAGCAGCAACATGCCTTATTCTTTCTTACTTCGAGATACAAACACTAATTTCTGGAACATATATTAAACACAATGATTTCTCTTAGAAACTGATTGAAAAACCCTGACTGCACTGGCAGAGTTTTTCACTCGTTTAAAGAAAACAAGGTTGTTAGGACTCAAATACAGACCGACATAACTTGATAAGATGGACAATTTTTGGAGTGCAAAAACTTGATTAATCACCCACCTTCCGGGAGGGCTTCTTGCTGTTACTTTTGGAGTTCTTATGGTCAATCTTCGCCATCAGTTCTATGACCCATCTCTCTTTGGGGTTTGTGCATAACACACGCCCCTTCCTCATGGTGAAGCTAGAGGATAATTGATGCAAACAGATGTTTATTTTGAGTAGCAATTATCAAAAACCTCTCTAAGAAACATTAAAAGTTTAGAAAGACGTGGCTGTTCGTATTGTCTGTGCATGTGTACTTACATTATAGCAGGGATGTTGCAGCCTCCATCTGTCACCTGCTGTCTGTACTTAACTGCATGTTTCTGAGAGTTGTGGCTCATTCTTTTCACATATTTCAAACAGCAGTCGTCGTAGGACACTGAAGGTTCAGAAATTCAGTACAGAAAAGTGAGAAATCCAGTGCAACCACAGTGTGTCCAGAATAATATAATTTATACAACATTATTTTTACAACATAGACCAATTCCATTAAATCAAGACAATTAACCAAAAGGCAGTTGACAAAATTAGGGAATGCTACAGGTGCTAAACAAAGCAATAAGTACACAGTGAGGCCACATCTGCCCACACTTCAGCAATAAACCAGCCTCACTACCCCCCATTTTACCTTTGCTCTGTATTACATGCCGCCTATATGACACTACTGCAAGATACCAGCTATTCTTTTACAGTGTCTTACCTTGTGCCAGTGCAAGACAGAGACAAGATGTGATCAGCAGGAAGACCAGCGTGTTGAACAGCATGGTGCAGTCTGTAGTTGCACTTCTGAAAAAAGACAGATGGATGCAAATGACGATGTTTACCTGCAATCAGCCTTATCAGTCTGTGGTTATTGTACCTCAGTTCATCCCACACCTTCCCTATTCACATTTGGAACTTTGAACCTTGAACAAATATTTCATATCAGCTCTTTTTGTGTGTATGTACATATGTGTGTGTATTCTATACGCATCTAACAACGTGGACCTTTTTAAGTCTACTATTCTTGGTTATTAAATAAATCTCAGTCTCTTTGAATGTCATTGCAGGACATTTTGGCACCTGTTGAATAAAGCAATCATAGTTCTAAGACGTTCATCAGATTGTTTTTGATGTCCCTAAATGTTTCCATAATTTTAGCTTTTTTTGGTCTTTTGATGCGCTGATGTGAAATCAAAAAATAAAAATAAATCACACCTATTCACTAAATCTGTGCTCTGTACTTAAAATCAGTTTGAGTTACGGCATTAAATAAAATGACTTTACGGAAAACTGCCCAGGGATTGCAAATGAAAATGTGCCTTTCAGCTACATCTGACACATTTACACCGATTTGATATGAATTGATGTGTGCTGTCATTGATAAAGTGAAGTAAAGACAAGTGATACAAATTATAGAAATCTCAGGCCTTCTTAATCTTATCTGATAGAGTATTAATGACCATTACAAAATATTGAGAAAACCCCAAATTAAAACAGAGTGCAGGGTCTCTTTTCATATTAGTATTACAGGTAACTCACCTCTACTGCTTCCAGATATTTCGTAGCTCTCTCTTCTTTGTGTCAGTGCAGGTGAGGCGAGGCACTCTTATAAAGCACTTAGGGGCATTTTGCCAGGGATCATATTTCCATAAACACAACTCACCTTTGTACCTCAGCTCGTCTTTCTCTTTGTACCTTTTTTTCCCGAACCAACATGTGGGGTTTTTTAAAGCTTTTTCCTCCTAGAATTAATGGTAGGAACATGAAGATGTGTGTGTGTTGCCTAATCTAAATGTTAGTCTAACCATGTACCTCCCAACCTAATGTAGGGGTTTCATAGGAGGAGATTTGGAGATTCTTGTGATTTAAGTAAAACATGAACAATGACAGCTGTAAATTTCATGAACGACATCTCCTGAATTCTCAAGAAGTTGGAAATTCTCATGAAATACGCAGCATGCAGGTATGTGGAGGTGGGAGGTCGCTGTTCTTACAAATTACATATAGCTTTCTTAGTCTACATTTAGATTTAGAAATAAGAAATAGACCTCCCCATAGAATTGACCCCCATGGAGTCTGGCCTATTGAACTCTTTTAGGTTTAGGTTTTAACATTCCCTCACACTGACAGTTACATATTGAGAAACACTCAGTCTTCTATAATGGCTGTTGAATGAAGGTGTTTAGTGCACTTAACTCTTATCCAAAAGGTTCTGCTGAGGAAATCCTTGCACTTAAGAACAGCATTTAAGAAAAGGTCTGGAATAACAAACTTAGACAATTGATTTTTTGTTCTAAAATGCGGCTGTTGAAGCTTATTCTGCAGAAATCCATGGCCTTAGATACTTTTGAGAGAAGTGTGTTATAACACGCAAGATATTTAGATATGTGTATCTTCTTCCTCAAATTATGTATTCCTCTTTAAATACAAGCACACACCATCATAACAATTTGCCCTTTTTTAATGATTAGGTTCATGTGTTTTTGCTCAAACAGAGTAGATATTAAAAGAAGGCACACCAAATATCTTTTTATATCAATATAACAATTATAAAAATAAGATATACAGTATCAGTCAAATGTTTGGACACATTTTCTCATTCAAGTAAATGGGAAAGTGTGTCTGAACTTTTGACTGGTCCTGTACACTATATGCACATGAATATGCATTTTAATCTAACATTTACCATGAAAGGTATTGTTTATATTGTATACACACACAGGCATTTAAATTCATACCACACATCTAAATGCACAACCACATACAAACACCACATACCCACACAACACATTATTACATAGAGGTGCATCTAATGTACTTACTATATAAAACAGGCGAAATAGCATAATAAACATCTCAGGGAACCTCTTTCCCCTTTTAATACATCCATTCTCAAGCACGTACAAATAACAGGATTACCAACTAAAAACATTTTCCTTTGTAGCGGTTATTAGAGTTATCAGATGTTTACACCACATGTAAACTTGCTGTGAAATAATTTCTAAGCTTCATTTGATAATATGTAGCATGACCGCCATGCACACAGAAATGTCACCCTTATTTTTTTATTGGTTAATCAATTGGTTTCAATTTAGTTTAGTTCAATTAGTCATCGGTCTTATATTATGCATCATTTTTATGCTGAGATAAATTGTATTTACTGTCTCTGGTTAGCTTTTTAAGTTTGAAACAAAAACACTGATTATTATTTAAAAAACACTACATGATTTACATTAAAAAGCATAGTGTGCTGCTTTCACACAGCAGGACTATCACCTATCACACACTGCTACTCATTTACTTTTTAATTGTGTCCCCAACAGATGGCAAACAGAACATTTTATCAGGTCATAAAGGCTATATCTCACATTTAATGTAGCTCAACTGAACCGACAGTTAAAAAGCTGAAAGTTTTGACCCTTAAATAAGTCTTAAGTCACTGCATTTAAAGTCTGTATATATATGTGTGTGTGTGTGTGTGTGTGTGTGTGTGTGTGTGTGTGTGTGTGTGTACAGAATCTGATATGAAGTATCCTTCCTTCAGTTATATTGTGATCTGACAGTTGGAAAGCTTTGCATTAAAAACACTTGTCAGCATTGCCATATTGTGTGTCCACCCAAAGCTTTTCCTTTTAATTCCTGAAAACAGACTGCAGTGTGCATTTCACAGATTTTTGTTAAACGCTTTGTGACAGATATTAACGAGCCTTGAGTGCCTGAGTGAACATCTGATAGCACTGTTCACTGTTTATACTCTTACCAAGACACACATCCAAACACCCTGTTAAAATCCAGTGAGGCGCTTCATTTCCTTTGCCTGCAGGATACTGGTGCACGTTAAGTAACAATCTGGTATTTTTATGCTTCTTCCCAGTTGTCACCCAGGCATTAAAGCAGTTCATATAAATTTGGTTTGCTGTGATTTATTCATAAATCTTTTTGTGCGATTCTGGTCTTGCTCCCTGGTAGACGTGTGGGTTCGATCACAGTACAACGTGAAATACATCTGAATGTTCGTTGGCAAGACAACCTGTAACTTCAACAAGAAAAAAAGAGTTGGCTGTGATAATCTGGATTCCTGGTTTTGATTGCATATTCAAAATACCCTGATGGATTAATGGCATTGAAAATTTGTCAGAGATGATGGTCTACTGCCAAGGGTACTTGGACTCAGGCCGTGCGATGATACATGTGTGTTGTCTCTTAAGCATTCCTTTGAGACAATATGATATGTTGTTTTATCCCTTCACCATTGCTGTCATTTTAAGAAGCCATTTATTAGTGTGTGAGAAACTTTACTTTGGCACACAGTACAAAAAAGCAACAGTAGAGATGAGGACAAAGCTGTCTGACATGTAGACTGAATAATGATTCTGATTTAACATTTACTTCTGTTGCAACCATCCATTTGTAAACTGCATGTCCCTGAAAAAGAAAAATGAAAGCAAACATAGCGGAAAACAATCAAAAAAGGATTTAGTCTCTACTGGTTGTCATATTTCATTTTTTACTGATTTTGAAGCATCAGAGCAGTTCATGTTTTCTGGGTGTGGTGATGACAAACAGAAAGGTCAAGGAGTTGCAAAATCCCCCAGCTCCTGCTGGGAGCATAAATGTGCAAAGAAGAAATGATATGTTAATGTCATAGGGGTCAGGAGATAAGTTTATTTGATAGGTGCAACTTTGTCCTGATTGTTTTAGGAGAGTAAATGTCACAGGGAGCTCCAGATCAAAAGGTTTCTTAGTGTTGGGGGGATGAATGTAGCAAACTTCATTGTGTTTCAGATACCACCAACAAAACATCACAGGAAAAAATGACCGACAAAGGCAATCCCATAATCAGCAGAGATTAAAAAATTAAAACAAAAAAAAACATCAATAACAACAACAAAAAAATGTCAAAGGTCATCATGAGATGATATCATTACATTTGTAATGGGATGCATTTCCTTTTGTGACAGCATGTTAAGGCTGGGACATTAGACCCTGAGAGATCAATCTCTCCAAGTCTCCCAGTCCTCTGCGGTTTTGTTCACCAAGTAACAATCATACGGTTATGAACGTTTTTTACACTTCTAGACCAGATGTGGTAAAATATTTGGAGCTGTTCCACTGTACTATTGTGAGTGCAGTTTTCAAGCTAGCCTTTTTATTTTATTCTAATTTATTCGCCAGCCTGTTAAGTGCTACCCAGAAGCTGTGTTCTTCAGATGACACTGCTCAGAAGATAAGATAAAATACGGTACCACTCAACAAATCCGATGGTTTTGGGTTTGGTAAAAGAATGTTAGAATCGTAATTAGCCTTGTTTTGTTTCCAGTGAAATTCCCCCTGGGTTTTATCTTTAGGTGTTGGTTACCATCATCTGGAAAAAAACAAGCCTGTTGTGTAACAGAGTGTGTCTGAGGTGGTCGTACTGTACTTCAAAGCAGCACATATTGTTACACACATATTACACACATCGGAAGGACAAGATGTTGCAGTGTTATTTATTCCCATCAATGTTACAGCGCCTGTGTGGAAATTTGCCACACTGGATGGTATACAGACAATTTTGTCAGGCACAACCAAACTTTGCAAACATTTAGATGGTGTATAATTAGAATTAGTCATGCTCCCCAACATGCTGGCGAAAAAATTTTTCACTGATCACTCACTGATTTACAGTGGACATTGGACATCGGCTAAACTGATGCATAAAAGAAGAAATGAAACTGTTGTGGCTCGAAGTACAAGCTAAGCTCTCCTGACAGATGAGGGCCTTCTGTGGCAAAAGGCATAAACACAAGCAGTGGCCTGTTTGAGTTGTGCCTGAAGGGAAATTTGAAGTATCATTCTTTCTAAACACTTTTCATCTGCATTGTGCAATGACAACTCTTGTGAAATGTGCTCTATTAAGTGTTCCTTAACCATGATTATGTTTAAATTATTTTATGCTTTATTTGCAACCACTGTTTTCTGCCTAACTCTTGTTTCGTTATATGGCTTTACCTGGCACCCGGTCACTTTCTAATGGAAACATTTCACACATGTTTGTTGCTGACAGCAAAGAAAGTGTTTATGGGAGAATGTTTTCTGTGTTTCATTCGGCAACAGAGAGCAGCCACGATTGTAATTATTGTTTTAATCCTATTATCTCAAGATAATAAAATAACTACAATGTTGACAATGTCATCTGGACATAATGAGGTACTTTTCTCACGATGACAGAAGCTTATTTAAAAAAAAATACAGGAAATATGTCAGTGTGAAAATGTGCCAATGTGTTTAAAAGTGAGTGTGTCTTGATTTACAAACGGTATGTGATAATCGATTCAGCTATGAACCTATTCCCAAGTTAAGAACATACTGATATGGACCTGAAAAAAACTATGCAAAGCCAATCTTAGATTACTGGAGGGAAATTAGATAGTTTCTCTAAGATTCTATACACTTTCACTTCCCTTGATTTAAAGACAACCTCTCAAAAACCTTTGCATAAAGTAATATAAAGTTCAAATAACTTATTGAGAACCTACTCGAGAATTTAAAGCACTGAAAAGTATTCAGAACAATGTTATGTTATGTTATGTAAAGTTATGCTATGTTGGGAAATGATAGAATAGTACAACCATTAAAAACATGGCATTGGGTTTGATAAATTCCCTTAGTTTGAACATTGTATAGTTTAACTGAAGTGTTTGAACAAGCTGATACAGAATAGTACACAGTATGTGATAACTGTCTGTGATAAAGGAGGATTACCTCCAGCTTTAAATACTAGTTGGCCCTCTGGTGGCAGGTAAAGTGAGCTGCATTGGCTTTAAATTGAAAAATGACATGCAAAGCAGTAGGTGAGAAAATCATCTCAGACAGTGTACACAACACAAAGCTGTAAAAACATCCACATGAAAACAGTTGAATTGGGCAAAGATGTCAGGCATTAATGTCCAGAAAAGACGAACTGAAAGGGATCAAAGTTCAGATTCATGCTTGCTTTTGTCGAGGGTCCCCAAATGTCTAAGCACAAGGCACTCCTGGGTGTGATCAGAGCAGCGTGGCTTTTCTGTGTTAACAGTTCTGGGAACCAATGAGCTCTGCAGAACAGTCTGTGATGCTTTCATGTCTGATTCACACCATAGCAAATGTGGCCTCCATGAAGGTACCAGAGCACCATTTAAAGAGGAGAAGGAGAGTGGAAGCTGGTGTAAACAATGCTCATTTAAACACATTCAAAAATAGTTTTGCAAATGTTTTATGGGGTCGGAAATTTATTCCACATGTTTGTTAGACCTCAAGGATACACTTAAAGTGTTTGGTGGGAACATTGGCTGTCAATAAAACTCAACAGGCTATCTTTAATTGAGACTGTTTAATAAAACTACTCATTCTTGACATTACTGCAAACATTTGCCAAAACCCAAAGAGCAATTATAGGTTTTTTGTTTTTATTGTATTTCCTTTTATTAATTTCCAAAATAAACATTTATATTAAATCCATTTTTTTATCATTGTCATTAAAGGTGATTTTCTGACAATGTTAAAGAGAGGCCCAGCTCTTCGGTAGATTCAAACCCGGCAGCACTGCGCCACCGTGTGTATAAATATAAACACGATGATTAACGGAGAGACACAATCTGAATTCATGAAAACTGAACTATGCCTTGTTAGTTCACCTTGACATTGTTGACTGTCATACTACATACCACCACAACCTGTAGAGTAACATATCTGAGGAAGGCTGTAGACCTACAGCTGCAACTGGAAAGGTAAATATTTTTTGTGAATTGTATATCCAAGACTAGAATAACACTAAATGTGGGAAGGGTTTAAGAAGAAATGAATGTGAGGACCATTCCTATTCATGGCTTTTTTACACAGTGAATAAATATTTATTACTTTATAACTTATTTATGGTTCACCTTTGCTATTGACTCACCCTCCTCCCTGTCACATACTTGAAACACTTTTCTTTGTATCACTTTTCTGTGAAATGTCAGTTTTGATCTTTTTTCAGCTTTTGTCCTGAATCAAGATGTCCTCCCTCGCTTCCCAGAACCTGTTAACCCCTCAGGAACTTATCTTGAGGTCTGTTATTGTTGCACTCCAGACATATTTCATCTCTTTATTGGGTTGCTTTTGCTTCTGCACCGCGAGCAGAGTGTCAGATCTGTGCAGCATTTCCTCCTCCTGGTAATTTGTCTCATCCCCTCAAGGCCTTAATTGGGGGGCTCATTTGTTGACATCAACCATCATGACAACAACAATGATGACTCCGACAAAGCTGTCTCCATGACGACTCAACAAACTTCATCCCGCTTAGGAAGATCCAGAGATGTGGTTGAAAGCCCCAGGAAAAGCTAGCAAGTGGGCCTTGAGTTATGACATTCTTTAGTCAAACTACTCTTCCCAAGGTCGTTAAAAACTCGCCTTATTCATATTCTTATTTAGTGTTTCTGTGCCACTCAGTGCAACCTTATCATGGCTGATAACGCGTTTTAAATCTGGGTTATCACAACATAGGGGCCTGAGGTGCTGCTGTAGTGGTTGGTTAGGCTTTCCAAGCAAACTTTAAGCTGTACCACAGGCCTGCTTGAAACATGTGTTCAATAAAAAAACTAAAACTTGGTAATAGACAGACTATTTTTGTGGCTTACTGAAAGGGACAGGGGAGGGCAGGGGGTCGCTCACTGCATTGGTAAACGTTGGCAATGTGCTCTCTGCCACTGAAAACATTTCTGTTTCTGCCTCAACTTGTATTATCTGCGCGGTGGGTTGTGGGTGTGTGAGCGTAGAAGTAAAATGGCGGACTTGGCAAACGAAGGTGAGTAAGTGGCAGTATGAGAAAAACAATACAGCTATTGTGCGGTCATAAACGGTGCCTATACGTCGTCTGCGTGTTTGTTAACTGAAATGAGGCTGCTTGGCCACATGTTAATAGTGAGTTCAGGTGAATTATGGCTTCGCGGCGTCCACAAGACTACAGCGTTAGCAAGCAGGCTAACAATGCTAACGGATGGGCTGTGGGTAATACCTGGAATGGTTCGGAACGCCCTCGAATGCTGCCTGCCGCTAGCACCCGGCTATTTATAGGAAGTATGTTTTTCGTTTGTGGTGAGCTAAACGGTCTAATGTGGAAGTTAACGCAAATTAAAGCTTGCTAGGCCCGAGAAGAAAAGCACACAACTGTAGCGGAACTATTATAAAAGCGCAGTGCTAGCTCGGTGATATTTCTGTTGATAGGAAACGTTTGCAGTACGACATCCTCCTTGTTATGAGTAGTTAGCGGTCAGTAAGTTGCAGGGTTGCTAGACGTTCATTTAGGCGCGTAGAGATAAAAACGTCAGCCTAGCGACAATGCTTTGGCGTAATCGCTGCTTTCTTTATATCCTCAGTGTATTCCAGCTCAGATCTGCTTGTCATTGGGTTGTCTTGTTAACCACGGGGCAATTCAATGATAATATTGGTGTCATTGCTTGTCAGGCGAGATGACTCATGCGGGATGGAGCGCATTAGCAAGCTAACTATAGCCAGTGAGCTAAGCTACGTCCGTGGGGTTTAGGGAACAACCGGTGGCGCCGACTATTTGCTGCAACGGGTAAGATAGCGTAAATGCTAGCTGGTTAACGTAAGCCGGGAGCATCTCGGGGTGCTACAATGTCTGCAGTGAATATCAGGGTTGCATGCTGGAATTCGTAGCGTTACATTCATTAACGTTAGGCAAGACAGCTGACTGCGAGCCGCAGAGAAAAGCTGGATTGTTAAATATGGGTCACACAACATGTTCACGTTTTCTGCCATTGAACGCGTTTCATACGTAAACAGCAAGTATTAGCAATGATGGTTAGTGTCAGAGACGGTGAATGTCGCGCCAGTAAACAATCCTGGCATGCATTTATTCCCCGGCAAGGCTCACAACGACAACGGTGCTACACCTGCTCAGTGTAATAGGCCCAGCCCAGACAGAGGAAAACCTTTGTCTGCTAACATTATAGGATTACACCTTACAGAGGTTAAAGTGTGGAGGTAGACGCATTAAGTGGCCTGATGTGACATCACATTACCATGGCGATTGTTATTTAAGAGTAGCAAGAATTGGTTATGACAATAGCTTGTAGCAGCAACATGAATAAAATCCCCTTTTGATTACGAAAGTAGCTACAGTTACTGTTTGGCCATGTGGAATGACTGAAAGTTTCATGGTTGTGTGAGATGTGGGTATTTACCTTAATGCCCTTTTATGTTTGGTGGTTATTTGTATTTGGGGATTGTTTATTTTAGGTCAACATAATGTGATCTTATTCTTCCTGGTACTCCTAATAGGGCTGTATGATTAATTGCAGTATAGTCTGAGTTGATTCCTTTTGACATTGACTGAAATTAGACATTGTAAAACATTATGAAAATGTTTTTTCTCCAGTCACTTCCCACTTCAGACTTATTTTTTACCCAGCTAAATCTGACATGTAAATAAACTATAAATAGTTGTTTTACGTCACTGGAAGCTTCACCTGAAGTATTTTATAAAGGCAGGCACTGTTTTGTTTGTGAACCTGTCAGTCATAAAGTCTGTGTAATATCGGATATCTAACTGCACCGGCCCATATTTTGGATGACTTTTGGCATCATATTGTTGATGCCTGTGATATGTATCGCTGGATTGAAATTTGGTGTTTGATTTAGTGCTCCATGATTATGCTGATTAGTACTCATGCCCATAACCATCTAGCTTTATCAGCACTTGTGCTGTCACTGCCTTTAAGAGGAAAATCAAGGCCACAGAATGAGTAGGCCTTAGCTATTTTGTTGTCTACAGTAAACCACGAAGTAGAATCAAACAGATGGAATTGCTGTACACTTTAAGTTAGTGCTTGGATGACTAGCCTACATCTTCTCTTAACAGACAAGCCTGCCATAGCGCCTCCTGTGTTTGTTTTCCAAAAAGATAAAGCACAGAAGGTAAGTTCCTCTGTAATTCAAATATATATTGAGGCAAAAGCCATATTTTATGAATTTGCTGACTTTTTTTCTTGAAATTCAGTCTGGACTGCATTCTTGAAAAGTATATATTGCAGAAGAGTTATTGAGCTCAAATCTGTCATCATTAGCAGAACTGTTAACAAGTCTTGATGAAATTTCAAAATCTGTCGACCTCGTGTTTAGTACATCTTGCTTGAATTGATACCACTTTTCAATGTTTTCCATTATTGCAGCTCCAGACTGAATACCACTGAGGTCAAGCAAGATGCAACCTAGTGTTATTTTTTTATGTGACCTTATTTTTTTAATGATTTGAATGACCAGGACTACTCTTTTGGAATAAACAAGACCTAAAAAATGAATTGCTTCTCTTGCAGCGTTCTGCAGAGGGCTCAAGTGCAGAGGATGGAGAAGGTAAATCTAACAAACTGGCCTCTTTCTTTGCTAATATTATCTTTCTCAGATTTATTTAAACTGGAAAATTATTAATATTTCGTTACCATTTTCAGATTCAGATAAAGACGAGGGAAGCTATTGCCCCCCTGTGAAAAGGGAAAGGACCTCATCCTTCCCACCCCCACATTCTGGTAAGGGCACGTGGTGACTAAGCATAGCATTTGTTTTTTCTTGGTTCTTGCTTGTGGTGTACACATTGATTTGTATTCTGAGTGCAATGCCTGTTTGCTACTTTGCAGTTCCCAAGAACAATGTATTCATGCCCTCAAGTTTCTGCCAGTCTCCGACTGGGAACTCTGACTCTGAGCCAGGTGAGGCATCTAGACCACCATTAGTTTCTCTTCACAGCTTAAAGGCCCCCTGCAGTAAAAAATCTTAGTTTCAAAGGTCAAACCATTTAAGGCAACAAACACAAGACTAAGATTTCCAAACACTCAACTTTTGCTAGCCAGAGGTTTATATGTCGTAAATCATTTTGAACGAGTTTGCCAATAGTTGCCAATAAGATGTCAGTGAAGTTTTGCATATTCCCTTCCTGCAAATGCACCCCTTTGGCTCTGACCAGCTCTAGTGAACTTGCATGTGGTCATTTTATTTCTGAGCTAGTCCTATCACTATCTGCCATGGAGGTCTGAAGTTATTCAAGGGGTCGAGGAAAATGTGCAATTACAGAATTAAAAGCACAACTTCCACCGGCATTTTTTTCAGGATGGATTTTATACGATAAGTGAATGAACATTGAAGATGAGTGTAAGTAGAATGTTGAAATGTACTCTAAATTGCCTCTTACATGTAGTATTAATCTTATAAAATTATGATAAATGAGAAGAAAGGTACTCTGTCAGATCAATGCATTCCTAGTCAAGCTGGAAATTTCTGTGTCCGTTCAAGCTGGTTTGTTGCATTGGACTTCAGTTTGAGGTTTGGTTATTTTGAAAGAATTTGGTCCTGTCTTTCTGTCTATGGCTTCACCGATGGTCTCTGTCACTTTGTGTCGTGTTGCAAATACAACATGCGATATACCCAGCAGACAGTGGTGGCGCCTATTTGTTGCGTATGTTTGGTAAGCTGGTAAATTGTCAGTATTAAATAAAGTATAACTTCCTAAAGAGGAGCTTCTCAAAATCCCCAGTAATTTAGAGAAGGCTTCTTCATTGTGGGAACATTATAACCTTCTATGACCTGTGACCATCCCTGTACATAATGTAGTTCTGTTCTGAATTATGACTGCCAAGTTCAGCTAGGAAACAAGAGGGTTTATTATTATAAGATGTCATAGTGTCATGTGATAGTAGTTGGCTGCAGTTTGTGTGGTGTCACTGAACATGTTAGAGGAATGGTTTATTGGTGATCATAAGTAACTTGTGTTGTGCCGGTGGGCTACTGTGCCTTATTCTGTTTAGACCATACATATATAATGGCTGTTCCCAGATTAGTTATTTTGTATTTGTGAAAAAGCCTTTCTTTCCCTTTTTAAAAAAGAAATAAAATATAACATACAGTGTTAATCATATTGCAGTAGGTAGCATGCTGTTCACCATCTCTGACAGAATATTTTTTATAGTCTGCCATGTGCACTTCATTGGAGGGAGAAATGCAAAACACAATGACTGAAATTATGACTGCAATGGGACTTTTAACACTGTAATAAATGTATGTGTTATTTGTGAATTTTTTAATGTGTACTTTTCAGGACGCTCTTGCAAAAGAGATTTTTGATCTCAATGAGTTTTATCCTAGTTAAATAAAGGTTAAATACTTTTCTTTTTAATATTTGCTTTGGATTTGATTGGTTGAATTCTTATCACCAGCTCAATTGTTTAGAGTTGGTAGGGGTGATGTCACTAGTTAACACAGCTTTACAGAGAGGAGAGGGCATCCACTTGAGCAAACAAACAGGGCATAATTAATAACCATTTTTAGCATATTACATAAAGAAGTAATTTGGATGTGAAAACAAAGATGTACACAAAAGAAATCAAACACTGATTGTAAAACTACTTGCATGCAGAGCTATAGTAAGTATCACAGGTCACCCGTACTGTACAATACAGATGGTTTTGTTAATTTGGATAAATTTGACTTCACAAAATGGTTTTGTTTGCTGGTGTGGTTGTTTTTTCTCCACTGTGCAGCTGTGACTAGTGCGCCTCCATGTCCTCAGAATTTAGTAAAATTAGGATAAGGCCTGCCTTGTAAAAGTGTCTGCTAAATCACTAAATTTAAAAGTGTAGGTTTAATTTAATATTAATTTTCACTAGACAAGGGAATGATCGCATAAATGTTGAGGAAAAGGAGGATTCAGTGTTTACAAGTGCTTTCTGCTTTAGCACTGATTAGGGCCAGGTCATGTCAGGTTAATAAAGCCACCCACATGGAGAGTCAGGGGTAGAAATAGATCAGAAGCCCTAGAGCACGCCATGTTACTGTACAGGAATTGGAGCACAACTCAACTCTTGAGTCTCTACAAGGGTTGCTGTGGTAACGTGCCCCGTTATTAGAAAGGTGCAATGACAGAAGGAACGAACCCTTTTTAAGTTGCTGTCCAACTCTCGGATCTTTTTTTAATGTCTTCTCTTGTGCTCCATCTCACCAGAGGAGAAGCCTGTGGGATTCCGTTTAAAGCCGCCAACTCTCATACATGGACAGGCACCAAGTTCAGGTTAGTGTTTGAGGTCTTTAGCCATCGCCGTGTAAGATTTTCTCTCACTGACTTGATTTGAAATGGGAAAAAAAAACTTGAACATGAACCTAGACTTGCACCCTTTTAAATGACCCATATTAGAAATGGAACATGTAGATCCAGAACATCTCATTGTGTTTAAAAAGTATGAGACAAGTTGGCTCTGTTGCAGGCGTCCCAAGTCAGAAACCCAAGGAACAGCAACGCAGTGTCCTCCGCCCTGCAGTTCTCCAGGCGCCGCCCTCTAAATCACATATAGAGTCCAGTGAGTGCAGCTTGGAGTAACCTGCACTTATTAGTTGATACTTATGAAACATTCTCAAACATCATTAAAATCATCTTTGTCTAATAATTAATTTAACTTTGAATATTGATAACTTGCATAGTGCAAGTGCATAGTGTGTTTTCTGCATGTACCTTTACAAGCTAAATGTCCTTCAGGACATTTGACCAAAAAAAAGTAAAAGTTTTGTCCTTTCTGTCTGTTCATCTAGATTCCAGTTGTGGAACCAACGGTGTGAAAAAGTCATCCGATGGGGCGTCCGTGACCCAGTCCCTCTTCCTGAACAACACAGAGCACTCAGCCACTCTGGCCAAGTCACAGGTGAGGACTGGCTAACTGTCTGCCTGTTATAATCAAGAGCTTGGTATTGGAAAAACAATGCCAGTCAGTTCAGTACAGGCCTTGTTTAAGACATATGAAACAGTGGCAAAGCATAACACTGTAAGTTATTTACAGAAGAACTAAATATTTGTGGTTATTTTCGTGCTCCTCTGTAATGAGGAAGAAAGTATTTTGAGTGTGATGTTTATAAAAAACCTATGCAAATTTTAGAATTTAAAAGAATCACTGTATTGCAAGTGAAACTTGTTAGTAAAAGTAATTATATATATATTTATTTATTTTTTGTTGCTCGGAGCAATTTTAACAGTTGTTGTAGACTTTTGATTATATAGGAAAAGACATAAAAACAAAGCTGACCCTTGGCTTTTTTTTGTTCCCATTTCAGAAACATGAAAATGAGGAAGATGGAGCAAGTGGTAACAGTGACGGAGGCGAAAGAGAGAAGAAGGAGACAGATGTAGCAATATCTTTTGTGTTTGGTCAGAATATCAAAGACAGAGCAAAGGTGAGTTGTTTTCCTCTCACCTCACACTTGTTCCTGTCACACAGTTTGTGCGTGCAAACTTGAGACGAGAACGTGTGACAAACAAAAACCGATATACACGGTTGAATGTGGCAGGTAGAGGAGGCACTTTTACACATTTGAGATGATACTCTGAATAGTTAGTTGCCTTCTTAGAGTCTGAATTTTATGTTTAATTTATGGCTTTTATGTATTTCTATACTAACATTGCGTGTTTTGTGACTCCCAGTTCCTGTTAAGAGGTGCATTTCCTTTGCTGTTTTGTACAATGTCCAATATTATTTAGTATGATTTTTCTGTTGTAAGTTTGGAACCATTGTGGTAGACATTATTTTGGCAATTTGAAAATGGTGACTTGCTGCTCACTCACTTGCTATGCTATGCTCAATATTCAGGATTTTCATTAATGTGGACTTGTAAAAGTTTTTTGGTCTTTAAGTTTGGGTTATTGCTTTAAGCATTACTCCAAATTTAAAACTATTTTTTCCATTAGTTGGAAGAGAACAGTACAGAAGACAAGTCAAAGGATGGTGTGCCACTGGACTCTCAAGCAGAGGGCACTAATTATTTCTTACAGTACATCTCTACCCCAAGGTAATGAAATTGGGTCCTCCGAGTATTTTTAGCAACTCATCTTCATTCATGATTAACGTTCATCGACTCACTAATGTTTTTTTTTTTTCTTTGCTTCCTGTCCTTTCAGTTCAAAAAATGCCACAAACAGTACAGACAGTGGGGCAAAATTTGTTTTTGGGCAGAATATGTCTGAACGAGTTCTGGTGAGTTGATGCAGCCTGTTGAATAGTGAGTCTGCCATCTACCATATTGGAGAACTCCTAATGATTGAGCTTTGAGCAAGTTCCAGTGATCAGCTTTGTTGTGTTTTCAGAGTCCCCCAAAGGGCGAGTCCTCAAATGAGGAAAATAAAGAAGTTTCAGCTCCCCCTGCTTCAGAGCCCTCATCACAGGAAACCACCCCAGAGAAGGGTAAAAACACAACCACACTAATGTGTTTGTTTGTCTTGACTATTAATAGTTTGGCTACACTGTGATAACAGCAAAAACAAGACCTGAGACAGTTCAATAAGCAGTTCAAAAGAACTGTAACATTGAAATGAGAAATGGTCGCTGAAATATGTCTTAATCAATTTGTACTATTTTAATATCAGCATCAAATTTAGTTGAGAGCTAGTGTTTGAGTAGCACTCCGTAAAGAGCTGTGGATGTAGTAAATACTACATCTGTAATTTGAGATGCAAAGTTCATATCCCTAGTGATCCCACCCATTTCCTTAAATGTTATGGCATTTTTGTGTTTAGACAATCACCCTTTGATAACAAAAGGACTAGAAGTAAGATATGTAGTTACACCCTCCAGCACACAATTTTGGATATACCCATACATTTTGACACAAGAGGGTATTTATCTGCCCTTTTTTACTGTCAGATTCACTGTTTAGCAGTTTTTGCATTCACTGTGAATAAGCAGGATTTTTTTTTTCCCACATCAAGTGTGAAGTGAAGTTAATTCAGATAATTCTTGTATTGGGGAAAATAATACACTTCAAATTTAAGACAATACTGCGTGACCTTGTTTTGTGAATAAGTTGCATGTATAACATTGGAGGCTATGACTATATACTGACTTGATAGGAGTAGTTATTTTGTGGGCTAAACATGAAAGACTACATCACCTAGTGAGATTACACTGTACATACATTTTAGTGATTTGGTAGTATGTTTCATTGACTGTCCTCTTTGTTCATTGACAATGAAAAGATATTTAGTATTGCATAGCTGCTGCGTTCATTAATGTGGGCTTAGGCTACATCCGTTCTACTATGTTTTAGTTTAAAAACACAAACGTTTTGCTACGTTTTCGCCTTGCGTCCACACCACTCCGGCGTTTTCGAGCCCCTAAAACGGTTACGTTTGGAAACGCTGCTGGCCCTGTTTTTGTTTGTAAACTGCGGGGTTGCTTTGAAAGGCCTAAAAGGCCAAAAACAGAGGCTTTTGGAAACGATGATGCAGCCACCCAAGTTTGTTTCTTGTTTGGGTCTTGTCAGTCGCGACATGACCTTCCCTGATTCGTCCTGCCGCTATCACATGTCTCTTTTCCGGAAGAAAACCAACACAAAGCATGGCCAGAGACGGGTTATTGAGTATCATTGGCATGGCTAATTCAACATGGATAATGTTTTAAAATGCCTTTTCATAAACAAAAGCGTAGAATTGTGGACGTAGTCTTAGAGCTGAAGTGGCTCTTCTCTGTAGTGGCCTGTACTGCTCCTGTGGTAAGTGATGGAGTGCCATCCTGGATCCTTCATGATCACCTTTCAGTACTGGCTACTCCACAAGGTTTTCAGAGAATGTTGGGGTTTTTTGTCACTACACGAGCGTTATGAGAGGAGACTCAGACACGTCAAATTTTGCTAAAAGTCTCATTAACCAAATATTAACTCCAGGTAGGTGCAGATTTATCACCACTGTATTTTCTCTCACCAGTGAACAGCGTGTCAGAGTCTTTGGAGGAGTCTGCAGCAGCTTACACCAAAGCCACGGCCAAGAAGTGCATCTTAGAGAAAGTTGACGTCAAAACCGGAGAGGAATCAGAAAGCAATGTTTTGCAGGTAGAAGGAGGGCTCTGTTGAATCAAGTCGTGTAGTTAATGTATTTAGCAATAAGCAATGCATGTCTTGCTTGTTTGTTGTCCCTCTCTTACTTCAGATGCAGTGCAAGTTGTATGTTTTTGAGAAGACTGCTCAGTCGTGGATAGAGAGAGGTCGAGGTTTGCTGAGGCTCAACGACATGGCATCAACAGACGACGGCACGCTACAGTCCCGTCTAGGTAAACACACCTGCAAAAATGTCTTTGGGGCGAAGAAAGTAAATAAACAACTTGCTGTTAAGAATGAGAACAGCTCCAGTTTTTTTTATGGTTCAATGATCAGTGCATGGTTTGATTGAAAAACTGAATATTTGTGCCAGATGGATACAGGATGTTTAGAGAACACTTATCTCAGTGAAATAATAAAAATGGTTTTTAGTTGGGGATTTTTACCGCCCACTATTATTACAATACCTGACTTTGAACACAAGGGGGGGGCATTTCTGTGCTACACTCTAGGCACCACAGCATTCTGCGAAATACACTGTATATGTGTAATGGTGGAATGAGGAGTAAGAAGTGTTTCGTCATCAAAGAAAGAAAAATAGACGAAGTGCCTTTTTTCCTGAAAAGTTTTAGATTTGATCTTTTTATTTTATAAAGGATGGTTTGCATTACCACACTTTATTTCAGACCATAGGTTCATAGTAGGTGACATTTCTTATCACTGTATTTATGCTGATGACCAGATAACTTGGCACTTTAAAATTTGGGCCTTTGGAAAGGACACTTGCTGGGGCTATAGGCCTATAGTTATTACTACTATTTGCTGTATCTGTTTTATCTTACATGACAAGAACCCACAGCACTGAGATCATAGTCTGATGGGACACCATACTAAAAACAATTAAACTAATGGTTATTTGGTGCTGTTTGTGTTTAAACCGTTCCAGTGATGAGGACCCAGGGCAGCCTCCGGTTGATCCTCAACACTAAACTTTGGCCCCAGATGCAGGTGGACAAGGCCAGCGAGAAGAGTGTACGAATCACTGCCATGGACACAGAGGACCAGGGGGTCAAGGTCTTCCTAATATCGGTATGTATCCCCAAACATTATACTGTGCAATCTTTTTTTTTATTTTTTTTTTATTTTTTTTTCAAAGCTTGGAAGATTTTTATCTGTTTAAAGACTAAAACCCAAATACGGGTTGTTGTTTTGTTTTTTTTTTATAGCTACAGAATGTCACTACCAGATGCTTCAATTAAGTAGAGCACCGACATCTGCTTTAATATCTCAGTTTCAGCATAAACAGGGCAGAAAGTGAAAGCTTCTCATAATTCACCTGCTCCCACTGTTAGTACTTGACAAGACATCATCAGCCTCACAGTTTATTTTGTGAGTCAAGACAGCTAATATCGAAAATTGTCATGATGTTTTGTTTTGCGTAACCTTTTTGTGCATGTTGTAATAACTCCATATTCATGATGTAGACAATTTACACATTATTTAAAAAATAAAATATCAGATTAACTGTACTTATTTTGATATATCGCCTATCCTTACATTGTGCCATAAATTATCAGCTAGTGACCTTATTTACCTCAAGTGCAGAGAGAATCAGGACCTGATTTAAGATGGGCTCTTATTAAAGACATGCCTATATTGAAAAATTTCCCTTTTATTTTTTAGTAAGAAGCATCACTGTTTTCTGATCTGCCCCTATTTTAATTAGCTTAAGTCTGTTTCCTTTGTTTTGATTTTTAACAGAAGGCTTTCATTCACTTATTAATTTCAGTTGGTGCTAAGCTACAAAGTTCACACAAATAGTAGGCATAGTAGTGCAACCAATGACATGCTTTTAATGTGAAACATCTACATGGAGCCTTGATTTGGAGTACTGATCACATGTTGATGCTAAAAATGCAATGGAAGTATGAGTGTTGATTTTACTTTATTTTTCCTTCAATGTGGCTGAGTGGTCTCTCTGTCTCTTCTCTTCAGGGTAGCTCTAAAGACATAGGTCAACTGGCTGCAGCGTTACATCACCGTATCTTAGCCCTGAAGAGCAGGGCGGACCAGGAGCCTGAGACCCCGGCAACAACCATCCCTGAGGCCGAGGTACCGCAGTCCAACGAGGACGACAGCGACGAGGAAGACAATGCCTCTGCCTCAGCTTCAGCCTCCACTCCTGCTACGAGTCAGTGATTTTTTTTTTAAATTTTTTTTTTTTTTTAGTGTGTGGGTGTTTCAAATACTCCCTGGTCTACTTAATCTTAAACCAAATCAATGTTGTGATTTGGAGTTTTTATGTCTGCTTTAGCTGCTTTTTGATTGTTGGTTCCACCGCAGCAGTTTGTTTTGTGATATTTATAGTCCAAACACTCACCTACAAAACCCTTGTCAACCTGCTCTCACTTTCTTCCTGCAGGTAATTCAGAGGGAGGAGAGAGCCAGGCAGCAGGAAGCACATAGCGTCACTCTTGGACAGCCTGCTAAGATGCTGCTGTTGAGGCATTTTGCTGTAGGCATCTCCATGGACACCCCTTGACCAATATGGGTCCTCCAGACCAGTACTTTTGGATATTAGAAGTCTAGCTCCAGGAAATAACCCCTTGTGCCGGAGTGTCTCACCCAACTCGTGCAGTTCATCTTCTCTGCATTCAGCGTAATATCTGGAGTCGTTTCTTCCCTCCCTCTCCTGTTTTGTGTTTTATTTTTGTTTTCGAGTATTTTTTTCCTCTCCCCGATAGCAAAAATAAAGACTTCAAAGCTTTGGTTTGGGACTTTTCTGCTCATCATATTGATGAGTGTAAGGGTGTTTTCCTCGACATTTTAAAGTATGGCACATGTTAAGACTGCAGTTTCTACTTTGGGACCTTTTTACTCACTCTACAGTCGTACCTCTGGACGCCACACATCCAGAGGAGCTTCATTCACAGTGTATTTGACTAGTCATCAGTCAGTTGTTCCTACATGAGTCCAACCCTCCTACCCCCACCCCCCACACAGTTCGTGTGTTAGGTTTTGGCAAATGTAATTTATTTTGGGTCGTCATTTTCATGAGGCATCTCAACACATATGTGCTGTTTGTAATGGCTAGCCAAGACCACTGAAGTTGTCATTAATAGCAGTTTCTTATATTTCCTATTGACCTATATTATACTAAATAAAAGACTGAAACAACGCAGGTTCTGCTAATGAGTTAATAATGTGAGGACAAAAGTGCAGAAGAATTCACCTCAAATTTCTCTCTAAATTAATAAGATGTGTTAGTCATTCACCTTGTGGGTTTTTTTTAATGATTTCGTTCCAAATCAAAAACTCATCAGTCTACATTCTGCATGTAACTGTTGTTTCTTTTTTTTTTTTTCTTTTTTTTTTAAGCATCAAGGGTTTACTGTGTTGATACGTATTTTTTTATTTTGAAAATATAAAAAACCTTATCCATTTAAATTTGGAGAACATTGGAATGGAGACTTAACTTCATGTGTGGAAAATTTGAGTGATAACTGTAATACCCTTTGAATGTCATGTACATTTGAATATATCATTTAGTAGCGCACCATGTTTTCTCATCTCCTACAACTGCCCCCTTTACAAAATAAACCATTTTGGACTGACATCTGGGATTTTTCTTTCTGAAACCTGATTTCTATGCAAGATCAAAACTTAAATCCACATTTAAGACCTCAGTAGAAGGTGTTATACTTTCACATTAATTGTTTTCTGTAGAGGCTTTAAATCAAGCCAAAGAAAGGGAGAGTGGTTCATCTGTTTTGTATTCATGTGTTGGATCTGGCTTGCAGGTTGATGTATGCTGTGCTCTGACTGCACTGAGCAGGAATTGGACCCAAACTTGCGTATATACCGTATGCATCACGCACAAGGTCATGAATATTTGATGCATGTAGCTATCTTAACAGCCCGACACAATTGTACACATCCAAACTAGGAGCAACTGGTGCCGCTTCCAAACTCTCATCCTTATCTGCCTTTCGGGCTGCTATAGAGTAGTGAAAGTCACAAAAATACAAATTCTGACCTTAGATGTTGGAGTCAGTATTAAACAAATCTGCATAATTTACAGTGGTTTTCCCTGAAGCTTTGAAATCCTACATAGGTTCTTCCTTTGTCACCTCACTGTGTGATTTCACAAACCTACAGAAATATATATATTTTTGAGTTACTGGACAAATATTAAAGCAAGTTTATTTATAATGAAAGTTACAGGGAAAAGGGGAAAGAGGGAGATGAAAAAGAGAAGACAATGAAATGTACAATCCACGAAATACAAGGTGGAATAAAATTCAAAAGAATGCCAGAGAAAACAAATGTCAACACGGTTTTCATGGAGTCATTGAGAAACAACAGCACATGATCACGTGAGATGCGAGCCTCTCTCCCAGGGGTCAGAGGGCACAACAACTCCTTTAAGTATGGAGGGGCCTGACCATGTCATCCTCTGTGTGTCCCTTTAACAGGGAGCCAATAAAGAGAAGCTAAAACTGGACTCGTGATGTTTTGTTGCTGTTAAAGCCGTCGCTGTGGAGTTCTGGACCAGTTGCAGCTGAGATGGAGAGGATTTTCTGAGACGAGTGAAAAAAGCTCAGTTACAGTTGTCAAGGCATGATGTAATTAAAGCATGGATGACTTTCTAACCCCTTTAGGCTGAAGAAGGGTCTTATTTATTTGCAATGTTACTCAATTGGAAAAGGAGCAATGATCATGATTTGAAATGGAGCTCAACATTTAGATTAGGATTAAATTTAATTGCAAATTTTTGTTGTGTGATCTTGTGTTTTTCCCATGATGCCCTGGGCTGAAGGCATAAGGACGCCGCTGTCGATGACCAGGGTAAAACTGACAGACAGACCATCACTCGCCCATTTCTGGGCCGTTTAGTGTCTCTGAAAACAAACACAGGCCGAACAGGCAACCTCTATGAACTGATGAGACAATGTAAAGCAGAGAGCACAAACATTTATTATTGGCATTAATGAATCATATGATACAAGGTATGATGTAAGGTTAGCATAATTTCTCCAGTGAATAAAAATTGGGATCTGCTGCCCTGGTATCTTGTCTTTTTCTGTCAACTTGCGATCCACCTCGTGACCCCTTGTGATGGACCTGACTCCAGGCTGGGAGACACTGCTGTAGGTGACACTATTGTACAGGAACAGGATCTTCTCTCAGTAATTTACAGCGATGGATTACATCTTTTAGGCAAACAAGGTCCATTTTTCCCCAGTATTTTACATTTTGCTCGCATCATAGTCTTAAATTAAAGGTCAGACACTCCATACACTTATTTCTATTTTATTTTTATTTTCTCAAATAATCATTTTGCCTATAAAATGTCAGAAAATTCACAAGGTCTCAGAAATCAAAATGGATTATGTTTTTCCAACAGCACTATGGCCAGACCTTGAATTGATCCTCTTTGTCTGCCTTACCCCTGTATTATTCCTATCATCCCCAGCTATCTCCAGATCCAGTTCTCTCTCCATTTTCCTTTTGATATGCTGTAAATTATAATGTAACTTCACCGTATTGTAATTAGTATTCTTTTTATTATTTCAAAGGTTGTCACTACAATTTGTAATAAAATCTAAGATGATGTCAAAATGTGTGGGTCATTTCCTTGTGTTTTCCTCTGTCCTGTGAAAAGAGAAAAATCTCAATTTGATCCCAATAGAACAATGTTATCTGTGCACTAAAACACTCCACTCCTCTTGTAGTCTTAGGGGGCTTAGGGCACATTCTCTCCTCAAAACGTTGTTACGCAAGAAGCTGAGCACTACAATAAAGAAACACTGACTAACTGGAAAAGAGGAGCAGTAGGGTTACTAGAATTTTCAAAGGTGGTCTTACCTGTTCAGCAAAATAATTTTGTTGCATAGTAACGTAACAGTTTTTCTCAATCATGCCTTTCCTTTTTTTAATGCTTTAGGGATCAGGGTCATAAAGGGATAACAATCATCATTGTAACAGCATAATCAGCATGTGTCAGGAGTACTAAGCTGCCCTTTATGGTATATGGCAGTAGTTTCCATATAAGGGATGAGTCACATTTAAGTTTTGTTTTTTGTTTTCTTTTTTAGCCATGCTGACAACGTGTCTCTAGGGATGGCAATGTCGGTCTGTGTCTCAACGATTGTTAGATGGATTGCCATGAAATTTGGTACAGACTTTAATGTCCTACTCAGAATAAATTGTAAACACTTTGATGATCCCTAAACCTTTCATCTAACGCCACCGTGAGGTCAATATGTTAATTTGTCGTTGTTCTATGACCAAATACCTACAAAACTAATGACAATTCCCATCAGTCTCAGCTGTATTTTGTATTAATGCTAATTGGTAAATGTTAGCATGAGAACACGCTAAACTATGAAGGTGAACATGGTTAACATTATACCTGGTAAACATTAGCGTGCTGGCCATGTCATTGTGAGCATGTTAGCACATGCACCTCAAAGCACCGCTGTGCCATAAGTAGAACCTCTTGAACCTTCACAGATTGTTTCATTAGAAGTATTTTTAGAGGCCTGAAGAGGTGAAAATATCCAGAATTCATCATGATCTGCATGTTTACAATTTGTGTTTCTCAATAAAACACATGCACGACGTGTCCTTGAGATCTAGCAAACATATTGAATGCATTTCCTTTCTTATTAAACATTTGCAAAGCGTAAAAAATATTTTATTATATTTGTGCATTGTTGACACCTATGTTTGCCTGCTAGCAGTGTTCCCGACCTTTTGTGTCGCGTTACTGTCACAAACTGTCAGAAATCAGAAACAGCTTTATAGTCAAGTAGGATTACACATACGAGGAATTTGCTTTGGTGTTTTGGTGCAAAACACCAAATCCGCGGCTGGATGTGAGCTGCATCCTGGTCCCGCACTGATAAAACATTGCTTCACAGCGCTGCTAATGGTTAAAAACTCCACAGGGTACCTTTAAAGTTAATCAAGGAAGGGTAAAATGTTCTCCTCTGTTTCATGCACACAATGAATCTGCTTTGTTTTGGAATCAAATGAATATTCAGACTGTGTTTTTCTGCAAATGAGATGCTAATGACACACCATAGAAATGCATTACTTCAGACCAGGTGGAAGCTGTTGTAAAGTGATACCCCTCAGTTACAGCAGCTCCCAAATTTCAGTAGACTTGGACAACTTTCAAACCTATTCATGTCATGATGTCAGAATGAGAAGCACCTAATATGCATTGTTTAAAAAAAAAAAGTTAAAGCCCAGGAATGAACCTTTTCTGTCACTTCTCAAACAGCTCCTTTTAAGAATTCCTTATGGAGAACAAATTACACCTGCTATCTCTGAACTCATTCCTCTTCTTCACACAGTCGGGTCTGGTGTTATAACTCAGTGAGCGTAATATTCAAGTTAGCGCCTCAGACGCCACTTTTTTAAGACTTGTTATCACCTGTGAGCTGAAGCATGTTTACAAAAGGCAGATCTGTAAATGAGTCATGCAGTTCTAGTTGTCTTGCAAAGTATTGGACATTTTTAAAGACAATCATGTCAGTGTGGATTAAGTTCAGAGGGGGATGTTGATAAAAGATTGGTGAAAATACTTAAAATGAGAATTTGTGGAATGCTCTGATGGCGAAGGGGGAGTAGTGTTTTTATATCAGTGAACAGAAATATCTATCAAAATCATACTATATTCTTCCTTCCGAGCAGCTTGGGTAAACATCAGGTGCCACATAAAAAACAATCATCAAAGTAACATTTATATGATCTCCCATAAAGAACCTCTGATGATTCTTTATTTCTGTCATTTATTTCCTTATAAGGAGTCGTGTAATTCCTAAGAGGGCTGGGAAAATAAGAACTACTGCAACATGAATATTTCTTCTAAGAGCCATTTACAAGAAGCATCCTTCTCCAGCATGGAAATGTTGTATAAATAAAGTAAGATTACTAACAGGAATGAATGAGGAGCATGACGTGGATTTTAGTTAAGTCCAAACTTCACTCTCAATATATAAATAAATTACTCAATAATTAGATATGGTTCCACGCTATTATTGGAGTCTGGGGACAATCCCAGTGTTCAAAGACTGAACGGGCAGACACCGGAGACAAATGGTTTGTCTTTTTTCCCTTTTTCTCTGATAACAACGCATCAAAAACAAGTAAAATGTAGTGAAATTGGTTTACTGACTGCAATTTCTATTGCAGAGACAAAAGTGTAAGAAAAGTGCTAAGGCAACAATTAATGGATGAAATGATCATGACCTTTAAGGGCAACTTAACACCCTGTTTTCTCTTGAACACCCCAATCATGTATTCAGAAAGTGCATCTAAACCCAGGACCCAGTGTCAGAATTGATATGGTGCATATTCCTAAATATATTTTGTTAAATTGGGTTGCCCCTGGGCCACCAGGCATGTTTTTCCAGCCTTCCGATAATGAACCCTTGGTAAAAGGTGCAAATGTAATCTCCCTAATATCCTGATCTCCTTATGACAGTTGCTCTTACTTATGTTTTTTATCTGGTGATTTTTGCTGTACATAATTTAAAGAAAAAATACATAATCCTGAACTCAAATGTACTCATTATGTAACCCAGTCAGCGGTGGTGGAATATAAGTATATTTACTCAAATACTGTACTTATGTACAATTTGTAGGAAGGGGCGTGGTTCGCTCACTCGGTAGAGTGCCTGCCCCATGTGTAAGGCTACAATCCTCAACGCAGCGGGCCGGGTTTCGACTCCGACCTGCGGCCCTTTGCTGAATGTCATTCCCCCATCCTCTCTCCATCTCCCATTTCCAGTATCTTCAGTTGTCTCTGTCCAGGCAAAAAAATTATGCTTGAATGCATCAGTAAGAATTACCCAATATTCTAATATATTATTATATTTACATTTACATTTAGTCATTTAGCAGATGCTTTTATCCAAAGCGCCTTACATATGAGGAAGACAATGGAAGGAATTATAACAACACAAGGTAACAATATGCATAAGTACATCAAAAACTAGTCTGTTAAAGCCCAGCACAATATACAAAGCTAAGGACAGGAAGGTTGTTTGTTTTTTTTTTAAAAGAGATCTTGTACAATTACTTTAGTAATTGAATTACATTTGTAATTTGATTATTTTGGTAATTGATTACTAAATCTTCTTACTTTGGTAATCTTCTTACATTTGTAATCTGTTACTTTTAAAATCTGATTACTTTGGTAATTGGATTACTTTTGTAATCTGATTACCTTGCTAATTGGAATACATTTGTAAAAGGATCAGATTTGTAAAAAGATTACAACTGTAATCTGATTACTTTTGTAAAAGGATTACATTTGTAAAATTATTACTTTGGTTATTTGATTACATTTGTAATGTACCTTGCTAATTATATTATATTTATAAAATTATTACATTTGTAATCTGATTACTTTGGTAATTGGATTACTTTTGTAAAAGGATTACATTTGTAATCGATTACTTTTATGGAATACTATTAGAAGCAAGTAGGCTCAAAATAAAACAGACAGAAGTGCCCATGTGAACTCTGACTAATTCATACTTTAAACCTAAGACATTTGACAGGGGAATACTGTACTTTTTACATGTACATTTAGTCATTCGCTTTTATCCAAAGCGACTTACATATGAGAACATTCACAAACCGAAGGTGCAGCTTCAGGAGCATTTTTTGGGGTTCAGTATCTTGCTCAAGGATACTTGTGCTAAATGTGCTCCACCTCCACCAGCTCTAACATTAAAATGCTGCTTATGTGTTAGAGCATCAGTAATATTATTCAAATAATATGATATATATAACAATATAACTCTCTGAAAGGGACCATTCTGCCCAAGGTGTACTTTTACTTTAATACTTTTTTTTTACAGAGCGGTTTTGCTACTTTTACTTAACTAAAAGTTATGCATACTTCCTCCATCACTGTATACTTCTATCCACTACATTTCAGGGGAAATATAATTATATTTTACTTTTACCTTTGATACGTTAACTACATTTAGCCGATAATACTATTTAAGTACAATTTTTAATGCAGGACTTTTACTTATCAATCAATCAAACTTTCTTCAGACTCTTAAAGGTCCATATAAAACATTTAAGAAACAAACAAAACAAAACAATACAAAATTAAAATCCATATTATATTTGAGTAGTTTTACATTGTGGCATTGCTACCTTTAGGTCTTCCCCCACAGGTGTTTTACTACTATTTGTTGTTTTATTTATTCATTTATTAAATGTTATATAATTTTCAAATAAATGTACATTATTTTTAAGAGACCGCCATATTCATTCATCACATTAGTATATGGTCTACAGTAACCCCAGTTATCCTGAAATGTTTCTTTTATTATTTGTCATTCTTCTGTTATTCCTTATGAGAGAGCTGTCAATATTTTCTATCTAAATTAAAATAAAAAACCCTAAGCTCACAGGGGTTTGTTAGCAAATTAGTGTTGTTTGTGACACACCATGTGTTACAATTGGGAGGCTCTGAACACATTTCAAACATTAGATCTTTACTATAAAGAGAGCCATATTTGAAATAATATTATCGAAACATAAGATCTTAAAGTCAGTGTTCCCAACTGCAAAATGCTTCCTCAGAAATACTCTTTATTTTTCTTCCATTTTCTATTTTACTTTCTGTTGTTATTGGTATTTAAAAAAATGTAACAACTAGGTTGATGAATGGTTTGGGTATTCTGAATGATGTATCTGAAATAGTTCTGATTTATAAGACAATTCTTAAAGAAATGTGTGCTACAGTTTGGTGTTAATTAAAACAAAAAATGAAGTAATCATTTAGGACATCTAATGAAATCTCTGTTCATATGTGTGTGTGGCAGAGAACGGGGCAGAGGCCGTAAGGTGGAGTGAGTGAACTGACCTGCAGGATCATCACTTCCTTCAGGCTTCCAGCTTCCAGTAGCACACAGCAAGAAAGGACTATCCTAAGGCAAAGATAACTTTGTCATCTTTGCTACAAAGGCCTGACATATCTCTGCGTACCATCAATAACACTGCTGCTGATTGTTAAACAGTGTACCCATCTGCAAAATGTCCAACAGCTCTCCACAGAGACAGCTATCAGCAGCTTCTCCACAACCACATTCACCTCAAGAAGAGCCAAGTGAGGCTGTTTGCAAAGAGTCACACTGGAGGACATTAAAACAGAAGATTCTCTGTTCAACCATACTCACGCCAGCCTGCTCACAGAATGGCCATCATTCTTTTCAATAGCAGAGCTGGTGCCATCCAAGGTCTATTTAGAGACCACAATGCCAAACTAAGCAGCCTTTGCACTTCCAGTACTATCCCCTCAAACTGAAACCAGCCAATCAGATAAAAGACCGGTTACCTTTACAACAGTCACTTATTATGAGCTGAATCGCCCATTGAATAGTTATTTTCTGAAACACACATTGTATACATGCATTGTCGTCTTTTCCATTACAAGTTATATAAATTCAGTGAATTATTAATGGTTATTTAGGTTGAAAGGTTTTAAATATTTATGGATGTGAATAGCGAAATTCACATGAATTATGAATGAGTACGAGGAGTCAACAAGTACATTTCTTTGACTTGTACATCTATCTCTATTATAAAATGATATATCCACGACCTCACATTTTCTCCCCAAACTAGTCCTGTATAAATCTTGTAATGCAATTAAAAATGTAATGCAGAGTGTCTTAATGTAATCATTCATTTCCTTATTAAAATAACAGCCAAAATGGATTGTGTTAATTCATGTTTGGAGAGTTCAGAGTTGTTTAGGAAGAGGAGAAACACCTGCTCGCTGCAGTTCTTCAGGCTATTTGGGTCCCCCAGAGTCACCGCTGCATCCTCCGTCCCGCTATCTTCCTCTAAAGATGTCTAAACTCACCAACATGCTGCAGCTGGACATGGGAGGGGGCTGTAAAACTTTGGCATGTTTATTGTAGATCTTGTCAGTGCTGTTACCAACAACAGATGTCTTGAATAGACTAACACTATTATCCTCCAACACGCTACAATGTTGACATGAATATGGAGATGTTTTCCTTTAAATCTGCAAACACAAATAATCAGAGATTTTAGGTCAAATGTGCGAACACCAACATGTAGACAGCTGACACAAGATAGTGGTAGATTATACAAGAAAACTGCAGAAAAACCACATAAAGGAGAGGATAATGGATAATGAGCACCTCCTTTGTTCAGTTTAAGTCCCTGGTTGGCAAAGAATTCCACTTCTTTGAGTTTGGGGTTCATTAACTCCTGCTGGCACAAGGTCAAACCTGCCATTATCACCCCATGAAAAGTACAAGTACAGCAGCAAATAGCCGTAATGATTATTTCTTTGAAAATGTCAAACCACTGTCCAAACGCAGTACGAATTCCTGTAAATGAATCATACTTTGTGATGAAATGGATGCCATGTGTTATTATGCAGTTTGATTTTCTCACCAGTGTTGCTTGCATTAACGGTCTTTTGTCTTTTTCATTCCTGCAGATCCAGCAGTTCTCTGTTGTGGGTGTGTAGACGTTTCGGTTGAAGGCCATTTACTGCAGTGGCAAGTAACGGAAATATCTGTTTATATCAGAGGTAAAGTGGTTCCACTTTCATTGCTGTTATAAACATTTTAAGCATATTTGGGGTTCTCCGAGTGGGAAGAAATATCAGGAAATTACTTTAAAATAAAATATGCCATGCTGGAAAATGCTTTCCAAACTTTGCTCTTTGCCATAGTTACTGGAGTTATAGTTGTCACTGTTAGGGAGATTCGTCATATATTGGATTTCATCCCATCCAAATGTTTGAGGGAGATGTGCCTTTGATGTCAGGGACTCATGTACGTCTCTGTTATTCCTGTAGTTGGCTTTAAAATGTGAAATTGCTTAAAATACAAACTGTTGAGGTCATTTCTCCCCCACAGCTGTAGTAAATACAGTAAATCACAGTCAAACTGAAACATGTGCTCCACTTGGCCAAATAAACCCCAAGGGGAAAAAGATTATTTTTTCACTCACAAAAATACAAGTTACCTCGGACGATCCATCAGCCGCATCATTCTGTGTGACCTGCCACTGATCGACTCAGATAACTCAAGTTGACTTCTGTGTTACCTCCAAATGCCTGCAGTCATGGTGTAAACTCCAAAGGGTGGTGTTGCCTCATTAAAACTGTGCAGGAAGTTGTGTAAGTTTTGTTGTCTGGCCTGTTCTGGGATTTGTGTCTTCTGGGGAAACAAGCACTAAGCCTTCATGCATGTATAACTCAGTTGGAGCTTTTCCTGCTTAATATAACTGATACTCAGGAGATGAAATATGGTGATAACATAATACATTTAAGATAACTTACATCCAAAGTGCAATCCAGCAGCAGACCCTTCACCCAACACACAGCGGTGTATCACAACTACTGTTATCTAGATCATCAGTATATACTGTACGTCATATTGTCTCCAAGTGGGAGCTGTATTTGGGGGACTGGTATATACCTCAAACAAATATTGTAAGTGAATTATCCCCACATGAAAAGTTTATTTCCAAAACAATACTGTATATATTGTATATATAGCTGCCATCAAGTGAAAACTCTCTGACTCAATTTTTGTTGTGTTTAATGTTCTGACCTCAATTTGAAGCCCAATTCCTGCTTAGACACTCACACACTGTTGTACATTATCAAACTGTGGTTGTCATGAACTGCTGTTGTTAGCTTTTCTGATTTAACCACATTCCCTAAACCTGCTTCCTCCGCTTCTTCCCAGTTAGAATCCGAGAGTGCATTTCAATCGTAAGAGTAACAACAAAAAATTAATGATGACCTAAATTAATGATGGCTTTGTCCCATTTAGGTTTCCTAGTAAGCCACGTCAGCGAATCAACATAAACAATACCAGGGCCCCAGATCAGACACATTTGAAAGGAATGCAGCTACAATTAATGATATTAATTACACAGGCATTGATAGTCCACCTCAGTGTAAACAGTTTTCATTAGAACATCTTTCTACCAGGGAAATTGTCCCTATGGAAACAGTTCACAACATGTTTTGTGGATAATCCACAGTAAACAGGCCACCGTTTCTGGAAAGGCAAATTGCTGTTGAATCCTTCCTGTGTAATTTTTCAATGATGTGACGAGCACAAGCACCTACACTGTATTGGGGTGGAGGCAGAAATCCAAAACCTGGACTAAACCAAACCTTTCTGCATGGCTAGGTACAGTGAAGTAAGTGAGAAATTATTATTATTATTATTATTATTATGATTATATAGTTTTCCTGTAGAAAATGTTATGAATTAAATGGAACTTTAGTGATTGAGAAAGTTCTATAACTCATGAATCCCATAAAACCTTTTGGTTAAACTCAAAACTGCATGGTGGTCAAGTCAAGCTAAAAACAAGGTTGTTTATGTTGAGCAGTGAAAAGTTTACTTTTTTGAGACACGATGAAGAAACATTCCCTGAAGGTCAGCTTTTAATGTCTCCAAAACACAAAGGGTGGACTCGATGAGAATGATTTAATTTCACTGAATGGATAAAGTTTATGTTATTTAATATTTTTCTTATTTTGAACAAATCCCATACCAATTATTCTCTTTCAATTACTACCCTACCTGTGGCCCAAAGCCCACTAGTTCCTAATGGAGACTTAAATGTTTAAAAAAAAAAAAAAAAAAACGGCTCACAAATAAGTAGTTTCAGCAATTTCCTAAAACAGCTGGGCATTGTTGTTTTTAGGAAAAGATTCGAATGGGACAAATAGGAGTGCATTTCTTGGGGACTATTTTCAGCCACAGATTAATTCACATTTGAGTATTTCTGGCAGCAGGACGGTGTATGGAGCTCTATGGCACACAGGAATAATCAGGCTTTGGCTACACAGGCAATTCTTGTTAATAGGATCAATTAATTGTTGGTTATGGTGTTTTCATGGGATTTGTTGACAAGAAAAAAAGAGTGTTACAACCTCATCCTAATATAATGATTGACGAAGGAGAGGCTTATTTTCTTTAATTTCTTTTCTGTCAATAATTTGAAATGAGAAGCTGCCACAGTCCTGCTGATTTTCCCTGCCTTGCTTGAGGGATCAAACTGACTGGTCACGAGCCCTGTCATATAAGCTTATGTCATCACTGCCATTCAGTACACAAGCTGCTGAGCTGCTGTATAATAGATGCTTTTCAGAAAGAGAACCTCACTGAGTGAGCTAGCGTCATCGAGAAACGTTTATGTATTAGCATGACAAAGGTGTTGTGTTTTTATCTGCCATATGGTTCATTTTGTGTAATCTGATCGTCAGCTTTCCGCACAGGGATCTCCTTCTTATAGTAATTCATTTCATTTATTAGTTTTTTTACATACTTATTTATTTAAAATACAATCTGAGTACAGAATATTTGACACCCAAAGATTGAAAGTTTGGGAGAAATGATGAACATCCATGCCTCTGAAATTATGTTTATTCAGCAGTCAATAAAGAATGTTAGATAAAACATTTTTTGGCACAGTTGCTTAATGATAATAAGCTGTCCCGTTTCTGTGTGGTAATCTAAATAAATATGCAAAACCATAATTTACTTCCCAATAAATACAATATCAGCTACAATAAAGATGCACTGCATCCACGCCACACAACTGCACCTCCTCAAAAAACAAAAACAAAACAAAACATAATTTATTGTACTTCAGGCAAACATTTGCTATGGGTTCAAACCAAATAAAGATTGTCAAAGGTGAAAACGATGCTTCATAATTCATTTCAACAGCATATTTTCCCCTAAAACTCTACCAGGCAATACAACAAGGAGGCATTTGATGGGCCAATAAAAGGCTGTACTGTGTACGGCTTTGGATCATAGTAAGTTACAGGGTTTTATGGACGGGTGCAAATGCATTTCCAGATCCCAACTCTACTTCATAGTTAGTTTTCTGCCAGCAAGAAAAAATCATGCCTAAGCAATAAACGCATTCTTCTCTTTCACACCTCAGTTTAGCTAAAACCTCTGAGTGTTAACGTATTACAGATGATATTAACGAGGTTTCATCACCTGGAACTTGAGATGTTTATGAATCTAAGTTTGTGAATTCTTCATGCGTGTTGAATTGATTTGGTGTGTTTTGGCAATTCCTTGAGGAAAATAATTCCAGAGGATTATGGGTAATTACAATACTGGGTTATTTGTGGAAAGTATTAAAAAAGACTTGACATGATGATCATTTCTTTGAGTGTGATGAGTTATTCTGTGGAGATGGGATACATTTCCATGTTGCTCGATTTCTAAAGTGAAAGAGTGTTTATGTGTTTTGAAACAGGTCCTCATTGTTAAACTACACAACATCAATACGCAAAACACAATAATTAAAGGGGGGTATCAAACCTGTTGCTATAGAAAAGGAGTTTCTTCCATTGTCAAATTCTTATCAATAAAATGTGTTCTTTAACCTATGTAATAACACTGCAATCAGTAACACTAATGCATACAAACAGGGAAACAGGTCAAAAGGTCATGACCTGAGATAACAACAACTCAACACACCTTTAAGTCAATATACTTCCTGGAGACAGCTGATTACTAGACATCATTTTAGGTCAATGGTCCAAACTGTCCTGCGCAGAACTTAAAGTAAACATTGGTGCATTACATCTATTTTTATTTTTGTAATATTTATGGCTTTGAAATTTATTTTTGAGCACTTTTCTTTTGCCTGACAGGTCATTTACTGTCACCATTATAATCATGTAAACTACAAGATTTGGACTTGGATTGAAGTTAACACCCACGGATATGAAGTGTAGTTAACAGCAATAATCTAGTCCACCATGGCTCATAGCTCATCCATCGCATGTAGCCTACTACTACTCAAATGTCATATCACAAACATAATGTTGCTACATTGTTGTTACACCACAGTTTACAGTGTTACTACACAGATAGAAAAGATAATAAAAACGTTTTGGTATCAATGTCATTTTCTGTGTCTCTTTACATGGAATCCACACAAACGCAGCACTTGCTGTCCATGTGATTCGGTTCCAATGTGTATTGACAGACGCCAAAAAAGTCAAGTCTGCCTGTCACAATCCATCCTGTCCTCCTCTCTTTGGGTTTATAATCCACAGTTTGTCTTTCAACAGCATCCATGTTCAACTGTTCTAACAGAGGCTGAGAGCAGCAAGAAGAAGGGATAAAGTCCATTTCTCTGGGTCATACACATCCACAGTTCTTCGCCGACACATTCTGTATTGTGTGGTAGCGGCTCTTGTTGTCCAGGAAGGAAAAGTCCTTTTCGAATGCAGTCGGCCGGCAGCAGGGCCCATTGCCAACCTTGTCCTTGCGGCCCTTCTTCCTGAAGCCCGTCCGCATCATGTGCTCCATGGTGATGTCATAGTTGTGCCGGTGGGCCGTGCATTTGCCACTGCAGTAGCGCAGCAGCACCGTCTCGTCGCTGTCATAGCCGAGACCTAGTTCACTCACGGTCAGCTCCAGCTCCCTCAAGGAGCAGGGCTTAGGCCTCCGTGCCCTTTTAGTCCTTCGGGCCTGCTTCTCATCCTCGCGCCGGCTCTTCCTTCTCTTCCTGTCAAGCAAGGTCCCGACCACATGCTGAAGCTCGCCCTCGGTGAAGCTCTGGAACATCATGGAAACTGAAGCGAGAGGAGATAAATCAACATATATATACAGGCAGTCGAAGAGCTATCAGATTTTTCTTTGATCTTTGTAGATAAAGTTCTCAATAATCAGACATGCAAACAAGACAGATGTTTCACAGAGATAACATGAAGTAGTTGCCAGGATAATGGAAGTTGTAAAAACTGAAGAACATGTTTATCTCACAAATCCCTCAGAATCACTCTCAGAGGCAAAGCGGAACCAAAGAAAAGTGGGTATATCATCCTTTCCTGAGGGTCATACTGGTTCAATGGAAAGCCAGTGAACTATGAGTTACTATTTGACTGCAGGTTATTGTGAGACATTAAAAGCTGCTTTATTAACAACAGTGTCAGAGTCAGGTTTCAAATGACACCTTATCCCAGACCAGACAAGGAAGGAAGACAGTAATAGTTTATCTTACACTCTGAGAGGAGAGAGTTCATCTCGTCTGCTGAGCGGGTTTTCCGATGAAGACCAGCCACCTGCCGGGACAACGCTCTCGATTCCGCCGATAATGATGGCGATGGCGGTGAGGTCTTAGATGTCGATCCTGATGATGAAGATGGTCTTGATGAGGATGAACTTGTGTACGGATGTTTTGTCTTAGGTTTGAACTGTCCAATAGTGGCCATGTTTTTAACGAGGAGGACGGACAGGGCTGCACCACAGAGCATGAAGGCAAAAGTAGCACCTTTCCATAACTTCATCTTAGAATGTGGAGGAGCATTGAAACTCTGTTGAGAGGCAAAACGGACAAACGTCACGCATGTTCACACACTCACACCTTCAATCCTGTAAATCTTGTCACATTAAAGCACAGAGAACAATGCAAAATGTGTTATCTTCTGTGCCAGCGCATTTCTTTGACCCTCCCATAAATCCACCTCTCTCAACAGGGCTTTTATTTTACCGCCAGTTTACTTTTTCTGATTCTGCTGTCAGCTCGTTTTCACTCCAAGTGGGTTCATGATCCGCAGGCTTGACATCACTGGCTGACACCTGAGAATGCAGTGTATGTTTAATGACTGCTGCCTGAAGAGAAAAAAACAAAAGTGCAAAACTTATTTTAACTGAAAGTAGGTTGGATGAGTTTTGCACCTTGAAACCTCTTAAAAGTTTCAGTATAATATTGACAATACCTGATGTGAATGAGAATAAAAGCTTCTTTTTTTCATTTTTGAAGAAAAAAGGGTTTTTTTTGGCAGAAGTTCCCAAAACATCCCTTTGAAATCCATTCCTTCCTTAAATAACAGGAATCTCCTAGCCACACCTATTTGGAATGCTATGTATGAAGAGGCCTTCATATGTGAACATGCGTGTTTGTACATCACTTTATCTTATATCGTCCCTCCCTTTCAATAGACACCACAGTAGCCACAAAACTTAATTTGGAGGAATTATACCTTATATTTTCTCTTTCCTTATCGTCATGACACAGGTATTTGAGAAGTTTTACAAGCTCACTTCTTTGTATTTTTCATATCATATCACCAGTGAGCAAAATATTTCCCCAGAGCCGGAAACGGTATACTGGCAGTGACTAACAGCAAATCCAGACTGGCCTTAAAGTGTTTTGCCAGACTGGATTCTGTAGTGTACAGGCTGCTCGAGTGTATATAATGGGACAAAATGTCACATATCTTCGTCTAGTTTAGTATAGAACAGCGGTTTTCAACATCTGAGACTGTGGGCCTCCCCTCAGACAAAGCTTGGAAAAAGCCCCCCCACCGCCAGGTTAATTACTTAATTTTGCTCAATTCCTGGATGCCCGTGGAATCATGATTATATTATTTGATCCCATAGACACGTGACACTTGAGCCAAGATAGCCTAATATTGCTGTTTGACATAACTTCAGACTAAAACAAATTCATAAAAAAGGTCTGTCCTAAGGAATTTATTAGTTTCTGAATCTGGGAAAGCGAGAAAAACTGTAAAATTCCCCAAAACTCCTGGATTTCTGAACTGTCTTTTTAACCAAATCACACACATTTAGGCTATTCTACTGTATATGATATTTTGATAACTAATGTAATATCTTTACAGCCTCCCCTGAAATAGTTTGGAGCCCCCCTGGGGAGGCCCGCCACCCACTTTGAAAAACTATGGAATAGAAACAAAAATCTGAAATGAGTAACTTCTGGGAGTTTGCACTTTCAGCATGCGGATTACTTCTGCAGATCATATTAGAAACTGAAAAATAGTAAAAAGCGTGGCACAGTTTGGCTGTCTGGTGGAATTTTTACTGTGAAGTGAATGAAACAAAAAAGAAGAACTATAAGCAAATTCAGACAGCACTCCACTGCGTTCGAGTGTTTTGGAAGCCGCAGAGTGAAAATACAAAGAAGCTGCACACATGGGTTGCAGTGGAATAAACAGCGTATAAACAGGTATAACCAGTCCTATCAGTCAAAGCTTGACTCATCACTCATAATTCCATATGGGTTTGACGTGGTAAGCAGCCTCTGCACAATGAAGGGGTAGAATGGTATTCATTTGAAAGTCAAACATTTCAGCTAACAACCTCATTTGACACAGTCCATGTAAATCAAATGTGGAGCTGCGGGTGCTGCAGAATGTTACTGAGTGCCCGGCTATACGTCTGATCCTCTCTGGTTCTCACCGTTATATTTAATCGCCAGACATGATAGATAGAAGCCTCAGTGGAAAGTCTCATTTTGTTTCTGTTGGTTCAACACCAATTCCTAACACCAGAAATCTTCCTGCTCCTGCTCTAAAAAAGATATATATTCAATTTACAAAGGGCCAGTTTGTTATGATATATGGCAAAGGATGAGCTCATTGTTTTCTTATGCTATTAATAGGTCAGTTTGGGACCATTACTCAGCCTTGGAGTTAGTTGTTTTACATGGCCATGATACATCACTGCCTGTGGCCTGTTCGCTCTGTGGCTCATCTTGATAAAAGAATTAGCTCGTAAAAAACAGTTTCTTCCTCCGATGTCTCAGCTGCTGACACTGGACGAAGCCTGGTCATCCACCACTGATCTTACGTCCCTGAAGACACTTTGATTGTCATAATTGCTCCACTCAGAAACACATTAGTCCCATCTGCAGTCGATTGGCACCAATAAAAGTGCCAAGGAGCATTCGGCAGCTTGTTCAGATGGTCACAGATGATTAATCTGCACAGACATTTAATATCTACCACTGGCCCCCGCTGTCAGGGACATAAATATACAGATATTGATAGGGGGAGGGGGCACTAGTGTTTTCTTAGGAGAGCAACGGAAAGACATGAATGAGTAGTCCACTTCCTGAAAGGACAAATGCTGCTGTTTTCCAGCAAACAGAGAAGAGTAACAACGCAGAGGATATAGTGGAACCCCGGAGGACACTCAAACAGAAGGAAAAGCCATCCTCAAACTGAGACATAAAAGTGCAGATGAGTCGCAAAGATAACTAAAACAGCTCCCACACAGGCAAATGTCTGGCCCTCACAAAGCATCAGTAGTGATGTGCCCATGCACGCTCCAGTGTGTTGAGATAAGGCCGGTTGAACATGTGTTGCCCAAAACGAATGCAGAAAATCATCTAGTATAGAGTGGAAAAGACAAAGTTTGCATGCATGAAAGTTCTCGGTAGGATTTTGTGTTTTTAGTCAGAATGGGAGAGAAAATGAGGTATGTAAAGAAATAGTACACCTGATGTTTGCTGTAAGCCATATGTCACCTGAAGAGATACCAACAGAGTGAAAACAGTCCCAGAGGATCATTAACATGTCTGAGGCAACCCATGAAAGTGAACTGCTGTCTGTCTGTCAAAGCCATTCCTGAGACATTATGTATTCTCCAATGCATGCATCTTATAGTTGGAGCCCAATCCTCAACCGAGCTCTTGTTGTGACTCAAAGATCGCATTATTTCAAATGGCACAATAAAATTGATGTTTTCAAGGAATAATTGGGTCAGTGGCCGTGGCGCTGCTAAGCTGGCGGTAATGTAATTACAGCAGCATGGCACTCGTGTCCTCCCCTCCCTCCCATGCCAGAAGGAGACACTCAACAGAAAGCCACAGCCTATGGGAGATGAACTAGTGATCTCTCAAAATGGGGATAAGGGGCGTCTGTGGTTAACACTTTTGAATGAAGATGGCAGACAGGGGG
This sequence comes from Coreoperca whiteheadi, assembly GCA_011952105.1. Taxonomy (NCBI): domain Eukaryota; kingdom Metazoa; phylum Chordata; class Actinopteri; order Centrarchiformes; family Sinipercidae; genus Coreoperca; species Coreoperca whiteheadi. The sequence goes on from CM022487.1 coordinate 19,898,989, forward strand.
TGCCTTCTTGTCAGTTTGCTTGGATCTTGACCAGTGTGACATGATTACAGTGAGAGACGATCACAGAAAGGAATGAATGAAGAGCTTCTTTGTGCTGGAAAAAAGCAGATACCAACTTTTATGTCTCACCACGCTGTAGAATTTGTTCCTATACATTCCCTAAATACAGCCTGTTCTTGCTCACTCTCTCTCCCTCGCTGTGACTCACACATACCATAAACACACACATGCAGCACTTGCATGGTTTCACTTATCCCAAATCATATGGCTCGCGTAGAAATCGAGACAAAGTCAAGCCTTCCATTGTTGTCCAGACACCCACCTCACTTCCTTGGCACACACACACTCCCAGACGCATCATCACATAACACTAGATAATCTATCTTACATAATACTGCTGCTTCTTGATATCTAGAAATGTCAACAGGTCTAACCATTAGGTTGTTCAGTGGCAAAAACCTGAGGCCTCTGCCTACAGAACATTATTACCACGCTGTGTGTTTCAGCTCAGCTCCACCCATGTGCCCGGCTGTCTCTGCGCTACTCTGAACACACCCCATAAATACCTGCATTGAAAAGATAACCGAAGAGCGTAACAAACAGTGGGAAAGGCACCTACTGTGTTGTTTCAAAGAAACAATGTGCTTTAGGGAGTCCTAGAGAGGTATTGTCTTGTCTTTTCCCTCTTAAGTGAGCATCAGGAGGCTTGGGGACAACTAGAGAGTGCTTGGGGAGGTAATAGGGACATATTCCAAAGATCAGGGCGGGATTAGCACTAATGCCTGCCGGCTTTATCTGCAGTCACGTGGGTTAACACCTGGCTGCAGTGTTGGCGGCAGAGCCTGGGCCTTGCTGTATGTGTGTGTGCGTCTCTGTTAATCCATCAGACACCTCTAACTCAGGGGTTAGGCCAGCATGCAGGGCCCACCGAGAGAGCACCAGCAGTGCGCTTCAGCTCCTGCTTCTAAAAACCTATCCTGCTTTCAGTCAGAATAATGAATAAGAAAAGTGACGAGATCCGTTATTTAGATCTGTTATGTTGGCACCAGGGTGGGCCAAAAGGCTGTAAAATAAAGTGGATGTTCTGAGCCAGGATTGGCTCTTCTAAATCCAGCCCTGGTTCTAATGCAACTGAAAAAGGCTTAGGTTAGACTGCGCTGTAATTTTGCTGGGCAACCTCTTGTGCTGGCTCGCGCTCTGTCACTCAGTAACCACAGGATAATTAAAACAAGCCTGTTCCTTGTTAGTGAGAAAGCTGCTGTTCATTTTTGAGAAGAAAAAAGGGGAAACAATTTGTGGGTAATGCCAGAAAAATAGTGTTAATTTTAACACACATTCTATAAATACCAAACATGATTCCTGCACCCTTTCAATCTACTGCATGTAGGTGAGTGGTTAAAAAGATTTCACTTTATTTTGGAAGCCCTAATATCACATCCCGCAGAATTATACAGCTTAATCCAGTGACCTTTCATCCTAGCACGAAATCTCACAACTCAAACCTGTTGCTGTTAGGGTGGCGTCAATAAGGTGTGAGGGGAAGACACACTCCTAGATGCACATTTTACACCCATCCCTGTCTGCCCTTTGCTATAAGGGGAAGAGTTGAGTCAAGGTATTGTTCTGACATGTAGTTCAATAGCCTTCCTATTGGACAAAGAGGTTATTTGAGGCTTGGCAGGAAAACGTCACCTTGCCTCATCATCTTTGTGTGAGCTGGGAGTAAGATTGGTGTTGTCTCGGCTACTTTCTAAAGAAGAGTCTATGAGCTGCTATTCTGGCTGCTAAACTGACTATGCCAGATCCTCTTTTAACACAACAGCATCGCCTCTAAACCCATGTTAAACATGTTGATGTTGCTGTTACAAAAGGTTGACGGCCATCTGGCACACGTTGAATACCACTTTCAAATATTACCCACGCGAGCAAGCACAAGCAAGCGCAAACATCTGAAATATGAGGACATTTTACATCCTTATAAGCCTAAAGGCTCTCTTCAAATTACTAACATATTAATCATTTGCGTGCACAATGTATATTTTAGCAAGGACCTGACAAAAAAGGCTGATAAGACAATGAAGAGTGGTGCATCAGTTCAGCTTCCCCTTCAGTTTCCTCCAGTTATGAATAGCTTTGGCAGGTTATGAAAGTTGAATGGCTCAATTGACTTCAGGCTTAACCTCTACCCGGCCTCTTGGGGCTCTGCTAGATACAGTATAATCTCTACATATGATATGGGCTTAGTGAGAAGGGATCATCACTTCAGTAAAATGCCCAGAGTGATTATCATCAAGTTTGCTTCTCTCAGAGTACTTCCATTATATTTTAAGACGACAGGTTCCGCAGTTTTATCTAGCTCTTCTTAATTATTTAAACTATTAAAGGCGCAGCTCTGCAAAAAATGTCAATCTCCACAATGTTGATATCAGAGAAAAATATTTATGTGGAATCCCAAACCACCAGGCAAACCACCATGATGGAAAAGTGAGAGGACAAGAAAATATTCCTCCCTGAAAAAACAAACTTGTCTGCGTGGTGAGAGGTTGTTCAAATTCTGCCCAAATTTTTTTATTTATTTTAAACTTATTTTTCTTGTTGCTTGTCCAACAGAGTGGCATGCCCCTTGTAATCAATGGTAACTGATCTGCAAACATTTCATGACAGGCTGCCGTGTACTATTGACATGCGTTTCCATCAAGTGCCGCTTGTTGATACAGTTAATCCAGCGTGTGTATTCTGCCACTCAAACACTTGGTGAGGCATCCCTGTCAGCGGCACCTAACGCCTTCCCCATAAGCTGCCGGCTTAAACTAACAGAAGAAGATGTGGTGTCCTTACCGTTCGGCCGGCTAATCCAGACTTAGCTGTGTGGCGTCGTCTTCAGCTGACCTCCACAGGCAAGTGGTGGCTGGGTTAAGTCCATCATCATCACAGGCGAGGAGCGAGGGCAGGACTCCTGCTTGTTCCCCTGAAAATCATCACAACTCCCTGTGCCTGCAAGTAGGGGAGGTGTCCTGACTTGAAACAGGTCCAGCTTGTGTTATTCTTTTATCATATTTGCACTTCCATAGAACTATTTTACGTTGAAAAGATCAAGATCAACATTCCTTAATATAAGCTTGTGCTTCATGGTTGATCAATTCAAAAAGAGAGAGCTGTGTGTTTAGAAAAGCCCCTGACTTGGCATCTGGTTCACTTCAGAAAACTTCTGTCATCGCACTTCTCCATACAGAATTTCAGGTCCCCCTTTTTGCAAAAACCTGAACCAGGAACAGAGCAAAACAGAGGTACAGTGTCATAAACAGATCTTTCACATGCCTTAACTTTTATTCCATCTGTTGTGAAATTCCTTCTACTTACAACAGTGCTGTTGGAAAGATAATGCATCTCCTTACCCCTTTTCCAGCAGCAGGTCTTCTCTTCAGCTCCAAGGAAAGGAACTCTGCAGGTTGTGAAGATGGGTTAGGGTGAGGAGGGAGAGCATGGTTACCGTAAGCGGAGCAGAGAGCTTCTCTGATGCCTCTGACTGCCCCCCCACCCCTCAACTGTTGCTCCTCCTCCTCCATAGTTGTGCTTGTGGGCCGAGTCGGATTACTCCTGACATGATAATCTCCCTAGCTCTAGCTCCAGGAGTGCTAAAGGATGCTTTGGCCTGAGCAAGGGCTTACATTTACCTTCTGCCGCAAGAGAGTCTGCCATCTTAAGTGGGCGATTGGTAATAGCCTCAATTGGGTAGATCAGTGGGAGTCAGAGGGGTCTGCTGAAGCACGTATCTTTCAATCTTTTAGAGGGAATTAAGAAAGTTCACAATTGGTTTAAATGGTGCTAAGACAACACTAACCCCAGTTAAATGGAATTATCACAGTAGAGGTATTTCATGATGATTCAATCTACAGTTGGCTTGAGATAAAACCAGGGGTGTTGTTGTTGAGAATCTCATGTTCACGTCTCCTCCAATACAAACCAGTATTTTAGCTCTTGAGCCTTGAGCGGCAAATAAGGAGCAGATGGTTGTGCTTTTGGAAGGAATCAGGCACTCCAGACTGCAATCTAAATAAATACCCCATCGATGGAGGAAATGCGTCAGGTGTTTGGGGTCAGTCATATATAAACAAAGGCCAACCAGTTTGGAGACGAGCGAGTGAGGCATGAGGGTGGGAGAGACGAGGGAAATACACAAAGTCTTACAGGTGCTGTATGGGAGCATACACCAGTCAAATAAATCTACAGGTACACTGTTGTTCTAAACAGAATTGATGGTTTCAGAATTGTGTCTGCAGCCAAAGACGTTGAAATAAAACAGCTCTCTCTGTGCTAGAGTAATGAAGTCAGCATAACAACAGGAAACAAATTATTTGCTAATAAATATCTCATTCTAACACCATGAGTCATTCTGATATCCTGGGGCCAAATGATACACAAATCACGCTTTGCAAAGTTCCACTAGTGAGGCTAAGAGATGTGGCCAAGCACTAACTTTCTAGGACTTAAAATTCCTTTAGTGTTGACTGAGAGAAAAGGGGAAAAAAACCAAAGGAAACTTTACCCAAGCTTTGTCTCATACCAGAAACGTGTATTGATGGATATTCTATCACAGTTGTTATCGCATTGACCTAAAGTGTAGATTTCATGGATTTTCAAGTCTGAAGTGAAGCCAACACAAACTTTCCTTTTCACTTCAGCTTCAACCCTTCAGCGCTGACCTGAAGGATAACACTGTGCCACAAATCAAGAGAAGACTCATGCTCTTCTTCATGCTGAGAATATCTTGGTGATGGTCAGCAGGTGCAATCCAGATCCCCTCCCCAAAAAACTAAGAAAACATTATAACAAACAACAACTAACTTGTTTGACATATACCTCGATTATTGGCTAGAGGAGCCTATGTAAATACATAATGACTATCAGTGAGCAGGGGATATCATGCTTTTCTACCCTTGAAAAGGAACTCTCAGCACGGAAACATTTCCTGACATTGAGCAGGAAAATATATACATATTGTTCACAGATGTGTAAACTTTTCATAGACCAGCCTTCACTGCAGTAAAAGCCCAACAGCTGTTAATGGCTAAATCAAGTCAGAAACAGTAAGAGTGAAACACTTGATCCGTATACAATGCAATGTCTCACTCAACAGCAAAGATTACATTAGTCATAAAGACTGCCTGACATTCAGCATATACAAGAGAAAAAAAATAGCAAAGCATGTTTCCAATTTGAATATGATAGAATCCCATACACTTCGGATTGAATCTTTTCCACTGGGCGTGGATGAGTGAAGAAACACATTTTGTTTAGGTTTGGGCAAGATTTTAAGGAAGCCCTCAATCAGTAACACTATAAACACACCATTCCAGTTGAGGTGTCATTAGAAAGGCTCGAAATAAGGCACAAATGTTGCTACTACGCTCGTCTTGCACAAGATGTGGTTTGATGATTGGACAAGTAGCCTTCAGCCAAATGTCATCTCAGCGAGTGGAAAACTACTTTTTAGAGAACCAGAATCTAAACAGTGCTTTTGTGAAAAAGATGCAGTGGGACAATGAGGGCATTTTCTGAGCATTTCATGGTGAAAGACAACACCTCTTTCTTGGAGAAAGTGGTAACAAGGTAAATCCATCCCAAGAACAAATATACATTGCAATTTGCAGTTGTGAGCAGAGGAGCTGAGGCCCCAGGAGTGCAGAGGCCACTGGTAAAAGGACATGTGTGGATTCTGAGACACTGTTACTTCAGCAGTTAAACACCTCAGTTTGTGTAACAATTTGTACCTCCAGCTAATATGTGTTGTACTCTATTTACATGCATTGCAGTGTATTTACTTCCTACGCAACTACAGCTTGACAAATAGGAGGAAGACGGTGTTTAAAATATAACAGTTGTGAACACAGCTATATGCTGCCCCCATCTGTCAGTGGTTTACAACTACATGTAACCCAGAAAAAACTATCTCTCACCAACAGAGATTGCAAAATTAGAATAGCTTTTATTGTTTATTGTGTATTTGCTTCATCAGCTTTTAAATTTTTGTAGTGTCTCTTCCTGCTGAAGCGGCTTCCCTCTGCCCTGAAAGCCTCTGGTGTCGTTAGGGCCGAAGGGCTGGCGCAGCACTCTTTGCATCAAGCAAGCGTTCAGGTGCCCAGCCACCTTGCGGTTTAATGCACTGGCTGCAAATGTGCGCTTCAGCACCCAGGGGCTCTGAGAATAATCTTTATCACAGTCTCCAGACAACAAGCTCATCATACCGTACCTCTGATTCAAACCAGAGGGGGCCTGGCCGAAACAGCTGGTTCTTTGCATGGACTTATGCGAGGACTCTTGGGGCTGAGATGTGTCTGGAGTCTCATTAGAAATTTTAACTGGTGAAGAGGGTTCCTCCGAGGCTGAATGCTCTGAGGGGTCAAGTGGATTTTCCTGGGAATGTGTGTCCTCAGGTTGGACCTCGTTGTTTCCCTCCAATGGCTGGTCCTTGGTGACGTGGTGCATTGGTTGGAATCCCAAAGGTACCACGCACATGCTCTCACCGTTAGACTTCTCCTCTTCTGCTTTCAGGACATGGCAGGCTTTACGAACCGCCTCCAAGCGGTCAAACTTCACCACTGCACACAAATGTTGGCCATGACCTCTGTGACGCTTGGCATAGCACTGCAGCTCCTTGGGAAGCTCTTTGCCAGGATGCAGGATCCAGACTGAAGCAATGCTGCCGTGAGCGCTGAACGTTTGGAGGATCCTCTCTGAGAGCAAAGGGGGCTCCAGGCCTCGGGCCGCTCTGTCTTCTCCGGTTTTCTCCACAGAAATGTTCCAGGCGAGGAGGAACTTGCTGGTGGGGGAACACAGCAGCCATTTGGGAAGCGGCTCGATCCGCCTCACTTTGGTGCATTCATCATTCACTTCCAGACGCTCTGAGTACTCTGCTCCTGCTAGAGTCATGTACCAGTTTGTGGTCAGGACCTTTATCTGTGACAAATAGGGGCAAATTCAGCTTCGTTTGAATTTTACCAGATTGTTTTTATTCATACTGGTGGAATGTAAACAACACAGAAAGCACACAAAATCTTGCTTTTTTGTGTTACCTTTTTCAAAGAAGTGAGGAGCTTGAGACTGACGTAGCCCTGCTTGTTCTTCTGCACATGTTTCAGCAGGAAGCCGTCCTCTGCCAAGTGGCTGTTGGAGAACAAATCCTCCAACTGGGCTTTAATCCTCAAACAGAGCAACTCACCTGCACGGTCTTCTTCATCTTGGGCAGATTGTGCATCATCTCTACAAGAACACATTACTCAGCATCATGATATACTGCAATGTAGATTAGTCAGCCATATGTTTTCTAACGTCCTTACCCAATCGGATTACTCATGGTATCTCCTAAGGATAGTGATAAGTAAAGACAGGTATTAAGGAAAAGCAGCAGGCTAGATAGAACTTAATACTACTGAATGAAGAAAAAAATGCACCTGGACACAGTTCATACGATCACAATGATGTCAGTTGGTTCTGTTGGATCCAAAACTAAATTTTGTAAAATGCTACAAGCAGAATTCCACATTACACAACACCGCCTCTACCAATAATAATACCTTGCTCTGTGGTTAAAAAAGGAAAAACTTGCATGTGAACAAACTATTGGCTGTCATAAACAGAATATTATCGCTGCTAAAGGTAAGGCCAACTCTGCACAACAGGAAAAACAGCAATGTATCTGTATTCTCATCATAACACAAAAAGAGCAACAACATCACTGAAGGCGTGAATTTCTGCTACGTGGTTCAGCGCTAAGGGCACAATGAAATCAAAAGAAAATTATATTTCTGGTCTCCCAAATACACAATATTTAGCAGCTCTAAAGTATAAAACAGCAACATTAATTATCGTTTAAATCCTGCTTTATATCCTGTTTATGAGCTGCTGTCTTGAAATAATTCATCCTCTTCAACATCTTACTGCTACTGCATGTATTATTTCCACATGATGAAAGCAACAGCAAATCCATGAGTAACATGAGAATACGTGCCATGTTTCCCCCCCCATTTTTAAACTAACATCCCCTCCATGTGTTGCAGTCATTAAACATATGATAAATATTCAAATCCCAAACCTTTGCAGGCTTTTCCACAGAAACAGACATCCCAACAAAAACCCAACAAATCTGCTTCATCAGAACTGTGTGGGTGTGGTATGATCTGATGTGATGGACAGTGGCGTCGCCATGGCGACTTAAGCAAACAACCCAACAACTGTCATTACATTCTGTGTCCCTCATTCACATGATGTCACATATATAGTAATCATGCAGTAATTTACTCTATTGTAAGCAGCATATTGAGATTTCAGACACTCTCAGAATCATCATTTTTTTTCAATCACTGACAGGTGTAGTGTTGCATGACGATGCATTGCATTGTGGGGTTGTTAGCAGAAAGTAGCGCTACACGCCACGGATACCACTTTTTCAATCGATTTGTGGGAAGTCTTGAGGGGCCTGTATAGTGGATACATTGCACACTACGAATTCGCACAGTCGAATAAAATGGCATACATTAAATTTAGTGCACTATTTAGTAAATACAGGGGTGATTTTGGACATAACCTCTGCTGCTATCAGGACTGCATGGGTGTGGTTTGATTGACAGTTCTGTCTCCATGGAAACATAAGCAAACAAGAATGATGAGATACTGATTCTTTAACTGTTACATTCTGATTGGTCCATGAAAATATGTGACATCTTCCTACAACATTGTCAGAAGAGCCCAGACAAAAAACACAAATACAGAAAATATCTAAGGGGAAATGACCTTAATTAAATAATTAGTGATGACAACTGAGCCAGGACAACTTAGCGAACTTCATCTGTTGTTGAAGTCTGCGGGATGTGGTCGAAAGTGCTGAAAAAAGCTTGTAAGCGTACCTTGAGTTAAGATTATTTGGTCAGAATTTTTTTTATATTTGGCAAATAATAGTGTGTTCATGTAGGACCCCTTCACTTACAGTAAGAAGCTGATTAAGAAGAACAAAAAATTGGTTTGGGGCTAAATAGGCGGGGGTGGATAGCTTTCAGAACAAACTGCAAACACATGCACACACTTTCAAGTATCTGACCATTAAGTTGCATCATTGGAACAAGAAGCTCTTTGAAATGCCTTGAAACAAAGGACACATGATAATGAGCTGAAACTGCAGTGGTCATACATCAGGAAATATTTTTGAGGAGAATAACTGGCAACATTCCTGGCAACGGGAGATAAAGCAGACAGAGCAAACTTGTACTATAAAGGATTTATCGGTTAAGAATTTAACTATTCACATTTTGTAGACAACAGGATCAAGAAATGAAGCGTCACAAGCCAGGATTTGTACAAAAACCCAATTACTGAACTTTATTAACATCAATGTTTTTTCTTTTTCATCAACAGTTTCTTTTTAAATTCCAGTTCTTTATCAACAAATAGAAAACAGACTGTGTACAACAGATCGAATCCCTACAGCACTAAGCATTCACAAGGTAAAAATGAACATTTTAGTTTTTCGCCAGCATTTTCAAGTCCCCCCTCCCTCCCACCGCCACCTCCACCACCTCCACCACCACCACAATGTTTAGGCCTCTCGGACCAGACGCCCCCCCTCCTGTGGCTCGTGTGGGAGAAAATGTGTGCTTGAGTGGTGCGATGGACCGTGCTGAGTGAGGAGTTGTCCATTCTGATGGGTGGGGTGGGGGGTTGTGCTGTTTTTCCTCATTCAGACAGACAACCAGCTGTCGAAGTTACTATGGTAGTACAGTAGATACAATGGCGTTTCCATTAATACACACCCTAGGACAGCAGGCTCTCTGCAGTCTCTAGGGTTGGTAGATCAGCAGAATTTATCTTTTTTAACAATATACCTTTGAAGCTGTGTATATATCTATGTGTAATTGTACATATATATAATCAGTCATATTTTTATATATATTATATATATATATGTGTATATATATATATATATATACACACATATATATATATATATTTAGAGTTCTATTTCTGTATAAAATAATATCAGGGTTCAGTCCAAAGGGCTGAGTCTCTTTCCCTCTGGTAGGAATGGTTGATTCTGTACAGGTGCGTTCATGGCTCTACTCCTCTACTCCTCAGCCCGTATGAACCACTTCCACTCCTTTCGGTCTGTGTGGCTCAACTCCAGCAAACTCCGACCAGGTTAATGGGCAGCGAGGAGATGGGAGGGACTTGAAGAGCAACTATATTCAGAGATCAGGGAGTTTATTTTCTGTCAACTACCCTTTGGGTATAAAAGTCTGTTTTCCTCAGGTAAATTCTCCTCTGTGGAGTATGAAGGCCTCAATGCCATAGGCTTCTGATGAAAAACAAAACAAAAACCGTAGAAATCATGTGCTTTCCATTTCTGTACACCTCTGATTTAGTCTCTTGTTAGCTAATTCACTTTTTGTTTTATACCTAGCTACCACATTACAGAAGGACAAACTTTAAAAAGTGTGTGCTCTGAAATAAATTTTCTTAAAAGTTGATTTTTTTTTTTTATCACAAACGGCAAGTGAAAAGGCAATTTTTTGAGTTATTGAACTGAGTAAGACCAAAAATAATATTTATGACACATAATATGAATAAAACAATAATGTCATGTGACAAAAGGAAATCTGACAGCAGCTCAGAGAACAGTGGTCCTCTTGTATTAGTACCTAGGAACATGTTAAAAATACATGTCCCTTGTGCTAAAGTACCCTAAAATAAAAATAAAAACCAAAAAGTACAGATTATGAAAATAATGCACGCCCCAGGCTGGGCAGTTTAAGACAGAGGAAATGTCTCATGTTAAACCGATTATTAAAAACAACAAATATACTAAAAAATAACATCTGAACTGATGAATCGTAATATTGACAATAAAATTAACATAAAAACAGAGAGAATGCTCTCTTAGTGCTACCTGTAGCCTTTGACAATCAGGGAGGTTTGGCTTCGACAGAGCAGAGAGGCGAGCTGCCAGTCTGCGCTGTCGCATCTGTACAAGAGTTGTCATATTTGTCATCGTCGCTGTAACGTAATTATTCTTAAAGCAAAATCTCATGTGGTTGGTTAAGTCGACGTGGATCTCTGTGATTGGTTGAACCCGTTGCCGGGTCTGCAAGCGCGTCCGTTTCTCCACCCGCCCCCCCCCCAGGTAGCTGCGAGGGGGTTGGGTTTTAGGGGGTCAAGTGAGTGGATGGTGGCTGAGATGGGACACTTGGCACACTCCTGAGAGGTTTGACCAGGGAAGCTGCTCAGTGAGAGTGGTTATGTTGCATAGTGGTCAAAGCTCCCCAGGTACTCCAATGCTGCCCTGTAGCACAACTGGTACTGGTCCTGGAGAGAAGAAGAAGGAGTTTCAATAAGACACAGAGAGCTTCTCAACAAAAAGCCGGTCACGTTCTTTAACTATTGTTGATCAGATCTTTTACTAAAAGTAGCAACACAACAATGTAAAACACTCTATTACAAGGAAATATCCTGCATTTAAAATCCTACTTAAGTAAAAGTACAGAAGAATTATCAGTAAAATATACTTAAGAGTACTCAAAGAAAAATGTTCCTTATGATTTTTATATTACATATTGCAATATTACATTGTCAGTACTAATGCAATAAAGTGGATGTAGCATTTTACTGTTGTAGCTGGTCGAGGTGGAGTTAGTTTTAACTTATTTATATAAAGTTAGGTAGTTCAGTCCAGTGGTTCCCAATTTAGGGGTCGGGTCCCTCCAAAGAGTCACAAGATAAATCTGAGGGGTTGTGATTTATAGGAGAGGAAAGACGAAGAAAAACCAAAGTTCTGACACACAAATGTTTTCACCTTTCTCTAAGCTTAGCTTTTTTTGTGAAATATTAGATCACTTTACCTCTTTGGGCCTTGAACAGTTATTTAAATAAAATATGTGAGAAGTTTAGAAGGGAAGTGTCTGGTGCAGCTACAAACAACTCATAGACATCTGAAACATGACAAGGAGCACCAGCTACACACTGATATTTTACAAGCGGTCACGGGCCAAAAAGGTTGGGAACCACTGGTTTAATCTTTAATTCACTGTATCTTATAATCTGATCATATGTTTCTCTATGTAAAAAGGACCTTGGAAATCCAGCGGTCAGATAACGTAGTGCAGTACAAAGTACAATACTTCCTTTAAGGAGTGTCATTTTGCCACAGACACTTCTGTTACATTTTGCATTTTGCTAATGTAATTTTGAACATTATCTAATAACATGTGGTGAGCTTAACCATCATTATCTTGGTGTTAACAAATAAAACTAGCATATTGCCAGAAACAGTTTGTTCACGTGAACCAAAGTAATAAAGTGACTCTTCTCTATAACTAGAGCTGTAGTAGTATAGCTGTAGGACGTTTGCACTAGAGGCACTAATGAAATGACAGTTTTCTGTGTCACAGTAATCTAAATGTTTTGTCTTTCCTTTTATTTATCTTAAAATGTTTATGAACTTAAACTTCCAAACTTAACTTTAAAATTGCCTGTTGTATTTATTAATTCTTAATTTGAGGAAACTTTGACACAGGACCTCTCTGATATCACAACATGAGTTTGCTATGAGATTTCTGAAGCACCTCTGAAACCGCTATTAAAGAAACATTTCTCAGTAAGTCAAAAAAGGACACTTTAGACAACATCAAGTTTACCTCGTATGAATATACAATATTGACTTTGGAATAGGATCCTGTCACTGTGGGATATTGAGTATGAACAACGTCCCCGTGGGTACTCTGTTCTTACCTCGGTCTGAACCATGGCAGGCCGCTGGGTGCGAAGAGTCTTCACTGTCTGGAAGAGGTCGACCACTCCTTCGTACCTCATCCTCTCCAGCACGATGCTGAGGGTGATGAATACTCCGGTCCTGCCCACCCCGGCACTGAGGAACACACACACACACACACACACACACAGAGTCTTTATTACATCGCCTGTCTCCAAAACTCTTTTTTACTTTAATGTCCAAAATTAAGGAATTAAACTCATTGTACTTTGGCAACTAATTTCAGGTATCTCCAAATAATAAAGCCCGACTAGAATGTGGTTTTATTAAAAAATGTACTGGGAGTCTGTATGAATTGTAAGGATGTGACATGAATTATAATACCTATTTTTATTACTTTTATTCTAATAATGCACTGTATACATAATACAGTTCAACAGCACCACAAACTACAGCCTCCTAAACAATAAACCTCCTATACAATAAAGTTGTCTTCTTTAAAAGAGGTTTAACAAAAAATAAACATTATAACCTTCATGAAGGTGTAGGACTTACTGCAGATCTAATCCATTCGACTGCATTACTTTCAGCCAGGTGTACCTAATAAACTGGCATTTTTATGGAGTGTAGTTCTTAGAAATGTTTTTAAATATTGAAATACCATTTAAAAGTGCAGACAATGACAGAAAATCTGAAATTTGCTATACATCTCAATCATTATCAATTGCATGTTGAACACAGATTATGTGCCATTTGAATGTGCAGAGAGAATAATAAGAACTCTGCTGCTACATAATCAAAATCCGAACAGTAAAGTATGTGCAAAGCCCTGAAGTAGCAGCCATCTGTGCCACTTTTCCTCCTTACCTGCAGTGTACAGTGATTGGTCCATCCTGTCCAAACTGTTCCTTGGTTTTGTGCACTTGTCCAATGAAATCAATGAAGCCTTCTCCAGTTTTTGGCACTCCTTGTTCGGGCCAGTCAGTGAACTGGAATTGGCGGATTGTTCTGGACTGGCCGTCCTGTGAGACAGCAAATAAGGAGTTTAAGTACATTCAAGAGGCACAGGGCATTGATAAGTAGAAAAACTGACATGTAGGTGATGTATATTGTGTGAATAATTCAGCTGAGCTCTCTTTGATGCTCGATGCAATTCATCTCTATGAGCTAAAACTCTGCAGTTTGTGCCTCACACATCTCTGTGGCCTTCGCTCTCATATGCACTCAAAAAAACAGATTCTCAGTCAAGGTCCACGAATCCCGTAACCCTATTGGTTTTCACTGCAGCCATCTAATCATCTAATTTACACCTGGGATGCAATATGAATAAAGCTGACAGCCTGGCAGGAGAGAAAACCAGCAGGGTTGTGGCACCCGGACTGACAAACACTTAACTGCAACATGGAGTCATATATATTTACATATATATATATAGACTGTATATACATACACAGACGCATATATATATGACAGGAGTGGAAGAAGGCGTGGATGCTGGATTAGAGTGTTGCTGTGCTGGGGCCTTCTGATGACAGTAAAGTATATTTATAGCCCATTGCAACTACTGCATCACAGGGAGTTGCAGTACTGGCCCTCGGGGATTGGAGGCTATGCTTTTCATGTATTTTCACAGTCATCTCAAAAACACACGTGCACACACACACAATCACAATCACACACACACACACACACACACAATCCATAGAGCAAGCATACTGTTACTAAATCTGGGCAAACATGTTTGATGGTGCATTCACTTGATGTCAACCTGTCAAGAGAAATAACACGGGATGTGTTCTGATCATCGCTACCTTGAAATCACAGTTGGTATAATTCTTAACACTTAGCGTGACTGTCAGCATTTGTATAAAAACCTAAAATTAAGATGGATTTAGGTCAGATGGTTGTATTTGTGTAAAATGCCAATCAATCCTCACCCCCACCCACCCACCAAGACATACACACATAGACACACACGAGAACACACCAACACACAGGGCCAACCCACAAACATTCATGCAGAGTGAATCCAACATACCCTGGCATCGGTGACTTTGAACTCTCTGAGGATGTACTGGGGCATGTTGTACTCAGCCATTGGATCCACCACAAAGTACTGGTACCTGGCTGAGCGCTCTGCTGGCCAGTACTGATGGCACTTCTCCTACAGAAGAAAATGGAGGCAAAATTTTAAGTACCTATGTTTGAAGAATCCTTTTGCCAAACACATTCAGGGAAAAAAATACGCTTTTACATTATGACTGCCTGATGTACAAGTGCAGGATATTATTAGCATGGGTTTTTGTAAGTTATTAGTCATTTTGAGTCATGAGAAAGCCTCTGTTTGCAAATCAAGGAGACACCAATCTGTGGTTTTTAGAAATATTGGCTGATTCATCTCAGGTGGCAAAATATTTACATAATTTGTTTGTGTTCTTAAATACAGCGTTGATGTGCATGAGGGCTTTTTCATAAACTGTGATTATGGATGAGAGGGTGATAAAAGCTATAAAATACAGTTGAGTGCTGTCAGAATCACCCACATAATCACAAAAAAAACAACTCAGTCAAAGATATTATGGATTTATTCAAACTGGTACCAAGATGAGTGCACTGAGTTTTTTTCATTAAAGGAGTAGTTTGAAGTTTTAGGAAGTAACTTTTTTTGCTTTCTTGCTTAGAATTAGATGAGGGGATAACACTCTCATATCTGTGCCTTAAATGTGAAGCTGGACCCGAAACAGGGGGGGAACAGCTAGCCTGGCTCTGTCCAAAGGTAAAAACTAAATCTTCCTTCCTTTGTGGAACCCCCCCCCCAAAAAAAAAAATCCCACAATTTTCTTCAAGGTCACTGTTAATACTGTTTTCTAAGTCAACTCTAAACTTTGTTTAGTTCCAAACTATCTTAAGTAGTGGGGGTGTTATTACAAAATTAGGAGTGTATATCTTTACAGGGTCTGCTTACAAAACAACAACATTCAGCTCTCTTGTTACCAAAACAGATCCCATTCTTCAAGTGTGATGCAGCCATGCAGTATGGTAAGGGTCAGTATGCTTGGAATGTAACCAGTTATTGAACAGTTTGACACAGTAGCATGCTGGTTTCAACCAAGACGCATTCCAGCCATGGCGATAAGCACGTTAAAGTTCAACCAAAGTTACTGTTCAGGGTTGGAATGAATTAATATTTGAGCAGTGTGATGGAGTAGCTGAACCTACCCAGCGTATAAAGATTGTCATCACTCCTGGAATTGGTCCAATGAACTTACAGGTGCTGTATGCATTTATGTATAGTATGTGTTTGTGTATTACCCGTCCCATTTCTCGTAGTTTGGTGAGCATGACGACAATGGTGGAGTTGTGCTCCCACAGCATCCTCCAGAAGTCCTCTGTGGTCTCTGCCAGTGGGCCCTGTGTGGCCAGGTAGGCCTTCTGCTGTCTAAAGACATAACACCACATAGAGATTAAACATTACACATAATAATTATAAACTTTATGGTTCTTTCACTACTGGTATTATAAAGCACATCACTAAGCAATAACCAGAAAAGGATTTAATGATAAAGGAGTGCTGTTATTGTAGAGTGGTTAGCAAAGGCTGTTAATCCAACCCATAGCCCAAAGCTTAATAACAGACAAGAGACAGTGTTCGACGTGCAACCAAACTGATGTCTTATAAAGTGCTCAAATACATTCAGACACAAATTCATTCAAATGAAATCCAAAGGCTGGGGAAGAGCTTTCTGTTAATCCATGTTTGTTCTATGAAAGCAACACACATCATTTGGTGGACATTTATATACGAGGCACCAATAGTAGCATGACTTGTAGGAAAGGCTGTTTAAAACCATTCAGCCGCAAATTGTAGAGTATGTAAGGTCCTGTTGTCCTTGTACTGTTTGTCAAAATGTCTCTGCCCTTTTTCCAACAAGACAAATTCCTACACATTTAATGAACATAGCGAATAATCCCTGACAAATATCATCATCATTAAGCCATTCAAGCCTGAACAGATCCTCTACTTCTTCCTCCATCCATTCTGTAACACAACATAGAATGAGAGAGAGAGAGAGCACTAAACTAGAGATGAGCTCATCCACTGAGGTGCCAGAGCTGTGCTGGTGTCCTACGTGACTTTGGTCCAGCTGAGCAGTTTTGTTGTCAAACAGCAGGTGGCAGCAGTGCTCTGATCAACAGAGTGCGAGGGAGCCGAGGAACCCAACGCAGAACACATGATCGTGCACTCACATGTTTGCAACACATGCAAGCTTGCATCCAGGTGTACGCATGTGTGCGTGCAGCAGTTTCGCCTGTATGTTCCGACACTAGTACACACAGTCACACACTGAGCCACGGCTGAACAACTAATGAAGGTGCTGCAGGCAAGGCACTAATGTGGAACCCGGAGATTAGAATTTGCTCAGGGCCTCGCTCGCACAAATAAAGAAACAACAGATTGGTGAAGAGAAGAGAAGAGATGGCATACGAGGAGGGGAAGGCAACAGCAGAGTGGGGAATCAAATTAAAGAGATGAAAATGGGGGAAAGAGAAATGCAAAGTAAAAAGAGGAGATGTACAAAGTAGAGGGAGAAGAAGCAGAGAGTAAGATGTGAGGAGATGAAAAGAGGGAGCACTGCTCTCTCCAGCTGGTCATCAAAGTGCAAAGTAGGACTCTCTGCTGAGGAGGAGAGGACAGGAGGGGAGAGGAAAGAAGAGAAGGGAAGAGAGAAGAAAAGAGGCGAGGAAAAGGAAGAAAACATGAGAATGTAGGAAAAGGGAATGAAAGAGCAGAGGAGAAGAAAGGAAAGGGAAGGGAAGCTCAGCAGGGGATGAATGCTAAATTTCAAATTGATAGGGTGGACCCCTCTAACCTCCCCATAAAACAGCCCCTAGCCAAAACAACAATTCTAACCGTATCACACAATACTGACTTCTCTGCACACAGTGTCCTGATGAGTGCGCTGCCAAACAGCACAAAGCACTCTCCGCATCATCCCACATGACTGCAGTGCTTGAGGACATAGTGTTTCATTTCAACCTCATTACATTGCTAAAACTCCAGCCTGCATCGGAGCATATCCAGGGCTCGCGCCCCTGATAGCATAGCTGGAATCAATGGTTCGCCTCTCATTAGCTTAGCATATTATTGGCTTTTCTTGAAGGCGCTGGGGTGAAGGGAACTGGAGGCCCCTGTTTAGTTTTTATTTATGCCCAGGCTTTAAAAGCGGCTTAATCACACAGTGCCACCGGTGCACACAACAGGTCCCCACCCGGATATGTCTGTCTCTGCCATGATGTCTGAATGGAAAATTAAGATGGCGAGTGAGGGAAGAGGGTGGGAGGAGAGAGAGAGTGAGGAAAAAGATGCGAAGGAGACAGATTAAGGAGGAGAATAGAGAGAGACAGAGATAGAAAGGGGTAAAAATAAAGAAGGAAAGGGAAGGAAAAAGAGAGAAAAGCAGAAAAAGGGAGGGAGGGGTTTGGAAAACACACTTCATTACAATACTCTCTTGCTGCAATTAAGCTATTTACACAGCAACAATGGAGGGTCGGCCTCTGCAAAGCACCTTCTTATTAACAGGACTGAGGAAAGAGGAGATGGTTGGGGGGGGGGGGGGGCGAGGATGTTTTCATCACGGCCCGGTACGAAGCACACCCCCCTCTCTGTCCCTTATACACCCCTAGATGTGTATAAGAGCCGACACACCC
>CM022487.1:19917476-19934545 GCA_011952105.1 Coreoperca whiteheadi
TGTTAATTTTGATAGTCAAAAGGGGTGTGTGGTGGGGGTTGCGTTCACTTTTTTCTTAATTTTAAAGTGTAGGGGGATGGGGTGGGTGGTGGGGGGGGGGTGGGGGGTGGTGTTGTTTTCATCACGGCCCGGTGCGAAGCAGAACCCCATATGGACTTAATGGCATTTCAGTTTCGCTAAATCCATCCCCTCACTGTACACTTCAGCCACAGAAGAGTCAGTCCCGTCTCTGCCCGTACTTATATAAATATAAAACAGAGAGCCGGCTTTTCATCTTCCTCCCTCTTGGAAGCAATTTGGACTCACATAGCAGACAACGATATGCAGTAGCTTCGATATGAAAGCGGTAGTGGCTCAGCGGACGAGAGCCACATTGACAGAGCCGGGAGTAATTCTTGAAACTGGATACTGCCCACTGTGGACTCATATTTGGTCCCCTCCCATATGTTTTTATCTAGTCCACTGTGAATACCAACTGTATTTTCCACACCTGTAACAATCTCTGATGCCAGAAAACAACTGCAGACCTTTCACATTCGGAGCAGTCAGGAAGGTATTAGGACAGTGATACAATTTTTGTTGTGTTGGCCCTGGGCTCCAGGGAATAAAACAATGACTGTGAAGTTAAGTTACATTCTCAGATTTAATTTTAAGGATGTTTACATCCAAATCAGAGGAGATTAATGTGGGATTAAAGCACCCATGAATCCCATGAAAATACCAAAATCAACATTACATTTTTTTGGGTAGTTTTTCCGTGTCTATGGACAGAGTTGTACAGATTGAAAAACCCTTTGAGGCGAATTGCGATTTGTGATGTTGGGCTATACAAATAAAACTGAATTGAAATGAATCCTACCAACAATTATTATCTGTTTATCCAAAGCCTGATACAGCTTATTCCTCTGTGCCATAGAGCTCCATTGTTGTCCAAAATCTATTAAAAACACATAATCAATGAGGTAAATTGGTGCACCGGGTGACATGTTCCTTCATTACCATGAACACACACTAAGGTTATTTTGAGTCAATGCCACGGGCCCCATCCTGCTGCATTAAATACTTACTAGAGCAGTATGAGACAGTGCTCAGCTGTTTTAGGAAATGACTGAGCCTTTAAAAAAATATATTTTAACTATATATTTGTGACCTGTTTTTTTATGATTTACATCTTCAGTAGGAACAAATGGGCTTGGCGATGAATGCCAAAGGTAGTGTGGCACGGGTAGGTTGGAAATTACTGACAGATGGACTAATGCATTGCTGGTTGTTCATGGGATTTGTTGGCTCAAAGTCCGCACTTTAATCTCACAGTCATTGTATTCAGCAAGTTCAAGTCCTTTGCTGACCTGTAGCCGTCAATGCAGCTGGCATTGATGTAGTCAGAGCCCTCGACGCCACGGATGGGCTGCAGGCAGACGCGGGTGGACTCAAAAGGCATGATGTTGACCAGGCGGTTCTTGAATTTGTTGCAGGGCAAGTTGGCGCTGATGAAGCGTGATGTGTGAGCTTTGGAGTTGGCCAGTCTCTGTTTAATAAAAGGTGGGAATAAACCAGACAGAGAGAGAGATGGAGAGACAAAATTAGTGATCTGTGAACTGGAGTAAACAAACAAGGAGCTCTGAAATGCTTCCTTGTCAAGTCTCTATTTAGACTTCAGGTTTCCTGTCAAGATAAATAAGAAATTCTGCTGGTAGGTATAACTAAGTGCTGTGGACTTGTCTCCCACAGAGTCCCAGAGCTTGGAGGACCGTAGGAGTGACAAGCTCAGTGCTGGCAGTGGACAGAGCACAGATGGACAGCGCAGGAGTGTGTATGGACAGTCATGGTACTCCGGGATAATTTGTGTGTGTGTCGTGGCCAGACTGTGTGGGCATGGAGGCTGTGGCCCCCACATACGCCGCAATCATTCTCTCACTCTTTCATTCTCCATCGTTGGCAGGATTCTAGATGCTATTATCACTTCAAACAGAATGGATCATGGTCATAAGAGGGCTAATGGCAGAGCCGCGCTGGGAGGAAAGTGTGTAATAACATCACAGTCGATGGCTATTGACAGAAGGTGTGCGTGTGACTGCGAGTCACCTTGAACACCAGCGGTGTGTATACGCGACTGTCAGTTATTTTGTGATTCTCCACGTGTAGGTGTGTGGATGTGTGTGTTTGGGTGCGTATGTGTGTTTGTTCTGGTCCACTTGTCCCTGAAACATGGGACTGTAGCTGCTGGTATGTCTCAGCACCAATGTCACCGTGACAATTTCCGGTGCATTGGCTTATTTGGTGAATTAATTATTTCAAACATGCTTGAACCTCCATGTGATCACCCGGCACAATAGCGACACCCTGGACAGAAAGTCCTGCAACTGCAGTCTGATGCCCTTCTGATGACATTAGACAATATAAGAGCGAGTGCAGCCTGGTGCTTTCAGATCAGACTGAATTGAGAAACACATGGAGAATGGTAACATTATTTTTTCTAATTTCTGCTAATTATTAACAGAAACTCCCACTGCTTCCTGTACAGTGTAACAAAGTCACCCCTGTGAACTATCCAGTGCACTATAAATTAGAAAAAGCTGTTCTGAAAGGTCTTCTGTTAAGTTAAAGGCTTCATTAAATCCTGCAGGAGTCAATTACAGAACTAAGTCATCAAATAGAGCCTTAAGTAATACTTGTCTGAGGTGTGTACTTATCAGTCACCTTGAACTCCAACTCCATGGCAGTAACCGTCTCGCCGGGTGGGGGCTGGGTGAGCTTCTGGATGTGGGCGTACAGGTTGCGTGCTGGCACCTCAGTGTTGCCGCAGGTGGCGGCCTCCAGCAGGGCTTCGTGGATGAAGATGTACTGGTCCTCGGTCTGGACCATGTAGTTCCTCTGTGCACGCATGCACGTCACATGGCCGTAGATGTCTACAGACTTCTCGTGCTTCATGCGCTCCAGCATCGCATCGATCACAATGAAGCAGCCAGTCCTGCCCACGCCCGCACTGATGGAGGGAGACAGAGAGAGGAGGGGTTTATGTTTCACTATATATAACGTGTTTACATTGTATAACAAGATCCACTGGTAAACAACTGTAGAGACAAAACTAGCACTAAAGCACAAGGTTGTAAGTGTTGAGCTGTGAATCCAAAGCCCTTAAAAACATTTAATCAGAACAGCACTGATTTAATATATCAACCAAGAGTATTTATCATACAAAAGGCACAAATGAGTTCTGTTTTTCGAGATGTCAGTTTTCGCATGAGAATGTGAATTTCATTTCTCTAACCTTCAGTCTCTTTTGCTGTGTATTTGCGACATATTCACTATACGTGTGTGTTCAAAATGCAACTTAACATTATATGAGGTTATATGCGTGTCCGAATGTTCATCTGAATGTGGTCAAAATAGTCAAATCAAAAACGTACTTGCATTAAGATGCATTATTTAACATCATCCTGCCCATGGACCACAGATGCAAATTAGCTATTTAGCTAACTCTGGCACAATATTTGTGTTGTGTATGGTCCCTGATGAATAAATAAATAAACTAAACTAAACATTGAGAATAGTATTGTAATGTAAGGTCCTATTTTGTTCTCTCTTTTCCTATGCTTGACAGCTTGAAAACTGGACATTATGCTTTCCAGGTTTGTTGATTTACTCCCTCTATCACAAGAGCTGGTCCATAATGAAACTGTTGCTGCAGATTGTGCACAAAGTTTGTGATTGCAGAGGCATCCTGAGAGGCTTTCCGACTGGTTGGAACATACACAACACAGAATTACTGAGCCAAACACATGTGGAGGAAAAAAGGTGTTGGCCCCAAAAACAGGATTTCAACCTCTCCGTCGCATGTTTCATCCTTTACGGTGAACTGGCCGTATTCTTTGACAAAAGAACACGTGCTTGTCTTAACCATTCTCTTTCATCCATGGTTGAAACAAGCCATGAAAAACAAATGTGATGGTGAAAATTAGCAGTTAATTTAGTATATACACACACACATACTGAGCTTGTTCCTGTTTACACCCACCTGCAGTGGACGACCATGGGCCCTGCATCTGGAGTGTTGCAGGCCTTTACTCTCCGTAGGAAGGCGAGGATGGGGGTAGGGTACTCTGGCACCCCGTGGTCTGGCCAGGCCATGAACTGGAACTGTCTGATCTCTCTCTTCTCACTGGAGCCATTCTGCAGGAGAGTCAGAGGTAAGTAGAAAGGTGTAAGTTTGAGCTTAGTGGGATACCCTGACATAGCAAACTGTAATTGGCTGCTTTTTAAAGAGAAACATGTCACAGTGCACAAAAGTGTTTTGAACAGGTTATGGTCACACTGTTTTGGTGAAATTCAACAGTTAGAATTTGAAAAGTACACGTTATTTAATTGTCAGAAATGTAGCTAAGCAAAGGTCTCGACTTGACTCATAACTTTGATAGCAGCACACAAAGTGCTCTACTTCTTGGCTCTGATCATTCTGCAAGAGAAGGTGTAGATAATGTGTATAATTTTGGAATTGAACTCGGACAGCTTCTCGGAAAACGTTTCTTGGCACTGTCACCATTTCTGATTGAAACCAAGCAACTGCTCCAGATGGAGATATGCATTTAATTAGGAATTATAATAATGTTAGAAATTATAAGTAAGTAATGGAAAACGAACGGGCAGAGGAGAACGGAGAAAGGACGAAACATCAGTCACATCATCATGGCACTGAAGTGTATCAATCAAAGTGAAAAACTGAAATCTTTTATTGCCTTTTAGAGAACAAGAGACAAATCTTGGATGTCGAAAACCAATTACAGCAGTGAAAAAAACCTTCCAGTGGTAATAACCTTTATCTGTCTTCAGAAAAACAAGAAATTACATTTTAAAATGTGACCCCAGTAATGATGAACTGCAATTACCTGCTGGGAACATGTGCTTTCATGAGCATGTCTCGCTATATGGTTAACTGCAAATGAAAACGGCAGTACTGTACCTTGTAGAGGGCGAAAGTACGGACGCTGTAAGTGGCCAACTCTACAGTGTCCAGCATGGTGACCTGAATCATCCCATAGGTCTCTGTTCCTCTCGACGGCCAGTACTGGTCACACTTCACCTGGCAGAGCAAGAGAGAGGGCACAATGTCAGGAGTGAACTGCTGCTAAAATCCACCACGAGGCTAGTGAGAGGCTTGTAGGATCACACTGATTAACAAGGAGGGAACATTAGAGAGGTCAGATCAAAGGCTTTGTCCACTGTCTAATTAAAACCTGAGGACTCAGAGTCAGCTCCTGTATCTTCTAAAAAAGTATCACAAGTGAACTGAGCACGTGCATCCATGTGTGTCTGTATTTGAAGCAGGCTTCAAAAGGGCATTAAAAAGCCCACTGTCTTTTACCAGCCTGTGATCAGTTTCAATTAGCTAACTGTCGGGTGGTTCGCAACCCTTTGGAATGTATGCTTTTGGCACATTTGTGGGAGATGTGTCTAAAAGCCTGTTCTCGCCTGTCGTGAAGGGACAGCAGGTTTGGTCACCTTGCTCCGTATGTGCACAGAACAAAACTTCACTGCGGATGAGGCCAAAGCTCCTCCAAACACTGGCACTGAGTGGCTTTGCTTGAATAGGTGTATCTATGAAAATGACACACTGGCCTTTCCCACAATTTTCCCTTTACTCTTTGGCAAGGCTCAATCGGCATTAGATTGGAACAAAAAAGGACTTTTGAAAATTGTC
Source organism: Coreoperca whiteheadi (assembly GCA_011952105.1). Classification (NCBI taxonomy): domain Eukaryota; kingdom Metazoa; phylum Chordata; class Actinopteri; order Centrarchiformes; family Sinipercidae; genus Coreoperca; species Coreoperca whiteheadi. Next base: position 19,923,175 of record CM022487.1, read on the forward strand.
GACAGTCCTCTTCATCACTCAAACATTTACATGAATCCTTCCACATCAGATGAAAGTAGCTACTTGCTGAGACTGGAGCAATAAGGCATCAGTTCTGGAATTGTTGGGCAAATATGTCCTGCTTCTGAATCATTTGGAGTTACAAATAGGCCATGCGGTTGCACAATCATGCTTAACTTGATTCTTACAACACCTAATTTAATAGTTGCTCACAAGGTTCTAGAGGCGATGATTCACATTATTATCTAAACACTCAGCATAGCCCGCTGATTGGTCTTGCTTCTAGATTCTGGGCTCAGTCGATTATCTATGGATGTTTTCAAGACTAAAATCTTGTTTGAAAAAGCTTGACACATGTAGTCTGGATTTGTGGGGCAGCTTCAGTCTCTAGCAATTTCCTCAACCTACCATGTGTCTTTAACAAGAAGCTGAACCCATTTTCAGTCAGTCAAAGGCACTCTGAATAATAGCATGGTATACAAAACTACACATTTTAAATGTGTAGTTGGTAAAGTTGGTCATTTCACAGAATCGCTACAAGTTGCTCAAAACTGAGTAAATGCAAACTCTGTTTTTAATGTCAGAATTGCTGGGACTAGGACTTGCCGCTATTGATTTGGATAACATGAGAGAAAGAGATGTGGCGCTGGCAAGCTAATCATATTGCTACTGCAGTACCGACCTGACATTTGGAGGCACCTTAGCTGTCTCAGTGAGCTAGTACAAATCGACAAACAAAATGCGCTAAAATTCACCCCCTCAAATTTCACCTCCCCTGGTGACAGCTCCCATTCAGAGGCAGAGGTAGACCTTGCAGGAGAAACTCAATTGAGTGATGGGGAACCACTTGCAGTACAAACATATGGATTAGCAGTCACCACTGTAATGAATATCTCTGTGCTGTCTGAGGTTGGGTGGCATATTCAGACTCGCAAACACACACACACCCACACAAATACACACACGGACGCGCAAACGCACACACACAGAGAGACCGCAGGTTTCAGTATCATCTGCTTCTGCTTTGAACCTTGCTTCGCACATGTTGTCACCTGGCCTTTTGCAGAGGACACAGACCTCTTATCTAGACACAAACACACACACACAAGTGAGTAATATCTCTGGTCTCATTTCAAGTCCTGACCTTTTAGGATTTTACTAACTTGTAATGATAGTGCTAGAGGAAGCTGAAATTTGCCTGCTGCCGGAGCTCATCATATTTGTCAAGCTCCTGCTCTGTTTGGCATAAGACATGAGTCTGGCTGGGTGGTGGGAGGTTGACTCACTCACCATATGTGTATGTCTGCGTGCGTTTGTGAGAGCGAAATGGACAATTAGAGGATGTGAATTTACGTAAAGGAAGTGGACAAAATAACAGAAATCCCTGAAAATGTAGCAATACCATGTGTCTAATCAGGAGTACAGCCAGCTTTGTGGGATGTTTTTGTCTTGTTAAATGTCCATTCATTATCAACTTGTAAACATTGTTTGCCTGATGCAGTTTGCAGCCTGCTTTGAAGGACAGTTCCACATATTAAAAAATATCATTTTCAGGACTGATGCAGATGCAATTTAATCAACTTAATTCACTGTTATTTGCCTCATATTGCACTGGAAAAAGTCATTTAAAAATTGCAATAGACATTTGTATCATAAATACTGCTAATTGTCATTTAACTGAAAATGTACTCCTCTGCATAGTGGAGGTTGTAATTGTGATTTATATACACCAGTGTTTAAAGAGTAATTTAACAAAAAAATGTTCTTTGAGCTGTAGACAGATTCATATATAAACTGTACATGGAAGAGTCTATCAATAAATGTCAGCAATGCAGATAAAGACTCTAAGTGCTCTTTTTGGGGATTAAGAGTGGAAATTACACAAAGCTAACTCCACCCCGTTTGATGATGTTACGCTGAAGATTTCAAGGTACCTGGACACGAGTGGGCAAAAAGGTTTACACCCCCATTGGGAAGGCAGGTTTGGTTCTCCACCACTCTCTCCATAGCGTTGGCAAGCCAATTGATTCTCAAATGTGTGTAGGAGGTAGGGACAGGCTGAGAGGCTGTTTCATTTCCCTTTAAGTTCCTTACGTTGTGGTATTTCCATTATTCTCTTTCTGTTTATGTATGTGCGGCAGAGAGTGACTCTGAGATCAAAGCAGGAGAGCATGATCATCTGTCACAGAGCTCTGAAATTGCCACTCAGTCACACTAAATATACAGAAAGGTATTGGTGAGAATGTGTATACCCATACTGAGATCAACTAAATGTGCAACAGAAATCATGTTATCAAACATATCTGTGCTGCAGATATTCTCCAAGGTACAAATAAATGAGCTCTGTTCCAAAAAGACATAGTGTTGCCACAATTTGCCTAAATTGATTGATTGCATCGATAGCTCAAAATGAAAACAAATGCTGGTACATTTTGAAGGATGGTAATTTAATTATTTACTTGACAGAACAATTGCTTCATTTTTTGACAATCCTCACTATAGATACTGAATAATAAACGGAGCTTCAGGTAATAATACCCGCCCACCCCCCAAAAAAATCAATGTCAAGGATTTTGGAAATGAACTCCTTCATTTAGAATCCCTGTTACTTCCAGTTCGTAGGCTGGGGACTCTCTTTCATTAGGGCACCGTGTGCACACACTAATAAAGCACCACATACTGGCAGGGCTCCACGCTGATTTAGTTCCTCCAAGGAATTCATGAGCATGATTTTGTGATGGTAATTAAATAAACCCATCCCAATTTTGAATCACAAGTTGCCCATGTGCTCCTTTTTTGCTTTTATTAGCTTGAATGTATTTTTAGGAGCACACGGGTGTTCTTGGGTGACAATCCTCTTAACTCCAACTTCAGAGTTTTCATTATGGTGCTGCGGCTTTTGAGAGCCAAATTCAGAAAGTGCACACACAAATGAGACACTCAATGTCTATGAAACCTTGGCATGGTGCAAAAATAAACATGTAGCAATCAGGTATTGAACTCTTTGAGCAGTTTTTAAATAATGAAGAATAAAATACAGAATTTGCTTTATTCTGAAAATCCAAATGCAACTATACTATACACGTTCATAATTAAGATGAAAGTTGTTCTTATTTTCAGGAGTTTATGCACGTGTTGTCATCATATGCAAAGTTACTCTTGTGCAATTCTACTTGACAAACTGATTTGGAAGGAATTCATGCAGATGTTTTAAGAGATTGCCAAAGACTCAGGAGAAGAGAAGCAACATGAGGCGATACTGTCCGCAGACAACCAAAATATCCTTTGAAGTCCTTGTGACTTTGATCAGACTGACAAATCCCGCTTTAAAGGAGGACCGGGCGTCTATATGCCTTCAGGCTTTGTTTGGTGTAATGTTACTTCTTTGGTTTTCAAGCTACATAAATATATACATATATGTGTCAGGAAACTCAACTTCTGGCCACATTTCAACTTTTAAACACTGACTGTCTGGTATGTCTTAGTACTATTGACTTCAATGGCCTTAAGTTTTACAAAATGGTAATTTGTATGTCAACTCTCCCCATTCATAGCAACCACTTGTTGGTTGGTAACTAGGTAGTGGTAAAGGGTTTGGTATTGCATACCTTCTATTCCATCAGAATCTGCTGCGCGCAGAAATCTAATTCTGGCTCTTTTACATACTAGTTTATTACTAATATATGATTGTTTAATGTTTATGCACAGTTAAATAATTTAGAGTAATTGAGTTTATATTTTGTTTATTATGAATACATTATATAATGTATGTAATAAATCTTTCATTCATTAAATCACATGTTAATGAATCAATACATCATAGGTGAGGTGCCTGCGCAGAGCCCAAAGGACACTTAAGGACAGTAGCCACCCTGGCCACAGCCTGTCCACCCTGCTGCCATCTGGATCCGCTGTCGTAACACCAGACTACACAGTAGCTTCTTCGCTCAGGCTGTGAGGCTACTAAATTCATCATCAGCACTCCACCATGTAAAATAGTTTTCATTTCTATGAGTTATTATTTATTCACTGATCTACTGTATATCATTTATTTTGAGAAGCATAAAGAGAACTACAAAACAAAACCCTGTGTTGTAAAATAATCAATAAATCTATCTTGTATCTTGAAAGAATGAACTGTTAAGAAATGAAGTCAGTGATTGATTTCCTTATTTCTCAGTGTTTTGCAGTAAATGACACAGTGTCTGTCCTTACCCGTGACTTCTCCTCCAGTCTGGTCATCATGACGATGGTGCTGGATCTTTGCTCCCACACCATCCTCCAGAAGTCGCTCAGTGTCTCTGGCAGTGGCCCCTGTGTGGCGATGTAGGCATTCTGCTTCCGGTAGCCGTCGATGTAGTTGGCATTGATGTAGTCACTGCCTGGAACGGCTTTAACAAAGACAAGAAGGAAGGAAGGATGCAACCCATATATATTACACAGTATGGTATATTTGATCTAATAGGGTTGCTCAGAAACAGAGATCAGATCAAGATCTGAATCATTTTAATCAAAATGCATGATAAATGTACTGATTTTCTCCTTGTTGATATGGAGCACATTCTCACACATGGTACGAAGACAAACTGCCTCTGTCAATCACTTATGATGCATGGTGCTTTCCAATCTACATGTTATGATCTCTATAAAGATGCAAAAAGGGTACATGTGCTTTGTGGATTAAACTGGAGTTATTGTGAAGCAGCAGCCGCAGGCATACAAAATGTTCTTGGTACTTGTGAAGGAGGTCTCAATCGATGGCAGCCTCAGTCAATGGCTATCTGAGGGGTTAAGTGGTTACATGAGCTCTTACCATCAACAGAGGTGAGCACTACTCTGGAGTGGTCATAGGCAATGACGTTTGCATAGCGATTCTTTGGCTTGTTGACTTCCATGTTGGAGTTCTCCCAGGTAAACTGCTGGCCTGGATCAATGGACTGTGAGAGAGGGCAGGAAAGAAAAGAGACAGAACGATGGCGAGAGAGCGATTACGAGAGTGTACAGAGAGACACAGACAGAAGGAAAGGAAAGAAAAGAAAATAGAAGCACAAAAGGAGGCTCTTGAGTGTTACATGAATCAAATGGAGCAAGACAAGAGGGTAAGGGAATAGGGCAAAATTACCCAACTGTCTGCTGTCACCCATTCAACCGCAGTATACTATGGACACCTTTAAATAGAACATTTACCAACACCAGGTGTCTTGAAAAGCCACAGTGGAGTGCCACAAGTAACTGTTTTTATACTGTGCAGGAGATGGTGCAGACTCAAGCTATCACGTAGCAAAGCGCCATATTGCTAGCTACACTGCTACTACTGCTGGTGCAAGAACAGGTTGATTATTGCATGACACTTGATGCCATGAATGTTAATGACGCAGAAATACTGTATAAAAGGCACTTGCTTTGGTGATTTAAATCAACCCAAAAACAAACAAAAAAAAAAGATTTCGTAGATTGTGACAAGAGAGCCAACATAGACCTCCAATTCCTATACCCAACAGGATGAAAGTGTTCGTTTTAGCTGGGAAATGAGTAAAGGTTTTGCTGATGCTTGCAGGCAACCACAAACCCTCATCCTCTACCTTTAGGATGGTCCTATTGAATTACCAAATTCCGAGAAGTCACATGCATGACTTCTTGTGGTAACCATGATTCCTCACATCCTCTGTCTTTCTTTCTTTTCTCATCTTCTATTTCTGTTGCCTTTACCTATCGTGTGTTTTTGGTTCACGCTCTCCCTTTCAGTCTCTCTCTGTTTCTAACCCTTTCCTTCTTACATCATTTGTCTCTCGGGCTAAGACGACAGTAGACTGCATACATATTGATCTGGGGAGATATGTGACGGCCTCCCATCCCTTGGCTCGATAATGTCACAGAGTCTCTTGTTATTCCGTATCGATCCCCCTCAGCTCACACCGGAACCATGTCCACTAATTCCCCAGACCTTTCGCCTCACAAATCCAGCAGGAGTGCGACACCTTCAAAACTCCTTCACTTACTAAATGTGGCTGTTTCACAAATTTAATTATTAGAGGTTATTTTATATCAAAACTTGACAGCTGAAAGATAATAATAATAATTATTAGTGGATAATGGATAAACAAAGGGTACAAGGTGAGGCCTAGAGAGAGTGGAGAATAGGATCCTGGGCCATAAAGTGATGAGCAAAATAGAATTTCTTAACGTGTCTTCCTGGTGGCAGGTATGGTTTGCTTTACTATAACAATCAAGATACTATTAATTTGTGAACCACATGTAGAGCAAATTGGCTGTCAATTGCTCTCATATGACAACAGTAACTTTCTAGCTCTCACTATGCTGTCCTATGGAGTAAAGTGGCACCTACATAGGTAAAGATATGGCATGAGATTAATATACAAGCTATTTTAGACTCAAAGTTTAATTCCAGAGAAAGCCGTGTACATGCTATTTGTTTTGAAACAAGATATGGAAAATTTGGAGTGCTCATATGCAAGAAATCTTCCACTACAGCTCCAAATTGCTCAGCAGTGAGAGTCATGTGAGTATAGGCCTATTGCTGCTGATGAGCTCAGCACTGCCAATTTCTCTGTCCGTGCCCGCCAGTACAAAGAGAAAGATTTCATTTGCAGTCAAAACATGTCATATCCATTTGAGAGCTCAGCGAACACAGTGGGCACACTAGACTGATGACGACTAGCAAACAAGTTAGAGAGCGATGGTAGAAAGAGGTGAGAAGCCAAAGGTATTCTCGCTGACACACTGGAAATGCTTTCAAATGAACATAATGATGCTATGACGACTGCGGCGTGATATTGCATCCTGCGATAAAAAAGATTGTCAGTTGGAGCTGCAGCATGCCTGACTGACAAATTCTGCTCATTACCCAGCGTGCTCATTGCTCAGTGTGAGGCGGACTGGCGTTTGGTGGTAAAGGAAGTGTCAGGCCGCCTAAAACATCACGGAGAGGAGGTGGTGAAGCCTCTACAAATTCCATGCCTTGGGGTAAGGCGCAACGGGAGCAGCCGGCGAACGTGACTGTGACAAAGCGCCATGAGCTCTGCCACAGTGCCTTGGCTGGCACAGAGACGGGCAGCCATCTGCCGGGGCATGGAGGGGGTCTTCCCTGGCTTGGAATGGTGAAGGGAGGGAATGGGGCCGGGATGGTTGCCTGCAGTCATACAAGCCACTTCTCTGGCTTGATTCGTTTACACTAACTCAACAGGCCGGGGGGGTGATGTGGTGGAGTGCACTGAGCAACACAAGAAAGCACTTAATTGAGTGCAGATTTTTACCAAGGCCTAATTATCTCCCCAGTTAGCTGTTAATTTGAAGGTGAACCAGATAAAAAAATCCATTAAAATTATATACAATGTAATAAAATGCACAACTTTGCATCCAAACATATAATAAATTGATATTTTGTCATACATTATAATTGCTTTTTCATACAGATTTCATACAAGATCATAGTTTTTGATATGTTTCAGTCTACCCTCAATGATATAAAGGGGGTGGACAAAATATTAGAAACGCCTCTTAGTATATACTCCAAAATGACCACAAAGTTTAATCAACACCATCATAAAACAGTTTCAACGTACCGAAATTGAGAAAAAAAGCATCAATGAAATCTGAATGAATTGTCTTAATGTAAGCTACAAATACGGTTTAAAAAAAAAAAAAAACTTGTTTCATGCTGGCAATACCACTGGGCAGATAACAGAACAGTTATGGAATGTTGGCTGAAGTTTGTGCTCGTGCTGATGCCTGGGAAAAGGTCATGAGGTCAGCAAAATAAATGTGTTGTTTCTCTCGGGAGTGTGAAATTGCACAGCAAAGTTCATGCTGTAGCAATTATGCTGGTCACACGCAAACAGACCAAGGCAATCACATAACCTTTTAGTTGAAGGCAAAAAAAGACAAAAAAAAAGATCTACAATTTTTCCAACAGCCTCGTTCGATCCATCAGTGTGAGGTATAGAGCTGATTAGACAAAACACATCGAACAATCAGAACAAATAAATAAAAGTCAGCTCTTGTTTTTCTGTATGCAAGGATGCCTCTGCTCTTCATCTGGCCTCGCTTCGTCCCCAAACCAACTATGTGCCACTTTAAATGCAAATTCGCTCCCCTTTTTTTTTTTGGAGGAAAGAACACTGACAAGAGATAATCCCTCACCGAGTTGCATCGGAGAGACTGCCTGCAAAATAACATTCTTATGGGAAACATCAAGGAGCACAGAGATTGCTTAAGCAACTCGCCACCTGCTAGTTTTGTGAAAAAGCATTTCACAGCATTTAATGTAAGTGTTGGTTTCCTGGTGGGATTGGTAATAGGGTTGTAAAAATGACTGAAGAATGTCTGTGAAAGAAGTCTTCCATAATCCATTAGAATACATGCATATGGGATCAAAGAGGCATAAACACATAACTTCCTCGAAGACACGATAACAAAGAAAGAGAGGGAAACACTGATACATGCATGCTTCTTACCTCATACTCCTGGGAGAAGCGGAGGCCGTCGTTGGCCTTCAGTCGCTCTATGTGGTCAGCAAGGTCAATAACAGGAATGGGTGGGTGCTCCCTCATTCCTGAGAGAGGAAGAGGAAGAGGGGAGAAGACAAATAAAAGAGTGAGATCTGGCTGGTCCTACATCAGACGTGCACATCGACTTGCACAAACACTGGTTGGACCACAGGGTGAGTGAGGCTGCCAGTGGGACCATGAGGTGGCTGTGTAACGGCGAGGAGAGTGCACTTTGTTCAACAATGCATGAAGAGAGGGAGAGAAGAGAGAGGAGAGAGAGCGCACACGTTGAAACAGGCTGGTGACATTTGGTGATATCGTCATGCTAAGTGAGGAGGACAAAGGTGGGGCTGGCACGGCGATGCACATGAGTGACTGGGTGAGCATGCTCCTGGAAGGAAGCAGGAGGCATACATCTCTGACTCCACAACGCTCAATTGGTGGCAGAGGTGGGATCAGAGCAAGAACCCACAAGTCTCTACAAATCAGTCACACTGTCACTTCCCAGACAGGAAAAAAACTGACTGGTCACCAGCCAAAACTCATTTCTTTGAAAATCTCTTCCCCAACAATAGACTATCTTTTGGCCCAGCCTGGAGCGCTTGGGCTGGATTAATTTCAAACAACCCCCCCTGCCGCTCTCTAGATTTCTCATCGCTGGGTTATTGGATGATTTATTGCTAATCTACCGACACAAATTCCCTCTGTGCCTCTGAACTTGGCAAGGCTCTGTGCTTAAACGGATTGCTGGGAACTTGCCTTATGTGTTAAAAGTTAACTGTATGCGACGCATGAAGAAGCTCTAAAGTTATACATGGAGCATCATTAACCTTACATATATCCTTGAAGTCACACAGAGATCAGAAAGAGACTTTACAAAGGTATAAATATTAATTTTAGTGCCTTTGGCTGAGCGCATCTGTAAGGTCATGGGTCATGCTTTCAGATGAGCGACCGCTGCAAGCTCATTATTGCTGTAAAGCTAATGCCTAATGGTTGGTAACTATGGCCACTGCACAAGATGAGACCTGACCAATTATACTAATTTAATCCTATCACACAGAGGGACCTATGAGCACATTAACATCAGTGTGTATGTGTTTATGCGTGTTCAGCCAGGTCTTTTACAGACATGCTGCTGGGTAAATGGAGAGTGAAGCCATAGATAACAAGGCTAATGTACAGCAAGTGTAACTGTCCGCACTGCTCAACTATCCATGAAACCATCTAGTCCTCTGCCTCCGCACCAAAAAGGTGTTGTGGGAAATTCACAGCCAAGACAGGGCATTGCTGCATCCTTGGAGCGCGAGAGGCTACAAGCTTGTGGGCTTGTGATGTCTGTCAGGATTGCAACGGGGAAATGGGATCAGGAGAGAGTGAGAAAGGAGGAGAGACTGCATGTGTGGGTAATACACAGTAGGTGAGAGAGAAAACTAACTTGGAGTGTTGGGGCAGCGATGAGAGCTGGGACCTGTGGAGAGAGGAGAGTGAAGGAGGGAGGAAGAAGAACACTCAATCAATGGAGATGGCTCAGGATCAGAGCAGGGCCAAACAGTATCCGCAAATAACCTTTTAAGCTAGTTGGAGAGTGCAGCAGGTGGTGTTTGTCCTCTCAGGACAATTCAAGTATTGTAGTTTAGGCGGTTAAACAGAAGTGCATACCAAAGCTTGACTTTAAAATGCTTCACTGTGACTGCTCAGTGTAAACTGCACCACTGAGTAAAGGACATTACATGTTTTATCTGAAGTGTTAAAGGTAATTTTCATTCTATCAAAACGTGGGTGTTATTGTCAAAGTTTTGGCCATCATTTTGGTTATGGGTTATGATAACATTATACTATAATTCCTGAGATCTGGGAACACGAAACGTGTTTTATCAGACAGGTTGTAAACAAGTCAACATTTTGGCCAGAGGATCTAAACCACTTTATTATGGGCTACAGTAATGTTGGTAATGTTGGAAATATCCCCTCATTACACATAAAAACTGTGTACACGTACATGCATAACTACACCAAAAGTTATATGATTGGTCAAACTGACCCAGGAAGTTAGTCTGTCAACTTTGTAGGATGTTTACAACAGTTTGGAGTAATAATTTTACCATTTCACTTTGTTTTCTCTTTCAAATAAGTTTGGCTAACTAGGGGCTTTGTTTAAAACCTTTAAAACTGTTTGACTGCTCATATTCTTTGCTCTATTGGACTTTTTTTTTTTTTTTTTTTTAATCGATTTTCACAGATATAAGCAATTAACTTGGTAAGAACAATTTTATTATCCCTGACAAAAATCGTGCCCAAAACTACAACCTCAGTTATATGAAACTCTGTGACTATTTACTGTAAATTTCACTACTCCGTAAATTGCACTACATGCTTTTTCTGAAGTGTCAAACACAAGCGATCTCAGTTAAGTATTTGCAAATACTATCTGAACCAGGTCTGCCAAGGATAAACCAGGTCAGTTACTCGCACGCCGCCTGCTGCTGGAGTGCCAACAGGTACAGTCGAGGTCTGTTTTACAAACCAACATGATGGAGACATGAGCTGCAATCGGCTTGACCACTTAACAACAATCAGAATCAGAGCAGGAATGTTCACCTGCTGTGGGCGATTCAGAGAGAGAAAGAGCGAGAGGACAGAGGAATGGGCTGTTCAATATTCACTCAGCCTTGGAATCTCTCACATTTTCATGAGCTATGCAGCCTTGGTGATTTTTGATAATCACCACTCTCGAAGCAAAACAGCGAGGTGGAAAGGGAGAGAAAGAAAGAGATAAATGTTGACATACAGAGAGAGAGGGAGAGAGAGAAGGGGGGGGGGGGGGGGGGAGGGGGGAGGAAATCCCCAGGGGGGGGAGAGGA
>CM022487.1:19934570-20005151 GCA_011952105.1 Coreoperca whiteheadi
GTTGGTGGGATGTAGGGGGGGGGGGGGGGGGGGAGGGGGGGGGGGGGGGGGGGGGGGGGGGGGGGGGGGGGGGGGGGGGGGGGGGAAGAGAGAGAGATTACCCTACAGGGGGAAATGGAAGACAAAAGAGGAAAGAGGAGGAGTGGGAGGATGGGAGCGGCAGCGCTGCTTAATTCCTCTGCAGGGGTTCAAAACGGCTGTGTGTGTGTGTATACGGCGAATGGGATCTTTAATAACCCGTGAGAAGGGATACACACACACACACACACACACTAAAAACACACAAACACGCACAAAGGCGCGTGCACCAGGTTTGACATTTTCCCTCAGCTCCATTGTTCCCTCCGCCTGGCTCACCTTGACATCAGAGGCAGCAGGACTCATTACCAGCTAGGGGGAATGAAAGCAACTCGTGGAGGGAGAAGGAGCGAGGACCGGGGGAGGAGGGAGGAGATCAGGAGGAAAAAGGAAGAAGGCTGATGCTGAGGCGGGCACCCTGACAACCCCCACCCCCACCCCCCACCCCACCCCACTGCATGTGGATGGAATCTGAATTCACTCGGCCTGACTGCACTGATACTGTTACTGTCCAGATCTGGGTATGATGGCGAACACGATTACTTCGTTTCTCTCTTATTGACCAATTTTTCTTGTTTTTGAGAACTGGTCAGATTTACAGCCTGAGGATAAGTAACAAAATAAGCAGGACACATAAATTTCATACAGCAACACCTGCTACAAAGCACTAATAAACAAGAGATCCATCAAAAGAACAGGAAGGCAGGCGTTCATTGCAGAAGTAGATTGCTTCTGGAAAAGTCTGTTTAGAGTTTAGTTGAAAAAAATAAAACAAAATCATTCCAAAATGCAATATCCACCATTTGAGGAAGAAAAAACTATTTAAAATAAAATAAATAAGACAAAAAGATATTAAGGAACACTATTAAAGGTACAAGTCACCTTTAGATATTGTCTTTCAGTGCTGAAGATAGGATCATCCGATGAATTTTAGGGAGGATTTTCATTTTGGAATAAAGACCTTCAGTATATAGTTTTTACTCATTTTTTAAGAAAGAAACATTGACTGAACCTGCACTCTTTTCCAGCCCTGATAAAAATCACACACTTAGCACTATATAGACATCCACGCAGTACATAAAAAACTAGCCCAATACAACAAACTATCCTCAGTTTGCCACTAAGGGTCCATGAGAGCAAGTGGAGGTTGATTCCGTGTTCATGTCATATCGGAGTTGTCATGAATTCAAGTCTCCGACGTGTGTAAATAGCGTTCATGTCAACATCCAAGTCATAATTATGACATCTGCCAAAGTTTGTCGTTTAATGCTACTAAAGCCAAATTTAATGGATATGGTGTTGTATTGTCATTGTACAGTATTTTAATCCTCACATGACCAACTCTGTTATCATATGACCATCAAGTCGACTACATGGGAATCTTTCCCATCTCTACCACCCATTACATTATGACATGAACATAAGCTAATTTATCAAGGGCAGTTGCTGAGGGAAAGCAGACCAAACTCTACCATATGTAGCTACATGTATGATTGCCAGATCGTCATTTATTACCTGGGGTCTGGTAGTTTAGTCTTCTCATCTCCACAGGGTCGGAGGAGTTGGCCAGCAGGGAGTCTTTAACCCCACCTGAGTGCTCATCTTTGGGTAGGGGTGATGCCCGCTTCCTGAGGTGGCAGAAACAGACAGTAAGGCGTTAACCACATCATGCCGAGACCACTTACATGCTTAATACGAGAAGCCATCAATTCCTCAAGATAACTGCAAGTGGAACTGAAAGGATGATTAAGAGTGACATCAATGTTTCCTCTATATGGTTAGAAAAAAGGACTGAAGGAAATGTACACATTTTCACTGTGTTGCACACTTGATGAGGCTAATGGCATAGTTAATGGTTCTCCAAACTAGTTCTGAGGACCAGCAATTCAAGAGACAGTAGGTACCAGGGCATTACCCCCATTAGTCTGCCAACTGGAGTTTAATGTGTTTGAAGAAACGCCATCATTTTCCTGGAGTGGGCTAGGTTGGGTTTGTTTGCTCCTGGATAGGTGACAGCTGCTGTGTGGGTATGTGTGCATGAGCGCGTGTGTTTGTGTGTAGCATAGATTTAAATGTGCGATTTTTGTTGCTGTGTGTGCGCGCGCTAACAACACATTGTGTTTACTGGCTTTCCAGATTGAGAGGAAAACAGGCGGATGCTGTAATTAGCTCATCAGCTGGGTGGCACAACACTGGGTAATTAGACCAGTTCTGCAGCACCTGCACTGCCAGGCTCGGACTAGCTGAGTCTAGCATAGCACAGAACAGAATAGCACAGCTCGGACTTGCTCAGCTCAGTCGACCGTAGCCTTGTCCATCAGGCGGAGAGATGAACAGTAAACTCAGTCTGCCTGTATTCTAATGTTCAGACAGCCAGCATATGTTGACATACACACACAAACAGGCACACAGATGTATGCTTTCCCACCTCACTCACTTTCACAAGTACACACACTCACACAGATACAGCTGCAGACTCACAAGCCTTCTGACTGCAAATGGAAATGGGCGGAAGGAAGCATCAGGGCGCCCTGTGGAAATTTCACATCTCATTGCACTCCATTTGCAAGTGGCGAGCGTGGGTTTTAGGCAGGAGCAGGGCCTTCTGTTGAAGCCCGGTGTGGTGAGAATACATAAAGCTGGTGGTGCACACACAGCCTTAACCCGGTCTACCTCAGCCGCTGGGGCATGGGCCTCACCGCCACCTGTTATCTTATGCTGCAGGGGCTTAAGCCGATGCTAGCAGCATGACGGCTAATCTATGACAAGCATCTTTTCCTCTCCAGCCGAGGGCTGAGCCAGACCGTATCCGGTTTTCCGAGAGACCGCTACTGGTGCTGGGCTGGGCTGGGGGAGGGGATGAAAGAGTTGGGCATCTGTGATCTGTTCTCCACACCCCTCATGTCTCCCTCTGACCCAATCAGATGCCAATCTACATGACACTTTAGTGCTGGGCTAAAGTAAACATGGCAGCAATCTCAATGGGGGTTATTCATCTCAGGCTCAGAGTGAGGGTTAAGACGTGTGAGAATGTAAGCACACACACACTCATATACACACACAGAGTGAGTGTATGAGTGTGTGTGCAGCACAGGGTATGCTTAATGAGGGTAGAACAGGGCCCTTTGTTGAGACTCCTGCCACGAGGAAGCAGGGAGAAGGGGGAAAAAGGCTAAAAGTGGAGGAATGGGTCTCGGTGGGAAATGTCAGCTTAAAAGATGGGAACATTTCTTTTTCAGCAGTTTCCCTGTCTGGCATTTACTTCACAATGGCCCATTCAGCAGCAGGTGATGCCTCGGCATATTCAGATGGGGCCAATCCTGAAGGGGCACTCTGACACTGGCTGGATAATGAAACACAGAACGGAGACAAACCATGGAAGACAGGACGATCTGAGGAGGAACATTGGCACTAGACGTGGAACATGCACTGGTACACAGATGTGACCTGGGGGTTCCTTTGACCCCAGTTATCAAGGGCTGCAGAGTCTGCTGCTTCTCCTGTCTTGCAAGTCATGTACAACTGAACAAATCAGATTAGACACACCAATTTAATTTCCTTTCACTTCTATTTGAGTGGATTTTTTTGTGTAATGCCAATTGGAGCTGAGAGGAAGCTAACCCTGCAACCCTAAAGAGCTCATGAATACCACCAATTTCACAACACAAATGAAAGGGTGATGGGAGATGAAGTTGTGACTGGTGTAACAGTGACAGTACCCACCTTTCCTGTTTGCTGCATTCACAGGGGGTAAAAAGAGAGGGAGGGGGGGATTAATAGTTAATTGTTATCCATATGGACCTATAACTTCTTGACTCAAAGTTTGTTATAAATCTGTACTATTTTCAGAGAGCTAAATCCAGTTCTTCCATAAATGTAAACCACATCTTGAAAGCACAGCACAAAAAGGTATCTTAACACTCGCTGTAGACTTTTGAGAATAACCTCCTCATTGTTCAGTGTTGGTCTTGGTGAGCATGCAGGTAGCAATAACAAACCGAGCTTGGGTGATATTATTCCTTTGCACATTTATTGCCAGTCCACAGTGAAAAGGGCACACAGCCACCTCCCCACAGTCCCTCCTGTCGATCTGTGTCTACATGGAGAAAGGGCTTCCAGACAGAGGATGTGCTACTCAGCAGTGAGCTGTCTCAAGGCCTATTATTAACCGGTCCCTTTCGAAGTCTGCTGGAGACGGCAGCCGCGCAGCAGTCTGCGAGGCTGTGGATGGCAGGTTGGAGAATAGGTATGATGTGAAACGGAGAATTTGTAATGGAGCCATCAGGAGAAGATCGGGAGGTGGGACATAATCAGGAAGAAGCCAAGTGAGGCAAATAATGGCTCGTAGGAAATGGCTTCTCATCTAGACGATATTTTTGTCCAAACCACATTATCGTTGTTATTATTGCCTCCTCTGTTAAAATACAATTAATTGTTTAATACTAACAAGCCTAAAGACAGGCTGGTTGTATCTAGGGCTGCAACTACTGATTATTTTCAAGCTGCAACAATAAGTTGAGAAATCTATTAGTCGATCGGTAAAAAAGTTATCAGCAACTATCTTTAAAATTAATTGATCATTTTAGTCATTTTTTAAGGAAAAATGGCCAAAATTTGATATTACCAGGTTCTCAAATGTTTTGTCTGACCAACAGTCCAAAACCAATTCAATTTACAATGCCATACAAAATAGAAAAGCTGCAAATGTTTGGCACTTTTGCTTAAAAAATAGCCTAAAATGATTAATCGATAATCAAAATAGTTGATGACCAGCTAATCGACTAATCGTTTCACCACTAGTTGTATCATCTCCTGCACCTTATTGGCCTGTGTACATCCACGGTGTCCTGCACAGGGAAAGCTTAAGTGCTTTTAAGAGATATTGAGTGAGCTTTCAGTTAAGCCCTCTGTTGCAGCCTTCTGTTTCTTATTTGAAATGACCAATGGTGTTGGCCAAAACACATTTCTCACTCCTAACTAAGGGTTTTTGACAGCCAAGCGGTGCTTTTCATTAGGGAGGCAATGTCAGCTGCCACTTCAACTGACAATTCACATAGTACTGTTAAAAACGGCCAACTGAGCTCAGTTTTTTTAAGGAGAAATGAGGATTTTTCTGAAAGACAAATCAATCCACGTTTGGTTTCTTTCCTGTTACACTGTGTAATATGGTAAGGTAATTGAATGTTATAGTTTGGTGTGTGAGCAGCCTGGTGTAAGTGGCAGAGGGGATCATGTCTCATTACCATTACTGATGCAACCGAAAGAAACCTACAACCACAAGGGTCACTGCAGTTCAACCTCACACAAACACAGAGAAGACTGAGCACAGCTCCTTACTTCTTAAAGAGCAGGATGGCGATGACGATGATGACGATGAGGACCACCGCCAACACTGGGCCCATGACCCACAACATTTCGGGTTGCTCCATCCCCTGAGCCATACTTGTTGTGACCTGGATTGGGTCGGAGTAGGGACTGGCTGAAAATGTCATCTATAAGGGAAAAGAAAAGAGGGAAAGTGCAGGTGCACGAGAGCCAAGTCACTTCAGATCTATAACATCATATATTTACCTTTACACTTACATTTTTTATTAGATTTCACAAAGTACACTGGCTAGGTGGAGAACTGCAGATGCGTACTACTACACCTAAACCTCAAAACAGACTCAAGGATAGAAATGCCCTTTTCTGATGATGCTAAGGACACGCGTCATAAATTTACTGTCGTAAATTTACTGTCATGAATTTGAGAGGCAAACAATGGGAGACAGTGACAGGCAGCCTCTAGTATTTATTGTAGCTACTGTAACAATGTTGGAAACAATGAAATATTAAGAATATATAGTGTAAGCTAAATCTAAGGAAAGGGTATCAAAATATCTGACTGCAGATTCTACAACTTCTTGTTTCAGGCACCCTGAGAATCCAGTAAATTCACGTTAATAACAGGCCACGGTTCATGCAGGATGCAGCAGAACAAGCCATAAAGATGTCGACCCAACTTAAAAGACACTTTTCTAAAAACAATCACCATCTTGGTTAATGAAAGTTATTATTATGTTTCTATTAAAACATTGCATAACGCTAGAGATGGTGACAGAGCAAGTGCGAGACAGAAAAGTGAGAGAGGCGAGGCAAAGACAGAGAGGCTGGCATGATTATGCATGTCCCTTGGCCACTGAGATAAATGGGGGCACAGAAGAGGACTCATCTCTTCTTCATTAGTGTTCACACCGTGACGGAAGAGGATGAGGCGGAGGAGGAGGTGACGGTGAGGGTGCGTTTCCACCTTGGTTGTAAATGAGACATCTCGCCGCTCCTTCGTCTTTAAATGACAGCGGGGAGGGAGGGAGGGATGGGGGTGTGCATGAGTGTGTGTCTGAGGACTGGGTGCACGAGGCAACGCAGAAGGATGTTTAAAAAAATTGTCTTAAAAGAAGAGGGAGTCCAACTGCACGAGCGCAAGGTGGCAGATGAGAACGAGAAAGAGGGAGGTGCAAGTCATCTGTCATTAGAGCTCAGTGTGCCTCCTATTGAACGACGATGGGAGATGCAGGCAGGGGAGGGGAGGAGAGGAGAGGGGGGTGCGGACGGGCACGGGTGACAGATCACAGCCCTCAAAGGGAATTGGGCTCCCAGCATGCAGCGGGAGTGGCGGGGCGGCAGGCAGCAGTAATCCGGATCATTAGCCGCACAGCAGCCTGCTCTTCGGCACACAGGCAGATATTAATTGGAAAGATAAGCTGGGATGAGTTTAAAGAGTCCTGTGCTCTGTCATATAGTTCTGTTATCGCTCCTACTCTTGGGCAACTGCCGGAAAAATTTACAGTATGGGTGTGTGAGTGTTACAGCATGTCTCAATCATGTACGTGCAAACCAGCATGTTCTGATATTAGGCTAAGACACAAGATAACTCAAGTAGGAAAGTAAAGTCACATTTTTATTTTACAGCAGCAATGTTTTGCATTTGTCTTTGTCTTTCACACACAGGCACGCACACCAGACACATGAGACCGGCTCTCTCCCGTTCTGTGTGCCTATGGGAGGAACCTATTAATGTAGGAACAAAGAGAAATGACACAGCGGTGGGACACTGCTGATGTGACGACACCACATCACCACAAAAAAGGCTGTAGGATGTGGCCCTGCAGGGAATCCTGGGGAAAAAACTTTTTTTCGTGGTTTAACAAATGACTGCAGCTGTGCTTTCAGAGAAGGATAAGGGAGGAAGAGCGAGAGGAGAGGAGAGTGGTGAAAAAAAAAGAGAGGACTTTTTGTCTGTTGGTCACGCCAAAGTACTGGGATCATCCATTTGAGCAGCCTTAATATCTGATAAAAGCTCAGTCACGCAGCTCCTAATGCCTCAGCCCTCGCAAAGTGGTAGCACAATGGAGCGATGGTGCAGTGAAGGAATGTGTGAGCCTGTAAATGGGTGAGAGAGAGGCAGTGAGAGACATAAAAGTAAAAATATGTGTATGTGTATATCTTATCACTCTGAATCAGTGTGAATGTATGTGTACCCTATGGACATGGGTGGGTTTGTGAATGAGAGATGTAGGCTCGGCTCCATGTTGAGATAATACATGGATTTGCCAAGCTCAAAGGCTATTGAATTTGAAAGCTTTTACTTACAATCCCTTTTTTATTAAGGTTATATATGACCAATGTATATAACATTCAGGTAGCAGGCTGACACTTTGGTCAATTGAAATGTAGATAATTAACCTTAATTACAAAAGCAATTTGCATAAAGGCCAAAGGTGTACCAAAGTAAGTAGGCTACACCTGTTATTTCACTATGTCAAATACATATTGAAATCACCATTTCAGATTGTTTGCTGCTCTGATCCCATTTTCAGATTGTGCTGACAAATTGTGATCGGTAATTAAGCTGCCACTCAAAACTGAAGTGCCTTCTCAGTCAACAAAAGTGATAACAGACCTCAATTTAAACTTTTTTTTGTGTGTTATTTATAACTTAAGTTGCTTAAAGAGCAACAGGAGAGTATATGACTGTGGATGTCGATACCTGTGTGCGTCTGTCAGTGAGAGAAAGTGTGTGATTGTGTGTAAAGCCTGTAAACAAATGTGTGTAAGAGCATGTGTGAGCATACGTCGGTTTTCAGAGCCTTTTCTCAAGCTCTTCTGAGCCTCCACAAGTGTGAGTGTTTGTCTAGGCCGCAGCCGCTGAGAGTGTGTGTGTATGATTGTAAGTGTTTGTCTGAGACGGGGTAAGAGAACAAGAGAGAAAGAGTGGGTGATGAGAGATGGCAGAGAGCGAGGAGACAGAGAGAGAAAGGCGGAGGCAGAGGTGTTATGGTAGTAGCAGTATATCGAGTATGCTATCTGGCCCGTGGGCTACACAACTTCCCCAGTCAGCCGCTGCTCCGCTATCCCCTGAGTGCAGAATCCGCTATGTGCAGCACAGGCACATTTGTTTCAACTCGGCTTTGACCCTGCTAGCTCCACGTCTCTCCAAAAGTGGCTTAAATAAGCCGCAGGGGTGTGTGCCAGACAAACAAACAAACAAACAAACATGCAAAGACGCCCATTATGTATCTGCCGCTCGCGCTGCCTCCCCAGGGTGCCAGAGGAGCCCTCACTCTCCTCATCGTTGCATGACACAGGGAGAGACAGTGAGAGGGAGGGAGAAGGAAGGCAAGAGAAAGTGATAAAGAGACAGAAAAAAAGAGGTACAAAAACAGAGGGAAAGATGATAGTATGTGTGAGTATAGCTTTATGGTTGGTATGGATGTTTGGCCATGTTTGTTTTCTCGTTTGTCTTGCTTGCACTAGAGTGTTTTATTATGTGTTTTTTATCCGCGCAAAGGACTGCAAAATTTGCTACGGCGAGAAGTACATTTGATTATTATTAACTTTGAATTTGATTTAAATGTAACAATGCCCATGAATATCGCCCCTGTCAAAGGATAAAATAACATTTTAAAAAATCTATGAGGAACATAAATGTTGCTGCGGGGTCTAGCTGTATGACGAACCCTTCTCCTTCGTACTGTAGTACTCCATTCATACTTTTTTTCCTCCACTCTATTTTTCCCTCACATGCCTTCTTTCCCAGTCAGCACCAGAAACAGCCCTTTTCCCTCTCTAGCTGCCTGAATACCAAACATCCAGATATCTGGAGGCATCGCTAGCGGGAGATGCCACTAGGAGCAGATAATAGTACAGTTGAACAGAGAATCCCATCGATGATGCCTATATTCTTACCACCCTTGCTGAAAAGTTGGCCTTGAATATGCTTATACTCTCTACTAGAAAAACACATCTTGTTTTCATAATTCTCTCTTGATATTGTTTGTCAAAGCCTTTTGATTTTCGAAAGAAGCCAGTCTTCCATGTTAAGGGTGTTTTGAGCCCAGAGCACCAACAGAATTAGTGCTACAAAGCCAATTCTTGTTGAGAGTGAGTAGAATATAAATGCCTGGATAGCATTGCAAACAGAAATACTGTGGTTAACACATTTGAAACTCTCTGTTTTGGTTTCTCTCTGCGCCACAAGCTCACCTCTCCCTTATCAAAAGAAAAGCACACATTAGCACAGTCTCCTCCTCTTCCACCAGTTCACTTTCTCTCATCCGAGCTTCACAGGCTGGACGGGACACAAGACAAAAATTTGGCTTTCGTCTTTTCCTCTCTCCAACACCACCCCTCCTCTCTGTCTCACATCACACAATATTTCATGCTACCTCCCTCCCTCCCTCTCTTCTCGAATTAAATGATACTGTTTATACACACCCAGCATCTATCATCCCATTTCACACTTCCCCCGGCTTGTTTATCTGCCTTGGGTGCTGGGGAGACATGAAGGCACACTCTCTTCTTCTTTCGCTCTCTCATCCCCCTTTGCCTTCCTTCCTTCTCTTCTTCCCTCCAACCACTGCTGGCTGCTTGTGGCCATTGATATACGAGGGCTTATTAAACCCTGGCGGTCCTGTTTGATCTACGCTGGGGGAGTATGGGTGGTGGCGAGGAAGTGTAGTAAAGACACAAGTCATTTACTCCAGTACTTGTTGTCTTATTCTCCTGGGTCTGGTGAAGATCCTGCTCGAGGCTCGAGCTTCTGCCAAGTGTTCAAACTCGCTGTGCGCTTTACCTCCTGTACCCGTTTGTGTTTGGTAATAAACGTTTGCAAGTGCTGCGTTGGGGGTGACAAAAACAAACACTGCTGTGGTATCTGAGTTTCCCATAGAGTGCTGTTAGGGGATTTATGCGGCGATCGATGACAGCCTGCCTCTAGTCACCACCTCAGAATTCAGTATATTTCCATCCTCAAAAGAAACCGGGTTACTGCGAGAAATTAGTAAATCAAGGGGTTTACATGTACTGCAGAAATCTTTTTACTGTAAATCCTGTGTTTATCATATGCAGCAGGTCAGTTATTGCTTTTCTTTCCTATCCCTTACTGTATTTTTGAACCAAGGATGGCATTTTTTAAGTGAACTTGTGACACAGTACTATGCTGCAGCCTGAAGAGGGGTTTTTTTTCTCCAGGGACTTTGGACTGGTGGTTCACTGAGAGGACAGGCTCTGTAGTAAGAAACTGACAGTTTTTCCTTTCTATGTGTGACTTTATTTGATTTTTTTTTTTTACAAAAAGTCTACTGCTCAGCTGTGGATGTCAACATATTTAGACTTCTTTTTCAGTTTCAGTGTTAGTTTGACTTTGGATGAAATTATTTTGGGTACAAGGACGCACTGCCACGGTTAATGATCTTTCCTTTGATCCCTGTCGCAATGAAACCTTCTCTCTCTCAAGTCTTTGTCATGAACAAGCGCACATGGAAAAACCCTGCTATAAAACCGTTTGAGTTGATACATGGTGACAAAAAGGTTTCTCCAGCAATGTAGCAAACCTGTAAACCTTTACTGCAGAAAGGCGTCAATAACCAGATAAGTGAAGTAAAACACACTGATTGACTCACCCTGTGAGTGAAGCCTGATTAATCCAAGCACTTAAGTTTAAAGATGGGAGGGTGCAACACAGTTTAAGGAGGGGTAGTACACAGAAAAAGACAAATCTAGAGCGCCAACCTGGTCTGTCTGGCAGATGCAGTGAGAGTGTTGTGCAGCGGTGGGGTTTAAGCATCTCCTTTGAAGTCAAGTGTATCATGGCTGCCCACTATAGCCTCCTTCGTACCACCCTCCCCTTGTCAGAGCAAAGAAGTGGGGGCTTGGGGGGGGGGGCATTTAAGGCAGCATTTCAAGGGAATCAGGCCTGCTTTACAGGCTCCCTAGGCCCTGTGACCGGGCCCTCGTCTCCCTCTTAACTCCAGCCGCACTAATCAATCTCCTCTGCTCTCTTCGCGGTCGAGAAAGACGGGGAGAGGGAGAGAGACACGGAGAGGAAAGAGAGAAGACAACGAAATAGGTGAAAAGTCTGGGATTTGGTTTCGGACATGGAGCACTCGCTCTCTCTCCCTGTGGTCGCCAAGGGCCCAGCTACTGAATATGCATGTCCCGGGTAGTGGAGGCGCCCAGAGCAATCGCAGTCTCTCATTCTTCCTGCAGTGAAGTTTACTCGAGACCATCCCATGGAGAGCTGGGCCTCTGTGCTAGGGCTGTTTGACGAGTGCATGGGGCCTCCACTTAGAAAGCCAAGAGTCTTGTGTTAGCACTGTAAAGAGATCTGCGCCGGGCCCTGTTGCCTGCCGAAATGGCAAAGCTGGATCTCTGATGTCATTGTCAACTGATAAGGGAGTTATCAGCACAAGCTGCAATGACTTTTAGAGGTGGCCGTATTAAAGGGCAAGTGGCAGTAAAAACAACAACAATTTGGCTTGCCACTGCCATTTTAGAAACGCTTCAGGGGCACCAAGATAGAGCCCGAGGATGGGTGATAAACTTAAACTGTTTGTGAAAAAAAAGAAAAGGTGAGACATGTAAAAATATACAGAACAGGCTCAGATTTTAATCTAACAAATTCAGGAGGGGCCTTCACTCAGAAATTGAAAAAAAACTATTATGAGTCAAGCTGTCGAGAATGACTGGCTGTAAATTTAGGTACTTAATGTGTGTGTGTGTGTGTGTCACTCACATAATTAGCAGTGCTGTCTGTCCCTTCGTATCGAAGTACGGCCAGGACAAAGCAGAGATACTCCTGTGGACTGGTCAGGGGCTTGTTGTAGAAGCCGTTGTACCTCTTCTCATCACCCACTGTGAAGGTGGTCGGCAGTGAGGCCAACTTGGCAGCGATGTAAGGCTTGGAGGAATCCAGGTGACGTCTGCGCCTCAGGACAGGACCTTCACTTGACTTGAGCAGCTGGGGAAAACATCGAGGGCAAAGGTTAAGGTCCAGTTTGGCAACAAAGAGTCAAGGTGAATAGGACCCTGACCTCTGACCGGAGGAGTAGCAAGAAAAAATACATGTCTCATTTGTAAAAAGACTAAATTTACCTCATCAAACTGTAACATGGAGGTCGATGGATCAATCCTCACAACAATCAATGAGACTTTGGGCAAAACATTAGTTTTGTGGGTTATGTGTGAAAAGAATCCAAACTAATTGATGTGCAATGGAGCAACTGTCCAGGTCTGGTTCTTACCATGCCTCCAAATAAGAGATAATGATTCCACACAGCTAAAATGCCCTTTGCTCACTTATATAACTTTGCAAACAATGCAGCCAAGCTACGAAGTGAGCAATTAGCACTTGCTCCAGCACACAATCTCAGCATGACTGCCAGCTTGGTTAATAAATGAGCAAGAGCATACAGCACTGCAGCATTGTGTTTTCAGCAGCATTTTGTTTTCTGTCAGTGATGTCTCATGTGCTGCTCCAGATGTAGCTTTATTAAATCATTATGTCGGAGGGAGGAGACAATGGCCTGCTCAGTGTTTAATGACTCAGGGAGTCCCATCTCTCTCCCTCTCTTGGTCTCTTCTGTTATTTCTTCAGGGAGCTTGAACAATAGCGATTCAAACCAACGAGCCTCGCAGTTTACTTAAAAATTATGCCATTAATATTTAGGCATGTCATTTAGCTTAAATTCCCTTGTCGACAAGGAAGACCTTTATTCAATAGAATAACAAAGCAGTCATAAATCTTTATCCTCATTTGAATACCTTATGTAAAACTTTGTTTGGAGTTGCCAAACCCTGAATGTAAAGACTACAAAGAAAAATATGGCAGTAGAGCAGTAATTTGGAACTACTGCTTTGAAAAGTGCTATATAAATAAAGTTTACATGCTTAACGTTTACATCAATAGTTATATAAGATTAAGATTATTCTCTGTGCACTCAAACTGTTGGACTGAGCAGATGGGTACTGTCTGCAGCCCTGGCGTCCAATCAGGATATTCCCCTCCTGCCCGAGTGAGTCATTGTTTAAAATCTCTCTGCCCTGCCACCCCCCCCCTGCCTGAGCCCAGAAGGGTAGCGCTTATTAGCTACAACCACTGACTTCCTACCCAGTTGGAACGGGAGATGCTATCGGTGACCCCTGACATGGCACATTAGCCAATCAGCCACCGGCTGGCACTCACCTCGTCCAGGTCCATCTCGTCTGGATTCTTCCACCGCCGCGCTGACGGGGACACCGGCACCACCACGATGTAGTACCACCTGCCAAGAAAAATAAAGCCTGTGTTAAGACAGACTGACTGAAGCACATACATGCTGAGATCAAAGTGGGCCAAGCACATTAATAGCACAGTCAAAACATTTAGAGAGACATACTTTCATTGTGAGGCTTGCTGGGCTGAATTCAAAACTTGAGTGGTACACAAGCGGGTCCAACCAAGGTCGAACACCAGCAGATTGGCACTGCATTCTCCAATTAATGCCTAATCACTAAGAACATCTGCCATGTAGAATGGAACAAACACTATCCCAGTGAGAGGAGCCTTCAGCTAATAGACATCCCCACAGGATTCCTTAGGGTTAATAGGACCAGCTATGTGTGTTCTTTTACTGCTATCATTATAAAGTCCAAAAATAGAAGGACATCAGAAAGACATTTAGGAGTTAGGGGTTAAGCTAAGGAGTAATGAAATGAATGGAGGAACGTGCTTGTGAGTAAACAGTGTACAAACATCTGTGTCTGTGCTTATTTATGCATTGGCTCTCTCTTGCTGCCTCTCTTGTGTCCGTCTTCTCTCAGCTCAAAGTTTTTTCCCCCCTCTGCTGCATTCAACCGCTTGCAAAATCAGCTGCTGCTGACGGTGAAAGCAGCTGCTTCTCTCCCCTTCTCTCCAGGCCTCGACTCTGTGATTCAACAGTCAGTCAAGTCTGGGAGTGGGAGAAGACAAGTCTAACAAGACTCCTCACCCCTCCCTCTCACCCATACACACACACACACCTCCACACACCCCTGCCCAATCATGTGCACTCTTTGCCTGTCAATCTGTGCTGGAGCTTGGCCAGCCCTGACAGCCCCGTAATCTTTTTCCCAATCAACCCTGTGCACTCCCCTTAGTTAGATGTGTCTGTATGTGCGTGCGGGTATCTGAAGAAAAAGGCTTTAGGCCTACTTGTCAGGATCAGGCACAGCTCTGCTCCTAACAATTTGAGTCAAAAGATAATAAAGCTTGACCTGATAAAAGTCTCGATTATCATCAGCCGCTGTGTCATAAAGTTGGTTGACTAAAAATTGCAGTTTTAAGTTCAAAATAGGTTTAGTATTGATCAGATGAAAGCGTGCCACTTGTGCTGCTGTTGCTGTTAGAACGGTTGTTCAGATTTCAAAAGCTCTTTTAAACAGAGATCCCGCAATACTGCCATAAAGAAGACCTGTCATTATGCCCATTTTGCTTTTCTACACTGAACCAAACAACGCCAACATAATGCTGCTCCCGTCTGTGATTTTAGATAGCACGCCGGCGTTCTGAAAGCAAAAGAGGCGTGAAGTGTAACAAAACAGCGTCCGTCGGGGGGCCACAATCATTACTCTCCTCTGCTTGGAGGGTAAGGAGCTCCAGGACCTCGTTGTCTACCCAAATTCTCAGACATTTTCAGTTGCCGTAGATTAGTTGCTAACTTTGTCTTCTTTGAGTTAGCTGCTAACTGCTGGCGCTAGCTGCTTTCTCACACACATACATAACACGTCATCAAAATGTCACACCCCTGTGTTACCGGCTCCCCCATTTTACACAGACATCGATTCAGCTTTGTTACTGCCTCTGCTGCCGACTCAGTGGCAGAACAAGCCCTCCCCATTCTGTGTTCATACGTTTTATACAGAATGCCGAGGCAGAACAACGGTGCAACATTCCCGCCTTGAACAGGCTGTATTAAAGGGGCTACAGTTGGAGTAGAATTAGCTCCCGGATCATAACTTTTTTTTTTGACAAAAACTGCCTGATTTGGGGGAAAAGGGCCACAGATGAGGCCCAAAATGCACACCTTTCAAGTAAATTCATTTACTTACAGTATTAATTAAGTTGGATTTTTTTTTGTGTGTTTATACATTTCAACTTGGCTTAAAATCAAACTGTAAATGCTCTTTTTATTAACTGTCAATTATTTAATGATTCGGTGATTGAACTGCTGGATGACTGTTGTTCATCACATTTGCACAAAGAACCAAGAATCAAATACAAATGGAGCTACATTATCCCTTATGCTAATTCAAGGAAACTGAGTCTACTGGCTAACAACAATCATCATGTATTGATGGATTGATGCCCAGAATCAGAGCTGGCTTGTAACCTTCAGTCCCATGTGTCTCTGTGCTCACCTGACACGTGTGGTGGTCAGGACCTTAGGCAGGTTGATGGTCATCTTGCCACCCTGAGCCTGATGTGTGCTGGGCTTGGTCTTGATCAGGTCAGGGGCAGTGCGGATGGACACCTGCTGCTGCAGACCCCCAGCAATGTTGCCCCTGCTTGTCAGCACAAAGGAGTAGTCTGTGTCTGGCTGCAACTGCGTGATCAGCTTCCGCTTCAGGTTTCCCTGCACTTCCACGCTTTGCTGGTTGTATAAGATCTGTGACCACACAAGAGAAAACCTGGGAGTTATGGTTTAAGTTAACATACATACACAAAATGTATATGCTCCAGGATGCGCACACAGACGCACACATGGACTAAACTAGTATGGTCCTAAGGAAGGCGCCCATCTCATCTGACACCTCATCTCACGTGCTTCAGTGTCACACTTGCCCGTTGGTGCATATCCAATATTTATTGATCACTTCAAATTGTCTTTGCTCCATTACCATATGGTGGGAATTGATTTAATATCATTTTGACAGATTATTACACCTCTTAAATGAGCTTGTGGATTGCTGAAATCCTGGCACTCACCTTGAAAGGGACTTGGGATTTGTAGTTTGGTGGCAAATCCCAGGTGAGGAGGACAGATGTTTTCGTGACAGCTTTGACACCAAAGTTAAGGGTGGGAAAATCTAGGGTGGGAAAATCCTTCGATTAATATCTCAAGTATGACATCTTGTACACCACCAAATGTAAGCTCTGTGCGTAATTCAATTTCACACTACTGCACAGTAAATAACCCCCCTCAGTAAACAATGTGAACATATTCTGCGGTGATGCCTTATGACCAAACTTGGGGTTCGAAGAACATTACCAATCTCATTCACGATTGGTTACAGATCACATGAAAATAGCCTTCATCTCCATTTATACCCCCCCGTTCACAACAAGACATACACAACAGGCTGAGATCTCTGCAATTACCAAGAAATGTATACGGCAGTGGGACTGGCAACATATGTCTTAAAACAGGCATCACGCACAACTGGTTATAAATAAGAAGTCTTACATTTATAAGATTGTAAAATTCATGAGGAGGTAAATGCTGGGTATGCTTTAGATTTGTGTCTAATGGCAGGGAGCATGAGCAGGCATGGTAATGTGACTGTAGCGTGTAATGAGATTAGTACTCTATAAATCAATAAACATGATGCTGTACAGTACTAAATGGTAGAAGAGAAAAACGTGGCAGTGATAAAGACATAAAAAGAGTCAGTTATAGAGTGTTCAAAATATAAGCAGGTGATATGGTGTTCATGTATTATGCTCACATATGTTGTGGACAAGGTTGCGTGTGTAGATGCACGTGTAATGATTATGTGTGTGCGATTTTATGTTTTCAAATTAAAACACCTCTGGTATGTTCTCGTGTAAATGTGTCCTACCATTTGACATGGTCCTGCTCTGAATGCTGGGGCTGAGAGGTCCCCCGCCCTTATTGGTGAACGCCTGCACCCGTATGTCGTAGGTGGTGTCAGGATTAAGGCCTTGGATAGTCATGTGTGTGTCCGCCGTGCGGTTGGTGGTGTTCTGCTGACTGTTGATGTCCCTGTAAACAACCACGTAGTATATGATCTTGCCGTTCCTTTCGGCCAGCAGCGGGGGCTCCCAGGTCAGCTGGGTGCTGGACTGGGTCAGTCCCGTGACTTGCAGGTTGAACGGGAAGCCTGAGGGCACGTCTTCAGGGGTGCTGATCTCCTTTATGTAGGCCTCGCCGATGCCTGCGCGGTTACGGGCGCTGAGGCGGAAGACGTAAGTCGCGCCTTTGTGCAGCTCAGTGACAGTGTAATGGTCGTCAGTCTTTTTCAGCTCGCGTGACGTGTAGGTTTCCTCATCAATGCGCTTGTACTGCAGCTGGTAGCCCATCAACTCACCCACCATATCCTTAGGCGGCTGCCACTGGATTAGCGCTGTGTTGCCCATGGTGGTGCTGATCATCATAGTGGGCTTGCCTGGCACTGGAAAAAACATTGAAGTGGAAAGAAAGTAAATAGTTGTGTTGTAATTCCTCTAAATGAAACTATTTTAAACAACCCTCAAATTTAAAGTATTAGTTCTACATTTGGGAAATATGCTTATATTTTCTTATATTAGCCTTTCTGGCTAAGAGTTATATGAGAAAACTTATACTGTTCTCATATCTGTCTGTTAAATACAAGGCTGGAGCCAGCAGCAGGTTATCTTAGCTTCGCATTAAGAGTCATTAATTAACTCGTAGCTCATTAATTAATGGACAGATATGAGATCAGTATTGATCTTCTTACGCTCGACGCAAATAAGTATATTTCAACAAAATGTCAAACTTTTGCTTTAAGAAGATACAGCTTCGTACTTGAAAATTGCCCCATATAACAAATATCTACCAACAGGAGCATATGAGGGTTGCATGCCTTGGTCATCGCACTTCAACAGCAGTTAGTTATGATAATAGGTCTGGGCACTGAAGCTAAAATAAATGTAGCATCCCACTAAAACTAACATGACATTAGAGTCACACGGACAGTCTTCTAATCATCATTCTTGAATGAGGGAGACAGAGGTTATCCCTTTCAAGCCTTAAAGATAATACCACAGCATTCACTGTAAACAGATAGCACATATCCTATGTTTTTACACGATAACCCTGATAAATCCAACTCTGACCTGCTCCAGTTGTGGTGATGACTTTAGCTTTGCTACGAGCTCCGTCTCCCTTGGTGGTGTACGCTGCTACAGTGACAGAGTAGGTGGTTTCAGAGTGCAGTCCACCAATGATGGCCTCCTGCAAAATGGAAAAATCGTAGGGTTAAAAGGAATCAGTGAGCCTGAGCGAGGCCGCCTCAATGGCAAAAAACCCCAAAACAAACCAAAAAATAACAAATACACACAAACCCATCTCACACAAGCTCCCTTCCCCTCACAAACCACACAGCACCAAAAGAAACCATGGTAAAATTAAACACCCTTGTCTATCCACTTGTAGTTTCTTGATCAATTTGCCTATAACAGGAACCAAACATTTGAAGCATTTCACAGAAAAGTTTTGAAGGCACACAGACAGGACCAGGAACGTTTCTTTGTCAAGAAAAACTCCTGCGTCCAATTGTAAGGCCCACACTGAACCCATTAACCAACAAACCAAATGAACAAGAACATCATCAGTGTGTCAGTGTTCATGCCTGCTGCATGGATAAGCATGAGATTATACCCAGAGGAGCTTAGGATCATCACTACACTGCAATCTGTAAAAGCCCACAAATAGTACACTTCCGACTGTGGGACATATCGTAAAAACTCTTAATAATTCTTTAAGATAAAAAAACATTTCATTTCTTTAATAATGAAGTTAGATTCTTGGTATTGATTGTCCTCTGGATTCCCATGTAAGTTGGGTTGAATGTTTTAACAAAAACACAGACACACTAAGGTGGTTGAACAAATCAGTAACTGAACAGGCAGAAAAACAGCAAACAACTGAGGTAACACATTGTTATTGGTAACCTGCTGCAGTGCTGGCACTCACTTCACCAGACTGCATCGGTCTGAATAAAAACACACCCACACACGCTGGAATTAAAACACTCTGAGCTTGAACAAAGCCCATATGTAAACAGACATAGGCACACGTCAATGCATATACTCACCAATGTATTTAAACGGACACTAAAGACTGCATGCATGTACAACACACCATGAATGTGCACATATAAACACGCACAATAATACACGCAGACATGAGCACACACTCTATACCAAGAACAAATGAATGCCTGCGGCTTGAGCACACACGCTGGAGTTGTCTGTTTCTGACTGGGGCCACTGAGAGGACGAATACGCCAATGCCTACAAGCCTTCCTGCCGGATCTCCTTGCAAACTTCTCATACTCTTGGAATATTATACAGCTTTGCCCTAATGCTGTTTCTCTAACTAATGAAGTTTTAATTTCCTAACCATTTAACACATTTAACAGCCTATATAAGCCATCTCTGTTTGACAATGCTTTTTACTGCCCCTCTCTTTAAGGGACATTTGGCGCTCCCATACTAGCCTTTAAGAGAGACGGGGAAAAAAAATTCTAAATTACTGTATCATAAAACCATTTTAACTTTATGGAAGAAGTCTCATTACTTTAATCATACAAAATGGCTTTAACATTCTCAGCAGTGGCAGACGCAGAGTCTTTTTCCGCCCTATTCTGGCAAGGTCAAATCGGGTCTAGTAACACTTTTGAAACTCAGCAGAAAATAGAAAAAGCGAAGCTTCAAAGTTTCCTTCAGAGCAAATGCTTGGAGCAGCACCAAAGGGCATTACAGAGATTATCAAGTCGACTAGTTATAGAAATGGATTCTTCTCTGCAAGCTTCCCTATCCTCACTATGAAGGAAAATTCCAGGGGAAAAAAGGGCCGCATTGTTAAAACAAATATATACTCTTCAGACATTATTTTTGCTATAGCAACGTTTGATTTGCTTTATTTGCATCATAAATGCAATAATTATCTGACAAAATGTAAAATTGCTTCACAATTCTACTCCCTGTGGGCATGCCGTGGGTCAGCAAGACATGCTAATGTTTTTGCTGTTGACATCTGTCTGTGGCTAGTCACACTGCATAAGCTATGTGGCACACAAACTGCTATCACCTAAACATGGCTGCTAAAGAAATAATAAAGATCTGCGAACAGATGTCTTCCTCTGAAAGTGTCTAACACTGTGTCTGTCAGGTGTTAATCAACACATTAAGAGGAGAGGGAGAGGAGGCAAGCCTGACTCATGCCATGTGGGTGTAGCTGAAGGAATCTGGCCGTGTGTGCTGTGCAAACAGATTTCTGTTTAACTGGCTGTCATCAAATAAATAAAATGATCTGCGCACATCCTGCTGGCTCATTTACGAAGAAAGAAAACCCATCCATTGATTATATATAAACAGGTAAACAAAAAAACTCCATCCATCAACCTTTGCGGGTGGTCACTGGATTGAATAACCAGTTTCCTATGTTTTCTGTCAGAGAGGAAACACGAACCCAAAATTGCTCATATTAATTCCTTAATGCGGTTTCTTAAAACCCTATACACCTTTTGTTAAAACAGCTCCTTTGCCCTTGTTTGAATGTTGAAAGCAATGGGGGTTTTTTCTGGCAGGTTTCTATTGAATTCCTGACTAGGAACAGTAAGAGGCTCTGCAGTTATGCTATTGCAATATGACGTCTAGGAGGTAATAAGCCATAACAAAGGGCTCCGTGACAGCCGTGGAACAGTGAGCTGCCATCCAGGCAAATGAAAAGTACATGAAAGGCTGGTGGCAATCTAGGCGATATGTGGAGCTGATAAAACACACAGCCCCTCCCATCAGATAGACATGTCATCTGAAACAGTAGGTGAGACAGCAGGTTAGGCGAGCCTGATTAATGTCAGCATCACACTGGGATAGTGACACACAGCCTTTGACTGCACTGTACGCTCAATGACGACGGAAAGCACTGCATGCTCGCTGCAGTAAGTGCTTCAGATCTGAGTGAATGCCCAGCTGTTACTACGAGTTTGTCTTATGGTAAAATGTTGACTTGTACGCAATCATCAGTGGAAATAATCGTCATGCTTTGTGGTTGTAGAAGCTCTTCGAGAACTCCACACACACATACACACAAATAAATGTAAAAACCAGGAATCGTTAAGACACACGTCTCTTGCTGGGGTTATGATGGGGTTATGATCTTTCATGAGGATTCACACCGAGTGGATTACAGGCATGGCACACACAGAAATAAACATACACACACAACTCATAACCCAAACACACAAGCACACACAGCACCCCCAAATTGCGGAGGGGAGAAGAGCTTTCCCTGCAAGACAACCCAGCAGCACACATGAGGGTTACTCACATGCTCGGTGGACTCCTCAATATTCCACTGATGGGAGAGAAGACACAGGACACAGGGCGGGGAGAGAAATGAGTCAGAGACAACACAACAGGCAAGGAAAAAAAGCTCCGGTCTTTTTTTCGCTCAAAGACAGATGAATCTAGGTGTCAACAGAGTCATGCAGTCGAAAAACACAGAGGGAGAGAGTGTGATGGAAGAGACGGAGTAAAAAAAAAAGAAAGAAGAAGAACAGAAATGAAGACAAGTTGAGTGGCACAAAAGTAATTGTGTAGCCAAGTTGAGCAATGGTTGTGAAATTCATTATTGTTTATGATGCACGGCCTTGTTGCTCATTTGCCTATGAATCCAATAAAAGCCTCTCTTTTCCTTAATCACCGAACACCTCTATTCAGTATCCTAACTATCTCACTGTGCCTATAAAGCCTAAACTATGCAGAATCTTTCAAGCATTCCCTCTTTCCTTTCTAGAAATGGAGGGAGGGCCTTTTATTCATTATATTTCAATATGTTTTCAAAATGTTCTCCTTGCTCGCTGTGCTTGGCCAAGTGATTCCCGAGGGAAGTGAAAGCCCATTTCGTGCCGCGGGGCTCCGTTGGTGCCGAGCGTGAAATCCTATTACCAGTGCTGCTATGCTAGCCCTGTGACATCAAACCCCATCGATGCAGAACGCAACTGCTGGTGTTTACCAGAAACTCGCTCCACAGTTGAGCTACTGCAGAGGAGTTCACTGATGGGTGGCCTGGCTGACAAGGGGCAGGAGAGATGACACTGGTGACACTGATATGCGACAAAATGAAGAACACGGAAGGAAGGGGGGGCTGAGGAAGAAAGGTGGGTGAGGGTGGTGGCGGCAAGCAATTACATTTTAACATTAGCGTGCATAACTTGAACTGCTGCTCGTGGAGTGGGGAACGTAGAGAGATGGAGGAGACTGGCAAGCAACGATGCTGGAACATGAGGGGATTAGGGAAGGAGGGAAGGAACCATCAAGAGTTCTAGTTAAAGGTTCGGTTCACCCAAATTACAAAACAATATTCTCCCATACCTCTATTGGTATCAATTGATAATTAGAATTTTATTTATCCGTGTTTGACAAATCCATGTTTGTAGATTTCCATTGTCCGCCCCAATACAATGGAGGTGAATGGATTTTCACTGGTTTTGCTGACAACATTGAAAATTTCTATGTTGAAGTTGCCGAGCAGACAACATTAAGGGCTGTCAGTCCATTATCTAAACATTGTCAGATGAGATTTACCAGCTGTTTGTCATTATTACCAGAAGTCGACAATTATTTAGCTGTTATCGTAAAATCAAACGCTACTTTTGAATGTTATGATTATTTTTGAATATTTGTAATGTTGTTCATATCACCAAAGTAATATCTTTCCAAATGCTAAATTAGTGAATATTTCCATGTTATACTACTTAACTTTACTTGTAAGTTGACTCTAAAACTGAAAGGTTTAAAAGGAAGAGGACCCTGGGAGGCCCTAAACAACAAGCTACAACAAGCAACTGCATCAATTTAACAGATTTTTTCTTACAGAAATAAGCTTGTGATTATGCCGAAGCTTTGATTAATTTAATGTAGACCACCAACACAGGCCTGGAATTACTTTAGAAATCTCTACTTAAATCTCACTTGCAATATTGACAAGCAAGATTGCAATTACATAATTTCATCAAAAAAACATATCTCAAAACATGAGCAAATAAAAACCCAATCTATATGTTTTAGATACCATCTAGATGCCATTAGAGGTAATTGAGAAAAGATGTCTTAATAGAGAAAAGATAATAACTAGTCCTTTAAGAAGAAGAACATGAGGTTTATACAGTAGGTACATGCCTTCCTGCTTGCTCAACTTTCCCTTCTTGAAACTCCAGACTTTCGCCAACAAAGAGGGCGAGCCTCACACTGCTGATTCATTGTGCACTGAAGAGACAGTTTTCATCATCCTCCATTGGCTGTTGGCATATGAAAAGACAAAGGACCCAACTTCTCCGCCCTCCTCCCTGTGGATGGGTCTTTATCACCCACCAGCTAACTGAGGCATGAAGCAAGTCCTCTGTATGGTCCCAGTTGCGACTGGCCGACACACATGGCGCATTAAAAAGTGCTGCCTCATGCTCCCCTGACGTAGCGGGGCACTAAATAGTACCATTTAAGAACAGCTGCTACTTAATTCCATGAATAACAGTTTGTGACGTGCTTAATTGCTTAATTTGTTTACCGTCGACTCCACTCAGTATGTCAACAGAGCAGCGAACACATTAAGGTTCGCAAGAGTTCCTATCTCATCTTGGGTTTAATCCCTTTCTATCGCAACTGCTTTTGCTTTCTGCTTAAATCCATGGGAGAATTATAAATTATCCCCCATTTATATTTCGAATGCCAACGCAAGCTGAAAACACATCATTGCTGATAAGCGTCGTTTGTGGAAACGGAGCAGTATAATTTGCAGGCGGGTGAATGCAAATGTGATGACATGGGCTGAGATGTGTGGCTATAAAAATGGGAATGAGGGGGAAACGAGTGATGTGGAAGAGAAGGAGCTGTCATGATTGATGGAGTGAAACGGGCTGAGGTGCTTCTTCTTTTCTCTTTTTTCCCCCGATTCACATTCAACTCCAATCTGAGGCAGTGAAGGCCGTAGAGGCAGTGAAGCATTACCTCGCTCGCTCCCACACACAAACCACAAAAACGCATGAGTGGTCAAACAAAATGAACCTGGAAAAATAGTGCTGAATAAAGGCAAACTTGTGCAGAAAATGTATAGCAGCACAGACAGTGGCTAATGGCTTCAAACTCAATCATTTCTGTCCATTTTCTGTCAACTTTTATAGATGGATTTCTGTAAAACATGAGCCTAGAGGTTGCTGTGAGTGCATCGTGATATAGTGAGCAGGCTGTATGGTGTGGCGTTGCCCACTCAGGTTCAGGCCACTTTCCCAACACAAATATGGTTGGAAAGGGGTCGATAACATCACACTGTTAACATGGCCTCTGGTTTAAATTTAGCAGGGAAATGAGGGCGCTGTGTGGGCTTCTGCTTGAAAAGAAAAGAGGCGCTTAAACTGCCCACGCACAGGCAAGCTCTCCTAGCTCTCCTCCCAGCGTTTCAGCTAACCCTGAGAGAGGGTGAAGAGGAGAGAAGGAGCCAGAAACAGAGAGACAAAGACAAGGGGAGAGGTGATAGTGATTTTGACAGAATCCGCAGTCCAATCAGTCAACTTAGATTTTTTGATTGAAGTCTAAGATGAGGTGGTGCTATGTTGTGAGAGGCCTGGGAGGCCTGGAAAATCTGGATTTTTATTTTTCTGCTGGCAGGTTTACTGTGCATCCAATGCAGGTGAAAGGGTGGATATGGAACGGATTTCACAACACAGGCAAATTCTTGAGAAAAACACTATGGGATGTGCCAAGATAGAAGAAAATTGTTTTTTTCCTTTTTATTTATCATCAATTACAGGTGTGCGTTTGAGGGATTTGCATGAGTCTAGGATGAGTCATGAACTCTTCTCAGCCAGCTGGAACGCCTACTACAAGGTTGATCTAAGCAGTGAGCATGTTTGCTCATGTTATCTGCGTGGTTTTTTTCCACTTGTTGTTGGGATACGTGAATGGAAATATGTGTGAGAAAAGGAGGATTGTTTTTAAACCAGTTGGGCGACCGTGGACAAGGCGGACTGTGTGGTCTTTAATGACGTCTGGGCAGGTCCTTGCAGGTTGGCTACTCAGCACTGTCTCAAAACAATCTGTTGTGTTGAGATGACTCAATCAAGGGTAACCAACCTGCATGCAAGCCTCTGGTAATTACTCAACCGCCTTCTCAGGCAGGAAGGGTGCAAAAGGAGGTCACGTGAGGGGGAGGAAAAATTCAGGTTTCTGCCAGGGAGGGGATGGTGAGTTTGAGAGGTGCCCTGGACACCAAACTGGAACATGAGAGCTATCCTGAGTGCCAAATTGCAGTGTGTCTTTGTGTTTATTGTGTGAAACTGGCACAAATGAGACATGGCAAGGAGTATTGTTTGCACAACAAGTGGGGTCATGTTCAGTTCAGTTTTCATAACACAAAACAAAGTCACGCTAAACATGTCGACATAAAGAAAACACTTCCAGGAAGACAAGCAGCCACCATGTTTTTCTCTTCTTCCAGACCAAATGATGCTGTCCTGGCTGTCAAGCACTCTAGTACACAGTCAGATAACAATGAACTGTCAGCAGCAGCTGCCAGAAACTACTGCTGTAAAACAAAGGTGTTGGACTGTGAGAGCTGAGGGTAGACAATTTGGCCAGGCGTAGAGACATAGCCAGGTCATATCAACCAGAGCCTCTCTTATACACTTATTCTCAGCTCTGTCGGTCTAAAATTAACTTAATGGTAATTTAATGGTAAAAATTGCTATAGAGTCCCATGTGAGATGGGCCACTTGGGTGGCTTGTCAACCACGCAAAAAATTACTCATTATGTATTTATCACTGAATGCCCTGTTACACAACTGGGATCCACAAGCTTCTACTTAGTGTCACTTGGGATGTAGCACATCTGACACGTCATTTCAAGGTGACTTTGACAGTGCTTCCTCTTCTGAAATGATAAGCCTTAAGACAGCGGGGTGTTTGCCAAAGCAAATGAGGGTTAATAGCTCCCCTCAAGGGCACAGCATGTTCACTGCCTGGGAACTGAACCAACAACCTGTCGGCCTCCCTTAATGCTGCAGCAAAGCATCTATCAGCAAATGCTGCTCAGAGACACATGCAATGCTGTTCAGATTGTTTATGGTATTCCTGCGGCCAGGGAGCGCTTACTTGTTCAAATTCGATGTTTTTGTGCGAGGCCATCGAGGGTGCGAGTGAATGCGTGTTCGCGCAAATGTTACTCCCGGCAAACAATCAGAACGAGGCGCTTAAGCTGGTCTCTTCTCTCCCAAAGAGAGGGAAAAAGTTAGAGTGGGGTTTTTGGTTTTAAGATATTCATGAATCTCTGAATCCCTCTTAAGGATTACAATCTCTCATCCATCTCGCAGTGTCACACAGCTTTGGGGCGATTCGGAGCAGCATGCATTAATGTGTAAAGGGTGGCGTTGGGAAAATAACTGTAATTTATAAACATGGTAACAAGGCAGTGCATATGTATTACTGCTAAAACCGCAAAGAGAGGTGCATTGATTCCACTAAGCCCCATCCTGATGTAACACATATAAAATATTTAATAGCTCTTAATGTAGAATTAGAATGGATCTTGTTACGACAGATAATCCAAAGCTGTGGGAGCAGGGTACCAATTTAGAGTCAAATGTCACATGTGGAGAACGATGAAGGGGGTGGGGTGGGTGCAGTCGACAGAAAGAAAATTCCATGTGTGTCCCCCGGTATGGGGGAAATGAAGTGTGAAGTCAGGGAAATGGAAACGAGTAGGGGAGCAGTGGAGAATGAAAATGGGAAATGAACATAAGACAGCTATAGACAGTAAAAGAGAGACAAAGACTGGACAAGAGTGAGACATCATCCAGTACCTGTGCCTCTGGCAAAGCAACGTCCATGATGTTAGGCTGGCCTCGCGGTTCGCCGTTTTCAAGCCGAGAGAAGATGACTTGGTAGCCTCGGATTTGGCCGTGCTGCTTCCCCTGCAGGGGCGGCTTCCAGGTGACCCGGATTGCTGTGGAGTTTATGGCCTCAACCTCCAGCTTCCTGGGGGGTGCTCCTGGCACTGGAAACCAGAAAAAAGCGGGCGAGAGAGTGGGAGAGCAGAATCAAGACAGAATGAGAGAGAGGAAAGAGTCAAAATATGCTGAGTTAGTGATTTTCCTCAGTTCACTGTGTTTTGTGATGAGGAGCCAAAAAATAATGACTCCTAAGTTTTTTATAGACGTGGGTGCTCTGTAGAAGGAAGTGATCCTAGATTTGGCCGTGAATCAAAATAATCTCTACACATTTTAGACCTTCTATGTCTACTGTGTCCTCAAAACACCCTATGCGGGATAGCATGTGGTCTAGTGATGTCTGTAATGTCCTTAATTCCGGTATGAAATTAGCTGTGTTGCATCAAACTTCAAACACATTAATTATAGACGACTCTCTCTTAGGGGCAGCCGCTCTCTATCAGACTGCAAACAAAACGAGGAATGAGTGAGAAAAAGAGGCAAGAGCGATAGAACGGAGAGGGGGAGTTCTGCTCCACTTCTGCTCCTAAGAACAGAAGAAGGCATTTAAACAGTGAAAGCAGAGGAAAGTCGTGCAGAGCTGAGGCCCGGGGGTGATGAGCCTTCACCTCTCATAGATGTAAAGTGCTGAAGCTATAGAGAGCAAGCTGGAAGGAGGAAAAAAGAGAAGGTGACTCCCTCTGCTACCACTATCGTCTCAAAACTGATCAACAGGACACAGAGAAATGCACAGTACAAGGTGATGAGTGTAAAGGAAAACAGTGACAAGGAGCCCCGAGAAACAGAGATGTGAAGAGTCTGAGAGCACTCTTGCTCAAGGGGAGGTGTCAACCTACCATCCTCTTTGGTTCTTATCCTCACTGGGGCACTTTCAGGGCCTGGGCCCACGTCAGTGTGTGCCCTCACCCACACCTGATACTCAGTCCACTTCTCCAGGGCCTCCAGCACATAGCTGGTGGCATCTGCGCCGATGCCCGTCACCTCATGCCGCTCCGTGTCCTCTCCAGCCAGGGCCTGGTAGCTGACTGTGTAGCGCACAATGGCGCCGTGGCGACTAGCAGCGGGCGGTGCCACCCAACTCACCTTGAGGCTGGTGGAGCTCAGGCTGACCAGATGTACTTCCTGAGGGGGGGCGGATGGGGCTGCAGGGGAAGGGGAGCACAACCACACGGAGGGGGGCACGGATCAAGCAAACAAAAAAATAAACACAAGCAAACGTAAGGAAAAACTGAAAGCTTTTTGTACAGTAGTCAATATGAAAAGTAAAATGTAATATTCAAAATGTCAATGTAATATTTTATATTTCCCCACCTACAGTATGCAAAATTAAGATTCAAAAGAAACCTGAAACTGAATAATTTTCCTGCTCATCTGACACATTTCCCTATTGAGCAGATTTATGTATTTTCTATTGCACTGCATACGCATTTTTCTGATGAAAGGCAAAATAGGGGACAGGTATTACAAATTAAGCTTGGAAAATACAATCTGTTGTGCACAAACAATTTGCACTCATACTGTAGGTGATAAATTTAATAATATTACATTGTAGGTTTGAATATGACATTTGAATTTTTTTTTACGGAATACAAAAAGCTTCCTTTACTAAACAGGATACTGTCTCCGGACTGAGAAATTGGCTGCAAAAAACACATTACCAGGCTACTGCTGAAGCTGTGTTTGGCACTACATTTATGCGAGAGACCACAGCACTACAGGGTGGGCTGAGCCGAATATAAAATGTGCCAAAATTTTACAATGCAATGTTTTTATAAAGACGTAATTTGTCCCTAGCTGCCCTCTCTGCTGCATCTCGCAGTATGCAGGGGGAGCAATAAACTGGCCATAGATGTGCGAGTGTGTGAACAAGTGCTTCACAGTGTTGACTGGTGTTCGCACATTGATGCAGAAGCTCTGGGCTTCATAACAGTGCTTGTCAGACCCTGCTCGGTACTGCAGCTGAGAAACACTGGTCTGTCTCCGAAGTCCTACACGAATCATTTACAATCACAATATGAATAATAATTATGAACATTCCAGCTATGGTCAACGTCTGGTTTGTAGCCACCGCAATGGAAAACAACGTTGTTATGATTATCAGGTAGGGCAAATTCCTAAATGTTCCAGATTTACCAAGCCAACATGTTGCTCTGTCATTAACCCTTTGGATTTGAATGACTAGAATCGAACTGCCAATGTTGTAGTGGAGTGAGTTTGGTCTAAAAACTACTGGCCCAAAGGGGCATCAGTTATAATATTTAATGTATAGGTATAATATCGACATGCCAGATTAAATTATTTACAACAGCTGCAGTATGAAATATATGTAAATTCTCAAGTCCAGAGAAAAACAGAAAACCAATAAACAATCTTAAATTAGGAAACAAGAACGACACTGAAAACGAACACAATAGCATTCCTTCATTACATGCATCTAACTCAATCACAAACCTATTCAACTGTACAAAAAAGGCCACTTCAAAAAAAATAAAAATAAAATTCAAAGCAAGGTGTTCTTATAAAGCATGCCCATGAAATTTGTTTTTTAATAAGCAGAGCAATGAACAAATAGCTCAAATGTGACTCCAATAAACTAATTCCAGCACATGAAACTCCCCCTTTTCAAAACATTAACGGACGATAAGTGAGTCTCATCAGGTGATCTCCTGATCTGCAAGAGAGTGGACAGAAAACTACAAAAACCTGACAACACCACATGTATCACGAAAAAGGTGACACACCAAATCAAAACAATGGTGATGATTCGCAGAATAGATTGTGATACTGAGGTCCTGATGAAAACACCACAGGAAATACATACGCCTCAGAGGCAAATATAGGTAAGACAAAGAGGGGGCTAAGATTATAGCTGGAGCTAAAGCACATCGATCTGCCTCTCCTTCTTCCTAATGTTAAAGCCCAGTACATAATTATTTGATCATATATTCACACACATAGCTGAAGAGTTTGAGCTGTAGATGGAAAATTGGCATTTTGTGTGTTTATCATACAGTTACATACATTTAGTTGTTGTCCAGTGTTTCCTCATGTAAAAGATTTGGCTTCCAACTTGTGTTCTGATTTTTGGCGTTGGAAATAACCATTTGTTTAAAATCTGATAAAATTGCAATTTGAACTAATGATTCTCAATTATCTTAAACACTGTTATTTGTACAATTTCCCATTCAGTTTTCGGTGAAGTACCGTGCAACTTTTAAAAAATGTCAAGTAGTAGAGTAGCTGAGTAGTAGAGTTGTAGTGTTTGTCCATATATAAACAGCAAATAAATATTAATGCAGTTCAGTTGTGTTCATTGCTCTGAATTAAAACAAAAAAATGAAACCAAACATTTAAATGCAATACTAGAAAATGTCACACTTTCCCACGGCCTATTTGCCTCAGAACCTTCCCAAGGGTGCCGCTTACAAATTCTGTTCTCCAAATTAGGGCTGCAACAACGAATCGAAAAAAAAAAAATTGGATTATTGAAAGAGTTGGCAACGAATTTCATTAGCAATTCGTTGTGTCGTGCGATTATTACGCCACTCAATAAGATGCGCTGATGTTTGAGTATAAAAAAAAAGAGCGGAGGATAAATAAAAAATGTTGCGGAGGTAGAAGAAAGAAACCTGTAATGTTCAGTACGACCCAAGTCATCCAAGGTGTGGGAGCGTTTCACACTAAATACATCGAAAAGGTGTGTTAATTGCAAGACATGCAGAAGCGACAGGGAAGGAGAGAGTGCGTGCGTGTTGTGTCTCAGAGGTGGATCCTAACGAGTTACATTTACTCCGTTGCCTTTACTTGAGTAACTTTTAGGAAAAAGTGTACTTCTAAGAGTAGTTTTACTGCACCATACTTTTTACTTGTACTCGAGTAGATTTGTGAAGAAGAAACGCTGCTCTTACTCTGCTACATTGGGCTACACTTGACTCGTTAATTCTTTTTTTTTTTACATTTATTCTACATATTCTATGCTTTATTTTAGCCAGAGAGATGCCGTCAGTACGTCTACCACATGACTCTGTTTCACCAATCAGACGCAGCGATGCAGTCACATGACGACACACAAACTGCGGCGGCACAGCCTCAAAACAAAAAAAAGATTTATTGTTCTGACAGCTCAGGTCCCTTTAAACAAAAAATATACATCTTTTTGTGCTTTTTTTAAAATCCGATTAATCGAGAAAAATAATCGAGAGCTTAATCGATTATTAAAATGATCGGTAGTTGCAGCCCTACTCCAAATGCCCCTCAACACTCGTGATCGCAACTGACAGTTATATAACTCTGTGGTTGTCAGAGGCGTTAGCTCTTCAATGATTTTCTGTCCCAACGGGGAAGGATTTCAAAAAGAGATATCCATACCATCTGTCCTGTCTATTGTATTCTTTTCCCGTTACTGACTGGACAGACATTTTAATGTGGAGCGTTCCTGTTCATCTGATATTGTTTTGGAATTTCTTTGAGGCATTCGAAAATGTGTCTATTTAAAATGTAACAATATAATTTAGTTGTATTTTCTTTTTACTTTTAAAGACTACTGGTTTGGGGATCTAACACAGTGTCTATCAAAACCAATAAGTGCACTAGAGATGTCCCGAGCCAATCCTAAGGATCGATATCGAGGGCCAAACTGTACACATCCAGTTTCAGGAGTCACAGTTGAACTTTTATTCATATTATAGATACAATTAAGGTACAAATTAGAAAGATACAATTATTCATGTGAACCTTTTGTTTTTTTATAAAATGTAGTTCTATACAGAATGTGTGCAAAGCACAAATGCACTGCGCATAAGCCTCTTGGGTGAGATGGTACAAGCATAGTGCCACCACAGCAAAACAAATCAGCTGTCAGCTGGCAGAGAGTGACATTTTGAGTGCTGGCACTGTAAAAGCACATAATGATATGAAGCAAAATAACACAGCACAGCTCACAAATGTGGGGAAAAGACACATTCA
Source organism: Coreoperca whiteheadi (assembly GCA_011952105.1). Taxonomy (NCBI): domain Eukaryota; kingdom Metazoa; phylum Chordata; class Actinopteri; order Centrarchiformes; family Sinipercidae; genus Coreoperca; species Coreoperca whiteheadi. The sequence goes on from CM022487.1 coordinate 19,966,881, forward strand.
ACGTACCTTTGAAACTGAACACAAGGCCTTCCCTCAGATAGATGGACAGGAGGGTTAGTGTGGGGCAGGGTGGTGGATGTGAGAAGCTGACCGGGATGGCTGCACTGTCAGCATTTTATGTTGTGCTGAAATTGACTTGACATTCAAGAAGCCAGTGCTGTCTGACTTAAGCTCTATGAAAGTCAACTCTGCGCTGGCTAACCCTAAACCTGCTCCAGCCAGCTGTGGCTGACTGTTACGCTACAAAATTACTGATCAGTGGACAAAAAGAGATAAGACAGATGAGCGAGACAACACAAGGGAGAAAAGCTATGAACTTACTGGACTGCGCGGTGCGAGCCTCGATGGCCTGGGTGTAGACGCCCAAACCCATTTCAGAACGGGCTGCCAGCGAGAAACGGTACACGGTGTCAGGCTTTAGACCATCCACAGCATAGGAGCCCGCTGGGTTGAAGGTCACATGTATCTGGAGGGTTTAAAATTAGACAGAAAGATGCCACTGAATTCAAATCAAAGACAGTCATGCAAGTCTTCTTGTGTGTTGAGCTAAAGGGGTAGTATTTGTTGTATTGTATGGACATGGGGGAATTCATCTTCAACTGAAATCCTAAAGCCTAGACTGCTGTCTATCCTTACTACATACACAAGTAGAGAACACAGCCAAATCAGCCTGTTCCAAAAACAAATTGTCCTCTAGTTTACAACTGGTGCAGTGGTCCAGCAGAGTTGGAGAGCCAGAACAGAATATCTTTGCTGTCTGTTACTACAGTAAATCTTTCTCATCAGCTGGGGAGTTGACTTCATTACTACAATAACATTGCTTCAGCCGCTGCTTCCCATTCAGAGCAATTGCATCATAAAGAGCAAGATTCATTCGTCTGCAATCTCACAGCAGAATATGAGAGCGTGTAAATGAGATAAATAGTTAGACAGACAAACAGCTAGAAAGACTGCTAGACAGACAGACAGACAGATAGATAGAAAGAAAGAAAACCAGGTCACAAAATAGTTAGAACTTAATGTTGTGTTCTAACCTTGTTGTCTGAGCCGGCCTCCCAGTACTGCAGCTCATACTTAGTGATGGGGTCCTGTACGGGCCACAGCCATGTTAGCATGATGCGGCTGTCCAGCTCGGCTTCTGCCTCAAAACTGGACGGCTGAGCAGGGACTGGGTACAGAGGAGAAGAGGACACAGGTTGCAGAATAAAACGAACAAAAAAGAGCACATTACTAAAACTATATGCTCTGCACAGTGTCAGCAGCAATAACCACCTTCCTAAAACTGAGTGCATGGGAAGGCATTTCATTGGCAAAAACAAACTAATACACAAATAGCTTCATGAGCTCTACAATACACAACATGTGGCCAAATAAAATACAGGAGCTTCAGTGTGCTATACATGCCAAACCTAAGCTGGTACCTTGTCGAACACTATATGTAAGCACAATGAGAGGCAGCTGACACAGGAAAGTTTTTTATTTTTACATGAGCAGACACACATTAAACAACACACAGAGCCGCACACGATGGTTGGTTGCTCACCTCCCTGCTGGGTTTTGACTTGCAGGATGTCAGAAGGTGGCCCGTCACCGACGGAGGTGAAGCCCAGCACCCTGAGGCTGTAGGTGATATCAGGAGTCAGGCCTGAGATGGTAGTCAGGCTGCTGTCGTCGGTGTTGTGTTTCTGCCAGGCGCTGAGCGGAGCCGTCTGGTCCGAGCTGTAGTAGACCCGGTAGCCCCTGATTTGCCCGTTGGGTTCTTCGGGAGGTTCCCACTGGACCAGCATTGTGCTGGCACTCAGCATGCGTGCTTGGACGTGCAGAGGTGGCGAGGAGGGGGCCTGCTCACCAGTGCGCGTCTCCACAGGGTCGCTGGGCGGCCCGCGGCCAATGTTGTTGACAGCCATGACACGGAACTCATACTCCGAGTAGGGGCTAAGTCCACCAATGCTGTAACGGGTAGTTGCCACACCTTCCACTTCCTGGAAGCCATTGTCTGAGGACTTGGCTTTGTACTGGATCATGTAGTAGGAGACGGGTTCTGGGTTTCCAGAGTCCCAGGTGAGAGTCACACTGGTGGCTGTGGTCTCAGTTACAATGAGGGAGGTGGGGGGCTTTGGCAAGGCTGAGGAGGAAGAAGCAGGGTATAAGCTTTGATATCAACAATGGACTTTTAGGACTGGGTAATTTGAGAAAAATTGGAAGTCTGACACATCTAATACCATGATTCTCAAAAATGTAGGCACAATACAGCTAAAATCAGCTCTTGAGGAGAAAAGACATGACGGGTTGTGTAATTCTCCATTCTGTAACTTATAGCACTGAAATGATTGTTTCATAAGCTAATCCTTATAGTGCTGTCAGCAGCCATTATCCCCAAATGAATAGAACAGCTAGACTGAAATCCCAATTTTGTGTTTTATAACCGGCCTGGTCATTACAGACAATACAGGAAAATTGCAAGAGTGGTTCACGTTGTGAGTGTATGAGAAATACAAACAAAACAGAGGGTCTTCATTACGGCTTCCTTGAAGAAGGGGGTCTGTATTGCTGTGGTCCCTCTAAATGACTGTGTATCGATCAGTTGAGTGGAAAGTGGGATCAATACAGACGACAACTGATAAGAGAAGCTGCAATGGGTAGACAACGTACTCGCACAGTCACATACACAAGTTTCAGAGGCCATTTGAAAGTGGTTTATTCTGTTTTATAACATTTCATTATCGGAACAAATTGCATTTTTATTATCATTACAAATCTGTGGGTGACTCAAATCAATAGCAGAGTTCACGTTGTTACGGCAACAACCTAACACATAGATGGATAGAACAAAAAGTCTGACTTGGTCTGAACAACAGCTCTCACCTTTGACAGTGACCTGAGCGGTGGCTTCGATCATGCCCAGAGAGGAGATGGCCACGCAGGTGTAGTTAGCCGACTCACGGATGTTGGTGACCTCCAGCACGTTGCGTCCCATTGGCATCTCCTCCTCCTTGGTCAGCTCCACCAGGCCCATCGTCCACTTGACATAGGGCATCGGCGAGCCCACTGCCACACATGTAAGGTTCACGCTGCCGCCTGGCATCACCTCTTGGTTGGTGGGTGGAATGGAGAATCTGGGTGGGACTCTTCGCACTGAGGGGATGAAGAGGACCAGGAGAAAAGAGTGAATAGGTAGGATGTGTAAATATGTGAATATGACTTTTTGTGATTTCATGAATGGTTTTGCCCCATACAACGCCACAAGGCTAAAAGCTAACTCAAAAATCGAACTAAAATCTAATAAAATGGAGGGCTGATCGCTTTGGTCCGAATGTGCAGGCGCGCACAATGGGAATAATAGGACTGTCACGAAATGGCTCTAGAAATTCACAAGAAAACTTCCAGGGGGTGTTTTATCCTCTTGCCTACAAAAGGGAATATAATCAAAAAATAGCCCAGTTTTGCTGGAGACTATGTCTGGCCCTCTTTTGTCAAAGTGTCAAATGGTAGCGAGAGTTGCATCATTGAGGGACCCTGTGGTGATGGCATTGTTTGATTTCTCCTCCCGCTCCCTCTCTCTGGCTCCTTCTGCTCAGCCTGTCTTTCTCACTCTCTCATTCTCTCTCTTTGTGCAGTTCTGATATGCAGATAGGCTGACATTAAAAGGGGGTTCCCATGGAGACAAGAAGGACCCGCTGACGTCGCCAGGGACAAGGCAAACACCGATGCAGAGGCTCCATGCAATACTGAAAAGCTGGCCCAGAATAAAGAGGCAGCCAGCATTTACATATGACTTGTTTTCTATCTAAATAAAGATACACAAGAACTCCCTGCCATATTTACACACTTTAGATCTTTTTCTGGTAACTTTTGGGAACCACAACAAACTTATCCGCTTGACATAGTAAATAAAGCCTAACTTGAAAGTGCTGTGTGAACATCCACAAGTGTCAGACCTGTTAAATATATGATATTTCAGAACATTACCATAGTATGTGCTGAATCTATGATGGAGGAGCTCTGACTTCTTTAACCTTGACTATGGAGAAAACCAAGCCAAGCCAAACATTTAGCTGCCTAGTGAGGACCTACTGCTGGTTGTGTGTATTCAAAACACAACGGCATGAAACCATCCCTGCAGAATTTATACTGCTTGTTTCCCCTAATGCACTACAACATCTCTGTGTCTCTCTGGAAAAAAAAAAGCCCTTGACTGTAATTGCTCTTTTGCACCGATCTCCATGAAAATGGATTTTCAAATGTGAGTCTCCTTCCCCTTCCCGTTCCCCCCCCCTTCCCCCCCCCCCCCCCCCCCAATCTAATTTGAACCAGAACGTTGTTATAGCCATGCTTGTTATTCCCCTCATTATGTGGTGAAATGGAAAAAAAAACACAAAAGCACCTTTTGAGATTCCAGTCAGGAGAAGGCTGGTTTTCTGGACCGCACTATAATAAGGGGGACCTGGTTCACATTCATCTGAATTTCCCAAAATAATTGAGGTGCTGTATTTAGACCTGCTGCTGTTTTTTTAATCAATACAATCATGTGGGCTTAAACTACTTGGCTCAATATCTCATAAAAATATTAATGTCCCAGGTACGAACCACAAATCTCACTGAATCATGCATTTTTTGGAATTTGGGTTTTCAGTTTGATTCACACAATTTCCTGGATACAACAAATCAAAACTTTCCATTTCTTTTTGTAAGCACTAACAAACAGATTTAACACGGGTCACAGTAAAGGTTTAATATCAATAAAAATGTTTACAAAATGACTCAATGAACAAGAAGGTACAACTTTAGTATATTAAACATCATAAGGAAGGTTTCATGCAGGAAAAAAGTGCCACACATTAACAGTCCACAAAGATTAACATCAACCATGACGTCAGCTTACTGAGGTTCACAGGCATATGGCTGATTTTTAAATGCAAAGACTGGACAGGCTGAGTATCGTTACCAGCCTGGGAACGGGACAGGGACGATATTCTCAAGCAAAGCATGCACGGGAGCTGAGGAAAGATATGGGATGGGATCACAAGCCTGAGTACGCTGGGGGAAGAAGATAAAGGAGGAACTTGGTCCAATTTTCTCATATGAATGACTGAACATCTGATTTCCAGTATGACTAATGCACGACAGACTTTCCTTTGAGTATTTCGAGAAGAAAGCGTTTGCATTCCACTCATGTTGGTGGCCACCTGTGTCTTCTCACGCAACTGTAACATTCTCCAAGTGCAGCTATTTTCACAAAATATGCTCATGAAAAAGAGAAACCTGAGAGAAGCGGCCCTAATGTAAAACCATTAAGCTCAAAGTATCTGTTATTCTTTCATGATTCCATAGACTAAACAGTGCTAAGAGCAGTCAGTCAATGGGGCCTGTGTATATTGAACACTTAATGTTGTGAATAATTCATGGCGTGCGGTTAAGTTTGGAGAGGTGCTGTGGAACAAAATGACTAGAGGGCAGGTAATTGTTATCGATTCCCCCGAAGCCTCTCTCCTGTTGAGAGCGGCTTGGAGAGACGGGCTCGGGACTCTATCAAAACCACAAAATAAGCCCTGTCTCCACTCTGCCTGCCTGCTTGCTGGATACCTATAAATTTAACTGCCTTGACAAAGTGCCCAAGGATAGCAGAACCTGTTCAGTCAATCAATATCTGAGCAAACTGGCACAGAGTCAGCAGGCTCCCAGGCTTCCTGGCAGCAGCTCTGGGCTACCATGATGGCTGATCATCCCCCCTGTCAGCACACTGCCAGCTCATTCTTAAATATTCTATAGGTCAGCTCTTTGCGCAGCAGTGCTTTGCAGATGGCACAAGGAAAGAGATAATTTCCAAAACATTAGCTCTCTCTTGGACAATGTCAATGTCATCATTCATTACCTCCAAAGCATAAGTTCAGTCTGTGAATGTGAGGACCAAGGACCAAATCTCCCAACATTAACTACATGTTTACATTTTTAATGATTAGCTATTTAGTAAAAGTAGATGTGACATTTTTTACTCAAGTGTCACTAGCAACACAACATAATAAAAAATAGTTTTTCCTGCAAGGCCTCCTGCTGCAACGTCACATGAAGGCGGGGGGGGGGGGGGGTGGCTGTCTTCTCATTAGGCTAACATGTGCCTATCACATCCTTCAGGCTCTGACTACAGGATGCCCATGGTGCTAAAACAGACATAATCCCCTGAGAACGGCTTTGTCAGTTCTGATACCCATGTCCCTCAGTGGGAGAGCAGGGGTGTTGCTGCCTAAATACCTGACAAATCCAGTTGCCACCTGAATACCGGAGTAATCCATCACACACCTCTGATGGGCCAACAGAGGCGGATGGAAAGTCGGAGGGTGAAAAAAGCTATAGTTTTTGGTGGATGTGGTTGACAGTGACGGTATGGGTGTGGTTGGGAAGAATGCACGGCTAGATAACACGACAGTGATCTAATAATGACTTAAGCAAACTGCACAGGGACTCCTTGTGTGTTTTGGCAAAGCTTACCGAAACACGGTTTGGGGGAGTGGCGTTGGAAGGCATGCAAGGACTATTCAAGGATTCAGGCAAACAAGTAGACAAAACGACACATTTACACTATGATGGATTAGGGAGCGCTATCATTAATATTTGAGTTTTTCAGGGGAGGGATACCGGTGTCTTCATCAGAGGGGCTAGAAAGGATGGTGGACCTCACTTAAAATCTGCATCAAATTGAGGGGAGGGAATTAAAAGTGAAAATGACCAACCTTCACGCTGATCTGTTTGTGGATGAAGTGATTTGATGGAGGTGAGCAATGGAATGAAAAGATACAAAGTGGAGAGGAAAACAACACCGTGAAACAGAACAGTGTTTCCGTAGACACAGTGGAGGTTAGTGACATGGCACAAATAGGCAAAGTAATGCATACATACAGTATCAGAGAGGGAAACTCACTTTTACAAACGATTTAGTATTTTTCTACTTCATTTTTTATCGGCATTTTTACTAATAATCCAATTACATTGTCTACATCTACAGGATCAAATAAACAAATAAATTGGGTGTGAAACATGTAATCATTTCAGATTTTCTGTGCATTTTTGGGCTGTTAAATCTATTTGATTATTTATCATTAAAGAAAGACTCATAGGACATGTCTGACATTATGGATAATTCAGGGATCAAATAACAAGCAACCGTTACCATCGATTAATGTCAAGTATTGGAATTTTTATGCCTCACCTGCCTATGCATTTTTTTTCTCTTTGAAATTACTCCCCCCTCCTTCAAGAGTACTTGCTGATGTAAAGGACACTTGATGTGCCCCTGTGCCTAATCTTTTTCTTCATAAAATTCACCGGAATTGATCATTTTGTAAGTGTCCCTCCCTGACACACACACACACACACACACACACACATAGAACAGCATGAAGATATTTTGGTAAAAGAAAAGCCCGGCTACAGCACTTTATCCTCTGTGACATATTGACGTGTCACATGGATATATGAAGGAGTGCCAGCAGACAGAAGCTGACATCCCTCCTCCGTTGTGGGATAAGCACTTGACAAATGAGCGCTCATGCACAATCACAGGACGCTTGTGATTCTGCCCACGTTGATGGAGTCCTCCTTTAGAGGAGGGTCACAGAAAGCGAACCCACAGCAAACAAAGCGCGCCACACCTGCACACCTACAAACACGCACACACTCTTAATGGATGAGAAGTGGAAGGACATAAATAGATATGCAGTCAGGAAGGGAAAAACAATCCATGAGCAGACCCCCCACGAACCCCCCGCCACACCACCCCATCCCACCCCACCACTCCCTCCTCCTTCAGTCTCAACTCCCCCCCCTCCCACACTGAAATATGAAGACATCATTCTTTGGTGGCTCTAAAATGTCAAGACGAGGGTGGTGACGGTGGTGCTGGCAGCATGTTTGTGTACCTGCAGACAGGACCTGGATCAGGTGGCGACGGTGAGCAGGAAAAAACACAAACACATTCGCAGACACAAAAACACCAACCCATAACAAGCACATTTAATGCAAGTCTGACAGTGGTGTATGCGTGTGTTTATGTGGACGGGTGTTAAAAGGGTGTTGACAGAGAGAATAATACCATCATTCTTTCTCCCATGGTAATCTTTTCATACCTCCAATAGTGGTAATTTTATTGACATTTCAAGGCTACAAATAACTGTTCTGCCCAGGAAGGATGAAATTCTTAGAGCTGAATTTAGTCAAGTAAAAGATTCTTATAATTTCCACAAAAAAAGGGGAATACTGAAACAGTTAATCTCAGCGCTGAAATACAATATTTTGTACATCACATTGCATTAAGAATTGAAACATTATTGTATTTATTTGTTCGTAGGCCAAGCAACATTTGAATTTTGTGCCGGAACCTTTGTACAGCCTGCTGCTACACATCAACACTGTACAATCTAACAGTTGTCAAATGACCTGTTTGCTTCCAAAGCTTGTTATGTTTACAGGTTTGAGAGCAGACATTGTAAGCCCCTAAATCTCCCCTCTGGTGTCTCAGAATAAAGAAAAACATATAACAACAGGAAAGAGAGAGAGGCATGTCAAAGGCCACTTGTCTTGAGTCCCTCATGTTTTAAACCCAATCAAGCAGCTCAGTGATAGCACAGCCCCAGGTCTCGTCTCCCCATTCTTGCAGCAGTAACAAAGACAGAGTGAAAACATGGCTAGAGTCTTTGTTCTCCATTCCAGACTAGTACACTTTTAAAAGGTTAGGGTTGGTTTGATTTCTATCTCTCCACTGGTGTGGTGAGGCTGGCGGAAAAGTTGGTGTCGGGGCCAACGGGTTGACAGCTACCTGGGTGGTGTTACAGACTAGCTGGGCCTGGGGGCCCTGCTGGCGCCAAGCCACACAACTACTGTAATTACCTCTGAGAGGGAAAAAAGGCTGTGTTTGCACCTGTGACAGACATGCCCTGATTAATAGACGAGACTTACATCCCTTTCTCGCCTTTGCTGTTTGGCTGACTACCTCCCCCTGTCAAGATTTAAGATCTAAACCTTCTGGAGCCCACCGTGTTTAATCTGTAAATTTGATGCCGCTATGATCCTGGAGGATGATTTTACCTCTGGTTCCTCTAATCCAGGAGGAGGTTCTGTCTGTTGCAAAAACATTTTTTTGGATACTTTTCTATAAGAAAAACACTGACGCTAAACAGCAGTGGCGCACATCTTGGTGAGAGGAAAATTTGTTTAAAAATAGTACTCTTAATTCAATTTAACATTTCCTAAGAAGTGTAATTTTCTGTCTGGGTGTAGGAAAACATTCATATACTTGTTTTAACTTGGATGCAAAAAGAGACACTTGAATCACTCATCCATAAAATAGCCTGTATGATACACTACTGTATATGCTTTTAACAAAATTATGACGTGATAGCTGAGTGTGTCTCTTTCTTACCCTGACACTTTCACTGCCTCCCTCCCTCCTCCACCCACACTAACAACTGGAGCAGCTATTCTGTTTCATGTACATTAGACATGGTGGTGTTATCCACAGGGGCTGCCCTAGACTACTCTCTCCCCTATAACAGCTTTTTCAAGGATGGGTACAATGCTGCCCTTGCCCTGCATTAGTCTGCTCACGGAGACACCACAACAAAAACAAACCCTGAAACTCCAGACCCCTCCGTGCCTTCAGGAGCTCTGGGTTGAGCGGGAGGGAATAATGGAGCCTTTCGATACAGTCAAAATAAAAAAGAAAGGAGGCCTGGCATGGCTTTCAATGCCAGCGGAGGAAACGATTTCAATGCAGCTGTTTTCACAGAGGCCGCACCTGGTCGAGTTCACTGCCAAACAGGAGGTTGTGGTTAGTTCAGCTCATTGGTATGGGAGGAATGGTAAGGCAAGGATAATATTGGAGAATTGGTTGACGGAGAGAAAGAGAGAGAGAAACAGAGGTATAAATGTGGCCATCAAATGTGGAAATTACACAACAATCAAAGCCCCCCCCCCCCAAGTGTTTTCCACAGGTGTTTTCACTTATCCTGGCTAATTAGAACTCTGACCCAGCCATGCTGGGAAATACTCTGTGCACAAATAAGAATTATAAAGGTGTAATCTTTCCCACAATGGCAGGTGTAACAAACATTACAGGAGAGTGAGGAAGATGTCAATCAAACACAGCCTGCACAGTCCCACATAATCCTAAAGCAAGCTCTAACCATCCAAAATAACTGAAATCACCTGTGTGGATGTACCATTGAGAGTATAGGGTCTTTAACGGGAGAAAGAGATATAAAGATGCATGGTCACTGGTGAGTGAACAACATTTAGAATGAAAGAAACAAGACGTTTTAAAGAGTTGCATGGTTGTCTGTGGTTTATGGATTCTTGAGACATTGAAATAAATGACAGATTAATTCAAGAATTGAGAGAGACATCGGACTTTACCTCGTACGTAGAGATTGGCGGGAGCAGAGTAACGGGTCCCAGCGCTGTTCATGGCAACACATTCATATTTGCCTTGGTCGGACTCCTCGCTGTTCTCAATTTGCAGAGCTCCTGTGTAGAGGATTAACAACTTTAGCTGTCTTGACAGTTGTGGAATAAGACATGTAACTTGGCATGAAACCACAGCAGATACCTGTACAGTGACTCGCTTGAGAGCCTGTAGTCAACTAGTCTAACCCAGTTCATGCGTAATTAAGTGTCTCAGACATGGACGCAGTTTTGTGATGAAAATGTTTATGGCAACGTAAGCATTTAGCGGATTTGGCAAGTTTAATGAAAACGGTGACAGAATATTTCCCTAGTCGTGTTAAGGAGAAAAAAAAGACCATGACTGAGGGTCAATTAATCATCTGAATAACATGTCACAACTGTCACTGTCTGACTAGGCCTTCTACTTATGGAAATAATTGACAAGCCGAAGTGTTTGTGTCATGTAGGGTTATCTATCTCAGCCAGATGTTAGGATGAAGCCAAGCTATACTGCAGAATAATCACAATAAAAGAAATGATCAAATTGCTGCTTCATATCAACAACTGTGTAATCTGTGTTGTTACAAGGACATTATTTACAGTTGTGGGCCTCAAGAGGAATGCTAATCTGATTAAGTATTCTGAGTTTCGAGCTGAGAGTAAATAATATTCTATATACTGTTAGTGTCAGATGTCCTAATTGTTGAAATTAAATTAAAATGCGATCATATTTAACCAAAGTCAGAGAGTAAAAACTAAACGTAACTGATGAGTGAGCTGTTCCTCTAAGTCATTATTTGCTTAATGGCCTAAGATTTTGCTGCAAGCCACCTGCCAGTGCAAGTACCTTTTCTTCAATCTTTGTTGAGTACAGTATTGAGCAGTGAGGTCACAATTGTGTTCTTCTATTACCAACTATTTGACCATGTCTCACCAAAGCCCTCAAGTGAGACGCTCCTCTGCCAGATGGCTTAGATTAGTATTCCCAATCCCAAGTAGCTGTAGTCATCAGACAGAAGGCTAACATGTTGTTTCTAACAAAGCATGAAAGCCCAGGAGACCTGTCTTGGTGTGGTCATTTTGACACGCCATGTCCTTAACTATCATATAATCATTGCTACTGAATTGAAATATGAGACGAGTTGTAACTTGACGACACAGAACAGCAATCTTACCTGCATCCCACAATTAAAAAAGTATGTTTGAAAACAAAACTACTTCTCTAAGCAGTACATATGTATGTCACAAGCAAGTGATAACAGATAACCTCGAAAACAGCATGGTACTAGCGTTACAGGCAGCCAGTCACCATGCAGTTTGAAAATGACAAAAATACTCAGCAAAAGGTGATGTCAGGATACATTTTTTCACATCATGCAGTATGAGATGAATACAACAAACAGGTTCACCACCAACCAAAGGGGACTCGAATCAAGACGAGACCAAAAATAAGAATCGAAACAGGGCAGGGCAGTGACGTGATAATACCACCTCAGATCTCATGACAACACATCTCTCCAAGGTGTTTGCTCTGCACGCTGAGCTCATCGCTGCCTGATTCAGCATTGACATGCACCCGCATACTAATGCCGGTGTCACCAATCTGTCAATCTACCCGTTCTCCCACGGGAGAAAACAGTGCGAGTACTACAGGAATGTAGAAGGTTAGTGCTATGGCAGTTGTCACAGCTGCAACACAAAACCCCATATATTACTTCCAACTACTCAAACACTGGCGGATCTTCTACAAAGTCATTTCACTGTTTCCCAGTGCAGAAATTACATATAGGGGGCACCGAAGGCTGCCATGAGGCTGCCTTAACTCCTAAAGAGTTAAACACCTAATTGAATATGGGCTGCATGAGTAGCCATTGACGCACAGACAGTGAGACAGACAGCTGGTAGCTCAAAATGTATTCAGCTTGCCCCAGACGTCCACTATTTACCTAACTGCTGTTGAACGGAAATCATGCTTTCACTCGGGGGAGAAGCGGATGATTACCATAAAAAGGGGTTGAAGATTCCACCTTAACAATCTCGACCAGGCACCCTGTTCCCATGCTGGGGGGCAATGCTGCATAGGCTGTATGCAAATGCAGCCATTTCAGTTTACATTGAGGCTACACAGAGCAGGCAGGTAGAACATCTTGTGGCGAAGGTGGCCTTTAGTTTAAAATGCAAATCCTCGTCTGTTTTTGCCGAAAAGCCAGAGGAGAGGACAACGCTGAAAGATGTTTGTTTCTGTGTGAATGTGTGTGTGTTTGTTCAGAAACGTGGCTCGTTTCTTGCAGTATAGGAGGAGCCTTGAAAAAGCTCATTTACAAGATAACACCTTGGACTTGCTTTTGCATTTCCATTCTCCTGACATCAGGGTTGGTGATCATTTGTTTGTTAAGGAGCAGACAGAAGACGGAACATGTTGGGAAGAGACGAAGGGGGAAGTGGAAGAGTCGGCGCTAACAGCGTCGATGAACCTGGTGGGGGGAATGCAGGGGTCTGATGTGGATGTGAGGGAATGGTGTGGATGTGATATTTTCCAACACACTTTATCATCCTTACCTCTAATTGGTGTACCACCTAGGTGGGAGTAATTTCGATGGAAACAGGGTTGAGAGATTAGTTAGTAATCCACTTACAACAGTGGGAGAGAAAAACATGGCTTCTAACAGGCCACATATAGAAAGGAAAGAAAAACTGATACAGAGTAGAAGCCACTTAAATGCAATGTGACAAAGTTCAGTGTACTTAATCAATGCTTTGAAGCAAGTATAAATGATGGACTGTACATGACCAAAAGCAATGCAGCCTTCTGTCAGGGAAACATTTTCAAATATAATGCTGCTACTTTTGTATTTGCAGACAACAGCTACAGCCACATTTGTCCTTGCTTCATTGCACCATTAAATTAGTATGCAATTTAAGCAGATATATTTAAGCTTTCTAATTTAAGATGACCCCCACTCTTTGTACAGACTGCATTTGTGCAGAAAGCGGTTAGTAAAATGGCCAAGAGAAATGAATGACGTCATACACAGTAAAGATGCACAGCAAAAAGGTATTCAGAGGTATTACACAGAAGACAAGTTAGTATCTCTACAGAGTGAATGATTTGAATGGTGTGAAAAGATAGACCAAATGTGCCTGTGTGCTCACTAAAAACCGAGCAAGTGTGATGCAATAAGAAGAACTGCGTCTGCCTTTTCTGTTAAACTGTGGCAGCAAATGAATGCGCTTTTTTGTGCCATCACAAACTTGGCCTCATTTCAGGTCATATGCAGTAATGTAAATCCTGATACGGCAGCAGATGTCAATGGATAAAAAGAATTGTAAGTCTGTCGGCACTACATATCGGCACATTTTCAGGCACTCTCACTATATGCGAGAAAGAAAACTAATTAAAAGTTTAATGCTAAAAGTAAACAAATAAATACAAATAATTCCCAGTTTTAGGCACAGATAAATAAAAACATGATCAGACAATTAAGTTGTTGTGTTAGTATCTCATTTGAGAGAAATCTGCGTCTAACTTGGGTTGTGCTTGTACTAGTCGCATTTTAATATTGCAAGAACATGGACAGTCCAAGTGCACACGCTCCAGTGACCTGTATTCAGCTTTCACTGGGCAGCTTTAAAGCCAGGATGTTTCTGGAGTAGCTCTCGTCTTTAATCTTTGGGGCCTCAGGACCTGCAGCGTGGCCTGACACTCTCTAAGTGAGCTAGATTTAATAAGGAGCGACAGGACTGAATGAACCTGGTCAAAAGCCACTAATCTTTCCACCTTGCACCTTTTCATCTGATCCAGGTCAGGAAAGCACTTCTTATGTATCAAGTGGACTGCTACTGTGAACAAAGAGCACCCCCATTGATTTTATATTTTTTGCAAGGTTGAATCCTAGCTAATGCCTCATCGGCTGGCCTCATTGTCACCCAGCTGCATGTTTAAGAGGGGGATTAAGGATTATTTAATATGGTGAAAAAGTCTCTTTCTGTACTTTGGAAGGTTACAAGCTCATGCATCACTGTCAAAGATTGCAGGAACGCAGGAACAACTTAATTCCAACTTCTGTGTTACTTTCTGAGTGGCTGCAGCTGTTGTGAGGAACAAAATTCTGTAAGAACTCAGCTAACTAATCAAGGTGACAAACTTTGAATAAAACTTTCATGTCCTTTGTGATGAAAGAGAATACATGAAGTCATACATGACAACAAAGGCCTTTTGTGTTTTCACATCATCTTCATGTCTAGCATGATTCACGTCTGTTGGTATTTGATGGCATCTTGCACCCTGCAGCATGCTTTTTCTATATTCACAGTATTTATCCGTATGTCATGTAGAGTAGGACCCTTTAAAGAAATTAAAGCAGATCAAATCTAGTCGTACCTGAACGAAGCTGTTTAATGCGCCCGTTGCTGCTGCTGATGTCCACAGGAAGCATGTCCTTGAACCAGGAGATCTCTGGGTCCGGGTTTCCGCTGGCGGCACACAGCATGGTGGCAGTTCTGGTCCTTTCAACCACCTTCAGCTGGGGACCCATATCGATGGTGGGGAAGCCATGTGGGATCTGGTTCTCTGAAAATGTGCAATGGCAGATTTTTAGTATATCCACACACACACACACACACACACACAGCAATGCATTAAAAAAACAAGAAGAGGAAAAACATGTTTTAAAAAAATTCTGACAGAATAGGCTCTCAATTGCTGTGAGAGGCGCTGAGTGCATCAGAGCTGTTGAGCTGGGAAGGACAGAAAAGAGGATGAAAGAGAGTAAATACATTTCAGGTGCTCCAGGTCGATCAGTAAGCAGAACGCACACGCAAACATATACAAAAATTAGTGTAAGAGCAAAGTATACGGGTATGATTTGGATTTCAAATTTGGTCGAAACAAATCCTGTCTCTGATTGATTATCATAGCAGGCTTATTACCCGGCACGGGGCGCCTTAGGTTTAGACAGAGGAAGGATAGTTGCAATCTGCCTCTGGGCACCCATGCATAAATGAGCCGCCTTAGGCTTAGCAAGCTAAACAAACCTATTTGAATAATCCAACTCATCATAATGAATGTAACGGCATATCCATGACAACACACAAAGTATAATCCTTAAAGCATAATTTGGGATTCTAAGGTGAAAGGTTGCTTTCTCAAATATATACTGACATCATCAAATTATGAACAATATATAGTACAAGGCTATCTCAGGCTCAGCCTTGGCGCGTGGGATTCCAAATGTCATCAGGAAGAGGTCCATCCCAGCATAAAGTATCTACCCTTGACATTTAACACGTACAGAATGTTTTTATTGTGGAAAATGTACAGTCTAGTCATGAGAGTAAACAGCTACTTAGCTATATTTTTTCTAGCTTGAAATTGACAGTCACCACTCAACACCCACTTCGGTGCTGTCTCACTCTGTGACGACAAGTCGTGTCATTATGTACCATCTGGACGATGTTTTCAACCTCACAAAGGTAAGCAAACCAGGCAATTATTCACCTCTTATTTCTCTCTCCTATTCAGATTAAACAATGTAATATCCCACTATGTTGAGTTTTGAGGATGTTTGTTGGTGGCAAAAAAGTAACAGAATTATGTGTGTTCCATGAACATGCTTAAACAGCGCTGTTCATTGAACACACTTTTGGTTAACATACCAGTTTGCAATTAATGACACACACTGTGTTTTGCGGCACCCGGCATGCCGGCGTTTCTGGTCACAGAATCTGATGGGTCGCAAATGTTTTAAACGACACAGCGAGCTGAAGCATCCGACCAGACTTGGGAACATGACTTGGAACATGAACTAGTTAATTTTTTGATATTATAAAATTAGTTCAAAATTCAAAATTGTGAACTAAGAACGTGAACTAATTCTTTTTAATCTGCGTGAACTGAACTTTGAGCTAGCTCTTGTGAAGTGTGAACTACACTGATCTTGACTGATTATTATAAATTACCCAAATTATATACATGCTTTGTAATGGTTTTGCAATCCACATTTGGTGTCTTTAATGAAATATAAAGTTGCATTTGTCACAAAACTGTGCCGCAAATCCCGAATCAGAAACAACCAGTAACTCATTTGTTATGGACTACAAAAGTCAGATTTTCCATGCATTTATAACATGGACATATGTTTTGATTTCATTCTGATTGCCTCTAAGATTACACCAGCAAGAAGGCTGTCTAACTTAAGATGGAGCCTAAGGGATGCATTGAATAGCCTTTTCTCACTTGGCTTGTCGGAGTCAAAAATCCATATGTAAACTTATATGGCTGGATCATGAATAGGTGCATGGGTGTTGTACTTTGTTCTGATCCCCAGCAGAACAGTTGTTCCTCTTTTCACCCTTGTGTTTGGCCTGTAGCCCGGATCGTCTCATATTCAGATGTAGTTGACAGATCTCTGGATAGCCTCTTATCTTTGTGGCGAGGCTTACTTCCTGTCTACCGATACAGGATTCGTTTTCAGACATCCCAACTGAAATCAGGATACCTCTACAAAACAGACAACTACAGCACAATCAAATAATACGGTACAATTTGCCATTGTATGAATAAAGCTAACTGTAGTGCCCTGTGTTCCTTTGTGGTTTGCTCTCTCAAACCTTCAAAGTGAAAGAGAAGGGAAAGGTAGATAAATGTTTTTTAAATGGACAGTTTAGTGGCCAAAGATGAGCAAAACAATAGATTTCTCTGCTATTCTCCTTTTATGGTACAATGTGGGAAAAACATTCAATTAAACCTGGAGGGAGCTGAACCGCAGTCTCACCTACTTACTATTCACTTAGAACATGTTCATAATGGTCACACATCGCCTGAGAAGAGGTCCCTTTGTGGCACATTCACTGGGGTTTGGGGCACAGTTGGTATGGGTTCAGGTGGTTGTGTTCAGGGACAGCAGGCTGTGTTTGGGGACCTTGCAGTAGAATTAATTAGGTGCTATGCATGTCTGTGCGGTGATGCAGCAACACTATTCCATCCTGAGTCATCATCTGGATTTTGGCAAAACTGGAGTCATTTTGTTTACACATATCTAACCAGCTGGTTATCTAAAAGTGGATATTAAGAAAATGCTGTACATTTAAGTCTAAATACCAGTCCTCTGCTGATTCCCAATGTTTGTACATGTAACACATGGTTGGGCCCCCCAAATCACTCCATCTCTGAGCCATAAAATGGTGTAGCTTCCCTCTAGGTCGAGTATAAAGTTACTATATGGTGGAAACCAATCGATTCAATGAGGCATGCCACTGTCCTGTCAATCACACCTAGCCAGTTACCCTTAGGATGGTGCAGCAGAGGACTGAGAAGTCTGTCATATCATATTTTGAGGTGAATGTCTGAAGATTTGTTCTATTTCCTCCAAAATGTACCTGCAGCAACTTCAAGGTTTGTAAGATACAGTTGGCCACAGAAAGGAGTGTCTAGCCTTACCGTGGGGAAAATGCTATTTATGCTGCTTTGTGGAACTACGCCGTTCACTGAAGAAACTGGAATAACAGCATGGGATATTTTCCACCAAACCCTCTTGTATTCCTGCCTATAGAATATTTATGTTTGAGATTATTGGCAAATGTTCCTGGGCTGTGAAAAATGCTAACCATTGGTAAAACAGGGTGAAAGACCCCAAAGGAGTTATTACACGAGTCAGCGGCTCTGTCACATCAAGAAGCACAAACAGGGAATATTTTAAAAAGGCAAATAGCTGCTGCAAAGCCTATACATGAACTATTCCCTACTTCTACTTAATGTTTGCATTAAAGGTGAACTGTTATCACAACTGGTTGCCATTTTTATGTCTGATTAGTGGAAAGTTCACCGTGAATTCACTTGCAATGTTAATTTTAACATGGGAAATTGTTGAATGGAAGACTGGTCGGGTTGCATGTACAGTAAATGTTATACATATGTAGGAGGCGGAGGATTTCGCAGCTTCAAGTGTTATTTCGGGCGCCCCAGTAGCTCACCTGGTAGAGTGCGCGCACCATGTCCTATGACTAAGTTCTTACCGCACCCGGGTTCAATTACAGCCTGAGGCCCTTTGCTGTGTGTGACCCCCCCCCCCCCCCTTGTCTCTTTTAAGTTGTTTCTATCCAATAGAGGTAAAAAGCCCAAACAAAACTTTTTTTATGTCACAAAACACTTTATAAGAGATAATTAAGCTGATTAACCTTAACCACCCATAGAGAACAAACAGTTAATTATTTTAATTCGGCTAGAATGTAAAAAATGCTCAGTATGAAAAGGTGAAATTTCTCAAACAGTTGCAAAACCATGCAGCCCACACCGAACATAGCTTTGTAAAGTTTCCTATGTCCTTGGCTTTTGGTAAAACATAATAATTGAAAGTTCACTCTATTCACGTACTTATCAAAGATCTTGTCGAGCTGATGGTAACATTGGAACCCTGTCTTTCTATTCCTACTACTGCAACTCCTGCGAATGGCCTTGTCTGCCAACTTGTCATCCTGGGAAGACAAAGACATGCGTTTGTTCAGTTCTATTTAATTTGAAGGAAAAAAGAAAAGGGATGGGAAAATTTGGGGAGAATCCAATGAAATAGTGCAGGCAATGCAGGTTGATGTTTGTCAAGATAGAGGGAGAGAGATAGAGGCATTTTTAATAAAAAGGCCCTCTTGTGCTGGAGTGTAATTCATCAAAAAAAGCTCCACTTCTCTGTCTAGTCTGGGCAGGAAAATACGGGTACGGCAAAAATCCTGCGATAATGTCACATAGGCGCTCCATTACTAAGATGAACAGAGCTGATGAACAAAAAACAGAACCTTGCCATGTGTGACACTTGTAACTATCACACTGATAATTTTATGCACACTAAACAATCTCAGAAGATGCATGCTGCATGCAAACCGCTGTACTGCTACTGATCTAATATAGTGTACTAGATGTCTCATACTGAGGAGTCCAGTCTGTCTTAGAGCAATGGTATTTAATGGGACTGTTTTATTTGTAAAGTTATGTGTTAGATGATATGTGATACAGTTGTTACAACACAAAGTAGTAGAAACGCCCTGGATTTGCAAATGAGCCAGAGGCCGTGCCAGAAAGGCGTCGCATGTAAAGCTAGGTTGGCATGAGCTGGTTCCTCCATGATGTGAAAAATAAGGACCATTGTTCTCTCAACAGCCTTTTTGTCACGCACAGTCATACTGCAATATGAGCAGCTTAGCATATGAACTTGTTTACAGTGGTAATAGCAGTACGGACGAAAAGAGAGGGCAGAAGGGGAAGACTTAATGTGGTTTTGTGGCTGTACTACTCAATTAGGATAGCAGTGGGGGCCTTGACTATACACAAAAGGCATGGGGAAACATTGGCAACATCATTTGTAAAGAGAAGAGGCACTAGTAATATGGTAATTAGTGAAATTAAGAAAACATGATACAATAATCACAAAATATTGTGTCAAGGAGGTGTGCCTCTGCTGTAACAGCCAGAGGCAGGTGAGGTAAGATTTAAATGAGAGAAGCGAGGGGGAAAAAGTAAAAAGGAGAGGGGAAAGGAGGAGAAGAGGAGGAGGCAGGGGAGGGGTGCATGCCAACCTCCTGCCAGCTCCAATTACCAGTGTGAGTGGAGCGTGGCAGCTAGGGCGATGGGTCTAATCAGAGCCCTGCTGAAAGAGACCCGTCCCTGTCCTCCTGTCCCACTGGGAGGCTGCTGGAGCTCAATCTCACACTAACGTCAGCCAGCGTTTTTCCCTCAACCCAAACACACTCATCTCAATGGGGGAAAACACTCCAGACACCCCAGTTCCTTCAAAACAGGGGAGCCCTGACACAGTGACACAAGCTACAACAGCGCTGCATTAAAAAAAGCATGCCTCATTTCCATTTCAGAATGCCCTCATATCTCCTTCCTTCTTATACTCAAGTGCAAAAAGTGGTGAATGGCATGTGCTGCTATGGTTGTTTTAAGTTAGAGTTACAACAGCGAAAGATCCCTTCAGCGAGAACACGCAGTCATGAAACAAATTTCCTGGAATATTAATGAGAAAACATTGCTACAACATGAACAGGAGTTGTGTGCATGCTTGCAAGCTGCCCACAGCATCTTGCTTCATTCTGTATCAATAGTTAATCCAATTCAGCATCGTGTGCCATCAGAAATGAAGGTGATAGAGTGAGCCTTTCTTAAGTTCTTTAGGTTATACATTTGAGCTCATCTAAATTCAAGCAAGAAATAAAAAGGCCTTATGATCTCCATGTGTGCTTGTTGCCAAGTGATGGATGACAACAATTAAAGGTGATGTCTCCTTTGATAGTGCAAACCAAAGGACCTCAGTGGCAGCAACACAGCCACTTGCCTCATGAAATATTACTGCTCTAAAATCAACCCTTTTAAACATACATCAGTGCACTGTCTTTATACTGTAGGTACAAAAACAGGTTTATGCACTTCTAGAGAATGGGCAGGCCATTTGGTTTTTCATTTGGCTGTGTGTAGCATTTAGCCCTTAACTGATGGCTAAATGTTTGAAAGATCATTTCAATCTACTGTATTTTGTTAAATGTGTTAAGTATGAAAACTACAAAGTCCCAGTGTCTACCTATGTTGGACCTGTTTTAATTATTCATCTTTCTGTTGGTCCAACCTGTGAGGAAACCTAAATATAGTGCAATAGGTGTTGTCTACGTCTCAACTGGTCTTGAGTCAATATGGCATTGAAAAGCAGACAACCTGTCTGCAGAAACAAAGCGCACAGCCTGAGGCAGTTTCTAGCCAAGAACATCGTCGAGACAGACATTTGCATCTGCCTGAGACAAGGAAGTGTGTGAGAGGTGTCAGCGGCAGCAGGAGGTTAAAACAGAAAGCCAAAGCTAACATGAGCTGAACTGAAAGAGCTCTATGAATAGTTGGATCGCTGATGGTGCGTAAAACATTCAGCAAGTTCACTTGGAAAATGTTTAACTGCAAAGGATTTATGAGTAGCGGCGCAGTGGTGCAGTGGTAAGCACAGTCGCCCCACAGCAAGAAGGTTCTGGGTTTGAACCTGCTGTGTAGAGTAATGTCTGTGTGGGTTTCCTCCAGGTCCATCAATGTGGACGCATTTATGAGAAACGCAAAGGTGATGGTGGTTTTGTCTGACAGTGAAAATGGAGAAGAATCTGGGGATAACTGCGTTTCCAGTTATGGTAACAATACATGGTTACAGCTGTTGCTTATTTCCTGTGGTTCAGTCAGCTTTCACCTTGTATGTATGCGTTTGATAGGTATGGCTGTACTTGCAGGTGTTTTTTTCTGAAATCCTGTGACATTCAGGCAGCGACTAATATGCCCCACAGAAAGGCAGACACACCTGACTGGTATTCATGTAACTGCCTGGTCACTATTGACTTGCAAAACATCGCAGGGCAAGGAGTTTTCTCACATGTTCTGCCATGAAGGGCATGTGAGCAGGACCCTCCTGCTCTTCAGAGAAATACTAGCTGGCAGAGCTCCCGCTGCAGAGGTCTCCTCAGCAGGCATGACACGGCACACCCCAACATCAAAGACTTGGCAAGGAGGCCATTGATGTAATACTGTTGTAATGACATGAAAATGGTGAAAATCTCCGCGGAAATGAAGGCGTATGTACAATGTGCAATGAAATGTGCATTGAAATACGTCTGAACATCTTGTCAAGCCTGTTGTCACTGGCACGTTATCTCTTACGCCAGGTGTTATGGCAGTTGCTATAGAGATAGTAGTGCATCAAACAAACAGTGCTCAGAAGATATGAACTGCACGCAGAGACACACCTGCATGCAACGGACCATCACAAAAACAGTCATAACAAAAACACTGTTAATGCTGTTGTTGATGCACTCGGTGCTACATGCTAGTGGTCGTATCACTGCGCTGTTATTCTGCTGTTTATCCAAGTGTACTTGGAGTAAAAAGACTGTAATGCATGCCATGACCTTTGAAATAATACACTTTTTTGTCTGGCTGAGCAGAACATTTGGCCTTACTTCCTCGCCTACAGGCAGATAATCAATAACGGTCATCTAATTCCCCCCCAACTCCTTCCTTTCCTCCCCCTCTTTTTATCCCTTCACTTTCCTATTCATCTCTACTTCTCCCTTTTTCTCCTATCTGATATCATACTTCCACTGTCGTCAGTATGATCTACGGCCCTGCCAGATGCCCTGCGCCTGTTATTTATGCTGCGGCGCACCGGTTAGTACATCACCATGGCCTCCGACCATTACTGCAACCCAAGGGTGGTCTTCTGAATTCACACGGTTATGCTGACCGAGTCACCTTGTGGGACAAGCGTCGCTGCATAGAATCACATCCTCCATTAACTACACTCTATGAGTAGCACAGCTGTAGGCTTTCATTATGAGATTTCAGGGCTACGTCTTGCCTTTTGGTCCTACCAACAGGAGTTTGATTGAAGACCCTTGAGATTACAGTATTATGGAGTACACGGTTTATGGTTTACTACTCAATGTAACTGCCTTTAAGATGGAAAAACCTATGGGCTCATGGTAAATTTCTGTGGTAATACGATGTGGCTAATAAGACAGGCTATTCCTCCAGGTGTCTTGGAAAAAAGAACAAGGACAGGACCAAAAATCAGGAAGCATGACGGTTAATGAAATCGGTCTACAAAAGGAAGCAGAGCGGCGGTTTGCAAATAAATTCATTAATTGATCTTCTCCACAACTCATATTAATCATCGGCGGAGCTTTATTGTGACATGTTTAGTGTAATTACGGCAGATAGGGATGGCTTTTATGAGTTCTGAGAAAGGCAGTGGATGTAGTGGAATGTGGCAGGTTCTGTTAATTAAATCCTCACTGACTGGGCTCCTGTGACAGCCTTTACTTATTCTCTCTGTCAGAGATAATTAATAATACACAGTGTCTGTGACTCAATGTCGACAGCCTCAACTTTGTAGTGGTTTGCAAAACTGATGGGTATCACATTGTGGCATAACCTATTAACTGCTCACCTTGAAAGAGGCAAATGCAATAATTTCATCAATGCTGGTCAAAAGCAGCAAAGAGGCAAGAAACATGATCTTCGACAACAAATTGCTTGATGACTGGTACTATTCTGTGGTTATAATGAATTAGCTTGCAGCTATGAATGTTTTTAGCAGTGATTAGATCTATATCATCCCATTCAGTAAAACCAAATCTTCTAAATGATATTTCAATTTCTGTAGTTGGTACAGAAAAAGTGGTTCGAACCTCACCACAGGAGGAACAACAGTCACAGTCAATAACTGGGTGAGGTATTGTTCTTACCTTACAAATAATAAAAGAACAAGTGCTCTTAACTACTCTAAAACTGAGTGTTAAGCAGAACAGACCTGAATCCAGTGCTCAGTCAACCTTACGCCGCAAAACAAGTTAAAAATATTGATGCAGATGTAATGCATGCAAAATCAACAGTGCCTTTGACAGCAGACCGATCAACTACAACCTTGAAAAACACAGCTTAGCAGCTTAGAGAAAATGGAACTATGCCTCTTAAACATGAGAAAAATGTCAAGCTTAAGACCAAGCTATAAGGCTGATAGTGAGTCAAGCCGTTCCCCCCTGCCTTCTATGGCCCAGTGGGTAAGCCAAGAGGGCTTGGTGTTTAAATGTGTGAGGAAAAGGGGTCAGGGTGAAAGGACTCCCATTAGCCAGCTCATTGAGTGTAGGTATTAGAACCCCCCTGACATGCAGCAGGCCCATCCATCCATAGCCAGTCAGGGCCTGGGGAGCCGTTGACTCACTGGCCTGCAGAGCTTCTAGCTGGACCTTGCTCTTTACCTGCAGGGGCACAGGCCCAGGGCGTCATTATTAACAAATGAAAGGAATGTCAGGTGTTTTTTTTCCCCCTTGCACCGTGTTTTTTTAAATACAGAAATAGGAACATCTGCACAATATGATGCAGCAAATGCACTATAATACAAGTCTAGCAATAAATAGTTATAATATGTTGAGATTGTATCAGTGATGTGTTATTTTTCAGGTAGTGTGTTGTACTTAATAAATGAGGGTGGGCAAAAAATTAGAAACACTATATAAAATGACTGAACACAACACCGCCAACAACGGTGGCCTAAAAATGACAATAGAGGTAAATCAATTTGCAGGGCTTTCAAATAAGATTGGTAATTGTTTTCCATTGTACAGGGATTACTATTTTTCTGGTGTGTTGTCCGTGTTGTTTAACAATTGGGTTTGCATGACGCAGAGACGGACGCGGGCAACTTTTGCTATTATCAATCATCAAAGCGCTTGGATAGAATCATCTATACTCAACCAACCTCTACAATGTGCAATTATGAACTAGGGCTAATAATATGGAGCAATTGTTTGAAATCTGTGAAATCAAAAGTATTTTTTCTCTTAGGTCTACACAACATTAATAAACCACATGTAGCTCAAAGTACACAGTAGTGCCTATACAGCAAAATCAGGTTTAATACGCTTTGTTTCTCTGAAAAAACTCATTTCTTGAATTGAGTTTTGTGCATTTTCAAATATAACTTCTGCATTTATCAACTGTTCAGCAAATTCTATTAGTCATTTCAGCCCACTTCTGATTCACAATTTTTATTGTTATGGATATCCTCAGCCGTGGAGAGGAAATTACACATAACAGACCTCATTGTTAACAAATGTTGAATTAGAAAAATGCAGAAAGGCACCAAGATTGGGGGACAGGTTGAACCTTGGCTGAGCATAAAACACTTTTAACTAAAGTAAGAAGAACTGCATGAAGCAATGAACAAATTGATTTAAATCAAAAATTACACTGTAGCTGTCTGCCGGGCTCAGACTGCTCAGGTGTAAGTAAGCGTTTGACTTGCGTTTGACCCTTCAAATATCAGTTTGATTCAGGTGCACATTTGTGAGTGATAGTTTTACCCTGTGTGTTTATATTCCGTGAGACAGCTTATATTTCTGGAAAAATAATATTGGATCACATTTAGATGCCTGACTCTCTCTCTCGCTGTTGGCCTCTTGTTAGGCTTAGAGTGAAACACAACACTTCAATAAAAACTTCTGGGCTCAGATAATCAGGAGCAAGTGCATACAAATGTAGGGACGAACACAAAATGAATCAACCCCAGGCAAAAAGGCAAAAAAGATAACCTCTTACCTTGCTTAACACTCGAATGGAGGAAGCTGTATGTCACCCTGAATACATGCATGGTGAAACACTACTGATAATCACATCGGTCATGCTTTCATAAACAAGTCTTTAGTAAAATCTGTAATTGAATAATGAAAGCCTGTTGCAGCGGTTTGTGGCAGATATTTAATGGCAAATGTCAATTCACGGATATCCCTGTCTGTTCCTGACAATGTGCAGATATTAACGGATGTGCATGTCTTGTCACATCTTCAATATCTACTGAAGCCCAGAGACAACATCCAGATGAGGAGTTCAATATGTCCTGACAATCAACAGTGGCCATAAATTCAAGTTTAGAACAGTGACAGGCAACAGCTCTGCTCTCAATAAATGTATGACAGCAGCCAGAAGCAACAATGTTTGACTGTACAAGCTATGTAGTATGGAGTGTGGACACATTAAAACCTATGCAATGCTGTGCAATCCAGTACAAGAGCTCTGCAATAAGTCCTACCACTGGGGAGCTAATAATGTTAAAGAAGAGGTGCTGGTTAAACTTTGTGGTATTTTTTATGGCTGTAGTTTTTGGTGTTGTAATGGATACAACATATTATGAGATGTTCCTGTTTTTCACCCACCGTGATCTTCAAACAAAAGCCGTATTTGTTGCAGGGGCTGTTACTCTACAGTTGTTACTATTATTGTGTCTACCCCGTGTAAGTGACTGCACACAAGAAACAAAGACAAAAATTCAACTAGGCACAATTACTTTAGGCTTTGCAAGAGGAATGGTTTTGATGCCTTCCCCCGA
The DNA here is from genome assembly GCA_011952105.1 of Coreoperca whiteheadi. Lineage (NCBI taxonomy): Eukaryota > Metazoa > Chordata > Actinopteri > Centrarchiformes > Sinipercidae > Coreoperca > Coreoperca whiteheadi. The sequence continues at coordinate 19,993,214 of CM022487.1, forward strand.
AAAAAGACTGGATTTGACATCAGGATCATCAATGGATCATCAAGGGAATAATTTCATCTACATTCATTTTGTCATTTTCTTTTTCTTGCTTCTGGTGCTCAGAGTTTGAGCAAATGTTTTCTTTGGGAGAAAGTGGAAAGCTCTGATGCGTTAAAACACTCTTTGAAAACCACTGGCCCACTTAAAATAAGATAAATGCGTCCCAGCATTAGCCTTTCCTTAACACCTTTCAGGATGTTGAATTTTTCCCAAGTGGTTGAAGTTATGGGATAAATTAGAGAAATGTAAATCCGCTCTTGAGTCATTAGGACAGGCTGCAGATGTGTTTTGAGGTTTTAATACCAAATTACATGCTTTCAACAATTTAGAAAGTGGTGGGAAGCAGCAAAAGCTGTAACGATCAAGTGACTTTTAAAGAACCGGTCTAATTCACCACCTGTGCTAAGAAAAACAAAAAGAATGAGATTTTGCACTAATTCCTATTCAATTAAAGGTCTGACTCTCTTGGTTTTTCTATATTCTGTCAACCACTTTTTAAATGTTATTTTTACTCATTGACTTCTCTCTCTCTCTCTCTCTCTCTCTCTCTCTCTCCCCTGAGGCCACAGACGTGAACAGCACTGACGGCGCAGACATAACAGACATCGCACTCTTTATAGATACAGCTTGCCAAAAGCATGGAGCAATTGATGGGCAAGTACAGATGATAAAATGTTGCCTCAAAGCAAGTATGACTCCATCCAGATGTCCACATATAACATGAAAAATCTAGTCCCCTGTCAAACAAACCTCACGCGACTGATCAATTAACAGTTTGACTAGTAAAATTTTAAGTTATCTATCTATCGTACCACATTTATCAAATGGTTTGCAACCATTTGAATACTGGCCCACTCTATAGGCAGTGTTTGGTTTGTCCGTTCTGGGCTACTGTAGAAACATGGCGGCGCAACATGGGGACCTCCATGGAAGGGGACCCGCTCCCTCTGTAGATAAAAACGGCTCTTTCTAAAGGTAATGAAAACAGGATTTTTATTTTCAGGTGATTATAAACTAACTTACTTATAAATATCATCTTCCATTTCTGCCAACAGCACCTAAACGTTACACACCGGACCTTTAAAGCAGAAGACAATAACCTTTACAAGGATATTAAGTTTTGGAAATCTGCTGCCCGATTAATTCTTATTTGTTTTGATAATTTATTGATCAGACTAGAGCAGAAGGTCAGATATACAACAAGCTGGCAGGGATTCTTAGATTATTTAGTGTCCTGCTCAAGGACACTCCAGCAAGGTGGCTGCTGCTGGTTAAAGCCACCCATACCACCCCCAAAATCTCAACAAACCGCACGTCGGCATTCCTGTGAACAGAACAAACGCTTGATTGGTTTTAGAGGGAAGAATATCTGGCAGCGCCAGTGTTGCGCCAGCTCAGAAATGAGGGGAAAAAAGCAAATCAGCAAAATCAGAATTCTTTTTGTTGATTTTAATCATATTTATTAGCCTGATTTTCCAAGCTTGAAAACAGGTTTATGTTTGTGGTCTTTTTTATTCCCTGTGCGTTTTGGTTTGGTAAACGGGGACTACAATATAGGTGCTACGGCCCTGACCGAACCTAAAAAGCAATCTGTCCCTCTTACAATGCCCAAGTCCTTGGAAGTAAGAATGTGAGGATGCAGATTGTGTGGCCAGGAGGGCGATTCCACCCTGCCATATTGTGTGAGTCCTTGGGAGAAGCATGCATAGACAGATGCAGTTTGTATCTGTCAGGCTGGATATGATCTACGATGCTGGGCCTCCAGCCAGCAGATGGTGGGAGAAATTAAATCTGTGACACAGACCGTCACAATGGAGCTCAGAAATACAGTAGGGAGGGGGCAGGGGGTACACACCTGTAGATCGGTATGTGTGTGGGAGTGTGTCCCTGAATGGTTTTGAGTGCGAGCAAGTTTGTGCTTCAGTGTTCCTACAGCATGTCGTGACAAATAACAGCCCTGCCTGAAACGGAAGTCAAACCTGTTCTACCTAAAGTAAACTCAAACTTTCCGACCCTGCATCATTTTCATAAACAACCTACAGTGTGTGATGTTAAACATGAACTGACACCTCGCTTTCTTCGACAACGTGAGCGAACAGCTTTTAAAATGGCATCGTGAACATTACAGAAACCCACCAGCCTTCAAAAGGACAATCAGAGAGAGTGAAAAAGTTATGTGGGGGGAATAGCAGTTACACAACAGACCTTATTTTGGTCATTGTGGATGATTTGAATAGCGCGGAGGAAAGAAAGGGATTAAGTTGTCGGAGGACCAGGGCTCGGTATTAAATCATTCCGATATAGCTTCTGTATGTATTTATCTTGCCTGGGAAGAGGCGCAATGCGATTTCTATGCTGTTTATCCAGTCAGGTTTGTTGTCCGCACTTGCCTGGCTCCTGAGATATTTATTACTGGTATTGTGTCGCAGTCATTTTTTGCCTCTGCACTAGGGACTACAATGCATGCCAGGCAAATAAAGGCCTTCTCTAACCGATGAGGCCGTAATTTGTTTACTGCAACCAAACACAGGACCACTAAATACAGTCAACACAGTAAAGCTGGGACACTGTATTGAATTCCATTTTGAAACTGTTTGAACTGTGTGCAGTTTTTAACACTGCTGTATCATTCTGGCCTCTTTTCCAATCAAAAAATTTGAGAGGGATAAAACGCACTCATAGGGCAGAACTCTATTAATATTACAAGGAGCTGAATCCCTCCAAAGTTTGATGTTTGACATGTTTTCAGCAAGTAAGGGGCTATTTTTCTCCACTGGAGAAGCTTTGAATCCTTGCATATTTCTCACTTGACCTTTCAAAAAATTACATTTTTTCTTGACATTACATGTTCAGAAACGAATTGCCAGGGAACTTCAAAAAAGGTCTCCAGCTGGTCTGGAGGAGAACATTTCTAATTCACGCTCTGACAGCAGAGAATTCTGGTAATGACGGGGCTTTTGATCTGTTACCATTAGATAACATTCCACCATTCTAGAGACAGGTCCGCTGTCTCCTAAAGGACAAGAGAGTGTTCACCAGCACAGCAGAAAAGTCACAGTATACACCTGAGTTTCCGCTCATATTTAAGGTACCTTCTCGAGTCACAGGGAGCTCTGCAGATATCAGTGTGACGTTTTTAGTTTATTTGTTTTAGCTTTTTATTTTGGAGGAATTGTGCTGAAACCTTTAAACGTTACAGTGGGTGAGTGTAAGCAACTAGGGTTAGAATTTTCACTTTTGATAGGATATCTGAATAACACAAACGACCACAATCAGTGAAGATTCCCAGCTTTCAACTTGTTTTGGAAACACAGAACTAATGCAGAGCAAAACAGTACTGCGAGCCATTTCATTCTCGCGCCATAAAAGGAAGTAAAAGCAGCGTCAATGTCTGTACAGTGTTTTGTCTCTATATAATCTCCAGTTACCCTTACTACGATTCTTGCTGTTTTTCTTTTACTTGGAAAATATGCATTATTATTTCTAAGTCACGAGGCTCGGTCACTGTAGGCCTTTCCCAGGACTTATCAATGCTGCAATTCCCTGGTTGCCGATAGAAGCCCATTAAAACCATGTACCTTTAAGGATTTTGTTCAAGCCAATTCCACGAGAATTTGGCTCTGGTTTTGGATAACAGCGACTCTATTCGTTCCACCACAGAGCCTCATCAGTTTTATTATCACAATTACTGTCATGACATGGTTTGGATCCCACCTTAGTCATTTCTTGATCGGAGTCATTGCATCTTACATTTTACATGCTCCTCAAATGTTACCAGTGCTGAAAATATGAAATATTGCATTGACATGGTGAAGTGGCAGCACACTGCATTTAATACTGATGTTGTGAGCTGAGATGTCTTTTCTGGCCGGCAGTAGTTTATTTCATACATCACCGAGACAAGCACCATTTACCTGAACATCTACTGAGGCAGTTCAATTCAAGAGGGGCGCTCAAGGTCAAAACATCGGTATCGTTACCAAAGTAATGAGTCATCGTTCCCTCTGGTCATCTCTCTATACTACCCTACAATGTCATACCACCATCACACTGTCCACTATATTTAACACAGAGAGCGAGATACAGAGATAGAACAGAGAAAGGGGTAGATACAAAAGAAAAGTTATGGAGACAAGACGGCAGAAACAGGACTGGAAGAGAGGGGAAGAGAAAGGGAAATGAAAGACTGACGGCAACAATATTTCTCAAATCACCCCTCCCCCTCTGGTCTCAGTATTGTCTGCATCATTATTTATCCGTTCAGGTCAGACCTGCACACAGCTGACTGACTCTCTCTCTCTCTAGCACACACACAGTCTAGGCACGATTGATTTGGAAAGTCATTTTGCATGTAGACTATTATTAAAAACATCGCAGTGAGAAAAAGATGATTGTAGCCGAGGATCCTCAGATTTTGACTTATGACAACAATAAAGAAACACAACTCACAACTTATCATTCTACCGCTGTATGTGTGTTTGTCTATCTCTCTATCACACGCGCACACACAATGAGAAACGGCTGAGCTGACTTTGGGCCTGTATGTAAGTCTCTGTGGTGTGACCTCTCGGGCGGGGGCGTGAGAACCGCCACGAACAAAGAGCAGGCCTGTTACAGCGTAACAGAATTACAGAGTGACTCGAGACTCATGACAAAAGTGCTAAACCTCGACGTGGCTTTGGATCGAAAACAGGCCTTTGCAACGCCCCCACAGGTGAGCGGCAGGCTAAACTATATAGTCACAACCCTAAGTCAGATCATCTGCTCAGGTTAAGAAAAAGACAGGCAGCATTGGTCAACACCAGATTTAACATGCTCTGTGGACAGAACTCCAAGAACAGGTTTAGTATGCGTTTCAATTTCTATACAACCTGAATTTTTTATACAAAGTTGGGTAACATTCATCAAAGTCATTATTTGACAGCCTTTGACCAAGCCACATTGACTCAGAAAATGAAGTGACGTCAACTTAAAATATAAAGTGGGAAAAGAATTCATTGCATAAATCACTATTTCAAGAAATCCCTGGCGGAACTGACAAAATTAAAGTGGACCCACCGAATTAGGCTAAGAATCACAAGCAAGTGATCCAGACAGAGTAATGCACTTCTGAACCTTGGTATTTTCCTTTATACACGACAGCCTTCCTTTGAGCACACTGAAAGCACGTGTAAAGCTGCACCAATATGACTGTAATAATCCATATTTTGCAGGATTGGCATAACAAACTAGAGAGCCAGTATATTAAATAATCATAATTAATGCTCGACCTTCGTTTGCTCTGCTAAAAACTATAATCCTGATCGACTTAGTGGTATAATGACTTTCTCACTGCCTCTCTGAATATATTTTGAACACTTCATATAGATGCAAAGTCACATGTACTTTAAACATGTGAGGCTTTTCTTTTTAGAATGCAAAAATAGGAAGTTTTTCGAGCTTATTTATTCAGGGAAGGTTGACTGAGACATGACATGTTTTTAAGCAATGCTCAGCTTAATTTCTCTTTACACATTCACACCAGGGACAGCTACAGTCCTTTATTATTAGTCCCTGAGCAGCTTAACTGGTTCTGTGCCGTGCTCAAGGGCACCACAATTAATTAGGTTTACAGAAGCTCGGCAGGTTTCTAAGTCACTTTCTCCAGATTTGATCATTTTATTCAAAACAGCAACATTCAGACGTGACACAGACTTCTCAAACCTTAAGGCTACCGCCGCCCCATTAAAGAGGAGGGTCATTAGTCTCTGTCTGTTTGGTGCTGCCCCAGTGTTTTCTTGTGTAGTGCTGCTGATATGAACTTGATGTATTGCTAGGCTACAAACAACGGTCTAAAAATAGAGCCGAGCTGACAACATTGCTCCGTGAGGGTATGTGTGTTTGTGTCAGTGAATATGCATGCATGCGCCTATGGTTGTACGTTTGGGCCTGGTTTGCACGTCTGCATGTATGAACAGGCTCTAAGTTGTCCGGCACATCCTCAGGGTTCTGGACGAGCAGATTGAAGGAGTTATTATGATTAAATATGAAGTGTGGTTCTGTTCTCTACCAGCCTCTGTGATTGCCTTAAAGGGGACCTATTATGCTCATTTTCAACTCTATAGTTTTATTCTGGGATTCCATTAGAGTAGCTTCGCATGATTCACAGTTTAAAAAAAGGCCTTAATTTATCTTACACTGGCTCCTTAAGCAGCTCCTCAGTTCATCCTCTATCTGAAACAAGCCGTTTTAGCTCCTGTCTCTTTAAGGCCCCCCTCCCTAAAAGCCAACTTTCTTCTGACTGGCCAACTTCCCGGAAGCCTGCCGAGGGCCAGCGAGCCTCTGCAACACTTCTATATATACACCGTGTACAGTACATAAAGATGGACGACATGACAGCTCCCCAAAAGTGAAGCCCCCAGTGGCTGGCTGCAGTATAGGTCATAAACCCCGCCCCCTCCGTGTTAGTAGATGGGACTTGAGCCAAACTAAAAAATCAAAGTACACGCCAAATAAATGTTTCCCAAAGATGGTTTCTGTCAGTTTAGGTAGTTCTTATCACACCAATGTATGTTCAAGATTTTGTTTTTCAGATAAGTTTGGTTTTAATGAGTTATTTGATGCTTATCCGGGCTACTTTGGATTCACTTTTGTACTGTGGGAGGAAGCGGGGACACGTCGTCCATCTTTATGTACAGTTTATGTTATACAGCCAGTGCTGTGAGCCTGCATCATTGTCTTGTCGGTGTGCTGTACAGCTATGACAGCTTCAGTAACATAGCTTGAATAATAGCAATATGAGGCACTGAACTGGATAAATCTACTGCTTATCAGGCCACAAATGAGACAAGAATTAGTTTGGAATAACGACAGACGCCACCAAGGAGGAGTGTTTTTGGGGACTGGGCCTCAATGCTTACTGTACAAAAACACGCAAGTTTTAAAACTTTATTCACTGATTTTGGTGAAAATGGATCATATTTTATGGAGAAAATATTTTCTGGTTTATCCTCTAATGTCCTTAGGCTGCTCTGCCTCAACTCTATGATTTACGGACTTTTTTTAAGTAGCCGCTCACTTTTGCCAACTGTAACGTTGGCTGCCATTAGCTCAGTTAGCGGTGCATCCGAGTTAGCCTGACACCACGCAGGCTCGACAGTGGAAACAAACGATGGAAACTTAGCGTTCAGAGCAGCCTTTCTGCTCACAAGGATTACTTTTACATATGTTTACCTCATGTATTGAAACTTCGGACACGTGTAATATGAACATCCGTCATTGTAACATTAATATATATATATATATGTGACAGAAAATAAGAAAAAGCATTATAGGTCCCGTTTAACACTTGCGAGTCTTCTTCTAAAAAAAAAGGGAATACGTTGACGGACTAATTGGTAGGTTGTCAAAAAGTCTACAAAAACCGAACCACTTATTTAAGGAGTGAATATTCCTTCATTACATTCAAAAATGTTCCTCTCTTTGCAATTTGATGTATGCTAATATTTCAAATCAATACGTCAACTAGGGTGCATCAAATATAATATGTTTAACTGATGAATATCATTACAACAATTACAATTGAGCTACCCGTTTACTTTGGCTGACGGCCATCTCGCTCTGGACTCGTGGCGTAAAACTGGCTTGCTTGAGCTTGTAGGCTGAGAGCAGCAGAAGGTTTTCATTTTTTATCAACCTACATTGTTTTGGTTTGTCAGACCACAATGCATCTTTAAATGGGGGTATATTATGAAAAAGGAACATTTCAGTTTATTGTGATTTTAAAGATTCTATAATAACTGTACATTCACATGTGGTTCCGGTGTTAGTGTTAACACTGTCATGGTGAAAGGTCTGGTTCTCATCCCATGCTGAAAAAGTATGCAGTGAATGCTTATAGATAAAAGCATCCATCATATGGCATGTGTCTGTATGGCACTCGAATCTGAGGTTAGCAGCTACAACACGGAGCACAGGACACAGCGAGAAGACGACTTCATGCAAAGCACGTCTGCTGGCGAGAACAGTTGCTCGCTGTTGAGAAAGACTGTTGTCCGCCTTTCTATTCCACTAACTGAGGGAATCCAAACTCGGTGTCCTATTTTGCCCCCCCCCCAACACTAACACTGTGATTAATCTCATCTCATTCATGTGCGCTTCATGTCATGTTAGGGCTGTTTGTTTGCACAGGCATCAGCATTCCTCACGATACAGTGCAAAGGAGGGGTAAAAAGAAAACCGTTTCTTTGCGCAGAAGAAAAGTCCCTTCGGGAAGATTACGCAAGGCCAGACGATGATATCATCAAATCAGCGTTGACAGAGAAAAAAGGAAGGGTGGGTGTGAGAAAGATGGGATTCAAACAGGGGATGGAAATGCTGTATTTGAATGAGAGGGGATCTGCTTTAATGCCAGTGTAATGGCAATGGACGGCTTTAATCCTCCCGCCTTTTTCTAATGAAATCAACTCCTGCGGTGACTAGCACCCACATGACAAAATTACAGTCAACTAAGGAAGAATTTTGCGCTCACAGCTCAGTGACATGGAAGGCAGAGCATGGAGAGGTGCAGAGCCCCTGTTCACATAAATCACATACATTAACTTTATGGGCGAGAAGGGGAAAGGAGGTCTACGGAGGTCAAACTAGCCTGCAGGCATGGAGGGTAGCCCTGCTGTATATGTGGAAACACAAAAATTGTTTTTATATCCATGTGGAGCATTTGTTCTTAAAGTTCTCTGAATAAGCAGGGAATCGCTGACTTTTAAACATTTATTTAAGTCATATACTTTAGCCATCCGTCATTATTCACTATCAGGCTTTTGATGAGGCAATTTATAATTTTTTTTATTGATTATGGAATTGATTTGCTGTAGCAAATGATTCAGATTTACTCACTCAGAGCAGGAGAAAAAATTAATATAGCGTTATAGCCAATAAATGGCAACTATTTCTTCCAATATAACTTGATTCCAGGTCGTACATTTGCTGAATTACAGAACTGTATGCTATCTTATTTAAAAATGAATTCCTTGCATTTTTTTTCACCTTGTGGGGTTCACGTTAAGATAGATCTGCTCCTCATGACACTGCGAATACCAGGAATCCTCAGAGTTTGCAAATGTTTATGTATGAATTACTAAGGCAAACACCCATATTTGCTTTTGGATATATTGGAATAAAAGCTCCAAAAAAACGGCGGCAGCAGCAGCAGCAGCAGGCAAAGGAGGAGGAGTTAAAGAAAAGAGTGAGAGTGAAAGCAAGATGGAGAAAGAACCCAAGCGAGAAAGAAACACTTATCTTACCTTCAAGCACTGTAAGCTTGGCACTAGTGTTGATCTCGCCAGCACTGTTGGTGGCTGTGCACTCGTAAATGGCTTCGTCTCTGTGTGTGCGCAGTGGCTGGATCCGCAGTACGGAGCCCGAGCCGTCATCAAACTCAATCACCTAGAAGAGCCAGAGCAAAGCAATGGGCAGGAATATTATTTCTAGGATCCTCTTTCTCTTTTCCAAGCAGATCACTATAATGCGACATATAAACAACATATGTTTTTGACTTGTAGATTAGTCTCCTTGGTTTTTGTCTTTCTGATCTGAGAGAAGAAAAAAATGTAACATTCGCCAGTTTCTTAAAAGCATGTTTTCATGTCCTGCCACAAAATTTGGCTTTTGAGAACTAGAATTTAAGCCTGCTGTTTTCACTAAAATGGCTGATGAAAAATTATGATTGATATTATGAGATCACATCCAAGAACATGGTGATGCACAGCAGAACAACAACCAGTAGTACCCCCAGATACCACGGCTACATTATGTTACAGAGGAAAGACTAGTCAGAAACAGTGTGAGTTCCCACCTAAGGCACTTCCTTCTGTTCATATGGGTTCAAAATAGGGAGGGAAAATACATCAAGTAATACATCAAGGGGATGTATGGCAAGAGATGGTGGAGCTGCGGAACAGAAGGGGAAGGATGAGGGTGTGAAAAGACTGAAAGAGATGAAGAGGACTATATAAATCAAGATGGAAGGAGATTAAAGAGAAGGGAAGCCTGCCTGGTCTCGCATGGAGAAGAGAAAAGTTGGTGTAATGCTCAATAACAGGGTAATTGATTGGGTGTGCTTTGTGTGTACGCTGTGAGTGTGCACGCATTTGTGGATGTGTCTGTGCTAATGAGAGACGGTCAAAGAAGGCAGTCTGAAACCCACGCCTGTAATGTTTTGCCACATGTGTTGTGTTTGTGCCTGCTTGCATTTATGTGTGTACATACAGGGTACTTGAGTAAATGTACTTTTTATACATTCCAACACTGCATGTGGGTGTGTGAGAGTTCAGAGAACTGAACGTCACGCATGCTCACCTCAAAGCGCTGGGAGCTGACTTTCTTGCCTTTCTTCATCCAGGTGATTCTGGGTTTGGGCTCCCCAGACGCCTGGCACACAAACGACGCAACTCCACCCGAGATGCCCGTCTGGTCCTCTGGGGATTTGACGAAACTTGGCAAGCCTGAGAGAGCCAGAGCAGAGGGGGCAGAGGGAGAGGGAAAGTGATAAAAAGAGGGTGGGGAAGAAGTCAGGGACAGGCAAAGAGGGACAGAAGAAAGGGAGAAGGAGAGCAGAAGGGAGGGGGAGAGGTGAGGGTGATGTTAGTGCCTTCTCCCAGTCACGTCGCCATGTAAAACTTGGTTGTCTATGGGTATCACTTTCTCCACACAAAGGCAGCAGTGAGAAAACCCACACTGGCATTGTTGCTGCGCACACCTGCAGCTCAGTCATGGGAGAAACATCCAGTCTTTGTGTGCCTGCCTGCCACTGTATCATGTTGAATTTCTCACCTCTGCTCTGACACACCATATGAAACAGTGCAGAGTTTGTCGCCCAAAGACAATGGAGTCGCAGTTCTATCTAGTGAACATGAGGGATTGGATTAAACCCAACAGATAGAACGAGATAAGCAGATAAACTTCTACTCTGCCACGAAAAATGTCTGCAAAAAAAAAATCACAGAAAAAGAAAAGCAAGATGCTGGTAAATTAGATACTTTGGGAGTTAATCCCAAGGTTATTTAGCATTCAAACATCCATTTTTTGGCTTAGGAGGCTGCTACTATGTTGTGATTCTGTAACCTCTTCGTAGATAATGTGTTTACACAACAACACAGTGGACTACCATGGAGAACATCTATATCTCCTGTTTGCCTTCAGGGTGTCTTCACCAAGCACCACACCCAACATCATTATGCGCAGGACAATGGAGTGTGTGTGGTTCGGCGACAACCCGTCTAAGTTGACACAATGCCACAATGAGCGCACCTTAGCTCCATGCTATAGCCGCCATGCTTTATGCTTTATTTACAGCCTCAGACGTGCATAATAAGAGTCTGGCTTCAACAATATGACACAATGTCCTTATTACCAGCTCCGACAGCTCGTGTTTCATCTCCCGAGTCATTAAAGAGGGAGGTGGGGAACATCTAAACCACAGAGATGACGAGCAGACCGCCCCATGGAGACATGCACAAGGGGGTGAATCATTATGCTGTATACACAGAGGAGACGCCAGCCTTCCCTCACTGTGCACACACGCTGGGGAAAATCCAGCAACGGCTGCTACTATTACTTTCTTTTTTATTAGTTGTAGTATAACGTTGGTGGGAGAAGGTGTGTGTGTGTGTGTTTGGGGGAGGGGGGTCATTATCTTGTTAGCATAACACTGACCACTTTCTGATATGGATAGGGCCTTTAGCGAATACATTCTCCAGGTCTACCAGTTGTATCATCAACCTCTGGCCCCACTTGGCTAGAGAGAGAGAGAGAGAGAGAGAGAGAGAGAGAGAGAGAGAGAGAGAGAGAGAGAGAGAGAGAGAGAGAGAGAGAGAGAGAGAGAGAGAGAGAGAGAGAGAGAGAGAGAGAGAGAGAGAGAGAG